>CM074286.1:7515000-8715000 GCA_037194245.1 Opsariichthys bidens | reverse complement strand
ACACATATGAATAAACACACAGCCACACGCACAATTTTAGATACCCCGAGGCAATTTGTCTTAGATGGCTGCTTTAAGGTTTCAGAATAGCTGCTGCGGTTTAGTTTCTCTGATTACAATTCCAATTTTCATCGGCAGACTTTTTTTCCTCAAACATTTGATCGGCCCATACTAATTTCTGGTCCCCTTTATACCACAAAATGTGCTTCAGCTTTGTGGCATGACCAAGACAAATAGTGCGTCTATCCTCTGGGTGAGCTGAACATGTTTTAAGTTGCTCAGGGAGGGGTGTGGTCATGAAGGCATGGGTGGTCTACAAAAAAGGCCAAAAAAGAGGGATAAAGCAAACTGCACGAATTCAGAGAAGAAGAAAAAACAGAGTGAAACTGCGGAAGGAGGACTTTATTCAATGAATATCGTGAAAAATTATGTAAAGGTAAAATAATTTTAAGGTATGTTATAGCACAGGGATTCGGCTGTCCGGAAGGGGTCGGAAAGATCGTTCAACCAAAAAGAAACGAAATAGAAGTACTCTACTGAACGCAAGCGCAAACAGACAGTGGCAGCTTGTCAGGCACAGCCTACCCAAAATTTTGAAGTGAAAATGGGAGAAGGATGATTTAATGTTAATAAATTTCTCAGTTACTCATTTAATTTCATGTCTCAGAATGTGTATTTCTTGTTTGTAATTTCACCACTGTAACACCATAAAATATTACTTTCTGTACCGCCAACTGAGGGGACAGAAATCCATAGCCTGAGACTTTTGCCTCTGTTGGTAAAAAAAAATTAACCAGTCACCATTAACTGCTGAAAGTGAAGTAATCAGAGTATTGGGTGGGGGGGGGGGGAGACAAAATAAAACAAACAAACAAAAAAAAAAAAACACTTTGCAGAAGAGGCTAGCCTCCTTTAGTTTATCAAGCAGTCTTTGTAGAGATGTAAATTACTTGACATTCATTTAAACTGCTGATAATGTACCAACTATCTTAAATATGTAGTGTAGAGATTATTTGATCGTTAACATATTTACCAATCTACCATTCAAACAGCGGCTACAAATCAAAAATGAAGGAAGACTCCTCTCCTAAATTGGATATAGGGTGATCAGGGCCTATAGGGTAGTCGTGGCCTGTGAGGGAGTTGGGCTTGTAATCTGAAGGTTGCCGGTTCGATTCCCACACCGGCAGGAATTGAAAGTGGGGATTGTGAATAAACAGCACTCTCTCCATCTTCGATACCATGACTAAAGTGCCCTTGAGCAAGACACCTAACCCCATTTTGCTCCCCATGTAAGTTGCTTTGGATGAAAGCGTCTGCTAAATGATGAAGAATGTAAATATAGGCAAGGAGCTACACTAAACTTTTTACACATACTTTTATAAGGACAGAAGGATGGATTTTTGTTTCAAATGACAGGATAGGTGAGTTAAATTATATTTAAATTGTCTGGCGGTATGCGTGTCATTTTGTTTAAATATTCTATCTAAAAGTGTCCAAGATAGCTATTTTAAACTGATAATAAAACTCAAGTACCTGCATTGACACGGAGACTCTTTGCACGATCAACCAGTTCAGGCAACCAGTTTCGGGCTTCTCCTACGAGGATAGCCGTGGAAAGTGCCATACATCTCTGACCTGCTGCTCCAAAAGCAGCACCCACCAGCTGGTTGAGTGTGTTCTCTTTGTTGGCATCAGGCATCACCACACCGTGATTCTTTGCCCCCTGGTGGACAGAAGATGACAGTATAAGAAAGCAGCTCCACATCTTTACCGAAATTCAAATTCTAGCATTAACACAATGTTTGGAGATACAAGTGAAGGACAAATACCAAAACTACTGTAGACTGGCATAAGCTCTGAATTCAAAATTCAAGATCATTTCTTGAAAAGAAATGAAGAGGATTGTGGTAGTGGAGGGTGTTGTTGTAAGGTTTCAAACAAGGAAATTTATCTGCAGTGAGAGCTAAGGAGGTGGGATATGCTGTATTACATCTGAAATCCAAGGCATCTGTATACTGCTATCTTATATATTTCTACAGTTTACTTTAATTCACTGATGTGCATTTTCTGTGAGTCAGTCATGCTAACAGTCAAAGCAATAAAGATCTCTTATTTCCTTCTCAAATTTTGCAGCCTCATTATGGAGGTTAGGAATGAACCAGAATGGTGCAGATTTATTTGTAACCAAATGCTGCCACCATCTGGCCATTACAGATGCTGACCTACTGAGCAGCACTGGGGAAGGAAACCTTGGAAAAATTAGCTTGCTTCTGAAAGTTACACTGTTATAAATATTAGTTTATTAGCATCAAAGCTTTCAGTTACTTACTCCCCTCCTCTTCTGTGAATTTTTTTAAAGAAAATCCTGGCCAGTTTTCTATATAATGAAAGCACATGAAAGCTAAGACTATAATGATATGACAAAATGGTCCGTACGGCTCATGCACTGAAATGTATTCCAAGATTTCTTCAAATTTATTTAGGCCAAGGATGGTAAACTTCGATCCTGGAGGTCCACTGTCCTGCAGGGTTTAGCTCTAACCCTGAAGTAAGGTGGCACTCCAGGACCAATATTGCCCATCCCTGATATAGACCGACAAAGACAGAGAACCGATGAGACGGATTCATGAATGAATCAAGTTAACTCCGTTTAAAATTCCTGCTGAAGACCCGACCTCGGGAAGAGGCCAATAGAATGCGCCAGCTCGAACACACTGAAGTTCTACAGCACCAAAATAACCAACACAAATATACCCATTCTTTAGATGCGTTTTTAAGCTTTAAGTTGTGATTTGTTGCTGGCTCTCAAAGGTTGAACTATTTTGCCATTCTTTGATCGTCTCTCTCTTTCTTGCTTTACTTTTGCTATCTCATATTGTATTCTTTGCTTAGTTTTATTTGTATGTATTCGTATATTCATGTATTAAATCCATTGTTTTCACGCTTGAATGTCTCTGTTGATGCTCATGAACGAACCAAGTCACTTTAACGATAGCAGAGGACAAAAGCAAAAAAATGAGCTCTGCCTTAAAAGGACAGATCATCTAAAAAATGAACATTGCATCATCAGTAGCTACCGGTATGCTTCCATCCAAAGTTGCGAATTGAATTTGTGCGCAAAATTGGAATATTGCATAAAACAATCATTCTGATGACAGACTTTGGCTCAGGCATTGTTCTCCCAGTTATCTAATCACATCCACTGTTGAGACAAAGTTGAGATTTGTTTTGCTTTTTGAATCAAGGGATTTATTCAGTAAATGTGTTTCCATTGTAGTTTATGCGCATGTCTTCTTTTCAGATTTAAAAAAAAAATGTTTCTGCCTCAATTGAGCATTTTTTTATGAGCATTTAGAGTTTTGGCACATTGTGGCATTTCCATTCAGCGTTTTTACGCAATATCCCAATATGCGCATTAAAATAGGTGAATGGAAACATAGCTAGTGTAATTTTACACAATTTTAAAGGAGACCATGATGAACCATGTCAATAGAGGTTCAGCGATGTGGTATACTTAAAGAACCCAATGCAAGAACTACTGAATGCCTCTTTAAAGGAGTAAAGACATTTTAAAATTGAAGAGGATGCCTGAGTATGGTTTTGTTGTTCATAACTAAACAGGCTACACTATGCAATATGGTTTTCTGTAAAAATGCATTAATTTAATATTCAAAACCAACCATGTTGCTCTGCACTCTCTTGCCATTTTTGGAGCCTCTCTCATAGATGTACTCGCCAGCCTGATTGGAGCCGACAAAACTGATGGCTTGGATGGCGGGATGGTCACAGATGAAGTTCACAGCTATAACAACACATGAAAAAAAAATTATTTAGTTATCTGCACACATAATATAGTTCATAATGCGGCCAAATGACTTATAACCCTTCTGTGCACTTTTCCATACCGTTATGCTGTCCGTGGATTATGTTTAATGTTCCATCTGGAGCGCCGGCGTCCTGCAGCAGTTTGGCCAGCATCATGGCACAGCCAGGCACTCTTTCTGAGGGCTTCATTAAATAGGTATTCCCGCACACCATGCCCATTGGGAACATCCACAGAGGAATCATGGCAGGGAAATTGAAGGGGGCAATACCGGCACATACGCCAATGGGCAACCGGAATGTGTATGTGTCCATGTCTTTAGTGATAGAGGGGAGGGTCTCACCCAGCATAAGAGATGTGATACTACAGGTGTGCTCCACCACCTCTGCAAGATCAACAAACAACTAGAATAAATAATGTGAAAGCACACAAACAAAATGGGCAAACACTTATTGAACTGAAGACTTTCTTTGGCCCTAACAGTCAACAGCACCACATCTGTAGAATTAAAAAAGGAATATCCTAGGTTATTTTCAACCTAATGGCTTTTATGTCATGTGCCATGTTGTTGAAGAAAAGGAAATATCATTATAGTGAATGTACTTTTCATGGAAGCTTAGCAGGCTAGTGTCAGGTAGGTTTATAAACAGAAATTCAAAGCTTAAAAGACTGGACATATCTGGACATGGTCAAAGTTTATCCTAATCACACATTTGTGGTGCTTAAGCCTCCCTTATAAAGACAATTTACTATAAACACAACATGTTTGCTAACATATACTAAAGGATGAGTTAAAATACTGTAAATACTACATACAATACACAAGTCATTAGTCTGAAAATAACACACAATATTCCTTTTAATGTTTTTAACTAAAACATTCTGACAGGAATTAACTAACATGATGTCGATTGGCCTCAATTTTACGACAGATTAACTCAAAAACTGTCACAAGAGACTCACGCAGTCCTCTGAACACATCTCCTTCAGCATCAGCCAGGGTTTTACCCTGCTCCAGGGTTATCAACTTCGCCAGCTCTTTCTGAAACACAAATAAATTCACATATGATATTATACATTTAGTAGGCATAATATTTTTCCTCTCCAAATCATGCAACCTTAGCAGGCGGTGTTTGTTTTTATCTGTTTTTTCAAAGCTCTATATTTCACTTAGGAATGCATAATATATTGGCCACCATATTGGTATCAGCTGATATATGTTTGTTTTTAATGTTTACGTTATCAATCCGATAAGTAAATTAGGCCGATATATTAAAGCTATATTTAGGCCGATATATGGAAGATAAATCGTAAAGTACAAAAGCAAAACCAAGGGGTTGAGGATGGGCAGCAGTAACTTACAATATTGTCTTTAATGAGCTGCTGATAGCGAAGGAAGATCTGCTGGCGGGCCAGGATGGAAGTTTCGGACCATGTAGTGTACGCCCGAGAGCACGAGTCCACAGCGGCCAACATCTCCTCGTGTGTGGCCTTTGGCACTCGACCGATGACCTCATTGGTGGCCTGAGGAGATATTATAATTCAATCACAAAGACATTGCATCTGGTTTTGTGCCCTTATTTATAAAGCACAATAAAAACAACAGTAGTTGAACACTGTGCTGTACTATACCATACTAAGATAAGCATAAAAAAGTAAATATATACAATAAAGACCACAATGCAATGAGAAAAAAGGAGCAAATCAAAACACCAACAAACAATGAAGCCTCAAAAAAACAAAAAACACTCTAGGAACAGTTATATGAGAAAAGATACATTTAAATTCAGACTCTGATGAAACTAGTCTGAGGGAAATCGGAAGACTGTTCCACAGTTTTGGTCCAACAACAGAAAACACGGTCGCCTCTCAACTTTAATCTAGATCTTGTAGGGCTGAGCAAATATGGGTAGAACTCTTTACTGCCCTAGTACTTCAGAAATCCCTTTAAAGGTAAATGTGGCGCAATGGCCTTTATCATTACCACACTATGCTAATGCATATATAGTGAAAGGGATTCATCAATATGCTGATTGAAGACTGTTGGGACACTCCAGGAACAGGATGGTTCTTATCTGGGGAGACAGAGTCGTTTACACCTCAATGAGACGTCTGTACCATTTGCTTCAAATGACATAAATGCTTCAACTACATACTATTTATCAACTAGTGTTTTCTAACATGTAACTAACTATGTTATGTTTGGTCTCATATGACAGCTTATAAACTGAACCGAATGATAGTGAACGTAATAGAGATATTAAAGTATCCTAATGTACAATCTATGTATTGCTTAAACATGCATTGAGGAGACTATGTTAATGACCTTCTCACCCTCTTGATCACCACCCATTGCCATATCTTTTGGTTTCCAGCCAGTTGGCTTTGGGTGTTGGTATTCCACTCATGTATAACAATGTTATAAGAAGTTCACAGAGATATCTAGGAGCTAATCCAATCAGAGCTTTAAAAATAACAAGTAAAATTTTAAAATCAATTGTGTAACAGAACAGCAGCCAATACAAAGAGCATTACAATAAAGAAAGGCAGAGATGACACAAATTCATGGATCACTCTCTAAAACTCTGGAAAAGATAAAAAGCTCTTGGCATTAGATAGCAATCTTAGTTGAAAAAAAAAAAAGATTTAGCTACAGAATTTATCTGAATATCTGTATCTGAATAATCTGAAAAAATATATACCCAAATTTTTCACAGAAGGTTTTACATAAGAGACCAAGTCTCCCAAATCATAATCAAAGATTTCTGAAGGCACGAAAACCAAGACCTCTATTTTGTTCTCAATGAGATGCAAAAAATTAAAGAAAACCAAAACTTAATGTCACACAAGACACGTAACTAAGGGTTTTGAGGCTGTTTTGTCATTATGCTTCAAGGGCAGATAAATTTGGGATGTCATCAGCATAGAAATGAAATGTTTAAAAAAATGTATTAATCATAACGTGGTGACTTTTTTTGTCGTATTACATAAGTTTGAAAAAAATGGACCTCAAAGGAAGAATATACCAAGAACAAAACAGGAGCCAAAATGGAGCCTTGAGGTACTCCAAACTTCAAGGCACAGCTGGATAAAGAAAAAACAGAGATAGACAGGAACATTTCCATAATCAAGATAGGATTTAAACCAGTCCAAAGCGCAGCTTTTAATGCCCACATATTGTTCAAGGCGTGAGATAAGGATTTTGCGGTCGACTCTATCAAAAGCCGCACTTAAATCAGAGTAGAAGCATCACTGAAAAGTTTTAAATGATATTGTGTTATCTGTAAACTAGGGGGTAGTTTACAGATAACAAAATATCATTTAAAACTTTTAAAAGTGTAGACTCAGTACTATGATGCTTCCTGAACCCAGATTGAAATTTTTCAAAAATATTAGCTGATAAAAAAATTATATTATTTGACTCTAAATATATACTATACTCTATGTAAAATTATTTAAATGTGCAAATTGGTGACAAAGGTCTTGCTTTCTTGCTGTTAACAAACATTATCAGATGTGATTGTAAACTGCTTTGTGTGTACATGAGTACATAAGAAAGCGCTATATAAATGCCTCATTCATTCAGAACATTGAAAAATGACTTATTTTCTAACACAAGATTCACTCATTCATTATAAAATACCAGAATTATTTCTAAACATGCTTGTCAAAGCAACTTCAGAAAAATTCCACCTTTTCCGCACCGAAAACCGAGACAGCTTAAACTGATCTTATGTGATATCAACCAAGAGTTCCTGGAATATAGAGTGTAAACGCAGAGTTAAGAAACAAATAATCACCTGTTTTCTTCTGAGCAAAGCAGATTAGACCAAGCAAAGCTCAAGAACCTGGTTAATCACAATGGTTCCCCTATTGCTCCTTTTGCACATTGGTAATAATATTGGTAGTAATTCTTTTCAAGACCATAAAAAGGACTAACAATATCACTAAAGCTGTAGTATATCCTGGTGTAACTCAGTAGAGCAGGTGCTGATTTAGTCACATGTGATTAAAACACACTAATCTAATGGGTTTTAACTTGGCGTATGTGTGATCAATGAATGTAATCCATTAAACCGCTGTAGTACATTATCGCTTCTTGCGTAAATTCAGCAAAAGTACAGAGATGTATGTTAGTACAGTACGAACTTACAGGATTGTGAATGTCCAACCATTCTGGACTCTTGGATTCCACAAACTTTCCATCAATGAATAACTTGGTGGTGGGCTGAGGAAGGACACATGGAAAATGTGCAATTAATGTAAAAAGCAAAACTAAAACAACATATATAACATATAACAACAAAGTCATAACAATAATGGATAACACTTTACAATAAGGTTCATTTATTAAACATTAGTTAATGTATTAACTAACATGAACTAACCATGAGCAACACAATTATTACAGTATTTACTAATTTGTGTTAATGAAAATACAGTTGTTCATGTTAGTGCATTAACTAATGGTAATAAGAGTTTAATAATGTATTAGTAAATGTTGAAATTAACATTAACAAAGATTAATAAATGCAGTATAAGCGCAGTTCATTATTAGTTCATGTCAACTAATGAACCTTATTGTTCAGTGTTATCCAATGATGATCTGACACAGCAATACTAGTATATTTTGCTTATTTTTTCCAAGACAGAGATGAGGAAATAGCTTGCATTTTAATCCTGGAATACACAACATGACTTTTGACCAAATTTTAAAGAAAAACTTTACTTTGATGGGCCACTTTAGACATATCAGTAACTTTGCAACTACATGTCATCTAGTAGTAGACTGATATCTGTTCACACTTTATTTTGATGGTTCCATCAGACATTCTTCTGTAATAACACTATAAAAAGTCTTGAATGAAAGAGTGATTTCTCTAGTCACTGTCAGATCTGAGTCATATCTGTTAGTACAAGGTTCAGTACAAGTGTGGTGGTCTTCTAAAATGATGAGGTACGGTTTCATTTGATGTTTACATTGTATACAGGTTATTATACTATAGGTTGAAGACATAGTCCAATAAGATATATGAGCAATATTTGTATATCATAATATCCTTCTTTTTAGAATGCAATGTTTTTAACATGTTAGAGAAATGTTCTATTATGTTTATGTTATCCTGAACTTCTTCTGCTCACATTCCCAGTGAACTTACCACAGTGGAGGAGTAGCACATGCGTCCCATCTGAAGAGGAACCTGGAGAAGAGTTCACAGGTACATATTTAATTTACACTGTCTCTGGGCAGATCATTTCTATTGATAATGTCAGTCAGTATATTAAACCTCAGATAAATCTGCTATTCACCTCTCTTACACTTAACCTGATTCATAATCAGCACAGAAAGGAAAATGTCCCTTTTAAACAAGGTGGATATGAAAATATTTCTGCTTTTCTGCAGCAAATACGATTTGGACTCACTGTTGCTCGAACTTTAACAAGGATTAATGCATGAAGTCAAATGCTTTCTATGACTTTGATAACACTAGTAGCGCGAATGAACATGACCAAATAAATTGTTGCGAAATGATATAATTTGATGGGAATAAAGGTCATAGCTTTGCAGAAATCCCTCGTTCAGTGTAATTTTATATTGTATAATATAAAGAGTTGCCTTCGGGGTCGCTACAACGTGGTGACCGTTAAGTTCATTCTTTGATCACATGACTGTAACTTTAAACTCATACTATGCGCGTGGCTGTAAAAATGCAATGCTTTTTGTGTTTCTTACCCTCTTCTTTACAAGGGAACGCATTAATGTCGCTGCCATGATGGAGTTCGTAGCTCTGTGTTGTTTTCTCCCCCCTAAATGTGCTCCAACCCCCGCCAGAGGACGTCCGCCGAGAACTGTAGCTTGCAGAAGAATCGTTTGTCCTGCTTTCACTTTAAGAATGGGCGGGATGTAGTGTTCAAACAGCCAATGATATGCCAAAACCAAAAACTCCCCCAATTTCATGGAATCTATTGGTTAGAAATATATCATGATGCACCAATAGCAGTACGAGTTGGTTGAAAGGCGGTTTTTTGATGACGCAACAGATGCGCGAGCTCAGTTACCTAGCAAGAGATAGGGTATTAAACCTGTCAATTATTAATTACGTTGACGGAAGACGTGTGATAAACTTATGTAATACGACAAAAAAAGTCACTACATTGTGATTCATATATTTTTTAAGCATTTTATTTCCTCCACACCATTTTGCTCAGTTAATTCTTTCCGGAGTCAAATAAAAGTACTGTTTTGAACTACAGTGTGCATCGTGAAGTCTGAACCATTTTATCATTCGGTTCGTTCGAACGGTTCATTTTTATAATTATAATAATAAAAAACGATTCACTTGAGTCATGCAGCGCGGCATTAAAAAAAAAAAAAAAAAAAAAAAAAAAATATATATATATATTTTTTTTTTTTTATATGGCAGAACGGTTGTTTTAATTATATTAGATCATGTTGCATGTTTGTTTGTTTGTTTTTTGTTAAAATTGCTAACACAAATAAGAGTATGACTTCCAAAATAAAGAATAATAATGATATTTTATAATATATTTAATATGAATGATTCCAAAAATTTTTAATTTTCTCACGTTTTATCCCTAAATAAAGTAATCTTAAACGGTTCGCGAATCGGTTCGAATGAATCCTCAACATGAATCGGATCATTAGGAGGACAGTTTAGTGAACCCATGTATGGACTGACCATCACTGTGTATGTGTAATCTCAAACAAAATCCTTTCTTCTCAGGGACCACCAATTTAATATGAGTCCATCAGCTGCACGTATAATAAAGGTAAATACATAAATCTCGTATGCTTGATTGAACATTGCCGATGGGAGACGATAGACACGCATCTAAACGCACACACAGACGAAATCATTTCCCGATGTCCTCCGAAGTCCATTGAAGTTGCTTAGTCACGAGGAACTGAGCCAGGAGGAGGAATTTTTCATGCTGCATCTCATTGGTTGACCAAGTAGTAGTAGTTTTTCTTGTATAGTTTCAGTAGTTACAGACTGATAAATGAACACCATGGAGATACACGAAAAGGTTCAAATATGTTGCTTATCGTAAACTAAGTTATTGTTTGCAATGCATTATTTGACTGATGTATTTTGATGTTCTAGCCTGTTCTTTATGGATACTTTAGGAGTTCTTGCTCTTGGAGAGTCCGGATAGGTGAGTCTTGAAGACATCAGTTCTTTCTGTTACTTGAATCTGTTTCTGCTTATATCAAATGTCAGTTTTCTCTGATGTAATTTTAAATGTGTTTTAATATTTCCAGCATTTGAATTGAAAGGCATTGAATATGAGCAAAAACCAGTAAATCTCATCAAGGATGGTGGGCAACAGGTATAATGCAGATTAATATTCATCTCTGTCATTTTCTAGACCATTCAGGGGTTTTCAAACTGGGGTCCAGGGATAGTTCACCCAAAAATGAGTAAATCACTTACTCTTAAGTGGTTCCAAATCTGTCGAGTTTCTTTCTTCTCTCGAACACAAAATTAGATATTTTAAAGAAGGTGGGTAATGATGGCACCCTTTGAGCTCCATAGTCGGAAAAAAAAAAATACTATGGAAGTGAATGGGTGCCGTCAATTATTTGTGTACCCGCATTCTTTAAAATATTTTCTTTTGCGTCAAACAGAAGAAAGAAACTCATACAGGTTTGGAACAACATGAAGATGAGTA
Source organism: Opsariichthys bidens (assembly GCA_037194245.1). Classification (NCBI taxonomy): domain Eukaryota; kingdom Metazoa; phylum Chordata; class Actinopteri; order Cypriniformes; family Xenocyprididae; genus Opsariichthys; species Opsariichthys bidens. The sequence continues at coordinate 8,703,479 of CM074286.1, read as the reverse complement.
AGTGATGACAGAATTTTCATTTTTGGGTGAACTATCCCTTTAAAAGGCCGAAAGGGAGCGCTAGAACTTAAGAGAAAAACTGTAAAATCTGTCAATGAAATAAATCGATAAATAAATATTGGGTTAAAATACAAATAAAATGTGTTTAAAATGAGTAAAATATGAACATTTAGATTAAATTATAGGATGGAAGGAGGGGTGTCCCTCATGAGGATGATCATATTTGGTGGTCCATGTCCTCTTATAGATTGAAAGCCTCTGATCTGTAGCACTCCATGTTGGAACCAAATTCTCTTAACTAAATAGTCTTCTTCTCAAGCTCACAGATCAGTTTAAGGCAATAAATCCAATGCAGCAAGTTCCTGCAGTCACCATCGATGGCATAACCCTGTCTCAGTCGGTAAGAACATGGATTCTCCTGCTTTGTAGCACACAGAAATTGTATAATTTTATGTTTACATTGATTTGTTATTTAACACAGTTGGCCATTATCCAGTACATTGAGGAAACTCGGCCAGAGCCCCGCCTCCTGCCTGCAGACCCAAAGCAGCGTGCTCATGTCCGCATCATTTGTGACATCATCGCATCAGGGATCCAGCCCCTCCAGGTGAGACATCACATTATTTTTAAAGTCGGCATGAAACGGAAGTCTTTTCTTCCCTATTGTGATGTATATCTGAGTGAAACGGCTTTTTGAATAAATAAAATGTAGGCCGGGCTTGATTTTATTCATAGGGAACTGATTGGATGGTCGTGGTTTGCTATTGCTGTGATGTCATGTGAGTGACAGGTTGTCCCGCCCTCTCGCCAGTAAATACATCATCAGAGAAGAGATTCTGCAAGGGCTTGTAAAATTAAAAAAAAATCCTTGGGAACTGATAAATCATTCATAATCAATACTGAAATATTCCATAAAAATAAGATTTATCCATTTTGATTTCAGAGTGATTTTAAAGGTGTCCATGAAGTTACATTCGTTAAAAGGTTTTGGGTTCAAATGTAAAGAGCCCAACCCCGAATCCCTTTATTTCCATCACTACCAGGTCACTCCTTAAAACGTTTTCTCTCATTTTATCATCTGTGAGTGCTTTATTTAGGGAATGTCATTCAAACATTACATTAAAGACTCCAATGACCCATTATTTTAAATGATGTCGTTTCAGAATCTATATGTGATTCAGAAAATTGGAGCAGAGAAGGTACAGTGGGCTCAACATTTCATCAACAGAGGATTCGAGGGTGAGTTTTTTCCAAGGACTTTTGAATGCAGTGACATCTCACCGTCACATAAACAGTCAGGTTATTTGTTTTAATCTTTGATCCAATTACTGTCCTAACATGTCTAATTGCTTTAATTGTTTAATGGACTGTTATTGTGTGTGTTATTTGAAGCTCTGGAGCCTATCCTGAAGCAGACAGCAGGAAAATACTGTGTAGGGGATGAGGTAATAATACTCAATATTATCAGATCTTACAGACTTTTGAACAGTAGTGTATGAGAGTAATATATGTTCATTCTCTAGATATCCATGGCAGATATTTGTCTGGCACCTCAAGTCTACAACGCTGAAAGGTACAGCATGTCTCTTTAAAGCTAACATTACAGAGAGCAGCTGTCGGGTTCTAGAAGCAAAACCTCCATTCAATTTCTCCATAGGAAAAATTATTTTTAACAATAACTCATTAGACAGACCTACTGAGAGCTACGAGGTTATTAATCCATGGTATTTGCTTTTGCTGATGCGGTTAGGCCTCATTATTTCAACTTCGTTTTAAAATAATTGTTTAAATGCAGAATATGTGGTTAAAAACAACATTACCCATGATGCTGTATAGAAACGAGAAAAACGCACCAAGAACAACCCACTCCCATGAAGAACTGCAGCTGATATCTCCCTATGCTCTCAAAATATCTAAATATTTGAACATACGCTTATTTTGCAATTAATTATCAACATTTTTAAAGTTGTTTTTAATTCTGTTATGCTGTCATGCGGTTCTTTCCATCACTAAAGCCATTAAAACGGTCTTATTCCTTTTGTATTTTCAACCGATTTTTGTAGCCGATCGATTTGGTTCATGGCTTTTAACCCTTTATTGAAATCCCTATGGGAAAAATTGATGGGGGGGGGGGGGCTTCCTGAACCAATGCTTCTGAAAAATTTGGCAGTCACTGTTGCACTCTATAGAGTTTTGCAAAACAAACATTAATTCTACTGTCCTTTACCAAAGGTTCAAGGTGGATATGTCCCAGTTCCCTACTATCAGACGATTAAACCAGACCTTAATGGAGATCGATGCTTTCAAAGTCAGTCATCCATCACATCAGCCTGATACTCCTGATGATTTGCGAGCATAATTTTCTAATGATCCATAATGAAATAAATTGATAACTTTGATAAACAGTTGTGAGACTCTTCATTAAAAAGATAAGACAGTTCAGATACTTTATCGCAAAGTACTGCATTTATTTGCTTTGGTGAAAAGAATGGATTCGCTTTTAGCAAATTTCAGACATCCATGAACAAGAGATGAGCTGTACATGCCAGTGACTCTAAGGAAAATGTGTGAGTATTACATCAAACATTCAAAGTGGACAAAAATACAAACGTGAAAAGGTGTAAAATACGTGCAAAATAAGAGAAAACATTTATTGCACAAAAATACATCGAGTCTCTGAATGTACCAAATTTAATTCTGAACTACACATGCAAGTGAGAGTGAAGGCTTTGCTTGCTTTTAAGGAAATCACTATAAAAACCATAGCTGTAAAACAGCTGTTCATACTAAAACTGCAACAATGCAATGTTAAAAAACAAAGATAAAAGTGCTTCTCAGATTCCAATTTTTTCCGTTACGTTCCTGTAGTACCCTACATTCATTTCTTTAAAAAATCCTGTAGTCCCCAATGCTAAACAGGGAGTTCAACCGTGCATTTAATGGTGTCGTTATAAAATGTTCCTGAACAATCGGACCCTCCAAACACTAGGATGGTACACTGGAGAGAGAGGCTGTTGCCATGACGGCGATCCCTTGCATCCCTCGGGTCTGAAGACAGAGCTTTTATACAACCCAGGCTTATCAGACTGTGGCCTGCGCGAGGCTTAGAGCAAAGAAGTGGGGACACCACTGATGTCCAGGAGCTGGTATCTGCAAACATGCATCGTTTTAGACATTTCAAACTAATAGCGGTAAAGCCTTTTTGAAGAATCCATCAACGATTTGGGACATTCAGTCGACGTCTGTTAGCTTTGAGACTATTTTTATCAGAGGGATTCAATTAAAGTTAAGAGGTCCGGTCTCTGTATTTCCTTACCAGTGGAGGTCTGGACAATACCTTTTTCAAATGGTTATACACATTTCCATCTGGGTGGCTGTAGTACTTTGAAAAATAAAAAATAAAATAAAAACCCAAAACAGTTCAAATGGTCAAAGATGACCATATTGGGTACTGAGCGGTCACCATTCCTGAATCGTGGGTGAAGCACGACGCATTATTATATGCGTGCAGGTTACAAGTTTCTTCCATCTCAGAGCAGCTCCGTTCATAGAAGAGCTTTGCACACACTCGATCTCCACACGTGCCGTTTGTTTAGGTGTCCAATATTTGGGAATGCGTAACGTCTGACAGGCTTCCTCTATAAAACCAGCTATGACCAGGCTGGGAGACCAGCTAAGACCAGCCTGGCCAGCTAACCAAAACCCCTCTAAAACCAGCAAAAACCACCTAACCAAAACCCCTCTAAAACCAGCCTGAAAAACCAGCTGGCCAGCTAACCAAAACACCTCTAAAACCAGCCTGAAAAACCAGCAAAAACCACCTAACCAAACCCCCCCTAAAACCAGCCTGAAAAACCAACTAAAACTAGCCTGACTAGCTAAGCAAAACCCCTCTAAAACCAGCTCAGGCTGGTTTTAGCTGGACTTTTCAGCAGGGTTTGCATTTCATTCGAAGTGTTGCACTGTTTTACATGTGTGGAGTGCGTCTCAGCAGCTCAGTCAGATGCAATGCAAATCACTTATAAACGTAAGCAAATACAGGAGTATACATCCAAATATGTGAACTGTTAATCGCGATTTCAAATTAAAAGTTTAAACTCTCGCTCCGAGTTTGCATATATTGACGTCCACATATTCTTGCTCAAATTACAGGGCTGAAGGATCTACACCATAAAGTGTCCAAACATTAAAAGATTAAGTAAACATTTAGCCAATAATAAGGATTTGAATCTGCTGGAAACTAAAGCAATCACTAGGCCGTTGGTGCCCTCTGCAGGCATTTGTTATATGCATAATGTGTTTTCTAGTTTTTATTACCACACATAAAACGTATTATTAAAAAATATTAATATTTCATCAGTTGAGCAAAAGAATGTTCTTCCGCATAATGCTTGCAGTTATGTTTAAACCGCTAAAGCCTATTAGTATTATTGTAAAACCATTTCACCAAGTCATTAAGGTAATTAATCTTTATCATACAAATAACTATTTTATTAATAATTACTTCACGTAGTAAATTAGGGAATGACAGACCTATGTTAAAGATATGGAGGTCCTGTAGGGCTCCTATAGCACTGCAGCCTCCGCTGATCAGCACCCTGTTGTCAGACACGGGTAGAGCAGCGTGAAACCTGCCCAGTTGAATCAAGCAGAAGAAAAAACGTCAGTCTCCACTTCAATACACATGAAATGAACAGTTGGCCACAAGCCTACTCAGTTAAAAGTAAGTAAAATCCTTTTTGAACTGTATTAAGAAATTCTTCATTATCAACGTATTCTAAAGATTTCTTTAAAAATAAGTTCATTCATAATTTGAAGTCTTACCCGCGGGCCAATGGTGGCATATTCTTGTACTTTACAGCAGTGTATTCCATGAAGCCTTTTCCACAAGAAAGAAAAGACTCAGTATACTAGACTGGGACAATATGAACACAGCAGACAGCGAATACTTTCAGCTCTTCTTGTCATGTAAGATGATGATACCCATGTGCTCAGGGTCATTACCAAGATCTAGGATGTGAAGATCATTGAGGTAGGTGGCGGTTTTTCTCCCACCAAAAAGGATCATTTTGTTGGACAGCAGCGTGGTCGAGTGCCTGAAGTAAATGTCAGCAAACAAAAATTATAGTTAAAATAAAATCTAAGGCTAAAAAACTTCAGGCATGCTTAAAAAGGATTATTTCACACAAAAAGTGAAAATTATTCTCACGTTTCAAACTGTTAAGAGAAAGTAAAACTACGTACCCAAACCTGGGCAGAGGACGGTCACCCTCCACAATCGGTTGATACCACAGACCATGTTCTGGGTTGAAGATGTATAATGCGTTACTGCAAACCTTGCCTTCAGGACATCGGCTGGGCTGCACCCCTCCAAATACGTACAGCTCCTTCTTATAGACGGTGGCACTGTGATATGCCAACGATGGGATATTTCCCTTTGCCTATCCGACCCAAAAGTGATATACAGTTTGTAGAAACTGTAAATGATCATCTGTTACACAAAACATACAAAAATCCTAAATGCATCAACAGTTAGGTCAAAAATAAATGAACCAATACTCACAGAAACAAGCTTCCACTTCCATGTTACAGTGTCCAGTACATAAATATCACTGTATCGCTGGCCGTCTCTCAGACCACCGTACACATAGACGACTTTAGACTCGGGATCAAAGGTTGCCGAGTGACCTTGTGCACTTGGTGGATTGATATCAGATGAGGAGACGTCCATGGGGAACCAGAAATCATTGTCTGGGAATCATTACCATTAAAAGTTTGTTAAAGGGACAGTTCACCCAAAAATAACAATTCTGCCATCACTTACTCACCCAAGTTGTTCCAAACCTGTATAAATTTCTTTGTTCTGCTGTCCACAAAGGAAGATGTTTGGAAGAATGTTTGTAACCAAGCAGATCTCACCCCCCGTTGACTACCATAGTATTTTTTTTCCCTACTATGGTAGTCAATGGGGGGTGAGATCTGCTTAGTGACAAACATTCTTCCAAATATCTTTTTGTGTACAGCAGAACAGTTTAACGTACCAATCTCCAGTTTCCATATAGAGTCTTTACAACTGGCCTGGTCATCAGCCTCTCCACCAATCAGAATGGCCGTTTCAGGATCACTCAAACACATTGCGTGGCTCCAGCGCTTTGACGGACAGTCTGAGAAATAAATCAAACACTTTAAGGTAAGCGGTTTTGAGATGTTAATGCCATCCAAATAGTAATTTTCTATCAATTACATGAGAATTGAAAAGTAAAATCAAAAGATTAAAAAAGCCTAGTTCCAGACTAAAATGCAACTTTTCTAGACCTTAAATGTGGTAATTTTGATGCTTTCTATTGGAGATAAAAAAAAAAAAACTCTGGGATTTCATCAAAAATATCTTCATGTGTGTTCCAAAGATGAATGAAGGACTTGCGGGTTTGGAACGTCATGAGGGAGAGTAATGACAGAAATTTCATTTTTGGGTAAACTATCACTTTAAATGTCTTAATTGAACAAATGCCTAGTCCTGGCTTAATCGAAGACCTGTCTGTGACACCAGGCCAAAGTGTTTTAATTGTACTTATAAGAATTCTGAAACTTTTTATGGGCAATAGATTGCCTTGGCAAACACTAGTAATTATTGACAGATAAACAGGATGTCACATTTTCTTTTCAAAATGCAATAGATATTATATTTCAAAATATTACACATATTTTGGGTTGTCATTGTCATACAAAAGACTTTATAGTTCATGTAATGAAAATAAACTATGGCATCATTTCAATAGTTATATCAATAACTAATTCTGAAACTTTGGCAATGTAACATTAAAATTCCAAGCGTCTAAATGAACATCAATAATGTTTCATCTGAGCAGAGGAATGAACCTTTACCAGCCCTGACACTCTTCACACGTTTGACAGCAGTCTCGTCCTCTAAATCTACTGCAGACATTTTACGCAGTTTGCGTTTCTTCGGACTTGAAACTCCATTTGGATCCTGAGGGCTTTCCAGTTCTTCAGAACTCCAAACATACCCCTTTATTCCTATAATGGAGCGTCTTGGAGTTTTATCCTTCAAAACGACACAAGAAGAGTATATTTAAACGATTGAGACTCTCCCACTGCCTGGAGATGATCTACTTGCTGAAGAACTAGTTTGTGGAGGACTCCTTTCTTACCATTGGCCACACACCCTGAACATGGAGTAGAGCGTTTTCCCTTGTCTCCATTTTGCTTTTGCCCAGATCCGCACAGCTGGCGCTTCCCTCAGGAGCTGATCTCTGGGTGATCTTCATAGAGATGGAAGGAGAAATCATTATTTTGCGTATTCTCTTCATCACAAGTCATGCCTTAAGGCATTTCATAAACTTTATATCTTGAAATCTGATAACTGGTTGAGTTCGAAATGACCTTCTAATCCACTGAAGAACAATGAATGGATCGTTTCACTAAAGTCATAAGCAAAGCATGACTCACATCATGACTTTCTCCGCTGCTGAGAAGAGTGCTGGATGGATTGGAGGAGTGATTCAGACGCTTCCTCGTCATTCGTGGAGTGCTGCTGATAAAACTGGATCTCACCTTCAAATCATATATGGTTTAACAACATCTAAGAAGTTTGTGATGGATGGATGAGAAAGGCAAAAAACAAGACATACAGATACAAAATATTTGCAATCTGCATTAGTGAGAGAAGAATGAAGCCATAAACTTGTTTTGGGTTAAATACCTGTCCATTGATGCTGAGCATAACTTTGGCATAAACTCCTCTCCTGCCTCTCCGTGTGGCTTCAGTGAGGAGTTCAGGCGTCCAAACTCCTTGCCAGATCAGACACCTTCACAGATAAACTTTCTCAGACAAAATGTAGGTTGTTAACTGTGAGTGTCTTGGTAGCAGGGCAGTTGGTGTGGTTTTTTTTTTTGTTGTTAATTGATTTTTTTTACCCCATCACAGAGCTCAAGACTGCAACTTTTTTCTTTTTTAGTGCAAACTAAACAAAATTTTGTAAACCAGAGATATCAGATCAAACAGTGCTGATGTGGAAACCAGGAGAACAACAAGTTACAGAAGGCTTTTCAATCCACAAATCACCAATATTCACCATGGATTTAATGTAGTAACTAACTGTAACCATGGTATTGGGGCAGAAATAGTTGAATGTTTTTACATTATTCATTGCAGGGTTCATGCAAACTTTTGAGAGTGAATTTCAAGTGCTTCATATTTTTTCCAGCACTTCAAAGCTCTAAATATTATCCAATTTTAATGTTATGAAAAAAAAAAAAAACATGCCAGTCAAAGACTACAACGTGCAAAAGCAATGCTTTTATCAATCGTTCCTGCTTCTTTGTTTCCCATGTTTTGATCCAGTCTCATGACAAATAGGGTCCTCCCTTGAAATCAGGTCGATCAACTTCCACTTAACGATTACACAAAGTCCAAATGAGCCATTTTAATTTAAAATATGTATGGCTTAGTATATAGTGCATAATAAAACAAACTGAACAAATTATTTCACTTGATAAACTGTTAATAAAACAATGTCCTATTAAGTTAACATCATTACATTCTTTTTATAACTGAAATATTTGGACATTTAACACTTAATTCTACAGGTAATTACATTAAAGATGATTATGAATACATGTAGGGTAAGTGCAACTGCATGTAAACTAAGCCATCAGGCCAATAGGGTATTCTGTACGCTATGCTATTACATAAGCTAACTAATGCAGACGGTCATTATAATGTAGTTCAAAGAGCATTTATCATAACATGACTTTGTAGGAATTGTAATCAGACATTAAAGAGAGTACCTTTTAAAAGTAATTTGAGCCACTGGGATCACTTGGGCTCCTAACAGACACCCGATTTTATGGGAGGACCCGATTTGTGTCCATCTACACCGACAGAGGAGATTCTGTACTCTTTCAGAAGACCCGTAACAGCAGCCCAACTATATAACAGTGAAATCATGAACTGCTGGAAAATTCCGTCAATGGCGGGAAAGAGTTCATACATTATTTTTAAATGTTTTGAATGCTTTTATTTTTATAACAATAAAATGTTAGAAAATTTAAGTGCTTTTGTCAATTGTATTTTCTTCTACATTTCTTTGTAGCTTTTTCTTTCTTCCAGTTTTAGTCTTTTTAGTACTTAAACTGAAAAAGCTTGGCTATGGCATTGTGAAACAGTGAAGAGTTTAAGGGGTTTTATTTAGCCAGTTGATTTACTGCAGGGCACAACTATAATCCAAATAGTCACTTTACTTGCCTAGAGTGAGGTGAAAGAGTCCCGATGACCTGTGATTTGACCTCTGGACCCAGCAGAACCTCCACAGAGATCTCAGCGTCACTGGAGAAGGATGACCATTCCCCTAAACCAAATACTATCAGCTGCTTCGGTAAAGGTAACGGCATCTGAACCCGATACATCGTACGGTTGACATTTCTAAATGGGGAACATTTATAAAAAAACAAAAAAAAACAAGGCTTTCATACAGGGAGGTGGTCACAAGGGCTAGATATCGACTATATAGTGTAAATAATGCTTGGTTACTCAAGCATTATGTGTTTGTGTCAGTTTCAAAAACCATGTAGTAAATTATGACATTTAATTGCAAAGTTTTAAACATGTCCATATCATCACCCACACTGGCATATATATATATAAATATATATATATATATATATATATATATATATATATATATAAAAAAAAATATATATAATATATATATATATAAATATATATATAAAAAAAAAAAAAAATATATATATATATATATATATATATATATATATATATATATATATATATATATATATATATATATATATATAACAATTTTTTTTTTTTTTTTTAAAGAGGCGTAAGCAAAGAAACAAGGAAGTCAGAACTTGATTTGAATTGTTGGATGGTTGTGGGTTGCCATTGCTGTGATCTCATGTGAGTGACATGAATGGTTACTTGAACAAAGAAAAGCTATTAAATATTAGTGTATAATACATTTTAAACACAGATATGTGGCTTTTTACTGTTGTTTTACATTATATAGGATTTAAAAAGTTACACATGTAGTGAATTCTCCTCAAATTGAAGTCATTAATCAGCATGCTAGGCTATTTTTTGAAATCAAAATACTTCTGTCCTGAGGAATAGTCGTTGCAGTGTTACTCCTTTCCACTGCAACCAGCTACTACAAGTAAAACATTAATATTAGGTTACATAGTTCAGTAAGATCAAACGAAAGAGCCCACCGTATAAACTGACGAGGTGCTTCACGTAAAGACCAGATGGCATAAAAGTGCACTTTGCCCATTCTGTTGACTCAGAGTCGATCAAACTCCTCCAGTGATGTCGGTGTGAGGCCTGCAGTCACGCGCGGCCTCTGCTGCATTTATCACCTCCTGTGTCTCGCGCGCGCCGCCAATTAACGTCAGCACATAAAAGCCAGTTCCACATTTTGCGATGGTTAAAAAAAATAGATGATCCTGAATAACAAAATAAATACAAAATATGTTTAGAAAAAATAAAGACGGGACTTATTTATACAAAAAGATAGACAAAGATAGATAGATAGATGAACGAACGAACGAAATTTTAATCGATCCATGGACCAAATTTTCACAAAATGTAATCCTGAAATAATTTATTTGTTAATGATTGTGTTATTTATTTATAAAAAATACCCATTAGACAGTTATAAGCCAAAAATATTTAAAATTAAAATATAAGAATATGTTTTATGTTTATATATATATATCTTTATTATTTCAGTTAGTTGCCAAGGCAACATTTCTAATTATCATCTATTTATATACTTTTTTTTATTTCTACAATAACACAATGCACAACATCCTGTGATGATCAATTAACATTTCTTATTCTGAAAATGTTTGATTAGAGTGACAGCTGTAACAATAAAAAGTAATTAAATACAATAAAATATGTCAATAAAAAAGAATAATCAATAGCGAAATGAAATAATTTAATTTTCAAATAGAATTAATGAGGGACAAACTGATACAAAATTCATTGCTGTATTTTGAGATAAATAAATCGCGTGGGCTCATGGTAATTTTAAAAAAAGAATGATTTTTTCTGAATTAATTAATTTGTTAATAAGTGTCTAATGCATTTATTAAAAAATACAATATTTATCTATATTAAATCATAATCAAACACGCTATTTTTAAATGAATATTCGCAAAAATATATACAACGGTCTCGCAGAAAGTCAAACGTTGTCTTTGATTTCAGTCTAACAGCGCCCTCTATCTAAAATAGGAAATTTGCTATGACTCAATACATCCGTTTAAAGGGAAATGCTGCACGTGTTCGGCCAAGCAAATACAATTTAATGCTGAAAAAGCTTTTATAGCTACTCTCACAAGGAAGAGCAGTGTATTATCGAAAGAACAGGAAGGAATCATATGTACATGTAACAGGCAGCAAACTGAATTCAACGTTTATTGTGAATACACAAGAAACAAAAAAGAAAGGGATGACAAACATACATTACACACATCATACAAAAAAGTGGACAATCAGAAAAGCACATAGGCAGAATAGAGTACCTCAGCAGCACAATGCAACAGTCTCTTACGACATGCAAATAGTTTAAGGTACAAAAAGAAAGTGTGATTTGGTATTCATAATCAAAAACTATTCAAAGGAAACTAAACACTATACCCTCTGGCAGTACTTAGTGTGGCATATTGCACGTGATATAAGCAAAAAAGCTCTTCCAATCAACGTATCTGAATCAACAAACGAGTAGTTTTCGAAGTCAGCTCAGTAAAGAGGGATAAATGTAAATAAAACGTCTTCAACAGGCCATCTGCATTGTGTCTATACAGACCTCAAAGACCAAACTGATGTCAAACAACCTTCAATCATGCCAAATGAGAGCCTGGGATGTGTAAATATTGGATCAGTTATGTAACAAATTAGCTTTTGTGGCAGGAAATTGTTTAAAGTTGTAAACAAGCAGGCTTTGTAACCATTTGGTGACTGATGTGATTCCCATCTTAGTAGAGTATGCGGCTGCAATATAAACATGAATATGAGGTTTAAAATACTAGCCGTTGCTTCCAGTGTCTTTGTGGCTGAGAAAACAAACCTAAGAAAGTGTCTGACACTGCTCAGTGCACGTCTATGTAATCCTATAAGACATAAAACGGCAAGAAACCAACCAAACAAGCAAAAAAAAAACAAAAAAAACTCATATCATTACCTGAATCGACAGTGACTTCTGCCACGTCACCTACAATGACTTTCCCACTTTCTTTGTTTGCCTTTGAATTGTGTAGAACTGTTTGAAAAGCATTCGACCCATATACTTTCCCTGATTACCCGGTAGTCCCTGATATGTGATGCCACAGTTCTGTTGTGGTGTCAAACAATACAATTATAAAACATATATGGAGCTTTTATATGAAATATATCATCTTGCACATAACATCTTAAAGCCACATGTAACACACTGCACGTAGCATGAGCCTCATAATTCCATTCACTTAAAAAAAGCATTTTGTGTGTATATACATACACTATATATATAAGTAATTTTTTGATCTATGATAGGGCTTAGATAAAACAAAAAGCACAAATCAACAGTAGCAAGAATTATACAGTAATTTAATACATACGATGAAAAATAATATCGCAGAAGCCTTGGTTTTGAATAAGCACTTGATTCCTCAGGCACTGTAGTACACTCTGTAGTACAGAGTCTTATTCCGCCACAGCGAGTATGAGTTGTCAAACTTCAGCAGGTATGTGCCGTCTCCTGGAAACTCGTGGCTGCCGCCCTGCACTGCCAGGTGACTGTCCTGACGGTACACAGGCAGGATCTCTCCCAAGTTCGAGTTTGCAACGGATTTAGAGCCCTTCTCTACATCTCCTGGAACCACAGGGCCTGCTTCACAAAACAATAGTCCGTACGTCACTGAAAGAACTCCTTATATGCAACTACTTATTTTAAGCATTGTACAGTTTCGTAAAATGAATCAATCTTTTGGAAAGTCTCTTATGCTCACCAAGTCAGCATTAATTTGATCAAAGAATGTCCAAAGGAACATTTTTATTTATTTATTTTTATTATATATATATATTCTATCATATAATATTAAATAATATGAAAATTGGTGGAGGTTGCTTAAAGGGTTAGTTCAACCAAAAATGAAAATTCTGTCATTAATTACTCACCCTCATGTCGTTCTACACCCGTAAGACCTTCAGAACACAATTTAAGAAATTTGATGAAATCTGATGGCTCTGTTGCCAGCAAGGTAATTAACATTATCAGATGCCCAGAAAGCTACTAAAACATATTTAAAACAGTTCATGTGAGTACAGTGGTTCAACCTTAATATTATAAAGTGACAAGAATACTTATTGTGTGCCAAAAAAACTAAATAATGACTTGAAGGGTTTTGTTTCGAATCAGTGGTTCGGATTGTGTATCAAACCGCCAAAGTCACGTGAATATTGAAATTTTGATACACTTGAGACGTAACAAAGCCTCGTTTACTGAAATCATGAGACTTTGGCGCTCTGAATCACGGATTAGAATCAAATGATTTATAAAGCTTCGAAGCAGTGTTTTGAAATCAGCCATCACTAGATGTTGTTGAAAAGTCTTTTCTTTTTTTGGCACACAATGTATTCTCGTCACTTTATAACGAGGTTGAACCACTGTACTCACATGAACTGTTTTAAATATGTTTTTAGTATCTCTCTGGGCATCTGAAAGTGTTAATTGTCTTGCTGGAAATCGAGACCTGACTGAGACATCGGAGTTCCAAAGATGAACAAAGGTCTTACATGTGTGGAACGACAGAATTGTCATTTTTGGGTGAACTAACACTTTAACTGCCATAATGTTAAGGCTACATTCACACTGTCAGTGTTTGGGATTGACATTCGCATTCATACAGTAGTGTTTTGAATGTGCAACGGGAGCCAAGCCTTTATTCTCTAACCAGTGACCACGACGTCTATGAAACTGAAAAGTCTTATCAATTTTTGACATGAAAAGAGTCTCATCGAGCCGTTGAGTTTATCCACCAAATCTGTATTAAGCAAGTATTTGAGTCGCGCCACTCATGGGTAGAAAACCAAACTGACAGGAGCCGCTCCTGTGGAGAAGACAGCGACTGTATTTAAACACACAGCTCATATCTCCATCGCTGTAAGTTACTGAAAGTGAAACCACTCACTAGCAACACACGGTGCACATGAGTTTGAGCAGCACAGAGAGACTCTCGCACACTACATGATGTGACGGACAATTAGTTAACCAGTCCGGTTGCGTTCACACAGAGCGGTTTCTGAGAGTCCTGAAAATTTTACGGATGCATGTTTGGTTCTAGAATGCGGTTGTCACTCCGGTAAAAAACCATATTGTGTGTGAACATGTGAACTGTATTAAGGACTCAAATAAAGGACTAACAACTTCTGCTGTGTGAAAGTGGACTGTGTTAATTTGTCAACTAATTTGTTCATTACAATTGAGGATGACTACGTGGATACACAAAGCACCCAAGACACTAGCAACAAAAAGTCCAACCACTTTATCAAACAAAAGTTTGAACAAAAGCAGCAAACGGAACAGGAAGACCTCCCTCACCTTCCAGCTCGTCATCTTCATCCTCGTCGTCACTGGATTCGCTAATGTGGACAGTAATGGCTCGGCTAGTGACAGGTGACCAGTCGAAGTAAACCCCAAAACCAATGTCATAGCCATCTGTGGCAAACTCCCAGCACACACGCTTGGCCTCAGGAACAATGGGTACGTGGACGGTCATAATGTCTCCACGATATACCGTCACCACGCTGTCCTTCTCTTGACGCAGTTTAGTCTTCAGCTCCTTCACAGCCACGGAGGTCCATGTGGACGCTGGATTCATCGGAGGAAGAGCTTTAAAGATAAGAAAATTCTTTGAGGATATTTGCACAGTAAAGTATGTATTCAAATCACCCCAAAATCAAAAGAAAGTCTATTATTATGATTATTAAATGTTTTTGCATTGTGACTTAATTTTCATTATAATTTAGCAGATTTTCGGCCAAATTCTCCGTACCTGGATACTTCTTACGAAATAAACAAAATTCTATGTGCTGTATACATTAATGAAAATTATTTTAATAATTATTTTTAATATTTTTGCATTTGAATTATTTAAATGTATAGATTAATGAAAATAATTTCATTTCATAAATACACAATAATGTTGCTACATAACTGCACATTGGCTCACCTGGCAAAAACTTAAATCAATGTGTAAAAAAATAAAATAAAATAAAACAAAACAATTTACCAAAATGCAAGTCCTTAAATGACTTACTGTTTACACACAACCGCAATTTGATGAAGGACAAAAAATTTAAATAAATAATGGTTTAATTAATTTTATTAGTATTACTGCTGTTGTTTTTATAATAATTGTTATTATTTATAATAAAATAATAATAATAATAATAATAATTATTAATAATAATAGCACTAGCACGGTCACAGGTTCGATTCCCAGGGAATGCATGAACTGATTAGATGTATACTTTAAATGCAATGCAAGTCATTTTGAATAAAGCCGTCTTCTGCCAAATCCATAATAATAATAATAATAATAATAATTTATGCATTTGGCAGATACTTTTATCCAAAGTGACTTGGATTAAATTCAAGGTATACATTTTATCCGTTCATCCATTCCCTGGGAATCAAACCCATGACCTTGCTGTTGCTACTAATAATATACCACCAACTGATAGTTCATTAATATAACTTCAGTTGATTGTAGATATGTAGACCTAGCATTTTATAACACTGAAATTGATGAGCAGCAATGCTTTTGCATATATCTGTTTATAATGATATAATCAACATTTTTTACAGCAGCTTTCAACATGGTTTATGTAATCGGATATATTATATAAAACAACTTTTTTAACGCATACAAGACCTTTTAAAAAAAGCATATCATACAGAATGAAGTAAAGTCACATGATCACCTGCCCTATGCTGAATTGGAAGAAAATGTACATATGCTATTCAGTTACATACAGAAAGACTCCCATATTTGGACTTTCATTAAAGTCAACAGGAAATGTAGGATGGGACTTGATTTTGTTAATCAGAAACTGATTGTATTTTTGGATGGTTGCGGTTTGCTATTGGTTGGTATCTCATGTACGTGTGTGTGTGTTTGTGTGTGTGTGGGGGGGGGGGGGGGGGGGTTTGTTTTGTTGTAGTTTTTTTACATTTTCAACTTTCTTCAGTTTGTAATGTTGCTGTTTGAGCGTGAGAAAGGCGACAAACAAAGCCACTCCCTCATTTAAATAATTCCTGCTCAAGGCTACGCAAAAAAGGGGAAAGGCCTGGTTGAGTTGAGTTGTGTTAGTAGGCTCTGTCCCAAATGGCACACTTCATATACACTTGGTTTTGTGGTCTCACAACGGCCGCAGCGTGCATGTAATTGTGAAACCCACAAGACCATAGGGTGTTTCATTCGATTCGTCATTTTAGGTTTCAGAGGGCTCGTCGAGAGCGTTATTACGTTATGCGTGAAGTCGTGGACGTGCAACACAGAGCTAGAGCAAGATGAGAATTTATGGCAAAAAAAAAAAAAAAAAGTATATAATTTTTTTTTTATTTTTACATAATGACCGATCGCTTCACTAGATAAGACTTCGGCTGAGATCGTGTAGAGCTTTGCCAAAACATGCATTTTGGACCTTCAAACCATTGGTAACGGTTGTTTTTAAGGTTATGAATAGCACACCACAAACATCACAGACAACTTTCTTTTTTCTGACAGCTTTGTTCTCGAGGGGCAATGATGAAACATGATGAGAAGGTTTCCTGAGCTTAGCTTCACCTCTCTAATAGGGGGAGTGCTAACCTTTTTTCTCCCCGGGGTGTGAAGTACTGCTCTCCTGTGAGTCACCCGCTTCTGCTTTCCCGAGAGATGCGCTGGCCTCCTGTTGACAACAGCACAATACATGAACTGCACCAAAGCTCACTTATTTAGACACATACTCGAACTTAATATACCTCAGTGGACCGTTGAGATTCTCTGCTATTGCTGTTATCGTCCATTTTGGTTTGGTTGTCCGGTGTGATTACTGTCTGGGAAAGGTCTGTGCTTTGAAGTCTTCAAAATGACAGTGGGAAGGATGAGGTTTACATACTCTGCAACCCGAAAATAACAATTTTTGGAACTCGTATAAAAATGCACAAACCTGTTTAAAGGATTTGCTTCACAGTTGTTTGCCGTTATCCCAGGGAAAGAAGAAACAGACAGGGATGACAGTCTAGACTGAAGTTCTGAGGTCTCTAGTTTCTCCATCTCTAGAGCACAAAAAACATGAAATTACGTTACATAATCATCATATTCATCACATTATCTGATTAAATAAAAATTAAAAAAAAAAAAAAAAAAATCAAAACTACTACCTGGCTCAGGTGTCTTTCAATGAACCTCATTAAAAACTGCAAGAACAAATTAAACAATCCGTATTTGCTGTTCAACACACGATAAAAATAGTCATTTGTAAATATAAATAAGGCTCTGTTGAACTACATTTTGTTCATAATCGTCATCAACTGACATTTGAAGCGAATCACAGCAAGAGTTTTGACACGTCGCGCAACTAAAGTGAAATTCACCACCAAATCATCAACATCAGCAGAAGAAAAAAAGCTCGAGCACAACCCGTATTTGCATTCAAATCAAACCCACAGAATTGTATCATAATATAATGTTCATACACGTACCTCCGGAGAGCGTGTGAGGCTGTAGATGCAACAGCGTTGCTTGACAAATAACGTTTGACGCCCAGGAAGTCCGCTAACTTGTAAATACGCACTGTGAAGACAGCAGAGTTAAGTATTTTCTGAATGGCTGACAGGCACATTCGAATATATAATAAAAGTCCTATGAAATTAATACTACTCTAAATAGTACAACGCAGTTTTGAAAGTAGCTATTTCTATTTTAAGAAAGGTTGCTAGGAAAATTCAAAAGAAATTTGGCATAAATTACTTTTATTAAGCAAGGACGCATTTAATTGATTTATAAATTATTTCTGTTTCTAATAAATACTGTTCTTTCCAATTATAAACGATATATAGTTGTATAGTTAAATATATATATATATATATTTACTTATAAACTCATTTCTTTATTCCATCCTTCATTTATTTACGTGTGTGTATATATATATAAAGTGTCATTCAATGTGTGCTAATATTTAGTATAGTAACAGCACTGGGAATTTTCACTGTATTACTCTAAATAATTTTCATTGGAGGAGAAGAAAGTACTTCTTACATACTTACATACTTACACAAGTCAAAAGTGTTAAAGTCATTTGTGTTAAAGCAATATCTCATTAGCTGTAGTGCTGTAGTACTTACTACCTGAATCTAGACGATCTAGATGATTCAGAGTAGTGGCACAGGTGATAGCAGCCATACTTATATTTAGTACTACAGTACCTTTGCTTATGTGACATTATAAAAAACTATAATTAACCCTCTGGCCCTCTTCGTTTAGGAGTTACACTTGCCTTCTTTATGGTCAAAAGTGACCAAAGCCTTGAAATGTAACTGCATTTGTTCAGGAAAACCAATGTAATATATTTTTGTTCAATAATATTTTTATTATTACATAAAATTTGAGGGTATTTTATGATACTATGCAATATTTATACTTTTTTATTAGCTATTTTT
Source organism: Opsariichthys bidens (assembly GCA_037194245.1). Lineage (NCBI taxonomy): Eukaryota > Metazoa > Chordata > Actinopteri > Cypriniformes > Xenocyprididae > Opsariichthys > Opsariichthys bidens. Next base: position 8,684,742 of record CM074286.1, on the reverse strand, counting down.
CCCTATTGAAAATAATACACTTTTTTTTCTAAAATATTGTTTAATTATTTTTCAATTAAAGTAGTATTTCATGTTGAAATAGAGACAAGGTATTTGAAATCCATTTTTTTGAAGGTAGATTAGTGCCATTTGGTGGGGGTGAAAAAAGAAAAACTTACGTAATGCTATGGTGTAACCAATAGATTCCTAAATAGTTCTATATAAAGTGGCGTATAAATTCTCTTTTAGACACAAATACTTATTTTTTTTAAGTTTTGGATATGGATTTATATTCATACATTCTTAAAGACTACTTTTTGTCCAGGTTTAGATTTTTTTGGTTTGAAATGTTGATTTGAAGTGTTGGTATTTGCATTAGTTTTACTAGAGTCAAACCTGAATACAGAGGAGGGCGTTTTGTGACACATAACATCAAAAAAATGTAACAAAGATTAACAGATATATTTTATTACAGCTTCATAAATCTGCGTCTTATCTGAGTTCTGGCTCAATTTTAGCATGAGCCACACGGGTTCATTTGAGTGTGTGTAATGGTGTGTTGTGTGTATATATGTTTGTGAATGTGTGTAAGTGAGTGTGTCTTGACCTTGATATTTTTACTGTTTTGTGGCTGAATTATTGATTTTATTTCATACATTTGTATAAACTTGCTCTGTCTTGTTAGTTCATATATATGTCACTCTTGGGATTTAGGAGTGTCACCCCTTCATTGCTGTGCACTTTTTGTGGCTGATTTGTAGTTTGTACCAACAAAAGATTCTCTGGGTTTTTATATTTTTTTCGTATTTCTTTTCTCGTAAAACTTGGCAACACTGATGCCACTCCCACACCAGACACGTGTCAAAGTAGCCTGTTTACGGATATGATGAGACATGTACAGGCGAATGACATACGCAATTTCTTATGAAAACCATCTCGACAGGTCTAAAATATAAACACTTATAATAGGCTTACCATGATGAATCAGAGTAAGACAAAAACATGTTTTGGAAAAAGTACCGATGATGTATTGCACTATTTAAATTGTGATAATACTGACCAAAAAAATGACATATTTTGTACCTTTAAGTAAGTATACGCCTTCCTTCCGCCGGAAAGAAATAGTCTCTGACCGTGAACAGCAACAGAAGTTACATTATTACGCCATTAGATGGCGGCAAAGACTGTCTTTATGAGTGTGTCAGTCAGTAGCAAAGACTTTTATATTGAAAACCCGGATTGTTGTGAACACAGAACAAGACCCAACTGACAAATACTGACTACAACTGTCAGTCACGGAAAACCCATTAACGTTAACTGTTAAAAGGAAAAGATATTGCAGCGGACATTTAAAGAGATTTTTTATTATGAACATATGTTCATTCGAGCTCTTTCTCATGATACTCTTAATACAGTAAGCTTCATTGAACAACATCAATTGAGAAAAGTTTATGTTGCTAAGAGTGGTTGCTAAGGGTGTTGTGTAGTGAAGCGGTCATAGCCGTGTTTTATGGTGAATAAAACACTGCTATTGACAAATCAGAATCAAGGACAGGAACTAACAGTTTTATAAATCACTCAATAAATTAAAATAAGAAAATAAAAATAACACAAAATAAAAACTAAATTATTTATCTTATTTATTTTACAAGTATTTTACATTGGTAGCATTACATGTTTTGTGAGATAAGTGAACAGTTCTATTACTTATTAGTTCTATATTTCCAAATGCACTTGAAAATTTGACCTTGGTGGCATAAATCTGCAGAGGATAAAACACAAATATAGCACTAAGGCAGCTCAAGAGATACAGCTGACATACTAACTTTTCCCCAGAGTTTAATTAACACTTATTTTAGACTCCACTTGCAAACATAACAGTTGGTCAATAAACAGATTAAACGGGAACACACTGAATCTAAAATGTTGCACAATTTAATCGATTCGTTTCAGTAAACAAATAACTGAAGAAAAATGGCATCCTATCCTTCTGCTAGGTTTGAAAAAACGTTGTAGTACATGATTGAAATGCAGTCTCGCAAACCTTTATTTCTGGACACCAAATCAGTCAATGGAGTGTCTTTAGTTTGTGCATCAACCAAATTGATCCACGGAAAAAGGCTGTAAAACAACAGAGACAAACTATTATGACACTTGGTTAAATAAGTCAGCATTCAGTCTGTTACAGATTTAATCTTTTATATAATATTGTAATATAATATTATCATTAACTAAAACTATTACAAACATTTCTGTTAACTGAAACAAAGCTTAAATAAAATACAATGTAAATATTAGTTACTTGTGCAATGTCTTTGCAATAAACGGAAATAAGTTCAAGTTGAAGCAGTAAAATTATTAACTGATAATGAATTAAAAACAAAACTAAACTGAAACAAAAATAAATGTAACCTAAATACCAATATTTAAAAAAGGATAAAAATAAAAGCTAATTCGAAACGAACAAAACTATAATTAAAACAACACTTCTGTAATCCTTATGAAAAATTCTTTAGACTCACTCATCGGGTTTATTGGGATCAGATGCACTGGGTGGATTTACAAAACTGTGATAAGTAAATGTCTTTGTTGAAACACCGGTCTCAAACAGCCCATTTAGCAGGCGAAGAGTCTTTCCGGACCCCAGCTTCTCTGCTGTGCACATGTTGAGGAGACTGTACAGCACAGCTGATACCCATCTCTGATCCAGGAAGAGGCCACCTTCAGTAAACACTCAAAGTTTACTTAATGGACTCTTATAGCACACCATATTAAAACCACACTGTATTGACTTTACGTGACAGATGGATACAGACATATTTTGAGGGAAAATAAAAAATATTGCATAGTTAAAAAAAAAAATCAAAAGAATATTTGTGCACCTCAGATTAATCAAGTTTCATTGACCCTAATCATTTGTTTAGGAAACAAAATATAGGCTATGAGAAACCACATTTCTCTTATACCATGTCTCGCGCTTTGTCGTACCCGGAGCAGACATGTTGCGTTCAAGTCCTCCTGGGAAGTTCGTATTTACCAGGTGGGAAGTTGTGTTTACGACTGTTCAGGTGCATTCAAGTCACTTTCGTCGGCGGTGTAACGTTGCCTTCTCTACATTTACCATACAAAATTACAGCAAGGTTTTTGAAATTTGTGTTTTGCTTTTTTATGTTTTTAATTAAATTATGAAACAACTGTAAACTTTATAGTTAGGCCTAACGCACTTATATTGTTATTACAATGCTATTATATTTTCTGCAGGGAATTAGCTTATTTCGTTGTAAATAAAAAAGCCTGAAAATGTCACTGCTAATTATTGTGTCCGCCCTGTTTCTCACTGACACGCCCCCAAAGATCAGGGCTAAAAGAAAATCCTAAGCTTCCCACTGGTATTTACGACTTTGTGGTGGCATTCATGTGCGTTCAACTCATAAATAAAATCTTTTCGACATGACTTGAACGCACCATTATGCTCACCAAGGCTGGATATATGTGACTTCAGCTGAGCAAAAAACCATTTTCATCATTTTCAATGTTTGCATCATTGAATCACTTTCTGTATTGTATAAAGCGCTATATAAATAAAGGGGACTTATTAGATTAAAAATACAGTAGAAATATTATTACAATTTAAAATAACTCTTTTTTATTTTTATATATTTTTAAATTTGTATTTTATTCCAGTGATGTCAAAGTTGCATTTTCAGCCTCATTACTGCAGTCTTCAGTGTCACATGACCCTTCAGAAATCATTCCGATATGCCGATTTGCTGCTCAAGAAACATTTCTTATTATAAGCAAGGTTGAACACATCTGTGCTGCATAATATTTTTGTGGAAAAAAAAAAAAAAAAATACTACTACTACTACTAAAAAAATATGAGATGGGATAAAAAAAATTGTCAATGCTTTTGAATTCTCTCGCAAATGTTTTCCAAAATACCTTTGCGTTCGCTTGCAAAGAACACAAAGGTTTAAGCATACGAGTGCAAAGTTTGCAAGACAACACAAAAGCATTGAGATTTTTCCTCCTGTCTCATATTTTTTTCATCACATGTCCCTTTAGGGGCTCCGTATAATACATTTTCTTTGATAGAGTTTAAAAGAACTACATTTATTTATTAATATAATAATATTTTAAATATATATATTTATTTGGATATTATTATTTTATTTATTTAGATATGATGTTGTTGTTGTTATTATTAATAATAATAATAATAATAGATGTAATAATGTTATTCATTTCTTAATATTTTAATGTTTATAATGACAGATGGATATAAACATTTTAAAAAGGAAATACAAATGTATTGTCAAGGATACACCTACAGTTTTCACACACCATTCATCGAAACAGGAAGTGAGGCCGAAAGCACTTCCTTGTGCTTTAAAGCTGTGGTGACTTGATTGTGGAGGAGCCAAATTGTAGTCACATCATCACAAGCCACAAACTCATACTGAGGTTTGATAATAAAACAGTGGTCAAGAAGCATTGCAAGCCTGAGAAAAAAAAAAAAAAACATTTTGAGAAGACGATAAGATTCAATCAACAAACAGATATCAAAGCAAAGGAGATTTTACTCATTCCATAATGAATAACAGTGAGTATTCAAAATAAAGCTAATAATCTGAAACATGCTCATCTTAATACCTGTTCAGTGGCACTGCTGAGCAGAAACTGTACACAAGACAGCCTGAAGATAGACAGCCGCGAATGTTTGAGCATACTTGAGGAAGATGAGAGGGCAAGACACAGAGGAAGAGCAAGTCTGCCCATTTAGCCAGTCTAACGTTGTCAAAGTAACACTCAACGCCAATGTTTGAAATTTCCCCTATGGATCAATGAAAGAAAAGAGAGAGTTAACGAGTAGATAAAAATCCTATTAGGATTTTCAATTAGGGTACTTCTACATGTCAAATGTGTCTGATTATAATCTTAATGACCACCAGACTCTGGAGGATTTTATGATACGTGAACCATTAGTGTGGAAACTACTCCTGACTGCATGAATAATTACCATGACAAGAGGGTGCCAGTGGGTCGCAGGTGCATGGACCTTCACATGCGTTTCTATAGTAATGCCTGTGCACCATTATGCAGCTTTGATGCCTCTAAAGATCAACACACTCACAAATCAGTTCAGCCTCACAGTGTTGTAGGGACTGTGGGAACTGATTGATGTGTGGTTAAGCAGCTATTTGATGAAAAAAAGTATTAAAAAATAAAAGAATGCCACTAAAGATATTTGTGCACGTAAGTTTCATTGACATATTTGAATCATTTAGGAAACAAAATACATGGGCTAGATGCAACTATAGATGCAGTTTTACAGTTTTTCAAACAATTGCTTCTGAGAGCATTTAGACTGCAAAAAGGTTGGGGCCACTATAAGCTTTTTTTATGTTTTTGAAAGGCTGCCTTTATTTTATCCAAAATATTGTGAAGTATTAATAAAAAAATATATATAATTGTTTTCTATTCTAAAATGTTTTAAAATGTAATTCATTCCTGTGATGCAAAGCTGATCTTTCAGCATCATTACTCCAGTCTTCAGTGTCACATGATCCTTCAGAAATTCTAATATGCTGATTTGATGCTCAAGAAACATTATTATCAATGTAAAAACAGCCGTGTGGAACCATGATATGTAAATGGGGGATTTTTCACCTAAGATTACAGAGGGGAGGAAATGATTTTAGAAATATGGCAGCATCATTATTTTATTTTTGCACAGAGATTTCTAGGTATATTAATAAATGATGTTGACTTCAGCAATCCTTGTTTCATTTTATACCAATGATGACGGTTCATTTTTAGGGCTCTACATAGTTAAATCTCAGAGTTATGGGATCGCAACGTGGCTCCATGAGTACATTGTTCAATTGACGCTTTGCTGGGAGTTTGATTGACAGGCGATCTGACCAATCATCACCCTGAATCCGCCATTTAGTCCGACAAAGCAGTCAGGGGAGTTAATAGATTAATTAACACTTGAAAAATTGTGTGTACTCACGTCTTTCCGCGGTTGAAACAACATTCCCGCTGATGTCCATTCATGTTTATTTGATGCTATAAAGTATGAACTAGTGTAACGGTTGTGGACTCCTATACGGCCGTAAAATGTTCCACACACTCGTCACCAATTGTAAAGGGACGACTCGTACAAGCCTCTGGTTGTGTTCTTCTTTTATTTTCTGCAGCAACTTTTTTTTTTTGTCTGAGGATAACATCATATGTATAAATTACCAGGGGTAATTACACTGCAGACATGCATCACCGCTGTAGTGTCAGCCATTCTCTGCTGAACTACTTTCAACATGTAACAACTCAGTATAACAAACAACACGAATAAACATAAAAATTACATACCTGAGGGTAACATCATATGTATAAATTACCAGGGGTAATTACACTGCAGACATGCATCACTGAAATAAGAAAACATAAAATGAACAAACTCTCCAACGTAAATAACCATGGTGTTCCATTAACCCATTTAATACTGCGTCATCAGCAGCACGTTCATCTCTCCGCATGTGACACGAGGTACAGCAATAAACGCTTTAACAAGTTTATATATATTGGATATTTAAACCAATCCGACTCAAAGTATTGTTAATGTAATTACAAAGATTTGACATATGGAAAAACTCACGTTAAACGAACATTTATCACCTCTTTGTACACCATCAACAGGAGAGAACAGAAACACGCTTACCCGCTGTAGTGTCAGCCATTCTCTGCTGAACTACGGTAAGCATACCGGGACAAAATACTAAAAAGTCTGCAGTGCGTTAACCACTAGGGGGCACCAAATCACTATTTAAGCTTTACCCTACTAATTTCGTGTAATTCGATGAATATTTTTCAAAGGGACAGTTCTTTCTTTTTCCACTCCGTTACATTCACCCCCACAGAATTACATGAAATTTAGGTATCACCAAAAAGTACAAAGAAAATCAAAACAAAAACCAGTCACATATAATAAACATTTGACATCAAAGAATTTCCCATAAAAGGACCATCAATTTGAAAATTATCCCATAAGGATGAAATGACAAGAGAGTAGCGCTAAACTCCCCCATCAGCAATCGACAGTAGAATGTCCTCATACATCCCACAATATTCTTTCACAATTCGTATTTCCAGAATACATACCAAGAAAAGAAAAGCAAAACACATAGTGAGTAAACAAATAATTTAAAAAAAAAAGAAAGAACCCCCCCCGGAGGTCAACTTTAAAGATATTTTTCATCCTCAGGTATTTTATGAATGTCAACAAAGACCTCAAACTAGTCCAAAATAACTAAAGAAATATGCTTAAATGCTCCCTAAAAGCGTTCACCTACTTATCTAACAAAAGCACGAAAAAGAGACTTGCAAACAGCCTCGACATCACTCTTTGTGTCCTGAATTACTGCTTGACTTGACATGGTTTGTATTAACCTGTTAACAGGCTTAATAACACGGCCAAAACGAGACCTGACCTGTCCGATGGAACTGGGGTTAACTGACGTGCTTGTGGTCAGAGCTACACTGGAAGACCGGGAGTGAGCTTGAGCAGGTGTAACAATGCTTGCAGATTCCCTGTTTCCTGAATCTGAATGGCTTTCATCTTCAGTGACATTCACATCAATTGACTTCACAGATGTGCATTCAACAGACATCGATGAATCACCTCGTGGTGGTGGATTAACTACAACATCGCTTGAGACTACGGTTGAAGTGGGTGCTTGACTCACATCAGGCAGGTGGGTAACCCAACTCAATGTTCTGTCTGTATCAAGATCCACCTGACTTGTCAGAGGAATAGATTCACGAGTGATGTCATCATCCATGTGTGTGTGTGGTGCTTCACTCGACACAGAGCATTCTTTCTGGCTTGATGAACTTGAAGGCATGTTACTACGGGGTTCTCTCACAAGGTAAACTGAACAATCTCCAGATGTTTCTTCAGGCACAGGTAGGAAGTTGACCACTAACAGGAGATTGCGATGAACCACCTTTTCTTGACCTGTGACAGGGTTTCGAATTCTGTAAGTGTGAGTTTGCGGCTTGTGGTCCACTACAGTGTAGACAGTAGACTCCCACCGGTCGGCAGTTTTCCTTTTTCCCCTCTCAGTCTTATTCGCCAACAACACATGGTCACCCACATCAATGGCAAGCCCCTTCACACGACGGTTATATAGGGCTGCATGTCGCCTCTGTTCTTTGGTGGCATGCTCCTGTGCAATCACCATGGCCTCTTTCAGATCTTTAACGAGCGTGTCCACAAACTTATCATAGCTGACCACGTTCTGATCATTCAAGACCGAACGAAACAGAATGTCAACTGGGAGGCGTGGTACCCTTCCGAACATCAAATAAAAGGGTGCATATCCTGTTGACTCGTGTGTTGTGCAATTATACAGGAAAGTCAACGTTTGCAGACGCCTTGGCCAATCCCTCTTGATATCTGGGCATAGGGCACGGATCATGTTGCCCAGTGTTCTATTAAAACGTTCCACACTACCGTTTCCCATCGGATGATAAGGAGTGGTGTGTGATTTCTCCACTCCTGAAACTCTGAGAAGCTCACTGATTAGCCGACTCTCGAAACTTGCACCTTGGTCACTGTGGATACGGTCTGGAAGGCCATAGACACAAAAATATCTATCCCACAGGACTCTGGCAACCTGTCTGGCTGATTGATCTCGGCACACAAAAGCCTGTGCAAGTCTTGTAAAATGATCAGTTACAACCAAGACGTCGACAGACTTGTTATTAGAGTCCTCTGCTGACCAGAAATCAATACAAACCAGTTCTAATGGTCTGGTAGTCGAGATGTTCTCCAGAGGAGCCCTGCCAGCGGGGTCGGCACTTTTACTCACAATACAGCGTTGACAGTGTCGCACATGATCTCGTATTCTGTGCTCCATGTTTAGCCAGAAGAAACGTTGCTTCGCTAAACTAACACTCCTGTATTGTCCTTGATGACCACTGTCATTATGAACACTTCGTAAGACAACATCCACCAATGACACCGGGACCACATACTGGAAGCGCTTTGTCTTCAAAACTTGATCTCGGGACACTCTGTAGAGAATGCCATCCTTCAAAGTCAGCTTATCCCAGTGTTTGAGGTAACGCAAGACCGCAGCAGGCTCTCCCGCTCTTTCTTGTCTTGTGGGTCTTCGACAACACTCAACATAGGACAAGACCCTGGACAACACTCTGTCATTCAGCTGCATGTCACGAAGCTCCTCCGCAGAGTATGCTGGCAGCGTATTTTGGCCAGGAGGAACCAACTGAGGTAAATGGTTCACAACTGCCATGGCTCGTGTGGCGGCTCCGAGCGCCCAATCCCCTTGAGACGTGAGGACAGCGGATACTTCTGAACTTGCAACAGAAAGGTGATCCATATCAACATCATTATCGATTACGCATAGCTGTTGAATTACACTATTTTCTTGATTTTTGTTACAGGACCATCTGAACGCATCCTGCACAGAATCAGAAGACATGCCTCTCGTATCTGTCAACACTGCATCGTAGGGCACTTCAAGCAGTCTCTGTGTCACTCTGCTCTTGACAAAAGGAACTCTGCTGAGGGAATCAGCGATGACATTCTGAGGACCAGGTATGTACTTTATATCAAAGTTGTAGCTGGCTAATTTGGCCACCCAACGTTGTTCGCAGCAGTCCAGTTTAGGCTTCGTGAGAATATGAGCAAGCGGATTATTGTCCGTTAAAACAGTGAAATTGTGTCCCTTCAGCCAATGGCCAAACTTTTCACAAATAGACCATTTCAGGGCCAAAAATTCCAAACGATGTGCCGGATAGTTCCGTTGTGAGCGTGAAAGAGACTTGCTGGCGAAAGCAACTGGTCTTGCTCTAGTCTCCCCTTCCTGAACCTGCGACAACACTGCTCCAATACCATCCTGGGAAGCATCGGTTGCCAATATGAAGTGACGTGAGAAATCTGGGTGAGCTAAAACAACACTTCCGACCAGAGACATTTTCAGCTGCTCAACTGCATCATGCTGCGCTTGAGACCAATCCTCAGGTCTTAATTTCCTGCTCTGGCGCGACACGTTTTGAATCTTACTCTTCCGTCCCCTGAATTTCTGACCTTGAAGAAGTTCGAAGAGCGGTTTTGCTTTGACTGAATAATTCGGAATGAAATGTTGATAATAGTTCATCATGCCCAAAAATGCTCTGATTCTCTTCTGAGATGGTGTCTTCCCGTCCGCTTCCATTAAGGCAGCACTATTCAACTTGGAAATACACTCCACCTTATCAGGGTCTGTAGACACTCCGTCCTTGTTTATGACATGTCCCAGAAACTTTACTGATGCTCTCAGGAAGTGACATTTTTTTGGAGCAAGTTTCAGACCATGGGCCCGTAGCCTTCCAAACACCATTTCCAAACGATCAAGCGCAACTTGCTCATTCGGTCCAAAGACAATCAGGTCATCTATGTAACACAGGATACTGAGAAAGTTTTGATCCCCGAAAATGCTGTTCATCATCCGCATAAAACTACCAGGGCTGTTGCAAAGGCCTTGAGGTAGCCTATTGTACTCAAATAGGCCTATGGGAGTAGTAAAGGCCGTGAATTTACGGTCATCCTCATGCAGTGGCATGTTATAGAACCCTGATGTGAGGTCCATTGTGCTGAACAAAACGTTTCCGCCAAGAGCCGCCAAGCAATCTGCCTGGTGTGGCAAAGGATGAGCATCCTTTATTGTTCTTCTGTTTAACCAACGGAAGTCAGTGCAAACTCGAAGATCCCCATTTTTCTTCCACACCAACACAAGTGGGGATGCGTACTCACTTGTAGAGCGACGAATTATCTCTTTTTCTTCCATTTCTGTCAGGACTTGGCGTAGCTTATGGTATTGGCTTGGCGCTACTCGCCTGAATGGAAGTCGGAACGGTCTGGGGTCCGAAAGATGAATTCTGTGAACAAAGCCCTTGGCTTCCCCACAGTCAAGATGATTTCTCGAAAAGATGTCCTCATAAGTCGAGATCAAACTGACTAATCGCTGCCTGCACTGGTCAGAAACATTACATGACTCTACATCGATGTCATGCAGTCCCATGGATTTCAGCTTTTCACTTGGGGATGTTGACTGGTCCCTGCCACTAGACAAACTCACAGGGCAACTGACAAGAGGAGGTTGGACCGTATCCCCGCTGCTAATGTCTTCAAGTGCAATGCAAGGATATAGATCAGCCAGTTTCGCATTACGCCTTAGCAACACAGGTCTGCCAGATGTGTTGATCACCTTCAACGGAACCCACCCGTCACTCCAAAGAGAAGTGACAATCCTGGCCACCATCACACCTCTGGGAATCGAATGAGAAGTAGTGGGCTCTGTCATGACTGCACTGCCTGGTGAGGTATCAGCTGACCTCAATCTTCCCCACAACAAATATTCACGACCCGGCTCAAGACAGACAGCTGAATTACATCTTACTGTCCCAAGTTTCTCAGGCATGTCATTTCCTCTCCAGCGATTTATTCCAGCGAGCATAGACAGAAAGCTCTCACTTTCGGAATCCTCTGACACAGGACCAGACACGGCTTTCCAGAAACTTTCACACTGCTTAAAATGTCGTAGGATATGCTTGATGGCATTGGTTCCAATGATGAGTTCATCATGCTGGCCGGGAACTACCAAAGTAGGCACAATCATCTTCAAACCGTAGATTTCCATAGATAAAGTGAGAATAGATTTAGGCTTGACACGCAATCCGCCACAGCCAACAAGGACTACATCAGTAGGCAATTCACTGTTTGAATCAACAATCCCTGCTTGTCTTATTTTCATCTCAGCAGTGTCATTTATTGTGCACGCCATCGATCCACTGTCCAACATGGCTCCTAATGTCACTCTTTCTCCAATTTTCACAGGTGTATAAAAGAGACTGTCGTGTCCCCCAACAACATGTGTGTTTTGATACACCATATTTGGTTCGTCATCATTGTTTTCAATCAATTGACGTACATCCTCATAATCAGTAACAAATTGGGAGATACAAGATTGACCCGCACTGCCTCCCACCGAATACGGGTCCTCTAGTTTCCCTCCGTATCCAACCGGACAGAAGAAAACTTCGGACAGTCACGCTTCGCATGTCCAGGTGAAAGGCATTCAAAACATAATTTGTCAGTCATGCAATGTGTCACTGTGCTGTGATTTTTGTCGTGACATACACGGCATGCATTCCTGCTGTAACGACGCTGCAACCTCGCGCTGCCTCTGTGAGTGGGAACGTCACGTGACTGAACTTTATCCATCAGTTGCTCTAACATCTCCATCATACGTGATAACACTTGACTTTCAGGCTGCTGTGTAGTCTGTGTCATGGTTTGGATTGCAGGCAGGTTTGGAGCGGGGCATGACCGACACTGAACTGTACTGGGCTCTGCTGAGAGTTCTGGCTGCTTACATGTACTTGACACTAGTGGAAAACTCGATGTATCCTGAACAGCAGACTGCGGTAAGCTGACAAGGTGATCATGCGCAGTACATTCCTCATTAAGCACGGCTGAAGTGTGACTCTTTACATACACACCAGCGCGACCCATGTACTCTCTTTGATAGTCATCAATTCTGTTCTGTATGTCTTTAACTCCCCACTCGTAAATAGGTTTACACCTAAACACACTCGCCAAACCTGGGTCTGGACAATGCTTGATGAACATCCGTGTCACCTCTTCACTCATGTCAGCCAGCTGCTTTCCTTGTCTATGGAGACCATCATTCGCCAAATCAGCAGCCTTGTTGATCCGAATCCAATAGTCTACTGGATTCTCTCCGGTTCTGGGAAGAGTAGCATAGAAATCAGCAAGAGGTAGGCAGGATGAAGTCTCACTGAAATACTGAAGCAGAATCTTATAAATCAGCTCAGGTTTCTGATTTACATCAAGCGTACGGTCACTACGCAGGCTGATCTTAACTACATCTTTTGCTTTTCCTGCGAGTCTGCTCATAATTTCCTCAGCCTGCTCTGAGATGGGACATTTTTGCTTTCTTATACAAGCTTTGGTCCTGTCAACCCACTCTTTAACACAATACTTGTCAGATCTGTCACCACGAAACACATCATGGTCTGAACCCACATGTACTGACACTTGAGGGACCATCATTGACATAGACTGTTCTGGTCTCATCTGCGAACGAGTGTGGTGGTCCAGCGAATCGCTCTGACTGTTATTGCTTGCATTTACAAAGCCCGCTGAAAGTAACCTGGAGACGATTGATTCTCCGATCTGTGTACCTAACTGGCCCACCATATCTGTGAGATGACTAATGGCATCCCTCTCTGCATTAGGCGTCGATGTACAAGGGAGCTCAACTGCAGCTCGTCCAGCAGGGGAGCTATTTGTAGTTAAATTTAAACCACGCCCCCTACTGTGATCATTGTGAGACCTAGACTGACCCACCCCTCTACTGCTACGTTCACTAAAAAACATCGTTCTCAGAAGCACCAACGAACCAACCACCTCTCCCTCTGGGAAAACTGGTAGCTTCTATGAATGTCCCATCCATATGAGCATCACAGTCATTCAATTCAGCCATTATCCAATTAAACTTTCCCACAAATAGGCAATAAAGAAAATTATTTTACAACAAAATAAGTGGAAATTATAAAACACTGAAATAACACTCCAATCATCAAAAATACAGTGTTCAAAATAACAATATCAGTGTATGTGTTTTCACAAGTCCTTTACCAAACTATAAGTGATTGTCAGTCAATCGATTAAGGCTGTGTAATTGTGAGTGTGTTTACTATCTTTGTCCAAAGCATCGAAAATCCACACGAGGTATCAACAAATTTGATGAGCAGCAACCGCGGCCGATCTGCGTCGAGCTGATCAGGTGATCCACAGAGTCACGGCACCAGTGTAACGGTTGTGGACTCCTATACGGCCGTAAAATGTTCCACACACTCGTCACCAATTGTAAAGGGACGACTCGTACAAGCCTCTGGTTGTGTTCTTCTTTTATTTTCTGCAGCAACTTTTTTTTTTTGTCTGAGGATAACATCATATGTATAAATTACCAGGGTAATTACACTGCAGACATGCATCACCGCTGTAGTGTCAGCCATTCTCTGCTGAACTACTTTCAACATGTAACAACTCAGTATAACAAACAACACGAATAAACATAAAAATTACATACCTGAGGGTAACATCATATGTATAAATTACCAGGGGTAATTACACTGCAGACATGCATCACTGAAATAAGAAAACATAAAATGAACAAACTCTCCAACGTAAATAACCATGGTGTTCCATTAACCCATTTAATACTGCGTCATCAGCAGCACGTTCATCTCTCCGCATGTGACACGAGGTACAGCAATAAACGCTTTAACAAGTTTATATATATTGGATATTTAAACCAATCCGACTCAAAGTATTGTTAATGTAATTACAAAGATTTGACATATGGAAAAACTCACGTTAAACGAACATTTATCACCTCTTTGTACACCATCAACAGGAGAGAACAGAAACACGCTTACCCGCTGTAGTGTCAGCCATTCTCTGCTGAACTACGGTAAGCATACCGGGACAAAATACTAAAAAGTCTGCAGTGCGTTAACCACTAGGGGGCACCAAATCACTATTTAAGCTTTACCCTACTAATTTCGTGTAATTCGATGAATATTTTTCAAAGGGACAGTTCTTTCTTTTTCCACTCCGTTACACTAGTATGAAGAGATGATCGGTTCAAGAGGAGCTACAGCGATCTGTCACGACACATTAAAGAGACACTGTATGGTACTTATTGTTTGAAAAAATTACAATATATTAAATATGAAACTGTTTCATATGTCTGTCGACGCGTTGTCAATGTCCTCTTTGCTCCACAACATATTTTCCGTGAGCATATGATGTGTGGCGCAAGCGCATGGCAACAGTAACTAAAGGGGGCGGGTCTTCGCGAAGGGTCACATTTTCAGTCAGTGGTCAAAACCCAAATGTTGGTCACTTCGCATAAAGCTGATACTTTGTTCTCTTAAAGAGCAAAGTCTGAAGCACAAATAATTTTGAAAGAAACTATAAATCAATCAAAATGATTGTATAGAAATGACAGTTTTTGCTCATTAACCTAAGCTCTCGGGTCTTTTAGTCGAGATGTTGATGTGGCATGGCTTGAGGCTGGATGCCTGCAGTAAAAGCATCGCCAGCTGTTTGCCCATGTGTCCTCCACCCAGAATGCCAACAGACAGATGCGCTTTAACAGTGCAGCCATTCTCAGCATTCAGTTTCTTTCTGTGGAAAAATGAGCATGAGTGTCGTAAAAATAAACACCGTCTATGTGGATACTAGAGATCCACAATATTGCTCAACTGCCCTTACCTTAATAATCTGAAAAGTTCATAGACAAATACAGCATGCGCACATCCATTTACAGTCAACCCAGCTGATCGGCTTCGCAGAAAAAGCAATTCTTTCTCATCTTCACCGAGCCCAGCCTCAAATCCGAGAGACTTTAAATCGACGGTGAGGTCTAACATTTCGATAAAACTTTTAAATCGTGGATGCTTAAAGTAAACAGGTCCGGTTTCTATAGTAACTGCTCCAAACTGCGAAACTACAATCAACAAGACTGCTTTACGCCAGGTTTTCAAAATAAAAGTCCCAACGGAAAAATTGCACTTTATTCAGAATTTAGATTAAAGAATAGAGACATTTCATGTTCGAAGACTTATGTTGGCATGCTGAATGAAAATTTTATTCATAGCAAGTTTATAAAAATAAAATACAAAATAATTCCAACTGAAAAAAAAACAACAACAAATAAACAAAACAGAAAAAACACTGTACAAGGCATTTATGATACAAATAAAAATTAACACAAATAATTACAATAATGTACAATGTCCCATCCCATAACATTCTTTTGTACACTGTACATTTAACTTCATAAATTGTGAACAACAATATGCAGTAAAAAAAAAAAATTATACAGTTGCAAAACTGTAATCATCATGTATTGTTTTCTTTTCTCAGACTGTTACATCATTATGTCATTTTGTGACAATTAATAATAGAACAGTAATAGAGAAATCCAGCCTTTGGAATATTTGTAACTTTCTAGTTTTGTTTATTCCCTTCAGATCCTTAGAGATGAGAAATCATCGTACAGCACAGATCAGTCCATAACAATCATGTGCAGTTTAGTTGTTCGAGATACGGACAAACACATGGTGGGAAAACAAAGGGTTGAGATTCAACAAATTAAGAAAAGAAAATCAATAATCTGTAAATCTGTTTTTGAATGGTCTGGTTCAGAAGAGTTAAAACCAGTATACTAGATTACAGTATACTAGACTAGCATTTCACTAAACGCTAAATAGATCTGTTATTTTACAGAAGGCGAAGGGGTTTGTCAACAAAATGAAAAACAGCATTTCAGGGTGAACAGGAAAATTCTGTGCCGTTTTCTTTGACATTTAACAGTGATCTGATGAACACAAAAACTTTAACAGGTTGAAATTTGCCTGTAATCTCCTTCGGCCAAAAGATTTATTGCAGTGATGGTAGAAAACAGCCGTTTTTAAGGTGACTGACCAGACAGTGTTTTCGGGCAGAGCGATCTTATCTGCTTTAAATCTGCATTTTAATATACAAGGCTATGATTGCAACGGTCAATAGTGTCTAACTAAAGTGATGCTATATTGGGGGAATCATGCTACTAATGCCTTTTTTTACTCCCTATTTTTCCATCTCCCATGAGAAAATATTTATATTTTTACGATGCCATTTGCTGATGTCCCACATGCTCTGGTAAATCACCTACCAGATTACACCGGCATACACATAAATGCATATTAACCAGCCAAGGATTGAATAGGTGCACAAACAATCGTTTTGCAAGTGCTGATATAAAGTTAAAACATGGGTTATGAGCAAAAACACAAACCAGAAGACGGACAAGAAAACAAATATGAAGTCCCTATTTACAAGCTGACAGAACTTATCAGGCTACAAACTCCAGGTATATGAAAACTTGTAAGCTTTGTTTATTGTACACTGTGGCATTTTGTTATTTCTCTCTAGCTCATGCAAACAGTTGGCCTTCAATGGGAAGTGGAAGCTATATTACAAGCGGAAAAGGAAGACGGCTGTGTAAGTTAATGCTCCAGTCTTTGAAGGGAATTAGCTGCATGCTTTTTAAAAATAGGTATTATTTTTAATTAACTATGAAACACAAAACTTTGATATGAGTGACAAACGGTACTGATGTTTTGTAATGTAAAACTAATCTTTGTTCAATTTTGTTTGACTGAATACATCATGTGGCACATACAATAAAAGCCATGTTTAGTCAGCGATATTGGCTGCTGTATCAGTATCAGAACTCTTACCTTAAATTAAGAAAATGTAAAAATATAGCAATTGCAGAACCTTCTCCTTTAACATTATGTTTTTGACTGATCATTGATATTGTAAGCAAGGAGAGAAGTCATTTTTTGATATGCAAAGACAAGACACCCAGAGAGAATCTGCAGACTTTCTGCTTGGAATCTGTAAATGGGGTTAACAATAGTAAATGTTTGATGGATCTGAGAGAATTCCATTCTTACTGGTAGCTGAAAGCAGAAATCAAATTAACTAAATATTTTATATTCAAAAATGCAATCTAGTTTTAAGGACATCTGTAGAGTTTTATGTTAAGTATAGCAGGCACAGATTGAGTTCGGACCTGCAAATAACCAGTTAAAAAAGTGTAACTTTTACTGGAAACAATGAAAATGCTTTGGGATACCAGAAGCACTACATAAAAATACAAGTTAAATGGTCTGTGACTCTAGATTCTGAAAGCTTGAGCCTTATATTCCACAGCAAAACTAATTTAGGCACATTGAAGCACAAGAACACTTTTTTTTTTTTTAATAGTTTAAGTGGTCACCATTTCTTGTGAAATGGTTCACCATTTTCGTATGACCGAAATGGTTAACATGATTTTACCAAGTATAACGTGTTTCTGGAACAACATTCCAATCAACCAATCAAATTTGAGGGATGTTTTTTTTAGTTAATGTCAAGTTTAGAGGCTTCTATGCCATTCTTATTCATATACAATATAATTGTGTACAATCAATTCCCTCTGATTTTAGGGATAAATTATGGGTAGGGTTAGGTTTAGGGGTAGGGATAGGGTTAGGACTGTTGATCCAGAAACATGTCTTGCTTGGCGAAATCATGGCGACCAGAAAGGAATACAGTTTCGGAACCATATGAGAGTGAGTAAAAGATGACAGAATTTGAAAGCTAACTCAGGAAGGTTCTCTTGTAATCGTTGCTCCACCATGACAGAAGTTGACCTGAAAGTAAACCCTGACCATACAAGAACACTGTTGACTGAATTTTCATTTTGATACTTGCGTAGAGTATGTTTCAGGCCACCTATAGTGGCTGACAGTTGCCAAAGCTCAGAGCACAGAAAGGGTTAATAATGGCATGATCTATCAGTGTACCTGCCACTGCTCGGAGAGGGCTGCAATGCAGCGAAGCCCAAATAAATAACATAATAAATACTATAGTACAGCCGAGCTTGAAGCAAACGTTATGTAGTTCATTAATACATACAATCACCTTCAGTAAAGCTCTGGAATGTTAAAAAGAAAAGAACCTATAAAATACAAAAGATCCAGCCAATCACCATCTTGTACTGTATAACCTCCCATGTTCTGAAACTGACTTTAGTGTTTAAAGCAGCATCTTTAAATTGAGGCTACTGATGGAGAGAAAACGAAGGAGTTGCAAAAACTGCAGATGTGTACGGAACGAGAATTTTTTTTTTTAGCTATATGGAAATTGGGACCCTTGAATCCCAAATGTCCCACATTCACTCATTCAGTTCTTCTGCTAGTGTCTAAAACTTGTGGTTGACTATCTGCTCAGCTTGCTCGAGCACCTGAGCTCGCGGATGGCGGATTTGCCCCGTTGGGTGTGTATGGTGGCGGAGCGGGCCTGTCTCCCGCAGCATCCTTCCTGCATGTGAGGATGAGAGCGGCGCAGAGGAGGTGAGCCAGAGAAACTAGGAGGGGAGCGGCTGCGGGCAAGACAGCCTCCGCGATGCTCATGGCGGCTTGGGGAAGAGCTGACGGAGCGTTGCAGTGAGGAGGAACTGCGGGGGGAGGCGCTAGAGCTGCGCTGGTGGAGGTGGTGAGCAGCGATGGGACTGACGAACACATGCTTCGTGCCCACGTGTTGGGGGGATGAGCAGCTGTGGTGTGGAGAGCCACGGGGTGAGCTGGCATGCATTAACTGGGCCAAACAGGTCAGCAGGTCTGAGTCACTGGTGCTGCCGGCAGAAATCCTGAACCGCCGTAGCCTGAGGAGAGATCAAACAAAGTCAAACAATAATATAGCATAAAACTGATGAAGAAATAAGAGCGCTTTCACACTTGGGTCCTCTTTAAAAGACCCAAACTCAGACTCCTTTAAATGGACCAAGAGGTGGACCAAGTGAAAAAGGACTCAGTTCTCCGGGCATTCACATTGTCCCGGTCTCTGAAAGAGAACTCAAATCCTTTTTTGGCCCACTTAAGTAGGAATGTGGTCTCAGACCTCTTTGTGTTTATACTGTTGCTTTTTGGATCTAGTCCAGTGTGTGCGCTCGTAAAATATATATCGTATATATCAAAAATTTTAAACTGGCAAGGAGGATGGCAGTGTCTCTTTTACACAATTTTGAAGCAGTTGAAATGACAGAAAATAAGTGTAGGTTGTGAATGAATAATTTGCAGAGATCTGCCAGAAGAACCAACCGTGATAGACAGCCGATCATGGTTGTAAGGAGGCAAGATCGCTTTTAAGGGGTCTGAGATCATCTGGAGTGTTCACATATGGGCCAAAAATCACTCAAATCACACTCAGACCCTTGAAAAGGGCCAAGTGTGAAAACACCCTAAGAGATGGTTGTCTGTCATACATTTCTGTCTGGGGTTAGATCCTGATAAACCTAAGCATGCGTATAACGATAACTATATGTTGGCGTTGCTAAGCAAAATAACTACCTTGCATCCACAGTGGAGCGGCTAGGAGGTTTTCCTGGTGGTGGACGGGGCATGAAATGTGCAGTGATGGTTTCTGCACTAGGTGTAGTAGGGGTCACTGGCCGTGGTATCTTACTCTTTCGTAAAAGTGGACTAGAGGAAGAGGACAGTGATGGAGCATCATCTCCATGACGGTCGGAACGAGAACCCAGAAGCGACTCGTCGTCTTGAGAGCGTTCAGAAGAGGCAGAAGAAATCTGGTCCCGCTGCATGGCAGCCATGATGACACGCCTATCGGAGGATAACGTTGGGGAAGCGGAGGGGGAAACTGGAATGTGCTGAACCCTCCTCTGGAGCAACTTCTCTTTAGCAGATCCACGTGGTGGATCCAGAAGGCTAGATGGTTCTAAAACTGGGATACGGCTGTGTCGATGACTGGGGTCTTGTTTGGGAATGGAGGCTGGAGAAGAGGGGCCATATCTGGTAGGACCACCTTCGTTTCCCTCCTCCAAAGAGCACTGGTTGGGCTCTAAGGAGTGGTCAATAATGAACGAATCACTCTTGGGGTCTTTTAGTTTTGGAAGCTGCTCATTGCTGTCTCTCTGTGTGTCTAAAGGAGGAGCAAGACAGCCGTTCATCAGAACTGGGCTACGCGGAGAGGGAGGTGTGCGTGGAGACGGCACCAGGCTTGGCACTGGGCTGGAAGGTTTCTGAGGGCTGTTCCCATTTAGCAAAGGATCCCCCTCAAGATTAGACAGGCTGGTGGGCTGGAAAGCAGCCTGCTCCTGTGGCGAGTTGATGTCAGCTGTGTTGTCTTGAAGATGGATCTCATTATTACCATTTTCAGTATCACGTCTCTCCAGTGGAACACTGTCAGATGCAGATTGGGAGGACAGCACAGAAGGTCGCTGAGCAGTTAGCTGAGAGAGGGATAGAGAAAAATAGCAATGTATTACATAAACGTTCATGTCCTTGATGTCACCCGGAGGTCATAAATTCAGGTTCAGTCTTGATATGAATGCTTGTATTGGTAACCAAACATTTATGGAAACATGCTTCCATGCAGATCGAAACTAATCTTTGAAAAACCACACATAACATCTTATTGTTAGTGAAGAGACAATGTCTAGAAGGTATTAATATTCTTTAGACCAGGGGTGTCAAATCCAGCTCATGGAGGACTAATGTCCTGCAGAGTTTAGCTCTAACCTGTTTCAACACACCTAAATGGAAGTGTCTAGTGATCTAGAAGGTTTTGGTTTGTTTAAATTAGGGTTGGAGCGAAACTCTGCAGTACAATGGCCCTCCAGGAACAGTATTAGGTACTCCTGCTTTAGACACCTTGGAAGAAAAGCAAAACCTAACTAGCAAAGCCCTGAACAGCATAAGAGGTGGTTACTCACAAATTCAGATGAAACACATAAGCTCTGTTCCAAAACCAAGTGACTGATTTGGCACTCTCTAAATAAGCATTACCTCTGTGTGGCACAATCACCACACAACTATTTCTCCTGAAGTGGGAAACTTGACTCACAACTTATTCCAACTGAGTTTCAAGTTAGCATAATGCTAAGCTAAGTTCAACCCCCCCCCAAGACCAATCCTGTCAAAAACAGTACAAGGAGCACAAAAATGCTAGTGATGGCTCTGCAAATAATTAAATGCAAAACAATGAAATTTTACTATATAACTAGAAAAAGTTGTGTCCTAATGGTTAAAGTCGCACTTGTAACCCAAAGGGTTCAAGTCTCAGTACCGGCAAAAATGTAAATGGTGGGAGTGAATAAACAGAGCTCTCTTTGACTCTCATTACCCACAAATGAGGTGCCCTTGAGCAAAGCACCTAACCCCCAATTGCTCCCCGGGCGCCACAGCAAAAATAGCTGCCCACTGCTCTGGGTTTGAGTGTGTTCAATACAGAGCACAAATTCTAGAACACCATACTAGGCAGCATGTCACTTTCAAAAAGTCAAAACACCAAGCTACAGTGTTTCTAACACATAGTAACAGATAACTGATAGCCTGCCTGCTACAATTACAAATGTCTATCTCAGACTTTCCTGTGTAAAGCTGTTTGACCAGGCAGACCCATTTAATCAAGTCACCATCTACAATTTTTTCCACTTTGGTCAAGGAAAATGAAACATTAATGGTGCAAACTTAAATAAAATTTCTATAAATGTTGTAATTGACCCTTCACACATAGTTTGATTGACAGGGGATCTGACCAATCGTCACCCTAAATCCGCCATTTTATCTGACAAAGCAGTCAGGAGAGTTCGTAGGTTAACGTTGGTGAACTTGAACTTCAAAAATCGTGCATACTCACGTCTTTCCATGCTTGAAACAACATTCCTTCTGATGTTCATTCATGTTTATTTGATACTATAAATCATTTAGTATGAAGAGATGATCGGTTCACGAGCCGATCGAAGGAGCTACAGCGACACATTAAAGAGCCACTATACGCTATTCATTGTTTAAACTCCTTTAAAAAAATTAGGATATATTACATATGAAACTGTTTCATATGTCTGTCAACGCGTTGTCAGTGTCCTCTTCGCTCCTGGATGTATTTCACACAGTGTGAGAACATGATGTGAGGCGTGAGAGCACATGGGTTGTCGGACAAAGCAACAGTAACTAAAGATCTTTGCGAAGGGTCAAATGTTCCTGGGCTATGTTCCTGTTTTTTTAGTGCTTTTTCACTAATCTTGCTGAAATGTATTCCAGGATTGTCTTTTCAGTGAAGGATATTTGTGATGCCGCCCATCTGTCTACTTTTTGGAATGTCCTACTTGTTAGAAGCATGCCTTTTATGCACCAAAATTCCATTAACCCTGTTGAAAAAAAACAGCATATGCTGGTTAGGTATGTTTTGAAGTATGGCAACTGGTTTGAGCTGGTTTATGCTGGTCCATAGCTGATCATGAGCTGGTTTAAGCTGGTCAAGTGCTGGTCCTAAGCAACTTGCTATTGCCCAGGACCAGCTTATAACCAGCTCAGGAGCAGATTAAACCAGTACATGACCAGCTAAGAACTAGCATAAACCAGCTCAAACCAGCTGCCATGCTTCAAAACATACCTAACCAGCATACGCTGTTTTTTTTAAACAGGGAGGGTACTTGGTTTACTAGGAACAGAGCTATTAACAAAAGCTGTTAAAAAGGTCCACAGTTTTAAGGACACAACATTGACACAAAACTTTACAGGGCATGCATAATGGACAGAACAGTATTCCTGGAGTTCTCTGAGGAGAGAGCACACCAAAAACAGAATAACTTAAGTGTTACATTCAAATACAACTTAAAAAATAAAAAAAGAGCATAAAGAACGAAGGAAACGGTAAGTCTGAGAGAAGACATGTTTGGTGGGCAGAGGTGGTTGAAGTTATGGGAAGCACGGAATGGGAGTGCCTATTCACCTGCTGAAGCTGAGCGCGGGTGATTCGTATGACTGAGGGGAACTTGGTGTTTGCAGCAGCAGCTGGAATGGCAGGAAGTTTCCTGCGTCCAGGAGAATGGGCGGCACGGGGCTGGGAAGGTAGTGGCAGCGAGGCGTGGCACGAGGAGGTGGAAGAGGAAGGGTGCTGTTGGTGGTCTACAGATTGGCTGCGGCGCATCCCGGGCAGGGCGCGCTGGTGTAGGGGGTCCGATAGGGTGGTCAGGAGGGTGTGCGGGCTAGGGGAGCGCAGGTGCAGGGGGCTGCACGTCCTTGCCACGAGCTCCTCAGGTTGGGATGCAGGAGAGGTGGGCAGCTAGAAAAGGAAATTGGGGAAGAGTGGAAGGGAGGCGAAGAGGGTTTAGTGAGGTGAATCAGGTGAGTCAGGGCCGATGAATGGGTAGTGAAGATGGAGAAAAGTAAAGTAAAAATACCGATTAAAACAAAAAGACAGATGGGAAGGAATGAAGCAATGAGAGGAAGCAAAATGGGATTGCAGCATACATGTGGGTAGAAGAATGCAATTTCTAGACAATGCAATTTTCCATAGACCTCAGCACGAAAATGAAATTTTCAGAGTCAATAATGTGCTCAAATCTTCAGCATACTAATAAAAATAAACCAGCTCTATGTGGTTTTACAACAGTTCTCCCACAGACAGTGTCCTGACCTATGCAGTGAGGATACAAGAGCTCAGGTAACACGATCAGCTTAACTCTAAGACTAACGTAACCTTACATCACAGAACTGAGGCTGAGCTGTCTGTATCTCATTACTGCGGCTGATAGGTGAGCAGCCCTCAGAGACCACCTTTATCCTGCCGACACTAGTGTGTGTGTGGCATAAGAAGTGTTTGCCTTATCCAAGACATCCAAACAGAGAAGCTGGAAGGAAATTTTCATGAGGGGTGTTAAGTGAAAATCACTAATTACTGCAATGTTTAAATTTATTAAGACTAACATATTAATCAAAAGACATAGGAGATTAAAAACTTTATATTGTGTACCATTTTGTAACGCTGCAGCTAACGTGCATTTTTACATACATTTAATCGACAAGTTTATATTAATTAAAAAAGAATTTGGGATTTGACATTTTCAGCAGTGGTGCTTTAGGCTAGTTAGCATGCTATGCTTTAGTTGTATGTATCAGATTTAAGATTAATTAACAAATTTTGACTAGTAGGTGGCAAACATCATAGTCATGATGGCCAAAAACCTGGGCATACAGATTTTGTTTTGTTTTTGATAGATTAAAGTGTTGCCAAAACAGCCTCAGCCTCAGTTCTCATTTGGCTTGTTCATGAACACATTTGTAAGAGAGAATGAGTCTAAAATTCACCTCATCCAAATTTAGTAAGAAACATCCCTGTTGAAAAAAACAGCATTTGCTGGTTTTGGCTGGTTTATGCTGCTACTTAGTCTTAAGCAACTAGCTCCAGCTCAGGACCATGTTAAACCAGCTCATGACTAACTAAGTACCACCATAAACCAGCTTCAAAACATACCTAACCAGCATATGCCGTTTTTCCAACAGGGAAGTTTCTTACTAAATCTTGCTCTCTTACAAATGTGTTGCTTTTTCTTTTCAACAGGGTTGGTAGGGATTATACAGATTTTGTATAAAATAATGCATATTTAATATGGCATTGTCACCCTACTGCTCAGGTTCCCTCGTAGCACTAGCACTACCCATGACACTTTCCAAAATTTGTCTTGATAAATCAAAGCTTTACCAAGATAGAGCCTCACTTCCTGTTTGACACCTTTTTTACAAACATATCCATTTGAAAACTTTTCTGAGGATTGGTCCAAAGATCACATGACCAAATTTTGGACTATAGACAATGTGTTTTCTGGGCCACCTGTGTTACCTGTGTGAGTGCTCCTTCAGCCAGTGCCTCACCAGGGCTGGTGGGGGTAACAGGGGGTCCACCAGCAGCAGGGAATACACAGAGCTCCAACCGGTCCATCCTTTGTGGGCCCTGAGCCATGGGCATCTGGGTGTCTCCTTGTAGAGGACTAGGAGTGGATCCTTTATCCGGTGATTCATCCATTGGCTGCAAAACCTCTGGCTCCTCTTCACACTCATCTGATGGGCTACTAGTAAGTTTAGCCTCATGACCAGGGCTACTTCCTGCTCCCTCTTTGAAGTCCTGCAGGTCAGAGCCCTTCTCTACCATCACCCAATCATGCAACTCAACATCTTGTAGACCTGAGCTCAGGTTTAGAGCAACAAAGCCACTGTTAGCTGCACCGTCGCCCTGCTCAGGAGATCCTGGTGAAGCAGGCTTGGGTGTGCCACCGCCAGAGCGTAATTCCTCGTCATAGTGCCAAACATGCTCTGTGTGACTTCCGTTGCACACGGCCATGCCAGGGACACCATCAGCTTCCCTTTCCCGTGTTGTACCAGGTGGCTGCTTACCGGAACTGGTAACAGAAACCAAAAGAAGGCAGACTAAGTGTCCAGAACATACTGAAAAGTTGCTGAATGCTAAAAACTTGAAATAATGCAATCTTGAGTGTAGATGAGACTTACCAGGCCTCCACAAAACGCTCAGTGTTGGGTTTGGGCTCTAAAGTTAGTCTCTTCTCCAGCTCAAAGCTATGGATATTGCGCAATTTCCTCAGAAGAGGAGTGTCTCTATCTGAGGGCACCACCTCTGACCGGACTCGCACTGGTGAGCCAATGCTAAGCCCTGCATGGGGACTCTGATTGCCTTGGTTGCTATGTTCATCCTCAGTTCCCATCTAGAAGAGAAGGACAACAGAATATGAAACCTGCAACAATCAGACAACAGGGGTGTAAAGGTACATGTATTCATCCCGAGCCGTCACGGTGCACACAGTCACACGACGAATACAGTCAGCCAAAGGCGATCCACACTCCAATCCAGAAGGGGGCACGCAAAGTAATGCAGCACTGTTTGCTAACCACCACAACAGGAAAAAGAGCAGAAGTAGAAGAGACGATCGATGCACCACCTCAAAACAAGGGCGTTTCTCAATATGCAAAGTTAGGACTTGTATAGTATGAAATGACAACCCTGTCTCTTTTTGTTAAATGTCAGTTTTATTAATCAATACCCATTATAAAAGTATAAGTATAAAGTATAAGAAGCTATTCAATAAGAAATTAAGACCAGCAAACAATTTAGTCAGACTACCTCAGGGGGTACTAAACTGTAATTTGCACAACTGTCTGTTCAAAATAAATGAAAAGAAACCTAGCATTGGGGATTTGTTGCTTTTTCCTGTTGTACCCAACTCGTATCGATCCGTGACCCCAAAACTGAGGTACATACTGAACCGTAACTTCTGTGTACCATTACACCCCTAACAGACAAAGATGTATGCGATTAATTCAGTTCATGGTACACATTCTGGTACCTTCCAGACAGCAGGACAAATTCGGTTCCGGTTGCGGTCCAGGTCCTCCCAGACATCAGTCTCCTGGTTCCTGAGAGGAAGGTTCGAAGATCCAGGCAGATGCTCGGGCCGAGCATTGTCCCCATCGCTGAGCTGCTCATCTTGCAGAACTTCATCTGTGTTCTCTTTCAGATCTCCAGGCACCAAGGAGGCATTCAAAATGCTAGAAGAGAACAGAAGTACCGGAGTACTCTTAATGGTGATACCATAACTAAGTAAATCCAAATGTTTGAGAGAGTTCAACAAAAGTAAAGCAGTCACATAATTTACCCCATCTGAGCTGGTGTGAGGCGTGTGTGTTGCTGTGGCGTGTTTGCTGCAGCAGTGATTGTCAGTGGGCTATCTGAGCTCATCCTTTCCCAATCATACGGGTCATTTTCCACTACGTTGTAGGTTCTCATGCTATTCTCAAAAACAGTCCTCAGCAGCTAGAGTGGAGAGATAATTTTCATGTCAGATCGACCAATAACTTCTAGATATAGCATTGATTTATTAAAGTATCATATTTTTTACCTGATAATCAGGTTTGGTAAAATAGTCCAGATTACTGATGTGGTCCAGAAAGACATTGAAGTCTGGGGGCAGGTGTTTCAACATGAGCCGATGATCATACGTCTCTTTTAACTTCCCCACTTGCTCCTAATGCATAAACATACAAATATCATTATCACTTCCCAACAGATAGGAATATGCTTTTCATAGCATTTCATCCTCCAGCCCGATCAGCACCTTGTCTTTTATCTTCCTCCAGGGTAGTTGCCCGACCAAGAATTCCACCAGCATGTAGAACAAGGACCACAAGTCATCATGTCTTCCCATCTCCTGTGACAGTAAGACCAAAACAAATCTAATCAGAATGGAATTATCCTTATAATTGAAACATTACCAACAACAGCTGAGATTGTGCATGAACAACAGACCAAACATGGCAGATTCTTACCTTGTTCTTGTGGGCATTGACTGAGGCGTATCGTACGGTACCCCTAAACCCTGCGACAGGACGCGGCTAAGAAAGAATTTTACAGACCGCATATATAAAAAACCCTGTGACAGATAAATTCTCACAAACATATAAACAAGCACAGTCAGAAAAACCGTGTTAGAAATGACTATTGATACTGACCGGTCTGACTTCTTGACAGGAGTTTGTAAACTGGCGTGCCAAACCAAAGTCTAACATGTAGCATGTTCGACACGTGCTAGGGAATCGGCCCATGGCAAAATTGGACTAAAAAAAAAGTGTGAACAAGTCATTCATTACAATGAGGTTGTAATCTTTAAGCATCCAGTTATTATACTAATTATACTATTTAAGTTTACTACTATTCATTTACGACACAGAAATATATATATTATCAGGCAGCTAAAAGAGTTTAAATCAACAATTCTTACCGGTTTAATGTCACGGTGTAAAAAGCCCACTGAGTGAATGCTCTCGATTGCATCCAGCATCTGCAGACACAGTCTGAGTGTAGTGCTGACTGTGAAAGTACCACGGTTCATGCTCCTCCTCAGATCCGCTAAATTACGGCCCTGCAAACGGCGAAAAGACAACAGTTAATTGTTTTGGCAACAACTATTTGATAAAAAGGGAAGTTTGATAGAAAGCCATAAATAAACAAACAGACTACAAAATCTGTAGTCAATAAGTTCATATATAAATTACAACAAAAGACAAATCTATACCTTAAATGCATAAATAAGATAATGTATGTTGTTAAGAGATGCATTTACCTTGTGTATGCATTAAGGCAACAGTTTCTTTATGGGTCACATAGAAGCTTTAACCATCTTTATTGCCCATTTATCAACTTTATATCTTTCTGTGTATATTACTGCACTCTCATTTTAAATACAACTATTAGGTGAGCCAGATCATCATCATGATGAATTGTAATATGAGGCACACATTAAAGGGATAGTTCACCCAAAAATGAAAAGGTAACAGTTTACAATAAGGTTCATTAGTGAAATACATTAGTTAACGTGAACTAATAATGAACTGCACTTATACAGCATTTATTAATTGTTGTTATGGATAAATATACATGATTAAAATCTTGTTAACATTAGTTAATGCACTGTGAACTAACATGAACAAACAATGAACAACTGTATTTACATTAACTAACGTTAACAAAGATTAGCAAATACAGTAACAAATGTACTGTTCATGTAAGTTAATACATTAACTAATGTTTAACTAATGAACCTTACTGTAGTGTTACCAATGAAAATTCTTTGATCATTTATTCAGCCTCACGTTGTTCCAATCCGTAAGACAAAACAAAAACAAGCTCAACCGTACATGCTTCATGTGCGAGAACAAGCCTCACTGGTTGTTGCAGAAGCTCAAACATGCTGCATAACACACGAGAATGAACCTCACTAGTTCTCGCGTCAAGCAAGCATGCTTGAGGTTCTGTTTACCATAACTGATGTGTGAATAAAAGCCTAAATTAAATCTGTTCATAAAATAAAATGATTGTGTCTCTTCAGAAAACTAAATCGCTCAATTCATATGGATTAGTTTTACTATTTCTTCATGAACTTTTTGAAGCAGTAAAAAGGTAGTCAAGTAGTTGTCAATGGAGGGATAGAAATCGCTAAGATTTCATTAAAAATATCATCATTTGTGGTCGAGGAACGACATGAGGGTGAGTAAATGATGACAGAATTTTCATTTTTGGGTGAACTATTCCTTTAAGAAAGAACAAATGCATGACCCGTCAATCAGGCCTCACCTGAAGTTCCATGACAACATAGTTAAAGCGATCATTGCGGCCACATCCAACAAATCGACAAACGTGATCTTTTCCTGAAACAGCAATGAGATGACACTTCATTAGACTACATATCATTATAACTCATCTCACATGCATAGAGGTCATAAGTCTATGTACAGCAGCCTGTTTAATTCTAAGGATCAAAAAGAAGAAATGTTGTTTGGTCCATGACAAACACATGCGTGGACTTCCAAAAGTGTATATGACAAATAATAAATAGTAATTTTCTTTCTTTTTCTGTCCATGTGATCCTTTACTCCTATTATGGAGGTCTGTCCAGAGGTGGGGGAGGTTTATGGATTTAGTTCAGTGCGACTCGGCTCTCTTGGGACACTCTCTGGGTTGCAGTAGCAGATCAGAACAGCTTCATTCATATTCTACTCTGACATGAAACACCCTACAGCCTTTGCCTCTTCCACCCAGTCTCAAGTGCTCTATTATTATGATTATTCTGTTATAAGTGTGGTGATGTTCCATTTCATTATTTATATCGTATCAGTATACAGACTTTTGTTTAAAAATTACATGCAACTTTTTTGCTAGTGTCTAGTAGATTTGCATATATTAAAATAAAAACAGGATCATGTTATGTGTGCATGACTGCTAATGAGGGTCTGTTTTGTTTACTTCTCTTCTCATGGGGTGGGGGCCATCAGTAGAAAGAGAGATCTCCAGTTACAAGTCTTTCCCTCAGGAAGAGATAAAACCACTCTGCCCTATCATACAGCCATATTAAAGCCAACATGATACAAGTACATTGATTTTTTTTCATTAGCAGTGTGGAGAGGTTGAGGATACAGCTGAGGAAGACTGTATA
The DNA here is from genome assembly GCA_037194245.1 of Opsariichthys bidens. NCBI lineage: Eukaryota > Metazoa > Chordata > Actinopteri > Cypriniformes > Xenocyprididae > Opsariichthys > Opsariichthys bidens. The sequence continues at coordinate 8,654,269 of CM074286.1, read as the reverse complement.
AAGGGAGGGAAAGAGGATAATGACGGTGTCATTGCTGGGCTCTGCTAATTGATTTGTTGACTCTTTGCCCAGTAGTGATTTCAAGGTTGGCTTACAGATCCTTACAGTGCAAAGAGTTGTTTTACAATCATAGACGTTCTTCGCTCTTTTTGCAACTGTTCAGATTCCCTCTTTGAAGTAATAATGTATATAACTGAATTAAAACCATAGTGATAAAGCAGTATTTCTGTAAGTTGTAACCAAGAAAAAAGTGACAGAAGATATGCTACAATTCAAAAGTTTGGAGCCAGTAAATGTTGCCATTATTTATGTAATGCATTTCTTTAATCAAAAACAGCAATATTGTGACATATTATTACAATTTAAAATAAACTGTTTTCTATTTTAATTCATTTTAAAATGTAATTTATTCCTCTGATAACAAAGCTGAATTTTCAGCATCATTTTACTCTAGTCTTCGGTGTCACATGATCTGACAGAAATCATTCTAATATGTTGATTTGCAGCTCAAGAAACATATTTCTTATTATTATCAATGTTAAGAAAGATTGTTCTGCTTAGCATTTTTGTGGAACCTTGATATATATATATATATATATATATATATATATTTTTTTTTTTCAGGATTCTTTGATGAATAGAACGTTTATTTAAAATAGAAATATTTTGTAACATTATAAACATTATAAATGATCAATTTAATGCATCCTTGCTAAATAAAAGTATACATTTCTTAAAAAAAAAAAAATAAAAAAAAATAATAATAATAATCTTACTCATCACCAAACTTTAGAACGGTAGTGTATATATAAAAAAATTGCAAAAAAAGCTCAATTTTATATACGGTATTTGTATAAATATACATCTGCTCTACTTGACTTGCCTTGAAGTTTCTTCAACACCGCCACCTCCATCTTCAGAACCTGTTTGGGTTGTTGAGCCGATTCTGCTTTCAAAGCCACGTTGGTGCGGTTCATCAGGTCCAGAGCCTCGTAGATCTCGCCAAAGCCACCACCACCGATTTTTTTCACCTGAAGTGAAAAGCAAATATCAGAGGTAAAAAGAACAGAGTGATATCACTGTATTATTATATTTCAAATGAATAATTATAGATTAATAATAATCATAATGCTAACTAATAATTCAATTAATTCCACATTTTATTAAGCCACTTTAATTCTAAATCCACTGTTGTGTTTACAAACCTGATCCAAACCACATTCATATAAAAATGAGTCACGGATTAAGATGCTAAACTTGACTATTTTTGGTACAGGAAACATTTATAATTAAATAAATAGTGATATAATTATAAATAATTTACATGACCCCTTTAAATGTGCTTTGTACATTTAATTTAATGCAAAACAAAAGAAAATTACATGTCCTCTGCAGTAGCATTATATTCCGCACAGCAGCTGAATTAAATTTTCTGTATTTTGCGATTTATTATTCCTGGCATTAGATGTCCCCACGATGTCCTCTGCCCTCTCATGTCACTTCCTTTTCCCCTCATATCTCCCAGTACAGAGAAAGATCTAGTTTTCTCGGGGATTATACTCGGTTGATTCAGCAGGTGGCTTATACAACGTTTCGTCAAAGGAGGCAACAGATCAGAGCACTAAAAGGAGCTGGTCAGTGCGTTCCAGAGATGAAGACGCACTGCACTATTAGATCAGCGTGAGGAGTGAGTCACTACTTGCCGCTCTCTGCACAGTCACTGAACACACATGCGTAAACGTAGGCAAATGTGCTTTCACATGCTTTCCAGAAAGCAGAATTAAATGTTGTTTCTTTACAGCATTATAATTTTTGTGAACAACTATCTCTTTAAGAACTGCCTCAATCAATAACTAGGCAGTCTGTTCATTTACAAAGCAAAGCACTACACTAGATATGCATGAATTATGATTTTCTATGATTTAAATATCCACCCGATCGTCACATTACAATTATTCTAATTTTCAGTGTTAAGAGTGATATGGTGTCATTTTAAACTGAAGTAGGCAGCTTTTAAATGAACATTTATTTAAAGTAAAAGTTCTTCTTTGGCAAAATTGTATTTCCTAAATAGCCCAAACAGCGCATCCAACTTAAAATAGGAATCTCACTATTTCCATCAATGCAACTTCCCATTGTTTCGCATTTTTAGTGTTCGGTCTTTCTCAAAATTTGCAAAGGAGTCAAAACAGCAGCAGGAATTCCTCCGTTACGGCATTCCTGACACCTGTACAGAACTGTACTGGGCAATGTCGCTCCCGATTCTTTTCCACCGGCTGTGAGGTGAAGACCACATGTCCCAAGATTCCACGCTCAAACTTGGCGTCATCAAGCTACGCCTTTGTTTTGAATAGGCGACCTCTAGCGGAAGAAAAACTACATAGTGCACCTTTAATCAAATAAACCGCACTAACAGAGTTAATTTTAAGTGTCAACACACCATAAAAAGTGTTCTTTCCTTCCTTTTGTTTTGTTTTTAATTCTCCTTTTTGAAAATTCTTTCCGATCTGTTTTGCCTCCATTGATGCTTAAAACAAGTAGACCCCACAACTGCATTGCTTAGAGTCTGCATTTAGTGCCTGATGAAAAATTAAGCTTTAAATACATTAATATTTCCATCATTATGTTGGACAACACTCATCACTATCAGAATAATTTCTGTTAAGATTGTTTATATTTTTAGTTAAAGCTGTCGAGTTATTAAGCAATATCGCAAGTAGGTTTTTTTCCTGTGTGTTTTATATAATGATCACAAGGTGGTGCTAGGCATATGTTTTCGCTTCATAGATACGTCGATGTTGTTGAAAACGAAAGTCAAAGAGTGATACACATAAGCGTTACTTATGTGTCTGTATTAAAATCAACACATTATAATGACAATTTTTTATTACTTGGCCTGCCCAACCTACGGAATCTCCGCAGTGTCCACAGATATAACCGCTATCCGTGCATCACTACACTAAACTGATGTGCTTTAGATAAAACCTGCAGACTTACTACTTTCCATCGTTCCTTCACCAGAATGCCCGTGGACAGGATGTCTGTCTGCTCCTGCCCCGCGCTCATCCTGTCTGTGGTATGCTCTGAGCTCGTCCCCTAACACCAGTGACAGGGGCCTGGGTCTGGCATTGGAGCCCGGTGGTGCCTACTGGGCCCAGAAAAAAAGGAGCATTGTGTTACTGTCGATTTTTGCACCCTTACAGCACTTACAATGCACAATCCATGGCTTCTTATTCCATAATAAAAACTGCTGAGTAAAAATGTAACATTTCACCAAGCAAGTGGGACACAGAAAACATAAAAGAAAGTACCTAAAATGATTTACTAATGATTTTAGCTGAAGGAAATCTCTACATAGCATTTAATCTAATTTATTAAGTTTCTAATTCTCAACTGTATGAGCTTTAGCGCACATAGCGATACTTCAAAACATGCAGTGATATGATTTGATTAGATTAAGGGGCCCGTGATCGTAATATGGATATTACGATACTATTTTTCACAATTATTTTTGTTTTTATTTTCTCACAAGTGCAACTCTGGGTCTTGAATCGCAACTGGAACATCCACAACAACGAAAAACACTTTCATTGTAATAATAGTAATGTAGTAAAATTAATCATGAAAAGAAAAATCAAGTCACACATGAGATCATCAATTGTCTGATGACAGCTCATCACTGGCTTGTGCGATGAGATAACCTAAGACGTCTGTTGAGAAATAAATACAAAAAAATAATCATTAAAAAAAATACAAAAAATAAAGCTAAAACTACAGCTGTCATTAAATATTTGATATATTATTATAACAGTCAAAAAAGTCTTCAAGTGGTCTCTTGAGACGTTTTTCTTTAGGACACTGTGTGCAAATGAGAGTGTCAAAAAAGAGGATCTTAAAAATATGAAATCAAAATATTGATTTTTAGCATGTTGCACTGATACACCCTGTGATACATCATATTGTTAGTCATTTGATCATGTATCAATCAAAGGTTACACCCCTAGTTTTAAAGGTGCAATATGTAATTTTTTTGCAGTAAAATATCCAAAAACCACTAGGCCAGTGTTATATATTTTGTTCAGATGAGTACTTACAATATCCCAAATGTTTCCAACTAATTGTAAATCATGAGAAAATTGCAATTTTAACCAAGGATCCGAGACGTGTGCGGGAATTGCCTGTCAATGATTGTCGTATCCGCGTTACCCTCGGTTTCCGCTTTTACTGCCGTACAACTGCCGGAAATAGTAGTTGTAGCGTCTATCAAACTAGCTTGTTTCGTGCAGTCGTTATGGAGCACAATTATTCTTTACCGTTTGTCGCTGGTTCATTCAATAAGGACAAGTCCCATAAACGTAAACGTAAACCAAATGACCAAGAAGATTTTGGGACAAGAAGAGAAATAAAACGAGGATCAACACCGGTGTCGCATTTCCTAAATGGAAAGTACTACGCGACAAACTTATAGACAGGTGAGAAACTATCTGAATTCCTTTACTGACAGAAAACTTCAACAGCGAAGATCAACAGTGTTAGTCTTATTGTTTGAATGTCTTGTTCTTGTCTATGCATATGATGTGAAAAATGCTGAGGTGATGTTCACAACGAATACTTCAAGGCATGTTATGAACTGTTGGCTGTAATTTAGTTTTATACTGTAGCTTTAGTGAATACTCGTCACTACATCAAATGTGTCAAATGCCAAAACTGCGTATGAGTTGCATTCTGTACGAGTAATGTTTATTAAGGACAGCGTTGTAGCATTTGGTTTGTGATTAGTTTGTTGACATTGCCATACACTTCACCGGATGTGATAAACAATGTTAATTAATACAGTATGTGTTATACATAAATATTAATAAGCCTTTTTGCAAATGATGTGGGTACGTTCAACTTTACTCTTACTATGATTGTTTTGAACACATAAAACTGTGCAGCGTTATCACGACAATGAATTGGACTAATTCATTATAATGAAATAAAATCATGTCATCAAGCGCTACTACATTACCTCATCCATGAACATGATATATGATTCCCATCTGATTGATTTAAATCAGCGGTGGAGTTGAAGTCGACAGTTCCCATAATTCAAGCTACGCCGTTGTTGTTTCGATTGTACGGCGCAGGCAAAAATGTTACATATTGCACCTTTAAGTAGCCTACTTTTGTTTCACATGGAGTTCTACACATGGGCTGACCCCTAGGGCCTGGGAGAAGAAATAGTGGAGAATTTAAGTTCGTTTTAATTAAATTGCTCACACAAATTAACTAAATTAAAATAGCAGAAGTAATTAGTACTATGTGGCTAATTTAATTAAAACGAGAATACAATTTAATACAAAATACAGTACATTGTGGAAATGAATTAATAATTGATATCTATTTTTTATTTCAAATTTCATGAGAGGTGTTCCCTAGTTTAAAGACAAAAGTTGGCCAGTTGGTTTATATATTTCCTCTAAAAAAAAATTAAAAAAAAATAAAAAAAACACTGCGTGTCAAATCAGCAACACAGAAAACCTGTCTGGAACGCCAGAGATTTCCCTTCTCGCACTGTGGGCATCTGCGATCACTCTGTTCCAAATCCACTCCAGGTTTTCCACTTCACAATTTACTCTGGTCTTGAACTCCGTTAATACAGCGAAAAAGCGAAAAATCCAAGTGAAAATCTAAATGTGCAATCTTGAGGTCCCACTTTATCAAATTGGAGGACCGAAACTGTTAAAAGTACAGTTCTGTGTTGTAGTGGTACTAATGTACTACTAATACAGACCCATCAGAGAAATGATATGATCTTTTAGGAGTGAGATTAACCTGCACTTAAAGAGCTTAGTGATTGACATGTGTTATTTTAACACCTGTGAAGCTAATGTACTAGTGGTGTGTAAATTGCGCTGTATAGTAAGTACTCGAGCATATTTTTTGCGTGTTTTGCAGAGCTGAGGTAATTATCAGATCATTGCAGCATTTGCATGATCGGTCTGGTTTCAATGCGGACAACTTTTACCTCCTAACAGAAACCATAAGAGTATTTTTCTACCATATCTTCAATATTAATATTTCAGTCTGATCTGGTTTAATGCCAGCGGCCCGCTGTTGAAATGTGATCCGTACCGCTCGATGTGTTGCGTTGCTACGGACAACAACACATCCACACACTTCACATATTACATTTTGTTCGTTCCAGTGGATATGACCTTGAAAACAGTCATATAACTGCATTAATATGACTGCAGTTGACACTGACGGCATGTCATAGAGCCGAGTGTCCGTATCCATGTTACTCACCTCAATCCCGATCCTCACAGCGCCGGGTGTGGTTTATAATTCTCACAAAATGCGCTTTAAATCATGTCGAAGACGTCAAATGGTGTAAATACGCGGAATGTCCATCCATGAGGACGATGGGAGATATCATTTCCTCTGACATATGCACAAACTGCGACGTGTTTTGTAAAGGTCCCTATCTCGGGTCCTTCAGCATCTCTGCAGATTCGTGACGTGCGTCAGCCTGCATGCGCGCTCGTTCGCGACGCTATCGCCCTTCGCAACAGCAAGCGCGTGAACCAGCATTCCACTCTGAGAGTGCACGTAGATGGAGTTCTCTGGCGCGTTCTCGAGAACAGCTTGATACCGACACTGTGAGAAAGACGCCCTCTTCTGTTTAAACACGGGATAGCACGCAAATCACAGTACTGTGGTTCCCTTGTCTGGTCGTCAACAACAATTATTAAATAATATACGATCACTTTGAACTAAAAAAGGGTACAAAACCTACTCGTTTTTGATATCTTCAATTGCCCTTAAATCATACATGCAACGACATGAGGGAGTAAATAATGACAATTTTAATTTTGGGGTGGACTATCCCTTTGGGTAATGCCATATAACATAAAATTCAAACAGGCAATTCTCAAAAAAAGGAAGGAGGCAAAAAATAATATCAACTCTATTTAAAATATCACAGACCACCCAATCGTTGACAGCGTGACATTTGGACTAAAAAATGTCACAGGGCTCAAAGAACCACAGACAGTGAAAAACGAGAATGCGTTTTTGAGTTATCAAATGGGCGGGGCTTCGTAGCCCAGACGTTTCATCTGGGTGTCTACAAACATATTCGACGATTTTATGTATGCATTTCATATTTATGCTTTATTTATGTTTTAAAATCCAATAACTATTAATATATCTCACTCCCATACCTAAAGTGTAAATTATTGACCATGCAGCTACTGAAAAACCACACATTAACAGTGCCGTCGTGCCTGTTACTTTTCTCAACGCTATTGAGAATGGACCAATCACAGACGTTTGAGATTAATTTATACTGCGAGTTTTAAAAATATTTCTACAGATTGATTAGGCAGCTTACCGTTTTTATGCCAGATAACAGTCGATGAAATTGAATTTTAAGGGATTACAAACATTTTCAGATATCTCAAGAAAGACAATAACGCATTTAGATTTGAATGCGGCGTCTGAATGGAGAGTTCGGCTATCTGAGCCATCATACGCCCCCTTCTTACTGTGTACCCCATAACATTAAGAGTATTAGTGTTTGTCGCTCAATAGAAAGAACACACCTCTAGCCCTATCCAATAACTTCCTCTTCAGTTGGCGGAATCATTATGGAGGTGAATGTTTTAGCAGAATCAATTGAGAGGTAATAGCATTTCTGCAACGTTAATTTTCATACTTGCACATAATGTAAACAAAAGCACGTTGTTTGTGAGCGATATCTGTCTTTGTCATCATTGTTATCATTAAGGACATGTAGCATATGCTTGCAGATCATTTTATTAGAAATAGTAGACCAGAACACAATGCACTGTACTTATGATGTACCTGTAACATTACATTACAGTATCGTGCCGGGTGATGAGTTTAAAGAGAAGTTTAAGAAAAACCATGACATTACATTCTACAGTTAAGTATTATTATTATTATTATTATATTAATAATAATATCTAGATGTCATTATTTAGGAAATAAGTCTCCTAAGTGAAAAATATTGGATAAGTTTTCATTTGTTTGACCTTTGATCTTTGCAATAGGCGGCAGACAGATAAAGCAGTGTCTCAGTACTTTGCCTCCTTCGAGACTTTAGTACTCACAGATAGAGGAGCCAGTCTGGAGATGTGTCAGCTGGACTCTCAGGTGGACTGCCACTGCTTTTTTCACATAACTCATTCTTTTACTTACTGTTGTCAAGGGCAGGGGTTCGACAAAAATGTTTTATTATTATTATTATTAGTAGTAGTAGTAGTAGTAGTAGTATTTAGAGATTTGGAGTAGTATGATGATTTCAGAGATATCAAAACCATGACTGAAACTATTTCTGTATCTTCCAGGATCGGCTGAGTCTTCCAATACAGGCAACCCAAAATGGAACAGTCCGAGTTTCTATCGATGAGCTTCAGCCGGTGAAACCACGCTACCATGTTTCTGACGTTCTGGTTGGAGAGATGAGATATGAGCCGTAAGCCATCAACTTCACAATTCTCCTCTCATCGCACTTATCTCTCCTAGATCTAATACTGCCAGTCCTTCATTGGTATTTCTTTGACAGACTGAGAGTTCATTGGAAGAGAGAGGACAGTGTATGTCTAACTTGGGGTCTGGGGCAGTACCAGCTGCTGGTTTTCTTTTCACCTTTCAAACTAGAGATTTCTTGTGATGGGGAGGAGATTGTCACACTCAACCCAGAAAACAAACTCTACTTTGAGACTCTGCAAGATCCAACTAGGTATGAGGAGCACTATGAAGAAGTACTGTTGTTTTATGATCCCTTAAAGGAATAGTTCACCCAAAAATGAAAATTATCCCATCATTTACTCATCCTCAAGCCATCCTAGGCGTATATTACTTTCTTCTTTCAGCTGAATAAAATCTGAGTTATATTAAATAATATCCTGGCTCTTCCCAGCTTTGTAATGGCATTGAATAGTGCCTTAGTTTTTGAAGCTCCAAAAAGTACATCCATCCATCATAAAAGTAATCCATATGACTCGTGGGTTAATAAATGGGTAATGTGGGTTAATAAAGTGAAGTGATGGGTTTTTGTAAGGAAAATATCTCTATCTTTGCTCTATTCCATGCGCTTCCGCATTCATAAATTCTCACCTTTTCTCATACATCTTAGTGTCATACGCAGGGTCAGAGGTCACCCTTCCACCGCAACTCAACTCCCTCATGAACGCGTGTACGGCCGTTGCTGGAAGCCAGTGGTTATAGTTTATACATTTTTAAACATGGATATAATTGTCTTACAAAAACACCCACTGGAGTCCTACTTTTATGATGGATGGATGCACTTTTTGTTGCTTCATAAAAACTATTCAATGCCATTACAAAGCTGGGAAGGGACTGTGATGACTTGAGGGTGAGTAAATTATGGGATTTACATTTTTGGGTGAACTATTCCTTCAAAAACCTTGGTAATTGCAAATGTTGTTTTTTCCCATTTAACATTATTTAAACTTCTTCCAGGTCATCTTCAAATTCATGTCAGGTGAGATTATAGGCTTTAATGTGAAAATGGTTTATTGAGAGAACTTTCTTGTGTGACAAATCATGTTCTTCCATCTCAAAGGGAGATGAAAATCGATGTGGCCTGTGGAAGGAAACTTTCAGACAGTTTGAGGACATCAAGGCAAACGGTGAACCCCCATAACGCATTATTATATGTAATAACATAAAACGCACTAACTTCAAATAGAATCCATGTGATTGGGAATTTTGTGAGAGTGCAAAAAATCCTCAATATAACATATCATTGCTGATGTCTTAAATTCAGGTCCTAGTTCAGTGGGTATGGACTTAAGTTTCCATGGGTTCAACCATACGTATGGTCTTCCTGAACATGCTGATACCCTGGTGTTGAAGGACACAAGGTAGTGCACTTTATATAATATTGTTTGCTTTTAAAAACAAATGTAGTTGAGTCACAATCCGTAACTACAGAAGACAAATTAAACAAAATAGTCTCTTGCCTAATATGATGTAACTGTAGCAGTCAAACCCCAACTCTTGTTTTATTTCACAGTGTCTCTGAGGCATATCGGCTGTACAATTTGGATGTGTTTGGCTATGACATCAATAGCAGGTTGGGTCTTTACGGTTCTGTCCCTGTCCTGATAGCTCACAAGCCAGAGAGGACAGTTGGAGTGTTCTGGCTGAATGCATCTGAGACGCTGGTTGATGTCAAGTACAATTCAGAGCCAAAGGAGGTGCGGTTCTGTTATTCAGTCGACTGTTTGAAAACAATTGCAATAGTGTTTTGTGTCACAAGTGGGACAGAAATGACACGCTGCGAAGTTTCAATGACTTTCAGATAACAAAAATATATTTAAGAATGTTTTGCTAACGTTCCTATTAAGTTATGAGGACATTATTTCTGATTGTTCCCTGAACGTTCAAAACGTCTAATGAAAATGCTTTGAAAATTGGTTATAAAAATGTTAAGGGAACATTCCATTTATAGTTTTGCAAACATTATGGGAATGTTACTTTTGAATATTCTCTGAACATTCTGAAACAAGTAGTAATATTAGATGAACTTCCAACGTTTAAAAAAAAAAAACATTCCATGAACAATGTATAAATAACGTTTTTGTACTTACATTTTTAGAACATTATTAAAAACCAGAACACTTTGAACTAACATTCTATTTACATTACTGGAGAGAGCCTTGCCAGAACATTGCCAGCTGGAGAATAGTCTAAATCAATAAAATATGAGAAATGTGCATTATCAGATGTATATTGTTTCAGTTGATTATTTATGTTGCTTGAACAGGATGAGGATGAACCACCAGGGAAGAAAAGCAAGATCTCACCTCAGACTGATGTTAGATGGATATCAGAGAGCGGCACAATTGACTGTTTCATTTTGCTGGGACCCACAGCTGCCCATGTGTTCTCTCAGTACGCTCAACTCACAGGTACTGAAAATTCCCCAAATACTGTCAAAGGTGGTATGACCAAAATATACATTTTGAACTTTTGTAGGTTTTTCATTGAGATTGATTTTTTTAGATGACACCGCAAATTCAAATTACAAATGGCTGCACTTGCTCTTACGTTAAAAAGAAGTTGGATATAAATATATACAGAAGTTCCCTTAGTGTTTCTGTGCCAACAGGCTATCAGGCTCTTCCTCCACTCTTCTCTTTGGGCTATCACCAGTGCCGCTGGAACTACGAGGACGAGGCAGATGTGAAAGCTGTGGATGCTGGATTTGACTCCCACAGTATTCCGTATGATGTCATATGGTTGGACATAGAGCATACAAATGGGAAGCGCTACTTCACTTGGGACTCCAGGCTTTTTCCAAACCCAGCAGAACTACAGCGCCACCTCCAGAAGAAGAACAGGAAGGTATTGTAATGGGCTTATAAAGTTAAAAAGTATAAGGTATATATTTTTATGTTTATTATTTGCCTTTTAAGTTGGTTGTTATTAGTGACCCGCACATCAAGATTGATCCCAATTGGTCATTTTACTGTGAAGCTAAGGAAGGTGGCCATTTTGTGAAGAATAAAGAAGGCGCTGTTTATGAAGGAACATGTTGGCCAGGTAAGATCCTGTGTACATGAGAAGGCCAGTCTCAGATTCACATTACTGTTTATCGTATCATACAGAAAAAATTCTCAAGAAGACTCCGATCAGAAATCCTACCATCTGTTGATTCCAGTTTGTTCTCTAAACTCTCCATAATTCTAAATTAGTGATTACTGTTACAAGGCTAGTGATTAAAGGGATATTGTTTTTATACTATTCTAATATGGTATTTAATATTTTGAATAGTTAGCTTTATTTTAGTTTAAGCTTTAGTAATTTTGTTATGTGCTTTTGTCAAATTTATTGAATTTTGGGTTTTTTAATATTGACATTTTTTTATTTACATTTGATCATTTAGCAGACGCTTTTATTTAGCTTTGTTTAGTTTTGTTTTCACAGCTGGTTGAAAATCAGAAACAAAAAAGCTAAGCTGGATCTATTCACAGCGGTTCTTTTATTTACAAAACTCTAAACTTCACACAACACTCTGGATTCTCAGGATCAAAAAACATGAATGGAAGAACCAAATAAACTTGACGAATACTGAACAAAGACATTCTGAACCCAAGCACAATATATACACGGAAAAATCAATCAACAAAACAAGCAACAGGTGTAAAATATAATCAATCAATGAGAAAGCAAGGAAACCAACAAGGAAATGAAACAAACGAGTAACAATCAAAACTAAAACAGACATAACCCTGACATGTATATTTGCCTCAGTTTTAGGGTACGTTTACAAGTCAATGATGTACTAAAAATGGAAACGTTTTTAGTACATTGTTGTACATTTAGTACATTTTTACTACATTATTTTGTACGTTACAGACATCAACGTTGTCAAAACGATCCCTGTTTACATGGATGCGTGAAAATGATTAAAAACACTGTATTATTCATGCCAGGCCAGTAGTTGACAACATCACTTTGTAAAGAAACACTATGCGCCTATAGACTGAACATGTAGTACAGATGCGTATGATATCAGGATTTTCACAAATTCATGTTTTTGTTGTTTACATTGAGACGATAACGGTATTGTGTTCAAAAACTTGCACTGTGAAATTCAAAATTTAGCGTTTTCAGGCCCCCCAAAATGCCGTTGTCATATACATTTATTTTACAACAAATTTTCCACTCACATTTCAAGAAAATGTAAAAATCAATTAATTACTGTTCCATCAGGTGAATCCAGTTATTTGGACTTCAGTAGCTCAAAGACAAGGTCATGGTATGCCAGACAGTTCTCTCTAAGCAAATATGAAGTGAGTTCAAATTTTGGTCACTGTTTTAAGTGGTTCACTGATTCCTTTGCATATTTTGATCTAAAAACAATGAATTGTCTCTACATTTCTATAGGTAACTGTTTGCTCATTATCCATTCTTGCATTAGGGCTCAACAGAATCTTTGTTCGTGTGGAATGACATGAATGAACCTTCAGTCTTTAACGGGCCAGAGCAGACAATGCCAAAAGATGCAGTGCACTTCGGAGGATGGGAACATAGGGAACTACACAACTTATATGGCTTCTATCAGGTAAGCTCAGTCTAAACATGCTTTTAATATAGAGATAGACTATGGTTATATTGTTTTTCCCCCTCCACAGCATATGGCTACATTTGAGGGCTTATTAACCCGCTCAGGTGGCACAGAAAGGCCATTTATCCTTTCACGTTCCTTCTTTGCTGGGTCTCAAAGATTAGGTAACTTCAAAATCAGATGACATACGTTATGCCCATTGTGTTGATGGAAACAAACAACACAGCCCATAGCAACACTGAACTGTTTATGTCACAGGTGCCATATGGACTGGGGACAATGTTGCTACTTGGGAGTACTTGAAGATTTCAATACCCATGCTGTTGTCGCTGAGTTTGACAGGAATACAGTTTTGTGGAGGTTAGACTAATAAAGCAACAGTTTTTATGTCATATTCATTTTAATGTATCACACTTTAACCTACAAAGTAAAGTTGATTGTAATATTTATATTGGTAAATATGTCATACATCAAGTATACACTCAGGGTCTAAATCTAACATTTTGCCACACCTGCTAATACCTGGTGACTTACCCACATAAATATTTTTACCGGCCATGAAACTGTTTTTGTAAAAACAGACATTTGTGACAACAAAATTTTAGATACCAGAGAAAACAGTGCTTTTCAGGTAGAGAAATTGAATAAAGTAGGCTAATCAAATGTAAAATAACACTTCATAGTCTTCACTGTATAAATTGAACATAGATTAATCCCTATTAAAGTTACAAAAATTATTCAGTCAAGAGCAGTGAATGTTTTTTAACATTACAAACACAGACAGCAGGTATTTTTGACTGCTGTCACTTTAAGATCGAATGCACGGATCCACTATACTGAGAAATCTGTGTTTTCTTTACATTTAAGACATAAACGACTTGTTTACTAGGATACTCACTGAGATGGGCATAATCTTGTGTGGATTTGTCCATTCAAGTACAAGAAGACGTGAAAGAGTTCAATTTAGTATTCGCATGCTGTTTTTGAGATGCGTTTTTCTGGGCGCGCTTCGGATGTGTAAAATTCTCACACAGCGAGCAATGAATTAAGTTCCCTTTCGCATCTTCTTGCGCTTGGATATTTAAATTTGCGAGGGTTAAACTTTCGTAACAATGCAGCACTGGCCAGTCAATTGTCAAAGCCTGAGCGGCATTCACGTTTGTTCACATTCATGTTCTCACAATATTGCATTAGTAAAATTCATAAAAATGTTACCGGCCAACTGCTGATTGAAACGTTTCATATATACTCCAGTGCAGATTTTTACTCGGCGAGTGTTAATTTTAGGGCCTGAATACGCTACTGTTCAAAAGTTTGGGTATAGTAAGATTAAAAATGAAAAAATTAATGCTTTAGTGCAGCTGGGATACATTACACACAAATTATTTCAAATAAATGCTCTTCCTTTCAAATGTCTGTTCATCAAAGAATCCTAAAAAAATGTATTAGTGTTTCCAGAGAAAAATTACGCAGCACAACTGTTTTCAACATTGATAATAATAAGAAATGTTTCTTGAACAGCAAATCAGAATATAAGAATGATTTCTGAAGGATCATGGGATACTTGAAAATACAGCTTTGATATCATAGGAATAAAGTAGGCTACATTTGAAAATATATTACAAGTTCTTTTAAATTGTAATAATAGCCTCTTTCACAATATTATGTTTTACTGTACATTTGATCAAATAAAAGCAGCCTTGGTGTATGTAAGAGACTTCATTCAAAAACATTAAAAAAAATCTACTGAACGATAGTGTATATTCATGCTGACCTGGGCGTAAAATGACCATCACTGATTGAATATGGTCATGTATGTGTGTGTGTAGCCGATGTAGGGGGTTTTGTGCAGGATCCAGACCCTGAGCTTCTGGTCCGCTGGTATCAAGCAGGAGCTCTTCAGCCATTTTTCAGGGGACACTCTGCTAAAGTGACCAAGCGTCGTGAGCCCTGGCTGTTTGGGGACGAAGTCACCTCTGCAATCCGCTCTGCTGTTCAGGACAGATACTGTCTCCTGCCGTACTGGTACACTCTGTTTCACCAAGCACACACGTCAGCCCTGCCTCCCATCAGGTACTGCATTTTAAACTGCAGCACAACCTTATTTAGTATTGCTGCCTTATACTGTGTGTATGCTGATACAGAAAAGTAGATTTACATTTAAAAAAAAATCATTATTAAGTTAGAAAAATGAGCTGGTTGGTGCTTCAGGAAAGACGCATGCCATTATACAGGCCTCCATCTTTGTTTCTGTGTTTTCCTACAGACCTCTTTGGGTAGAGTTTCCCAACGATACAAGCACGTTTGCTGTGGAGAACCAGTACATGATTGGTAAACATGACTAGATCTACTGTGTAATACTGCTAAAAATAGATATCGTGGGCACAAGTTAAGAATTTGTTCTCATGACTTTTGTTGTTGGCCACATTTTATTCATTTGTTCTCTCATTTTAGTCAAGTTGTGGCCATGTTGAAGGAATTTGTTTTAATTTAGTTAAATTGTGAATACAATTTGTGAACACAATTTAACTAAAACGAGGGAACGTATTAGTATAACATGGCCAAGATTTAACTAAAATGTGGGAATCATGGGAACTAATTCTTAAAGGGGTAGTTTACCCCAAAATGAAAATTAAGTCATAATTTACTCACCCTGGTCACAGAATGATCCCATACGACACATGTCGTATTTTCCGGAGATAAATGATAGGGTTTCGTAAAAACCAAACCAAAATTTGATGTATTATTTAACGAAACTCATGTTGTGCAGAGAAGACCAACCAAATTTTGTTAAATAATACATTGCATTTAATATCGTATATCCCCCAGAACACTTGGAATATATGACACGTGTCGCATGGGATCATTCAGTGATACTTTAGAGTCTTTTTTCAAAAGCTTGACGCTGGTCGCTATTCACTGCCTTTATATGGACGAGTGCGACTAGGACATTTTTAAAACATTCTCCTTTTGTGGTCCATAAAAGAAAGAAGGGCATTAGAACAGCACCAGCTTGAGGATTGCGAGAATTTTCGATTGCAATGTGATGATTTGTGAGCGATTTTCCACTTGATTTGTATACTTCATCCACCACTGGTCACTCTATATGATTTTTAAAACATAGCAGTCCAATGTCAGATACCATTCTAACTAATGGATATTTTTCAGGCAGCGCTCTTCTTGTGTGCCCTGTGACAGATCCTGGGGTCACAGAGGTTAGGGTTTTGCTCCCAGGGTCTGATGAGGTTAGTCTACGTAATTCACCTATAAATGATATAATAAACATTGTACTGAAGGTTTAAGCGTGTTCATAAGTGATGTTTTGTGTGTTTGAAAGCTGTGGTACGACACAAACACGGCAGAGGTACACAAGGGTGCCAGAACTCTAAATCTGCCAGTGACTTTGAACACCGTGAGTGACTTATATTACGTCTCTGATACTGCAGTCTACTGAGTACTAGTAGTCTTACAGAATTATTTATAGTATATCCTCTGGGTTAGGTGCCCGTGTTCCAGCGTGGCGGGACAGTGGTGCCCAGGAGAGCAGGATGTGGGTCCAGTACAGCAGACTTACAGCAGCATCCAGTCACTCTCACTGTGGCCCTGGACACTAAGGTGACCATATGACAATAGAACAGAAAGTTCTTAAAGGAATAGTTCACCCAATTTATCGCATAATTTCAAGCCATCTTAGGTGTATATGACTTCTTCGAACTCACAATTTGAGTTATGTTAAATAATATCCTGGCTCTTTCTAATTTATATTAAATTATAAAATACTCAATGCCAAAAAATTAAAATGGAAAAAACACAATTGAGGGGAAAATAAAATGGATTTCATGGCGCCCTGAATTAGATGGTTGTTACTCTGTAGATTTTAATTGTGAATAAATACGTTTGCAGGTTTACATTCATTTTCAAGGTCTAACAAATATGTGGAAAGCATTTCCTTTCCCATTAATGGTAGGTAAATGAATATCAAGATAAATATCAATATTGTATGATATGAAAAAAAAAATTGTGATAATATTTTTGGCCATATCGCCAGGCCTTCCTTTGATGCATGTAAAAACTATTGTAGAAGACCTCCAAAACAAAATTAAGAACCTTTAAAATAGTATAATAGGGACGCTTTAAGACATTAGACAACTTGCATCAAATTTATTATTATTATTATTATGTATTATCATTATTATTTTATCAAATTTTTTTACTTTGCATCACAATTGTTATTATTTATTAAATATTTTAAAAAGAAAAATAATGAAAAAAGTGACCATTAACCATCATCAGTGAATATGCGAATGTGTTGTTAATTTATTGAAATTTTAAAATCTAAGGGGTTACTTCAAGTAAATAATTTACGTGAGTTAGGGCTTCTGACAAATCGGAACACCTGCTCTACAGTATTGAAAATTACACATGTTCAGAAAACATTGTATTGCAAGTGAACAATGTCCAAAGAAACGTAGTCATACATGGTTGGAATGTTTTTGTTACACACACAAACACACACACACATAATTGTAGACTGCATTGGTTTGGATTATGTTTTGCATTACAGGGCAATGCTGATGGATCTCTTTATCTGGATGACGGCCACTCTTTTAGCTACAGAGATCAGATGCAGTTCTGCCTGCGCCATTTTAGCAAGCGAGCTGGCAGGCTTGTTAGCAGGTAATGGCTCAACATCACTTTTCTTTTTCCGTCATTTTTAGGTATGGTCCTGTTGAAAAGTTTGATCTTTTAGTATTAACTACAAATTAGAAATGTAATTTAATAAAAAATTAAAAGTTCGAACTGGTTATATAGTTTTGTGTGTGTGTGTTGAGAAATCTCAATACGCCGTTCTCCTTGTGCCATGTGTTTTCAGCTGTGCTGAAGATAAAGGCTCGTTTGTCTCAGATGACAAAGTGGAATCGGTGGTCATTCTCGGTCTGAATAGTTTGAAAAGAAAACCCAAGCTCAAATCAGGTGTGAAGAGGCCAAAAGTTTTATTTTGTGTTAACTATTAATAAACTAGTAATTATGTTGTGTTACCAGAGAGATGTTAGTTACTAAACTTCTGTTTCTCTCTTTAAGGTGTGGCGAAGAAACCAGTTAAACATGAATTCGACGTAAAACGAGGTGTATTAACTTTAACTGGCCTCAGCCTAGAAATACACAAAGACTGGGAAATAATAATATAGTGGATGGTATTTTTCAAATGACCAGGATTGCATTATTTTATTTTTATTTTTTCACTTTTAATTTACTTATTTTTCAGAAGCTGTTGCATGCCTTAAAACGAATCAGAGCAGCTTATAATTGCAATAAAACATAGTTTAGTTAAATAAATCAGCAATTTAATACTAAAGATTGCCTCCATAATGACTGTCTACTTCAAGAAATGTTGGTTTGTTTGAAGTATGATTGTTTTGGCAGGAATTACTGACTATTTTTATTTGCCACACTTACATAATACTGTAGATATGACTTGATGGAGGTGAAAAAACATCTTAATTTCTAAATAAAGAATTCTCAAAGAGTAAAGTAATTTTGTTTTTTCATGATCCTAGTACTGCATCAAAATCAAAAAATCAAAAGTTTGGGGTCATTAAGAAAGGAATTAATATTTTTATTTTGTAAAAATCCATTTAATGATCAAATGTGACATTCTATTTCACATAAATTCTGTTATTTTGAACTTTCTATTCATCAAAGAATCCTGACAAAATGTATCATGATTTCCAAAATACAAACTACAAAATCTAGAGTACAAAATCTGCAAATTAGAATGATTTCTGAAGAATTTCATGTGACACTAACGACTGGAGTAATGATGCTGAACATGCACAAGAATAAATGACATTGTAAAATATATTGTAATAATATGTCACAATATGATTGGTGAGCATAAGACACTTATGTTCAAAAATATTTTTTACCAACCCCAAACTTTTGAAAGCTATTGTGTGATACAACTGAACATTCAACAATTTTGGTCACAGAAGATGGTCGTTAATCATCTACAAAAATGAGCCGTCGATAAAGTGACATAATATAGAGAGTTTGTTAAGTTAGGTCAAGCCTACTGTCGTTATGCTGAGAGTGCTTAATGCTGAACTCTATTGAGAACAGGTTTAAAGGCTGTGAATGCCTTCTGCTGAGGCAGGCCATCTCACTGGCCTCTCTTTGCAGGGCCGCTTTCCTTTGTCACCCTACAATGGTGGCACGAGAGCCCAATACTCATTGTTCGTCAGCCAATGGGAGCAGTCCAAAGAGAAGACTGTAGCGTTTTGTGTATGTATGCAGGTGTGTTTGTGTGTAGGTGTTTGTGCATGTAAAAGGAGTGTGTTCACACGTTGTCTTTTTCTTCTAACCCTGGTTTCTACTCCCTGACCGCATGAAAGTTGCGTCATTTAGCAAGAGAGCCAATCAGACATCAGCTCTTTGAATTTATGCCAGGGATTTTTGGCTTGCAAGACTTAAGTTGTGGTGGCAAAAGCCAGTGTTTTCAATCCCTAAAAAAAACACTGTCCCAGAGAGACAAGATGCCCTGTACGCAGTCTGGTTTCTTTTGCGACCGGTTAATCCGGGAGAGAGAGAGAAGGGATGGCGAAGGGTCCCTGAGTAAACCCCTCCGTTTCAGCGGCCAGGACTACAACATCCTCAAGCAGGAGTATCTCCAGAAAAAAACCCTTTTTGAGGATGAAACCTTCCCTGCTACTGTGGAATCCCTTGGCTACAAAGAGCTGGGCCACAAGTCTAACAAAGTCAAGAACATCATCTGGAAGCGTCCCAAGGTAGGAGGCAGAGGGCCTGTGTGGGTTCAAGTGGACTGGGACTAACATTGCAGGTGGGATGGATGGAACGATGCAACTTTAATTTGCTTGTACATGTACACATTCGTGGGTAATGATAATGCTTAGATGGAAAAAAATGCAGCTCGTAGAACATGCTTTGAACTTTTAGGACCAGATGGCCCAACCGCAAGGGTGTTTTCACACTATATGGGGTCAGTTGTCACAATGCATTTAGCGGTATTTAAGGATATTTAATTATGAAGCACAAAGAAATTCATGAAATGTACAATTTAACATGTACATTTAATTTGTTATACCAAGTATTCTCAAACATTTTTGCCAGCTGAACCTTTTTGATCTAAAAATATTTACTTAATTATAAATTAATATTTCAGATATTTAAAGACACAATTGTATGTTCAGGGTTCTTCTATGTTAGTTTGTTGGGGCATGACATGAGGGTTAAACAAATAAAATATTTCATTTTTGTAAGTTTTTAATTTTGATCGTTTTTGTTTTACTTTTTTTATTTTAATTTTACATTTTTATGATTTAATTCATCAACTCCAACTTGACTCAAACACCATAACTTGACTCAGTAATAATAATAACAAAAAATCCTTGTCATGATAATATTACAAAAAAGTTTTAATAAAAAATGAAACATAATTTTGAGATACAGTTTAAAATTAGAAATAGTTGTGATTATATAAAGTAGAAATTACAAGAGCAAGTCACATTATGACATATAAATTCACAGTTGCAAATTCTAAAGTCACATTGTGAAATATAAAGTCGCAATTGTGAGAACTAAAGTCACATTGTTAGGTATTAAGTTGCGATTTCGAAAACATAGTCACATTTTAATATAAAAAAGATATTTGTTAGATATAAAATCACAATTATGAGAAATGGTCAAAATTCTAGATATACATTACGAGAAATAAAGTCACACTGAGATATAAAGTCATGTGGTTGCAAGATACAGTCAAATTGTGATAAATGTTGCGATAAATAGTAACATTGTGATATATAAAGTCACAATTGTGAGATATAAAGTCATAATTACGTGAAATAATCACATTGTAATATATAAAAATCAAGTAAATTTGTGAGATATAAAATTTCAATTGTGAGAAACAATTACATTGTGAGTTCCAAGAAGCAATGTCAAAATGAGAGATATAAATCTGCAATTATGAGAAATAATGTCACATTGTAAAATACAGTATAATGTTGCAAAAGCAAGAAATAAAGTGATACTGTGATATACAATGTCACAATTACAAGATATAAAGATGCTGTGAAATATGAAGTCATAAGTGCGAGAAAAAAGTTCAATTACATTAGTTTTTACAAATAAATACTCAATTACCTTTGTATTATTATTATTATTATTATTATTATTATTATTATTATTACTCTTAGGTGGAAACAGGCTTCCATACTTCTATCTTAATACCTTGTGACAGCTTTCCCATGTGTCTCTCCATCCATCTATTCATTCAAAACATTGGAGACTGGTCATATCAGTCTTTTTATCTCTCAATCTACTGTATATGTAAAATCCCAAAGCTTCAGTTACAAACAAACACTTTGGTTGTATTTGTTTTACAGGAGATATGTGAAAACCCACAGTTCATTGTCGGAGGTGCTAACAGGACAGATATCTGCCAGGGAGACCTGGGTAAGATTAACACTTTATAATATTACAGACTATTTACCCTGATCTTTGGAGAAAATTGCAGCTTTATGGCAATGAGTACCTCTCTTTGGCCCCCAAACGCAGGCCTACCGTCCATATTGTGTTTACTCTGTTGGAAGGGAATCCAACTAGCAGAGCTTCCTATTGTTGTGACCCGATGTAGGCAATAAAAGAGCCCAAAGACACAAAGGTTGCTAATACATAGAGTAGATTACCAACCTGGCATGTTCCCCTGGACCATCTAAAAATGCTGAGTTCAGCAGTGTAGGCCCCTGTTTTACTGGAAATAGGTCTATGTAATATGCAAACTATTATTTTTTGTTTATTTTAGGAGACTGCTGGTTGCTTGCTGCCATTGCATGTCTGACTCTAAACGACAAGCTGCTATGTCGTGTTGTACCTCAAGAGCAGAGCTTCTCTGAAGGCTATGCCGGAATTTTCCATTTCCAGGTGGGTGTCTTTAAGCAAAATAGCTTTTGAGTTGATATGTTCGTAACACCTGATTTCCATGTCTTCCTCTGTCTGTTTTCCAACTCAGTTCTGGCGTTATGGTGACTGGGTGGATGTTGTTGTTGATGACCGCATTCCCACCTTCAACAATCAGCTGGTGTTCACCAAGTCGGCTGAAAGGAATGAATTCTGGAGTGCTCTTCTCGAAAAAGCTTATGCTAAGTAAGTATCAAGAGCTTGACATTTATGTCAATTGGTCAGTCCTGGATATTTACAGGCTAGAGCATCTTTTTCTTGGTGTAAAGTATATAAATACATATAATACCAATTTCAGCTATCATTTTGTCCATACGTCAATATTAATTATACAGTTACACCATCAAAGTAAATCGTTGACGTAGTTTCGTGTCAACCCTGTTACATTCAAAAGTTTTGGGGTGTTGAATGTTACAGGGTTGAAGGTCTTTTACTGTTAAAAACTCGAGTCACACTCGGAATCTCGGAATTTAGACTGTTTTCACAGGGGTCTTTTACACGACACTGTTCTCAAATAAAAATGGAAACCTTTTATGCCTTTTGGTCGTTCATTTACACGACAATGGTGTTTTGGGGGCCTGAAAATGCAAACTTTTGAAAATGGGTTTCAAAGTGCAAGTTTATGAAAACTATACCATTATCATTTCCGTATAAACTGCAAAATACAAATTTGTGAAATGGTGACATCATACGCATGCATATTTCGTGTTTAGTCTATAGACGTGATGTTTCTTTTCAAAGTGACGTCGCCAAATACTGGACTGGCATACATAATACCGCGTTTTTGTGGATCCATGTGAACAGGGATCTTTTTCACAACGTTGTCGTCGGTACACGAAACTTTTCAAAAACGCAAAAGAGAAATGCTTCTGATTTTAGAACATTTTTGGCGTGTAAACGTACCCATAGAATTTCAAGTTTATGTCTCTCAATCATACTTTCTTTCTTTCTCATATATCATAGCGGTTCTGTGCAGTGCTTCTTTTTACTGTTTCTTTTTTGAGCTAAAGAATTATATCCAATGAAACTATACAGAAAGTGAAGCACAGCAGGAATTCATTATATCATTTGTGCGCATAGCACCTGCTCTCTCAATGTAATTTGAATATTCCTGTTCAGGCTTCATGGTTCCTATGAAGCTCTTAAGGGTGGAAACACTGCAGAGGGAATGGAGGACTTCACCGGAGGAGTGACTGAATTTTATGAGATGAAGGAGGCACCTAAGGAGCTGTATAAGATCATGAAGAAAGCTCTGGAGAGAGGCTCCCTCATGGGCTGCTCCATTGATGTGAGTCAAGCAGAAGATGTAGGATTAATGACCTACATTTTCATTTTCTGTTTTATTTTAAAGGGGACTCATGACATTTTCAACCTTCTTTAGAGTGTAATGTTACAGTTTGGGCACAACAAAAATCTGCAAAGTTAGAAAGGACAAAGTCACTCCAAAGGGAGTTATTCTCTTTATCAGTAAGCACTGACTCCGAACTCCCTGTAACACCTTGATTGTAGTCAAGAGAGTTTTCTTTTAGGAACAAATACAATATCCCTCATTTAAATAATTTCTACCCAAGGCTTGTGCAAAAAAGGGGCAAGGCCTAACTGAGTAGAAGTCTATTGAAACTCACAGTTATGGGAAGGGGTGTGACATTTCCAAAACATGCTGGAAGCAGTTGACCAATCACAACACACTACTCCGGTCGACCAATCAGAGCACATTTCGCTTTTGGTAAGGAGGGGCTTCGTAGAGACAGGAACCAAACAGAGTGTTACTGACAGACGGGTGCTGCAACATTGTCAAATATAATGAGAAAAAAATAATGTGTTTTAGAACAATTAAGCATTAAAACCTATTCTGGTAAATCAAAATCAAGACTTTGTAAAAGGGCATAATATAGCCTTTTTGAAACACTCTTGATAGTAAATATATTTTTATAAAAACAATGATAACTTTTGGTCTAAATTCTAGTATCCTACCATGAAGCAATTCAATTTTTTCCCACAGTCCCTGGTTCCAGCCCGCTTCGAAACTCGCACCACAACAGGTCTTGTGAAGGGTCATGCCTACTCTGTTACCGCTGTAGAGGAGGTAAACTTTCTATTATATTGTACTTTTATGTTTTTTTAAAAGTGTTGTTTTCTTGTATAAAAACCTGTTTCTAATTTAACTCTGATGATATTTGTGATATTTTGTGTCTGCAGTGTAAACAGTCCCAGCAGAAGGAGTCTAAAGTGCGTCTGGTGCGTCTGCGTAACCCCTGGGGTCAGATAGAATGGAACGGACCTTGGAGCGATAAGTGAGTATTTTGCTTATTCCTGAATTTAGACCGGTTTAACCCTATAAAGCCTTGTATTTTATATTTGATATACACATTTCAAACTTGATCAAAACTTTGCTGAATAACTAGTTGTATACAATCTCCTACATGCTTTCTGTCATCTTATTGATAGTTTATACGTTTATACCAATTTAAAGGCCTTTTAGTATCATTCTGAAAACGTCTTTCATTTTGCTGTGAAATCTTTTCTGATTTTTATAAATTAAACATAAGAATAACTTTAATATTGTAGACGAACACTTACTGTACTGACATAACATATGTCTACTACATCTTCCATACATTACACATACACATTTTTTTTAGAAAAATTATCATCAGGCTTTTGAGGAATGTTAATATTCAAATCTCTCAATCATTGCATTGCATTATATGTTTTGCCAGTTTTATGGCAAGTTTTATGTTTTAGATTAAAAAAAAATTGTCTAAAGGTTCAATAAACTGTTCCATTTGAAACAGTTATTTATATACTAAAAATATTTCCATATTTCTCTGACTATTATTTAATTTTCCTGGCTTTACAGGGTTAAAAATGGAAATTACTATACATTTATTACAATTGTTTATTATTTTATGCAGTTCAAAAGAGTGGGAAACCATCTCTAAAACGGAAAAAGAGAAACTCCAGCATCAGAATGCTGAAGATGGAGAATTCTGGTGAGTTAAAACAACAACAAAACAAACAAACAAACATATCCTTGTAATGAATTTTGAGACTAATATAGACAGTGTTGTCGGCTCAGCTCATTCAAGTCCGAGTCCACATGCTTCCAAGTCCATGACTAAACCAAGACCGTGAATATAAATCCATTTCTTTATTCACAAAGATAATTATTCACATTATTGTCATCAACCCATAGGATGTCATTTGAGGATTTTAAGAAAAATTACACTAAAATAGAAATTTGCAACCTGACCCCCGACGCTCTGGAGGATGACAAGTTACACAAATGGACGGTGTCTGTTAATGAGGGACGCTGGGTAAGAGGCTGCTCTGCTGGAGGATGCAGGAATTATCCAGGTGGGTGTTATTTTAATAAAGTGAAAATTCCAAAGTCTTAAGTTTATCAGGTCATAAAAAGCCCAATTAAATATCTTAAAGGTCTTAAATTTGGGGACGGGTCGTGATAAGACTTAATGTGATGATAAAACTCCTAAAAGGCTATGAATTAATTAAATACATTGCGCGCTGCTTGTTTCAAAGTCAAAACGTGGCACTGGCTCACACTTTCAGGCAGTTTTCAGTCACCGAATTGCCCACATTGATTGTTTTCATCTACTGTTGATGAATTATGATAACGTTTACTTCATGGTGTTTATATCATACCTTTTGGCAAGGACCGTTTTGATGGCATTTTTTTTGCATATTACCCCCATATAATGTAATAAATGTTAATTATATAATAAAAATTGTTTTATTTGAACTATATTAATTTCAGGTCTCTAAAAAGTTCTTAAGGTTTAGATTTGATTAATTTAATTTATATAGTGTCTTTCATACATAAAATGCAAAAGTGCTTCCAGGGTCAAAATATAAAACACAAAAAAAAATAATGTCTTGCAAAAAACAATGATGGCTTTTACAAAAGTAAATATTAATATTATTTATGTGGTCACCTATAGATACATTCTGGACAAATCCGCAATACCGCCTGCGTCTCCTGGAGGAAGATGATGACCCGGAGGATGATGAAGTAGCTTGCACTTTTGTTGTTGCGCTAATGCAGAAAAACAGACGTAGAGAACGCAAGTTGGGTGCAAATCTCTTCACTATTGGATTTTCCATCTATGAGGTATCAATGCTACTGTATTTATCCGTCAGAGAGACAACCTCCCTGAAATTATTCAAAAACATGTAAATAGTGATAAAGATCAGGTTGATGGTGCATCCAACACACTTTTAACCCTTTCTATTTGCCCATAGGTGCCTAAGGAGGTATGAAAATATGAAGATCCAATGTTTGGACCCAAGGCTTGTGTATATCATGCTGTTCATGCAAAATGCTCTTTTAGAACTAGTGTTGTTTTATAGATAAAATATAAATTCCTTTGTGACTGCGTCTGATTAAATTCTGCGTCTGATTTTTTGCCGCTGTTGTGTTTCTCTATCTGTCAGATGCACGGAAACAAGCAGCACATGCAGAAGGAGTTCTTCATGTCTACCACTGCTAAGGCCCGTTCCAGGGCTTACATTAACCTGCGAGAGGTGACCCAGCGATTCCGTCTGAGTCCAGGGGAGTATGTCATCATTCCCTCCACCTATGAGCCCCACCAGGAAGGCGACTTCATCCTCCGTGTCTTCTCTGAAAAGAGAAATACCTCTGAGTGAGTGAGAGCAGACGGGATGGGAGGGCTGGTGTTTTTTGTTTTTATTGTACAATGATGTCTGAGTACATTTTTCCTCACAAAGCGAAAACATTATTTTCTTAATCAATTTCTTAATCAAATATATATATATATATATATATATATACACACATATATATTAATTTAATTTAATTTAATTGACTATATATTTGTATATATATATATATATATATACATATATATTTGTGTATATATATATATATATATATATATATATATATACATACCTCATATATATATATATTTGATAATACATTCAATTAAAGGTGCAATGTGTACATTTTAGGAGGATCTACTGACAGAAATGCAATATAATACACATAACTATGTTTTCAGTGGTGTTTAGAATGAGCCATTTCTATCTACATACACCGCGGGTCCCCTTACATGTCGAGTCCCCTTACATTTTGCGCCGGCATGTTTCTACAGTAGCCCTAAATGGACAAACTGCTCTACAGAGTGTGTTTGCTTGACTGGCTACTCTCTTCTGTCTCAGACGACGACATCTTTTGTCCTGTGTCGGCCACCGTATCTTCTCTATATTGCCATTCGCAACTTCTCTATATTGCCATTCGCAACGACACGGCTAGATGCTGCTAAAATCTACACACTGCACCTTTAAAAGGAAATTAATTATTTTCATGTTCATTTTTATGTTTTTTGTTCTCTAGTAAATTTATAAAAAAAATTTTTACTGGAAAACAAAAAATGCTGGTTAAGGGGCTGTTCACACTGTTTTTTTAATGTGAACGTGCTAGACGGACCATTTTGACCATTTGCGCTGACGTCTTGAGTCATTTGTCTCTTGTGTCATGCATGTGATGTCCAAATGTGGCTCTCAGATAGAAACTAACTTTAAAAAAGGTTAGACACCCCCACATTTTACTGCCATGCCTCTCGCATTTTTAAACTGAAAATCTCATTTGGTGTGAATGGCCCCCCTAAGAAAAGTACTTCTGTATTATGAAAAAACTTTACGGAGCTCCGCACATGAGCTGAGGGGGTTAAAAATAGATTAGGTATTGACGGTGTGAATTCCCACTTACGACTTCATTCTTTCCTATCTTGCACTAATCCATTCCCTTGTTTTAATTTAGTTAAAGGTACACAATGCAACTTTTGACCCTCTAGTGGTTAAAAAACAAAACTGGATGCATTTTGTGGAAGAACATTGTTTTGGTTGTGCTTCGTCTCTGCGTGAGTATGCAGATGAATATGGTTCTTTCTCATAACTATAAAAAGAGAGAGAGAGGTTATCCTACTGCTCAATAAAACATTCGTGGCTTAAGAGATATTACCAGTTTAGATTGAAAGGATCTCAAGCTGACTAGCTGAAGATGTTACTGTAGTTATACCCATTAATAGACATGGTACTTCCTTGAATCTAAATTCCACAGAACTGCAACAACCATAATGAAGTGACCCTTCACGACAGATAATGCTTTACAATGAACTCTGTTAAAGAACTAGATGACATTGGCAATTTATCTGCTCAATAAAATACATTGCTCATCTGTTGTTGAGTAAAACAATCTCCACATCACTTTCACAACATTTCAAATCCCTCAGTTTCTCCCATCTCTAAAAAGTCAAGCCAATGTTGATTCTTGTTTTATTACAAGCTCTGTTGCGCCAACAGACTCTCCCCTGTTCTGTGATTTCCTGGCAATTTGAGATTTAGCAGCTCCATGTCAACCTTTCTTGCTCATTGTCACACACTATACATGCGTCAAAGTACCCGCAACTTTTCTCTATTTACGGAGACGCCGAGATACGCAGTGTCGTATGTACGCAATTTCCGGCGAAAATGACTTTTTTCTGCATGTCATGTGTGGAGCTCCGTAAAAATGAACCCAGTAACACTGATCTGACATTCTAATTTCTCTGGTGTTTGTAGTTGTTTGTAAGTACTCTGTTATGTTAAATCGTGTGTCATAGGTGAAGAACTTCTGAAACATCTGGCTTGAAAGCAGCTGTTACAGAAGTTAATACTCATATCTGTGGGTGGAAAAGGGCGCTTTAAATCTTCATCAAAATATATTTTCTTTACAAAGACTATGGTGTTGTAGTAACACGGTCATGGTTATATTATCACAAGAATATTAAGGTAATTTCTTAGCAGTTCTCTTTACAGTAGGGATGGGAAACAATTAGGAAAAGGGGTGGAGAAAACCACAAGGACAAAATTTTTAATGACGATTTGATTTGTAGAGCTGGAAGAAATCGGCCCCAGTTCGAGGCTGTAATGGAATCTTTTTTAGGACAAGCAACAGCACAATTTGGGACCCTCCGGTAAACATTTCCTTTCAGTTCTGACCCAAACTTGACGCACAATTAAACTTCAGCCATGAAGGAAGACATGGACACACAAAAGGACTGCTGAAGGTCTCCAAGGAATCCTGATGATGCTGCAGTTTCAAGCCCTGATGACAAGGATTCACAGTATTTTAATCAGGATAATGTCAAAAATTATTTCCAGTTTCTTGATGTGGCCTAAATGTAAATGAATCACTGGCCCTGTCACAATCACTGTAACCGTTTATCAAACTTTTCGCCATTTTTTTTAACATACAGAGAATTAACCTTAACATTTATCATTAATGATTGTTTAAGGTAATCATACTTTGATTATTTACACATGGAAAGTATGAGTAACTCTTAATCAGTTATCACAGCAAAACAGACACATATGGTTATATGGCTGATGTAACCGGAAAAAAGTGCTTATTTGGCTATTTATCAAAGTGGCTCAAAAGACAGCAAAGACATACTAAAGAATAAGCTCAAATATAAAGAAAACCTAAAAGGAAAAAACAAAGGCTCCCCGATAGCTCTTTGATGGCCTTTGCTGTTTACTATGGTGACCAATGTTTGTTGGTTTCTTCTCAGGGAGATAGAGAACAGGATTGAAGCTGATCATCCCGTGGTAAGTACTAGATCATCTAAAAGTGTTTGAATTCTGAGTAATACGTTCCCTTATTCCAAATAGTACCAAACCGCTAACCCTAAGTACTGGACTATAAATTGAAAAAGATACAAAATCCCATAAACTGAAATAGAAGAGTCTTGACATCTAGAGACAAAACATTCTTAAGAATGAACTTCTAAACTGATATTTTCTAATTTTCTCACTCATGAATAAAGTTAAGAATATTTTGTATCCCCCAAAAAGTTTTTTTTTCTTCGTAAAATTATCGTAAGAAACTTCTTAAAGTTAGGATAACCTCCAAATTGTCTTAAATCTCTCAAAATAAAAATGTTTAATGAATTTATTAGATTGTTTCAAATATTAAAGGTGCTCTAAGCGATTTCTGAGCAACGTTGAAAGTGGATCAGAATAAACGCCATAACACACTTGTAGCCAATCAGCAATAGGGGGCGTGTCCACTCATGATGGGGGCGGAGAGAGAGTGAGATTTGAAGAAAGACTTTAGAAAGGGAAATGGCTGAGAGACATTACAAAAGAGAAAAGGTTATGCGAATATCACTGGAAAAAGTAGTGATATGATCAAGCAAAACCTTAAGGACCTGCATTAATATTAGAAAAGCTTTCCAGCACTGGACAGACCTAACCAGGAAGGCCTGAAAATGGACTCCAAGGTTGCGTTGTTTCTTCTCCGTACGCGAGAAATATCGGTTTTGCTGTGTTTCACAGAACCAAGATATGCTGTTGTTGTGATGTTTGCTAGAGTTTGCCTACGCTGCCTCCGCGTTCTTCGCACCGTCTGGATGAAGATAACTACAGAATAATGTCACAGAGTTCATTCGTGAAGTTGTTGTGTGAATAACACACACCATCTGTGTACATCCAAGCTTATGCAGTCTTTGGTCAGAGCGATAATAATGCAATTAAGATGATTAAGTTACATTGCGATTAAATTCGGCATACACCACCTAGTGCGATTATGGTCATTACGATTATGTGCTTAATCGCTTTCATTTAATTGAAGGATTGCGTTCACATGAGGTAAAGTTTAATCCCAATCTTGCCAACCATGCATGTAAATGCAGCCATTGTTTGTCTGGAGCTGCTGCCGACTAACAATCAACTCTTGCTTGGATATACTCTTGTGTATTGTATGTTTATTTGGTCTTCCTTGTCGTTTGTTCATCATCTTTGCTTTTTTTTTTTTTTTTGCAAAGAATTATTTTGCTTCGCTTCAGCTATAATAAAGAGACATCCACTCTACGTTTTATGTTCACACATTTTGGGGGTGGAGCCGCAGAACAATGAAGAGAGGGTTGTGTTTGTTTGGGTTGATTTCAAATATCAACAGTGTTTCTCAGAAATCGCTTACTGCACCTTAAAGCATCACAACATAATATTAGCTACATCTAAAACATATACTCTTAAGTGACAGCATTGATCGTGATTATACATTATTTGACATTGTTGCTGAAATCGAAATTCAGTAACAGTTCTTCGGCAAGAACTGCCATATAAGATAACACTCTTCTTAAATTCTTCAAATATTTGAGAACTTCTTTAGAATTTGTTCATGAATTGCACATAGGAACATTCTTATGAATGTTTTAGAATTTTTGTTTCTTAGAAATGATTTCATAACTAAGCTTTGCAAATCTGGCCTCAAAGAGACCCGGTAAGGACTCTTTCGACCTGGTCCAGAATTCAACCACCTAGCAGTTTTCTAAGTAACACTCTAAAAACCAGTCAGAACTGTGTTGCAACCCATTGGCAAGGGGATTTTACAATTTTATAATACATTTTTCAAAGGTTTCAGTTCATTCTATTATTTCTCAATATTTTATTTGACTCTTATTTTGAAAGGCAAAACCTGGCCAAGCAATATCGACATAAATTACCGAGAATAAAGGCCAGTTCACACCAAAGACGCTACCTATAACGATAACGACACAGAGAAATCGTTGGAATCATTTTCCGAGCTATTTTTTTTACAGCTGATGAATGATAAAAACATTGACAGCCAATCAGAATCCACGAAAATGCACCACGTGCTTATAATAAACCGAACTATATAATCTGTTGGTGTGGATGCTAATGTAGTTATTAGTATAGTTATCTTTATAGTCAACGTTCTTGGTGTGAACTGGCCTATAGAGGCGTAGAATCTTTTTTTTTTATCTCACACAATGAGAGAATAAAATCAGTTCTGATGTGTAATTTGCAACTACCTGATTAGCCGGCTCCAGCTTCAACTGGGGAAGAGAATGAGGAGGACCAGCAGTTCCTGTCCATTTTCCAGCAGATCGCGGGGGACGTGAGTACTGGGGAGCCACTGAGCGCTGGGGGGAGTGTGAGTATGGTGGTGGGGTGGGACCGGTAATTGGCCATGCCAGTGGTAACAATGGTAACAGCAATAGCTTGACAGTTTTACTTTGGCGTAATAAACACCTCACTTGGCTTTCTGTTTATTCTTGTACCTTGCAGCAAATGGAGATCTCAGCCAATGAACTCAAAGATGTCTTGAACAAGGTGGTGTCTAAATGTATGTATCTTTATATGATTGTTTCTAGGTTATGGTTTTTCTGTATACTGTCTACAAGAAACTATCTGATATTTACAGACAAGGACATACACACCGAAGGCTTCAGTCGAGAGAGCTGTAGAAGCATGATCGCCCTCATGGATGTATCCTTTGTATCAAGATTGCATACATTTGCTGACTGTTTTGAAGGTGCTATAGAGCAAAAATATTATGTTAGCATAATAGTTAGTTGGTAATGATAAATCCCTTCTGAGCCGTTTATCCAAAACATTTGTTATGCCTTGTTATGTGCCAATTATAGTCACTTTTAATGATAAATGAAAGCATAGAATATTACATTTCAACCTTGTAACAGTAAATTAGTAAGTCATATTCTTATCAATTGAATTCACATGTCAATTTAGGCATTGTCACTTGTAGTTGTGTTGTTAGAATTACATTAGATGTCATTTTAAAGCAGAGGTGATAGTGTAGAATAATGCAAGCAAAGTTTTCTTAATCCTTGTCACACAGATGGATGGAACCGGAAGACTTAATCTACAAGAGTTTAGACACTTGTGGAACAAAATCAAACATTGGCAGGTTCGTCCTCATTCTTCCCCCATATATACACACTAGCCGGCTACTTTATTAGGTTATTTTTCACAAAATATAATCAGCCAATCACATTGCAGCAACTCAAGGCATTTAGGCATGTAGACATGGTAAAGAAAATCTGCTGAAGATCAAACTGAGCATTAGAATGAGGAAGAAAGGTGATTTAAGTGAGTTTTCATGGTTGTTGATGCCAGATGTGCTGGTCTGAGTATTTCAGAAACTGGGATTTTCATGCACAATCATCTGTACGGTTTACAGAAAATGGTCAGAAGAATAAAATATCCAGTTGCATGTTGAGGCCAGAGATCAGAGGAGAATGGCCAGACTGGTGTGAGCTGAGAGAAAGCTAACAGTAACTCAAATAACCACTTGTTACAACCGAGGTCTGCAGAAGAGCATCTCTGAATGCACAACACGTCGAACCTTGAAGCAGATGGGTTACAGCAGCAGAAGACACACTGAGTGCCACTCCTGACAGATAGAACAGGAAACTGAGGTTAAAAGTTCACTCTGACTTACCAAGGTTGGAAAATAGAAGAAAAATGGAAAAAAAAAAAAATGTTACCTGGTCTGATGACTCACTATTTCTGCTGCACCATTCAGGTAGTAGGGTCAAACAATACGAGAGCATGGATCCATCCTGCCTTGTGTCAATGGTTCAGGCAGCTGGTTGTGTAATGGTGTTAGGGATATTTTCGTGCCACACTTTGGGCCCTTTAGTACCAACTGAGCAAGTTTTAAACGCCACATACTACCCGAGTTTGGTGAGTAACATGCCACAAAGCTCAAATCATCTCAAACTGGTTTCTTGAACATGGCAATGAGTTCACTACACTCAAATGGTCTCCACAGTCACCATATCAATCCAGGGTTGATTCACATCATGGATGAGCAGCAACTGCATGATGTTATCATGTCAATATGGACCAAAATCAATGAGAAATGTTTCCAGCACTTTTTGCACACAAAGAATTAAGGCAGTTTTAGAGAAAAAGTGAGTCTAAATACTAGCAAAGTGTACCTAATGGCACACACACACATTGACTTTTTGAATTTTGTCTGCAGGGAATCTTTAAACGCTATGACTTTGATCATACTGGCACTATCAGCAGCTATGAGATGAGAAACGCCATCAATGATGCAGGTTAGAAGGTTTTCATGCAGGTTTACAGTAAGTGGATCTTACTGTAAGATTTGACTAGATTAACACTAATGGACTTGTCACTGTTCAGTCACATGTCTTGTGTGCCACTCAGGGTTCCGTCTGAATAACCAGCTGTATGACATCGTCATCATACGCTATGCCAATGAAAACATGAACGTCGACTTCGACAGTTTTGTCAGCTGTCTTGTACGACTGGAGGGGATGTTCAGTAAGTTGTTTAAACGCACATATTTTTCATTGACAAATGGTACAACAAATAATAGTATGCAGTGTCTTTATCAGGAAGTGGTGCTATTATAGATGGTATTTTTTTCTATTTATTAAACAATATCTTGCATTATTTTGCATCTGTAATATATTAAGTTTGTCATAGTACGTTTGAAATTGTATAGTTTCATTGTGCCTTGTGATAGATTGTGCTTAAAAACAACAACAAAAACATTTCTCTTTTAAAGTGTTTTGTGTCAGCCCTGTTATATTCAACATGTCTGAAAGTTAGTACAAAAGGACAAATTACAGCCTCACCAAACAAATATCACATAACTCGCTGTCAATATTCTTGTGGGTTGTGCCAGGAACAGTATATATATATATATATATATATATATTTTTTTTTTTTAAATTGCTGTGACTGATCGCTGACTTTTTCTTATAACAGTGTTGAACTATTGAGCTTGAAAAGGCCAATTTAAGTGAAATAAAAATAAAAGTCTCTATTAAATGTGATGTCAGAAAGACTGATGAAAAAACTCATTTTTTATAGCCACGGACATCAATATTGTGGCCACAAATTAATGACTTGTTCCCACAACTTCATTTGTGGCCACATTTTATAAATTCGTTTTAGTTTAATAGTGACCATGCAGCACTAATTCATTCCCTTCATTTATTTCAGTTAAAAACATGGCCATGATTTAACTAAAAAGAGGGAATGGATTAGTGCAATGAAGTCATGATAGATCTAAAACAATGTAACAAATAACAGGGTTGAACAGAATGCGCAAGGACAAAGAAAATTTCCGCAATTTTTCAGAAAATGTTTCAAATTACACAAATTACCCCTGGTTTCACTGACAAGGCTTATGTCTAGTCCGAGAGTAAAATGCATGTTTGAGGTGTTTTAACTAAAAGCAACTTGCACTAAGACATCTTAAGAAAACGTCAGTGCCATTGTTTTGTCTCAAGACGCACACCAGTGATGTTTTTCTAATGCACGTTTATAAAAGCTACTTAAATGTTACTGAATTGAACTGAATGCCCAGGATTGAAGTCCTAAACCTTGCATAATGGAAGCCCTGTCTGTGAAACCAGGCCTAAAAGTTATCAAAAGTTCAATTTCCTGTCAATTATATTAGTAAGTCATGAGAAACACATACCGAACCACTTCATGAAAAATTATCCAACAACACAGTATGCTTTAGTTACAATATTTCATTTAAAAATTTTAAGATTTGGGGGATTCTGTATGCTAAAAAGTCATGCAACATACATGTGTACTGTCTGGAGTGAACTTGTTCTTTTTGTAGGAGCATTCCATGCCTTTGATCAAGGTGGAGATGGCACCATCAGGCTTAATGTGCTGGAGGTGAGTGGACACCAATCACTGATCATCAGATATAATTTAATGTGTAGCATCATGTCCATGTCCTTAGTTTCAAACATCAAAAGCCTTCCTTTTAAAGCTTAGCTGATTGCAAAACCACTATTTCAATTTCTCCAGTGGCTCCAGCTAACCATGTATGCCTAGACCAGCTACAGATCCAGGCAAGCCCAGACTCGGCAAGGACCAGAACTACCAGCTCTTACCTCAACACTCAATGTGCCAGACTACTGTTACCTCTTTCTCTGTACCTCAGCCCACATTGAACACCAGCTCTCGAAACTTTATGCAACTACTCCTCCTCTTCATTTCAGTTTTATAAGGGATGGTATGATGGGTGAAATGAGTAATAGTGTTATAGACCGATGTCACTTTTTTTTTTAGTCAGATTGCAGAGAAAACGTTTTAGGGGCGTTGTGCGCAAGCGACTTTTGAGGCACGTCATTGTGTAACTTATAGCAAGGTTTCTGGTTATCTGTCGTAATTCGTTACTCAAAGTCATGCTTTTCACATGAACATTCAGTTTGTCTACACTGGTGCTACAGACAGCATTTCTCTTTTACCTCAATCAGCCTCAAAAGATGCTAATATATCACAATGCTGAGATTTCTCTTTGCCATATACTAATGGACCTAATATATGACTGATTATCTAACATTATATAAAACTATAACACTAGATTGAGACAAAAACAAGTAGATTTGGATATATAATTCTTGATAATTTTGCGTATTGAATACACAGTAACTTACATATGAGGAAGAACTACTTCAAATCCAATCCAACCATTCACACTGAAATGCAATCCAGATTTGACTCCGATTTCACACCACATTACGGATGGGGTTCGGATCAGGTTTGTAAACATTGGGTTTCATGTGAAGTCAGACTACAAAACAAACTTCTTGGAT
Source organism: Opsariichthys bidens (assembly GCA_037194245.1). Lineage (NCBI taxonomy): Eukaryota > Metazoa > Chordata > Actinopteri > Cypriniformes > Xenocyprididae > Opsariichthys > Opsariichthys bidens. Next base: position 8,617,738 of record CM074286.1, on the reverse strand, counting down.
ACACCAACAAATCAGTCTCATCTTGATGGTTGTCTTAGCATTTTCTCTCTTTATACTTTTTGCTATGTGGCATCTGCTTCTCAGACACATGGAAATTCTTTTCATCATAATACCACTCTCTTTGATTCATTCTTAAATTATGTATTTTCATATTTACCCAAGATGTACTCTTACATTCATCCCATTTTCCCATTTTTTCCCATTTGGTACTATCAAAACTATTAAAAACACAAAGCAGGGCCATGTAGATGGTCCCTGTCGTTTCAAATCCTGGTTGTTTATGGAGACACTTTTGTTTTGCAAGCTAACTTAATAGGAAGTGAAAAACGTGAAGAACCAGTTGAGGGAAAATAATCATCAAAAACCACTGGAGGAGAATCATCAGGGAACATCTCAGAACTCCTGACAGATGGCAGCATTCGGGGTCTTTATTTCATTACTGTGGGCAAAGACATGGGTCGAACCTTGGCTTTTTTTTGTTTTTGTGCTTGACCCCAATTTAACCTTTTGTTCAAATGACTGTACGGACTTCATCTGTTTAACAAAATAAATAATTGTGTAGTTCTTGGTTGAAGTGCTTACCCAGGAAAAAAAATGCTGATTTTTAAAGCCTAATTATTTAAACACAAGTAGAAGTGCCAATTACAAAATAAAATGGTTTTTTTTTTTGTTGTTCTTTTTCAACAAATGGTCTGTTAAAGCTAAGCTGTTCATTATTTTATAATCTGGTTAGGCAATTTTTTTTTTCTTCAGTCCAGTTACAAAATTTGGGTCTCAGCATTTAATACCCTGTTATGTGATATCACATTTTAGGCATTAAACATATTACATAAATATTAGTTTGATCATTTTCCATTCAATAACACCAGTAACAGGGTTGATGGTTGAGCTTGGTGAATAAAATAGGTGAAAATTAATGTTTAAAACTATTTTATGCCAATTTCTGTTTTGTTAATTCTCTAATAAATAGCCTCTATTACTTTCAAATAGGACGTGATATGTGTCAAGTGAAGTACTATACTTAAATATAACATCTTTGAAACCAAATTTCCCCTTAGGATAAAAAAACAACAACAACAGAATCGACACAAAAGCACTATGTATTTTTTTTAATTCCTTTTGTTTCAATAACATGTGTGTACAAAATGTCTATAAAGATTTTATGAACAAGTGTGAGAAACTTGGGAATACCAGGTAAGAGGTTGGCTGCAATCTCTCCTCAGCAACACACGACTATAGCAAAGAGCCGAGATGCATTTCAAAGGTTACGACTGGGTGGAAAAACAAGCTGTATCCATTATTATATAATCTAACGAAAAGAAGAAGAAAAAAACTTAGAGTAAACATATACAGTTAAAATCCCATCACTTCAGGGACAGTCAGAGGAGAGTTTAAATGTTCTGTTTCAACTGGCAGGAGATACTGCTGTTACTCTAAATAAAATCTAACATCAGAAACCAAGTCAGGATATTAAGATGTCAATAAATGTTTGCCGTTTGTTGCACTAAGTTTGGTTTTGGTTTGTGTGCACGTAATGGGGTTTGAGGATTGCAAGAAGTGATATAATGCGCTCCTCAACTGCACAAAAAACACCTCAAATATTTATCACCCCTACAACTTTCATTTTCACACAAAAAATAAAGGTACTTTCCAGTGTGAGGACCCTCCTGTACTTTCAAAAATCTATCATTTGTAGAACTGCCACAAAATACAGTAAAGAAAATATATAAGAACAAACTTCTTCACAAGAGAAAAATCTGGAAAATAAAACCGTCGTCGTGTCTTGTTCACACCGTCATAAAACAAATCCATCTATGTTCTCAAAGGCTTACGCACACCAACTGTCACATTTCAGTCTCTGTCGACAGCACAGCAAACGCATTTCAACTGCAGTCTTGAGTCACAGCACACCTGAATCCTTCAACTTTGCTTCATTGAGGAGCAACCACAGAAACAAAACAAAAGAGAGAGAGAGGAAATCGATTCAACCACCACTCAAACAACTACATTTAAATGAACAATTTAAAAAAAAAAAGAGAGAAAGAAAATCAAATAAAATCACAACTAAAAAAGATTTTTAAATTTGGAAACCAGACTGAAATGTATAAGTGTCCCAGAATAACAGATTCTGCCCTAAATGTAACACCAGGACACCCCAAAAAAAAAAAAAAAAATAGACAGAATTTGAGGAAGATGTGTCTTCCCTAAAAACGTTACAACACCAAATCTGGTTGCTGGTTGCTCACGCTTTCTTAAATCACTCCACATCGTAACGTCTCAAAACTCGGACTGCACACACACAACAGTGAGCTACACATGTTTGCTGAGGGAGCTGCCGCACCTTCTTTTGCTGTACCGGTACCCAAATGTTTCCCAGTTTCTTTGTCTTTATTTGGTCAGTAAATCTCAGAGCTGATGATACAGTGTATGATCAGATGTCAAACTTGGAAAAGCGTCTGACACAAAAATCAATCCCTTCCAGGAGAGCATCAGAGCAATGCCACATCAGTATAAAAGATTTGAGCATATTTCACGCTTCAAAGAGAAGAGACGAATGAAAAAGACTTCCCTCTCATCAGAATACCAATCAAATCCACTTAGAGAAGGCCAAACATTCTTTTTTTTTTTTTTTTTTTGAAATAACAGTAAAACTTTTTTGTCTTTTCAAAAAAAATTCTAAGAGATTAAAATCATCCATCACTTAAATTGTAGCATCACCATCATCTAGGTGGAAATTGTTGGTATCTGATGGGTCATATAAAAAATGTGCCCATGAACAGGGCTCCTCTGGTGAGGGTTGAATGAGACATTCCCAATATGGGAAAAGAGGAGACTATGTCTGATATTCCATTGGCCCCTCATGGCTCCATTTTACTGTCCTCCTCAGCATGTTTCCGCATATGACAATGCACTGCCTGCAAAGACAAGAGTTATGCCAATGTTTTTTTACATAAAATGACTTGTGACACATAGTAACATTCAAAAGTTTGGGATAGGTAAGATTTGTACATGTTTTTGACAGAAGTCTTTTGCACACCAAGGCTGCATTCATTTGATCAAAAACAAACCCAAAAGCAATTGTGAAAATTAAAACAACTTATAATAAATATTAATATTTAATACAATATTTACTTCACTTTACTTTTTTGTCGAAACCTTATTCAGGATTCTATGTTGAATATAAACTTAAAATAACATGATGAGTGTTTACATTATAATGTCTTAACTATCACTTTTGATCAATTTAATGCCTGCTTGCTAAAAGTTTAAATGTAATATTTAAAAACAACAAAAAAATTGTACTGACCCAAATTTTTAAATGGGAGTATACGAGTTGTATTCAACACCCACATTTCATATAGTCCTTAAACCGTGACTCAAATTTTTAAGAATTTCAAACAAGCAAGTGAATGAACGTGAATACTGATGAATAAGCAGTATGAGGTAAGGCTATTAAAAAGCAGTTTTTGCTAATACAATAAAGTTAGTAAGTTTGTATGAGGCACCAAAGTCATCAAACAAAGAATTTGTGGTATTTTAGGTTAAAATACCACAGTAAATACACAACACTAACATGAACCGTTAATAAAACATATAGACACTGATCCTGATGAATAGGATAATGAATCCCAGGGCTATTGCAAATGAATCCCAGTCCAGCTACGTAATTTATTGGTAATTTCATGACTTTTTATTGTTGCATGCTGGTAGTTTCAATTGCTATATATATATAGCAAAATGACGTACATGACGCCAATTGTATTGTAACCAACATAAAACTTTATAGTTAAATTATATAAACATAAAAACCATTATAAATAACTTTTGTTGCACTTACGGTAATGAGAATTGAGAGGAAAATGTGCTGACTAACCGTCATTAAAATAAATAGTACCACGTCGTTCTTTTTTTTTATAATATTTCTAAATGTAGCAATTTTACAAACACAGAAAGCGGGTTAACAGGTGTGGTACATGCAGCAAAATTTACAAACTTAGGAATTTTAATTTGTGAAAGTGAATATTAGTGCCTGCGTTAAGAATGTCGGAAAGCCGCCGTACCTTTTTGGAGCCGTTGCGGGTTGTGAAGTAAGTTTCGCATTTCCTCCAGCGGCATTTGAATGTTTGCTGTCCTGGGCTGGTGTGGTCGTTCAGCAGGTGCTGCTGCAGGTGCTCCATCACGCCAAAGATTAGGGTACAACCGTACCACTGTAAAGAGACATGTAACAGATATTAATTGGCATCAGGAATATATTTCAGTCAAACCGCAACACATTATATGTCATGAGCTCAGTTTCTTACCCAGCAGCGGTGGTTCTGGATCAGGTTCAATCTGACAGCTTTCACACTGCCATTATAGCAGCCCGTGTAGATCTGCAACAGACAAATCATCACTACCGCTTTTGTTTTTTTTAAAGTTTACTTAAATAATCGGTGCTTGCAAATCTGTATAAATAAATGGTGGGACCTGCTATTGGATCCCAATAGGGTGTTAAGAAGGAGAGACCTCCGGGAGGTTAAAATATGCTCACCATGCTCTTGTGGATGACCATACACATCACCATGTCTGAATGTCCACCATATACTTGAAGTCTGTCATGAGACTGGAAAACGATTTTAACAGTTCTAGTTATAAACACTGCAGTACTTACTTAATGTAATGCAGTAAAAATACTGTTATGGCAATCACGGAAAACAACGGGACCAATGAATGTAAAACGTTAGGGTACACTACAGCAATGAAAAAGGGTAAAATGTGCTTAATTTCTCTGAATATAAAGTAAAAAAATATTCTAATGGTGTTAAACAGATTTATTTTTTATGAATAAAAAAATGAAATAAAATTATGGGGGTGGCATACCTGGAGCTCGTACACACGGACCAGTTTGTCCAGGCATGCGGTGACCATCACCTTTCCCAGTATGGCCACCACGGTGACAGCATGACTGTGACCCTTGTAGATCCTCACCAGTTCTCCTGTCTGGAGATCCAGAGACATAGAAACAATTTAGATATAAACAAAACATTTCTCGGATCCCAGTGGGAAAGGACAAACACTGTGCATGAGGTACTCACATGTATATTATGTGCATGTACAGACTGATCACTCGAGCCACTGAACACCAAATCATTCACCACCTGCAGAGAACAAATAAACACTTAGGGTGTGATACTTCATACACATCCTTTGATAAAATCCTTTATTCTCCCTCATGCTGTTCTTTTTGACTTTATTTCTTCTAGGGAACACAAAAGGTATTTTTAAGGATATCCTGGCTACTCTAATTAATATAATGAAACTGAATGAGGCTCAAATAGGATGTTTTGAATGACATGAGGGTCAGCAAAATACATTTCTTTTCATTTTCAGAGCTATTTCCTTAAATTTTCCACGAAACTTAAATTGACAATTCTTAATTTTATAAAATATTGAAGCATTTATTATAAATGAGTTATCTGTCCACTTCATTTTTTTTTTTTTTTAATTCATGTGCTCTCGTAATCTTTAATCAAAATAACTTCTCTCATGACGTGTTTTCTGGCGTGAGGCGGGACAACCTGCCACTCACATGAGACTGACCAATAGCAAACCACAACCATCCAATCAACTCCATATGGACAAAATAAAGTCCCACCCTACATTTTTGTCTTGTTCGAGAAGCCATTTCACTTGGATATACATCATAATAGCTCAAATAGGAAAGAAAAGACTATTGCAATTTTTATTTAATGCCGAGTTCATAGGTGCACTAATCAATTTCTGGAGGAACACTCTTAATATTTAAAATTGAACCAAACAAACACATCCCGGTCTTCATTGCTCTACATATTGTAGTAATAATTTCAAGTATTACTAAAAATGTTACCATAAGGTTGGCTGATGAGAACTATTCATGATGTATACACTGATAATACATCAGCGTCTCACTTTGGCATTATGCAGCGTCCTTTCTTACTTTATTTCAAATGAAAAAACTTGTTCAAGTGTGATATTCAAAATTCAAGCACATTTCAAACCTTGAAAACATAACCGTTAAAATCAAGCATTCTGAAGTTTTAAAAACTGTGCAAATCCTGTGCGGTTCACGGTTCGATCCAGTAGTGCTTAATTTTCATGGAATAACAGTGTTTCTCAGAAATTTTCTACTGCACCTTTAAGCATATTCATTAGGAAAAGTGTGGTTCAGGCACAAACCTTCATGCAGAGCACAGTTTTGCTGTGGCCCTCCAGCGTACGCAGCAATAGGCCACTGTTAGCATCTCTAACGCTGATGGTGGCGTCATAGGAACCAACTAGCAGTATACGCCGAGCACCTTCCTGAGCCGTCGCCAGGCAACTTACAGCCCGTGGGCCATGGCACTCAAACACATCCAGCTGCTTATTGTTCTACAGGAGATAATAGAAATGTTAATTACCCCATGATCAAGGAAAAGAGGGCACAAAAAGGCTCGAAGCTGATCTTGCCTAAAATTAACTTACTTTAAACCAAACTCTTTTGATTTCTGATTCATTTAACACTTCATACCCTAAGACTGAAGGTGGTCACAGAGCCATTGGCCAGACCGACAAAGAGAATTTTCCAACGATTATGAAGACAGAGCACTCGATCTGGGAGAGACAGCTGTTCCACACATTCTGTTGTCTAAGTAAAAAAATATTTTAGAAAGATATGTAAAAACTGTACAGTATAAAAACTGAAATACAACTTAGGAACTGAAGTAGCAGTAAGAGAAGTTCGTTACTTTCTTCCAGGGAACAAAAAAGATTTGGATGATGGCTAACAGTGCGGCTAATGTTAACTAAATAAAATATGAAATAAAATATAAAATATTAATATAACTTTCAATGTATGGAAGAGTTCGCCTAAGTTTGCCATTGATGTTCAACTGATGAAAAAGTCATTTGAGTTTGGAACCAATAATCGGTTAAATATCCGTTGGTTCTTGACGCAGAGCTATTGCATTGTTTCATGGTACTTTTCTGGAGCTTAACAGTGTGAATAAATCTCTACCTTGCTGAAAGGAGAAGTGCAGCCTGTGTTTCTGAAAAATATCAACTTTATTGTTCCATGGAAGAAAAAAAGTGAATGTGTATAAACACATTTTGTGTTTATGATTTTATGGTGGACTGTTTCAAAAGCAGTGCAGATCAGAGACAAGCACCTTGAGGTTGTAACAGCGGATGGTCTGGTCACTTGATCCCGAGTACAGGTGTTGTTTCAGGCCTCCTCCACATGACACCAACAGGCAATTCACTTTACTGCTGTGACCTTCAAACACAGCCACACACTTCCGGCTCTGTAACAATTAAAAAGACTTCTTTCAGAAACCTGCTCGCCAGCTACATTCAAAAGTTCATCATTTTCATGTTTAAATGCTTTTACTAAACTACAAATTTCAGATGATTTTGTACCAAGTTCACCTATTCAACTGAAGAAGAAAAAAAAAAAAAAAAAAAAGTACAATGATCTTACTATCAAGTTAAAAGCACGTATAGTGCGGTCCCCTGAGCAAGTATACAGCAGTCCGTTGTGGATCTGCATTCCATTCACGGCCTCCTGATGACCTTCAAACTCTCCTTCTGTAGGCACCTCCTCCTCCCCTGGATCTGATAAATCTGATAAAACACACACAAATACATATCAGTTATTGAGAGAATCATTAACACCACGAAAGAGAGGTGTATCTAGATAATTTATGTTCTGTTATAAAATGATGCAACAAACAGAACACATTACAAACATGTGGGTAAAGTTTACTTTGATAAAATGTCATGATCTTTCAAACAGTGGAGTGACTGATCACAAATGGCCTAAAAATCCCTTTAAGAGACAGCAATCAAAATAAATCAGGCAGTGTCCATTAGTATATATTCTGGACACAATTATAAATTACTGCCTGTGCATGAAGCCCAACGTATACTTCAGATGTCTCAAAACAGCATTTTTAGAGTGTTGATTAGTTGAGAAACACTGTGTTTGGGTATGTGTTCAGTGCGCATGATGTAAATTCTGTCATTGCAGCTGAATTGTTTAACCATGCGTACTTTGTCCACTCAGCTGCATTTGCGGGCCATTGTTGCACAATCGAAAAAGAAACTGAAGAGACAGAAAACCTGCAACTTCAGTTTAAGAGTCCAAAGGCAGTAATAACTTTTGGAAAGAGTACAGACACTGTACAAAGATGATTTTTCCAGTGCATGTGTTGAAAACCTGATTTTGTGCATGCTATCAAATGTAATACACTTCTGTGGGCTCAAGTCGCCACCATACAGAAGTGTGGTGATGATCAAAATTGATAATCAATACGTTTGAACGTTTTCTTTTTAAAGAAAAAACACAAATTTGTTATTAAATCATTGTGAAGTACATACTGCCAGTATGTTTAATTTTAGTCATTTAAGGGAGTTCCCAAGAAACCAGCACTACTGCTCTCATTCTGTATATGAGTTGGCACAATTCTCAGAGTTGTCATTCCAGCAGTCACTCTGAGGCACATGTTACGTATAAAACTAACAGGCACTAAGAATACCTTGCCCTTAAAAAGTAATTTGGGGACTTGAACTATTTTTGTATGCTGATCGTGTGAGTATTCTAATTTGGTCATTCTGCTATGACTGCACAGAGCAAGGAACTAGATGAATTTAAAAGTACTGACTGCTCCCACAAAGGAAAAATAAAATAAATGACATTTAGTAAATGAATGGCACATAATAAGCTGTTTAAAGCAAATGCTTTTTGCTGAGGCAGCAGTTAAATGGTATGAATAGGTTACAGCTTCCATGTATGTTTTCGAACACATCACATACCTGAATGCAACTTGGACTCCAACACTGTTGAGGCTGATTTTATTTCACTGTAATAACAAAAACAAGATTTTTCAATTCAGCAATACTGAGAAACAAAGGAAGCAGACAGAAAGAGTCAAGATACCAGAAGGCCATGCAGTGAAAATGATTTTAAACAAGCTGTATCTGTATGTCATGCCTATCACAAACCGTTGTCTTCTACCATGTTCAAAGCCCAAACATATGTTTGTCGAATAATATCTTTCAGAATCTTTACTAACCTCAGGGACTTTACAGATTCAAAACAAAACATCCCGTCCACTTTCTAATCAGTTTTTGGAACACAGAGAACTAGAATAATTTAGTATTAAATATTTTTTATTATTAATACATGAAATGTTACACAACAGCCACATATTTAATGTCTATTTGCATGCGCAAAGTGTAGTTGTATAGAGAATCTCAGTTCGGTTAATTTCAGAAGCATTCATTTAGAAGTCAAATTTCAAAAAACTCCTTTTTACTATTCATGTTCGATTCTTGAAAGACTCGTTCTTTTAAGACGAATTCACAGAATTGAACTTTTGTTCAGGGTTTATGACAATACCCACATCTGAAGTAGCACGCTCCTTGCGCAGCACCGTACGTCCTTATCAAGACAGGTTACTGAACCAAAGAACCAACTGGTTTGAAACAAACGAATCAAACCCACAGGCAAAGTTGAAAAGTCAGCTTTTCGGTCATGCACTCAACAGAATGAGCCAGCACTTATTGATTTGTTCATTTCAAACCAGTTCTTCCACCATCAACCCAGCACTAAAGTTCGATTCAGTTCTGGGGACCAGCTCAGCCAGTTACTGGCTTAAAATAAATATTCATTTCAAGAATTGAACATAGTTACTTTTTAATTCACGAGCTTACAAACATTGCTATAAGACAGGGGTGTCCTCTCCTGCTCCTGGAGGGCCACTATCCAGCAGCTTAGCTCCAATCCTAATGGTCACATCCAAATGTGACATGAACAAACATGAAAATAGGTCTCATTGTATCCACCTATCAGAGAAAGATTTAACTGCGATATCTATTGACTTTTAAGGTAATCAGCTAACCTAGCTAGTCTTTTTTATTGTTGCCATTTTATTAGATTTAAGTATACAAATGTTAGTGAAATCAATCTGTATATGCGATGGACATCAGTTATGCTCATCCTTGCGCACTCCTTTGAAGGTATCTAGAGTATAACGGCTTTGCATTTAATGAAGCAGATACAACAGACCTGAACCACAAGCGATGCGACTTATTTTAATGAGTACGGAAATCTGTTGCGCATACCTCAATTAAACACACCTAAACCAGCTAAAACATTACCCTTCCAGGAGCAGGATAGGATACCCATAAAATAAGATATTAAGAATTTTAGAAATTCACAGTCCAAACATGAGACTTACCTTTCACATGCCTTGACTTTACTGCTAGTATCAATTTCACTAGTTGAGGTGACCTCATTGCAGGCAAGATTTTGGGGGTCTATGACGGCATGGTCTGTTGAGTATGCAGTGGCCGACTCCTTTGCCAACTCCTTGGTTGATTCCTTGGCATTCTTTTCAGACATCTCATCTGGGTCTGAAGAATCTAGATTGACAAAATCAGTGGGCACAGGTGGGGGAAGCTCCACCATTTCCAGTTCAGACGAATCAGAGTGAGCTTCATTCATTGGTGGTGTTGCTAGTTTGGTTCCCTGTGGTTGAGCCTTTGAAGCTTCTGTCACCACCATTGCCTCATTTTCATTTTTCTCGTCTGGTGTGGGGGGTGAGGTGGAGGTGCCGCTGGATCGCCGATGAAGTCGGTACTTGCGGACAGGCCGAGGATGGGACTGCTCTGCATCAAGCTCTGATTCGCTGATTTCAGGCTGCTCGTTCCCCTTTGCTTTTTTAAGACACTTTTTCTTCTTCAGTTTTCGAACACGCTTAACTGGATCAGTTTCTAGGTGGTTTGAGGGAGACAGCGGCTTGGTAAAGAGTTGGGAAGAAGGGTTGGCTAAACCCTCTTGAGAATTTTGACAAATATCTTTCTTGGGTGATTGCTCTATTCTGTGATCGGAGGAAGCTGCCATTAAAGACATGCTTGTGGCGTCTTGTGAAGACCCCATCCTACTGTTATACTTGAAGGTAGAATCTGTTTAAAATGAAAAATAAACATTTTATAATGTTATTCAGCTCAATAACTACCTCTGAGCTCCAATTTAATCATTGGAACCTACCTGTTTGACAAGCTGCAAACACTGTTTGGACAGGTGTGGTATTTTGAGGTCCTGGAAAGGGGCATTCAATAGTGTTACTTTCAGGAATGGGGTTACATGGAGCGATGGGCTCCTGTTTGATGGTAACCGGCAGTGAGGAGGTTGAAGAGGATGAGTGGGCAGCTGTAGTTGGCAGAACAGTGTTGGCAGTGATCTGAGTAACTTGGGTTGACGAAGAGGTTAAGATCTCCTCATTGTTCCTCTCGCTTTCTTTTGGCTCAAATTCACCTGAAAAAGTTTAGAATTATTTTATTGTAAATAACAAAAAAGCTGTTCACAAAACTCTAGGAACTTACTGGCATGCCTCTGTTTATAACTGATACATATTGGAAACTGGCAATAAACCACCTTTAGAGGCCATTTGTACAGTGTGATCTCCCTTAAAGCTTCTGTGGTATCATTTTCCTGGCAACTTTAACCTTATATTTGTTAAGTTAGTAAATATGTTTATATGACTGCTGCTCTCTGATTTTTGTACCTTGCATTCCTTGAAGAATTTCAATCCGCTTGGTTCTCAAAGAGTTCATCTCATTGGTTACCTGTGAAATATACAATAGTTTGATCACTGGCTTCCCACTGTAAAATTAAGTTACAGCTCAGTGAAATCAGAGAAATACATTTCATTCAGTGCTATACTGTAAAAAAAGATCTTGCCTGTTGTTTCACCATAAGCAGACGCTGTACTTCCAAATAGGCAGCTTGCAGAGCAGCACGTGCCTGAATTAGACTGTTATCCACTGCCTGAAGCGAGCTGTTAAGCTCCTCCTCACGTAGAGATACAGCCAACAACTGATCCACTTGAGAGCGCTCTGCAAAACACAATACATATCCATATTATAATAGCCAACTAAATTTCACTGCCAAGTGAAAAAGTTCATTTTGAACCCTGATTATATGGCTTCCTTACCTTTCTTAGACTTAATTTTTTGCCTCTTGTTTTTCCTATCTTCATTAGGAATCTCCGGAGACACAACATCCTAGTGGAAAGATCCAACAGTAATTAGATAAATGGCAAGACCTAGATTTCATTTAAGTTTTTCATGCATTATTTTCTATGTGGAACATTTCAAATTAGGCACTTATAGGGCTCTATTTATATTTGAGTGTTGCCTTGGATGGCAGCCACGTAATATGGTGGACATCACGGGTGCTCACTAGATCTACTGCGTTTGAGTATGCCAAGCATACAACACAGTGGAAAGTATAAAGCTTACCCCTTGAGCTCTGCGTTTCTTCCCAACTCCTTGAGTATCATTCATTTCGATCTCTGATGTACAACCGCTGTCTCCTTCAATATCCTCTGGCCCTTTAGAAGGTCCTTTCGGACTTTGAATCTCTAGATGACCACTGGACTGCAGCTCTTCTCTCTTTGACTGCTGTGAGGGGCCACAAGCAGGAGAGTTGCTCAGTGGGTCTACACCTTTGAGAGGGGAGCTGGTACCAGCAGGGCCATCTTTGACCACATTGCTTTCAGACAAGCTACGCTTGCGGGAAGGCACTTGACCAAGGTCAAACAGAGAGTCCCAATGAAAGCCCTCAGAAAGAGGTGCATCATTTTCATCCATTTGGTTTGGACCCTCAGGTTCACAGGGCACCATTTCTATACCAAATCTGAAAATATTCAGTATGAATATGGAATTAGGGTATAAAGAAAGTAAAAATACATAAAGTACTGACCGTTTCAGTCTACAACCATTTAATGAGAGTAAACCAAAAAATAAAGAAATACTCATGCAGTACCTTGGTAAACCCTTGCCTTGCTTCTTCCGGTTGACTTCCTGGTAGACCTGATCCCAGTTGACATTCCTCCTGGAGCCAGAGGAGCTAATGAGCTGCCGCAAGGTGGGTTTGAGTCCTGAGTCCTTCTCAGGCTCATTCTTTCGTGAGCCACTCACATTTCTAATACGTCTGGCAATATTTAAGTTTGGTTCATGGTATGCTGCTTTGCCTTTGGTGCTCATATGACGGTTCAGATCCCTTTGTAGACAAGCAGGCAAGGCAAGCTTACTTAGAGAGGGCACAGAGCCACCTGCTGTTTGCTGGGATGGGCTGCTGTGGGATCCCTCACTAAATGAACATAAATCTTCATCTAGTGTGTCCATGCCTTGATCTTGTGCTGGTAAGTGAGGATTTTCTTCCATTTCACCATATTCCTCCTCATCTTCATTGTCCATAGTGGAGGTACTAACTTGATAGGACTGCAGAGAGGGCCTAGTGTCATTGCGCACATTGCCAATCTGTACTGAGGTCTCAGTAATGGTTAAATGCTCTTGGTCATTGCTATTATGTCTTGCAAAACCCAGCCTTTCTTGAACCTTGTTCTTGTTCAGTTTTTTTGCACTCTCACTTAATTTTTGGCTCTTATTTAGTTCTAAACTCTCAACTTGTTTATTTATCTGAAGCGGAGTCTTTGATCCTTCGAGGCAGTTCTCTGGACCAGATGCTGAGGAGTTATTTCTAAAAAGCAATGTCTCTTTAGCTTTTCGCAGCATCTCTGACAGCAGACTTTCTTGCTCTGCATTGGAAGAGACATGCTGTGGGAATTCAGAGCTTGAATGGGAATGCTTAGAACCTTTAGTGCTGACAGAGTCTTGACTTCCTGCTTGTTTGATATTCATTTTTGAGCCATATTCAGCATGCTTGCCGTGCATCTCTGTTCTTCTAGTTGTGGAGGTGTAGGCGAAACTATCCATGTTAGAACTGCCAATGTCCTTGAAGGAACTCTTCTGCTCCCCGCAATCACTCTCTTCACAGTAAGGTTCAGCTGGATTTTGCAGCGAATTTTTTCGGTCTGCCTTGGATTTCCTCGCTATGTCCTGAATGCCCTCATTGAAACTTTGTGCCTTAACATTTTCAGGAGATTCCACATTTGACTTCTCTAAAGTTGGGTGAGGGTTAGCCTGAGATGAAGGTTCCCCAAGTTTAGCTGGTGGATAAGGTGCCCATCGATGTGCCTTCTCTGACTTCTGACCCTTACCTTTGTTGGGATCGTGCTCACAACCAGATTCTTCTACACTCTGTTCACTCTGTGTCCGTTTCTCAGAGCAGTTGGGTGTTTTTTGCTGGTCTTTTGCAGGCGATTTAAAGTGTCTAGGTGGAGACATATATTGTCCCTGCCAAGGGACGTTAAACTGACTGTTGTTCCAGGGATACTGCTTTCTTATCTGCGGAGGGCAGACTCCATAGCCACCCCAGAAGTTTCCTTGGTTGTGCAAACTCCCTCCCTGACGACCACCGGAACCCCACTTCTGCAAGTCAGGTGGTCCTTCAGCATGCCATGTGGCACACCTAACCTGTCGGTTAGGGTTAAACCATTTGCTACGTTCAGGGGATGAATATCTCAAATTCTGCCAATTAGAGCCTTTGCCCCTTTTGGGCATCTGAGGAAAGTTGGGATAGGGCCGGTCCCAAGGGCTACACTGCTGATACATCAAAGGTCTTGGTCCTTGCCACTGAGACCGAAGCTCCTGCCACCTCCTTGAGGTGTCCCGCTCCTCTTTAGCCTGCTTTGCAGAGGCCTCTTCTTTCCTAATAGAGGTCAATACAGAATGATCACATAGAACTGATAAAATCATATTGACACACCACAACGAGGAGAGGTGATCAGTATGGTGATAGTTTATATAATGCATAGAAATTAAAACATGGGAAGAAACACAAAACACAAATGCCATGGGGGGGACAAAAAGTGATTTTCAATGTCTCAATATCAAACTTATATTATTGGATGAAACTTTTATTATTACTACTGCTATTTATTTTAGTAATTTCTGTTCTGATTTGCAGTAATCTTGATTTAATTTCTTTCAAAGCAAAGGAACATTTTCACTTAAACAGTATGGTGAATAAAAATAGTTGATGAGGTCAGACTATTTAAAGACATACTGCCCATACTGTTTAAGGGTTGAGCTGGAAGGGCAAGGTGTGGTATGCAAGAGTGTGAGAGTGCAAGTGTTGCAGTCATGGCTGTTTTAGACCTCACATGACACCAGACTCCAGTGTCAGAACTTTTTTCAGGATAGTTTTATATAGAACTGTAGGTGTTGTGGTTACAAACAGACGTTTAAATCACCAAGGAAAGACACTCCAATAACAAAGATTTAAACTTAAAGATTTACCTAGTACACTTCTATCTAATAAATACAGATGACTGGCAGGTCCTGCAACCACCATCATTGCCATATGATTTAAGCAGGGCCATATAGCAAGACTCACCTGATCATTTCCTTGCGTTTCTCGATGAGCTCCACAATGTCCTTGTCAAAGTAGTTTTCATCTTGGTCTTTGTTTGAGGGCTGGTGCTTCTGATCCTCAACACGCTGTTTATGTGAAGGGCTGGAGATGTGACTGGCATAGTCAGTCAGGCTCACTTCTGTTACACCGCAAACCCGGCACTTGTGTCCACAGTCCCTGGGGACAGAGGAGAGTAAAGGCTGCTCAGTGCTTCCCTCAGGCATGGCTGCTGCTTTCGAGAGTGGCTGTCTAATCAGTTAGGGTCCTTTTAAGAGATCAGGAGGCAAACTGACTTTTCAAACAAAATAAAGTAACTAGTTACTAAAAAAGGAACAAAAAAAATGCAATCTTCCTGATCTTGTGGTACATCTTCAGGGGCTTCACAACTGGATGAGAGTGAACAAGCAAGAACACAAGGCAATAGGAGACATTGGGCTCAGAGGGGTGACCACCCGCTCAGCAGCTGCTGAGCCTAGCACGATGTCATGATGGAGTCTGCTGTGCTCTGAGACGAGGGTTGGGAGAGCTATTCGATTTGGTGTGTGAAATCACATT
The DNA here is from genome assembly GCA_037194245.1 of Opsariichthys bidens. Taxonomy (NCBI): domain Eukaryota; kingdom Metazoa; phylum Chordata; class Actinopteri; order Cypriniformes; family Xenocyprididae; genus Opsariichthys; species Opsariichthys bidens. The sequence goes on along the minus strand of CM074286.1, from coordinate 8,601,864 downwards.
CCCCCCCACCCTCTGGCTCCACCTTCCCCTGCTCTTTAGGACTGCAGCAAGGGCAGGACTCTTCAACAAGCTGTAATGTGAGCTGGTTACAGTTGCCGACTTGAGAACCCCTCACTGCCTAGTGTCTCTCTTTAACTGCCAAACTCGTGAGCGGATAGATGCTTGCTGTTGGCAGTTGGTCTATCCCTGAAAAATGGTGTCATGGCAGCTCGCCATTTTCCAGTCAGCAGTCTGTAAAGTTTTTTTCTAATTTGAAAATGTAAAGGTTTTTTGTACGGCTTGCCATTGAGTACTATGATTTTGATAATTATTAAAATTACTTGTGAGTACTGTTCTGCAGTTAAAAAATTGATTACTGCACTTAATTATTGCTCCGATTAATGCTCTAAACAAGTTACACTTATCTGCTAAACATCATTAGAACCACAATGCAATTAGCTAAAATCTCAAACCTCTAAAAGTCTTAGTGTTTTGTACCTCAGATTTCAATACTTTCCACATTTAAGAATGTAATTCTCACTTTTCACATTCCAGAGATCTACATAATTGTCACATGAGGCAGTTGTCATTTGTCGGCCTTGCCAGTTGTTCACAACGCCCCTATATATATACTCCTGGGTTATGGCAGCTGCCTCGGCTTATCTATCCACTGACCAAAAGAGACACGTGCCTCACAATACACATGCTTTGACCATAACTATAGTCAGGGTTTCCACACCTTTTCATTAAAGAATTTTCCAAAATATTTCCCATGACCCTCACAGATGTTTGTAACTGCTGCATAAGCATTTAACAATATATATATATATATATATATATATATAAATATATAAAATAAACTAAATTCTGGGGTGGATTTCCATATTTTGGAACAATTACGCATTTTAATTAGTGTACAAATGTTTTAAATGATGCTAAAACACCCTGAGATTTATAGGTGGCTCAGGTCTATAAACTTGAGAGTATAACTGTCATGTTGATAGTGTAGAAGGGTTTTTCAAACAAGGGTTTCATGTGAACTGCAGGGGGTTTGAGAGTTGATGAAAAGCTATTAACTAATCAAAAAAATCATAGAATCATAAAATATAAAGTTATATATATAATAATAATAATAATAATAATAATATTTATTTACCTGCCTGTCAAGTGACCATTAACCGACATCACAAAACCGTGAACATGCAAATGTGTTGTTAAATTATTGAAATATTAACTTTCAATATTTATCGGAAGTAACATGATGCAAGTCAACGGATTACAGTTGATAAAAAGATGAATTACATGACACTATGCAACATAGTCTCTTACCGGCCTTTCAGATTCTCCAGCTCCCTGTGGTGCAGCATACTTCTCATGTGCTCTTCCATCTCCTAAAAACCAAAAAGACACCATCGAATAACCGTGATATTTCAATACAGGCATAAATTGAGAATTCATGTGCATCTAGTGGATAATATAGATCTCACAACAGAACATGTGCACAGGTCAGACAGGTGCCTACATGAGTGTGTAAATTACAGTTTGTCACAGAACTATAAGGACTTTTTCAAATCGTCACAATCTAGCAACACTGGGAGAAAGTGTATGCTTAAAGAGCCAGGTTTACCTGTTTGGAGCTGTAGAAAGTTTCACAAAGAATGCATTTCTGTTCTTTAACCATGTTGAAAGATATGATTGTATCTCAGACCACCACAAATAAACAGGGTTCTGCATATAGAGACAGATAAAACAGAACACACAGCATGTTTTAAGTGCAAAATCATGAAAATGACTTGCTAAGAATGATTTTTAATGATTTCTTATTCCAAGCCGCCACACACAAATCTTTTATAAAATACAATATAATAAAAATGTATAGTATACATCATATATTGTAGTAACACTTTATTTTAAGGTGACAGATACACGTTGCATGTACTTACTCTAGTAATACAAGTAATTAACCCTAAACCTACCACTAATGTAGTTCAACACTACCAAGTACTTATTCATGCAATTACACTATAACAATGTCACCTTAAAATAAAGTGTAACCACTGACATTTACGGTCCATAAAATATTGGATAAAATAAAATATAAATCAAAAACAAAAGATTATTATGACATGATTATAAACAAAGATTATTGAAATGATCAAACGATTCTAGAAATACCTCATATATTGTGTGCTAACATTTATGGACTGATGTTTGGAAGGAATACTTTTAGTGTGCGAAAGTAAAACAAAACGACCTTGTTCAACAATTTCTTCTCTTCCATGTCAGTCGTCTACGCTGTTGACGCTGTAAACACAGCGCAGCGCTTCCGGGTCAGAACGTCGGCACAAAAAGTATGGTTCATAACATTAAGGTTGAACCATTGTAGTCACATGGACTATTTATGATGTCTTTACTACCTTTTTGGGTTTTGGAAGTGGTTATAACCCTGCAGTCTGCAGGGGAGTCAGAGAGCTCTTGGATTTCATCAAAAATATCTTAACTTGTGTTCTAAAGAAGAATGAAGGTTTTACAGGTTTGGAACAACATGAGGATGAGTAATCAACCCTTACACAAACCCTTTATACACAGTCTCTAAAAATTTTTGGCACTACTCAACAAGACTGTGTAAAATCTGAATATGTACCAGTAGTGTAGCCAGTGATGGTATTCAGAGCCACGCACATAGCTCAAAGATGACTGGCCTTTCTTATTTATTTCATACCGCAGAGGCTCGTATGAAAAGGCTTTGCCAGTTCTTACATTAGGTTGTGTGGTATCAGCAATGCACGAGGCTGAACAAACTCCATAAGGAAGGAAAGCGGGTCAGTGTCGCTGGCTCCATGCAGGTGCCAGAAGAGACAAACAAGCAGCTCTCAGGTCAGGAGGCTAAATACAGTATCATGCTGAGAGCGCAGCACACAAGCCAACCACTAACCCACTGCAGGGTCATGTCTTGACATGTTAAATTTACAAACAGCGTTTGGAAAAACATTGCAACAACACCATTTCTACACAGCTCGAGGGGCCATTCACCCACAATGCGTTTTTGTGTTTAAAAATGCAATACATAGGGCAGTGGAATGAAACAAGCAAGGTCTAGAGACACATTTTAGTGTTTAATTTTAAATTTAAAATGCTGTGTCATATGCAAGACGCTGCAAAAGACACAGACAAACATCTGTTTAGCGCATTTGTACATCAAAACAATGGAAAAGCAATGCAGTGGAATGAAAGACTGCGTTCTGTGGGATCAGCCTCTGAAGAGTCTACAATCATCGAGTTACTAGTTGACTTTGTGACAATGTGACTTAAAGGGTTAGTTCACACAAAAAAGAAAATGCTGTCATTAATTACTCACCCTCAAGTTGTTTTACACCTGTAAGACCTTCGTTCATTTTCAGAACACAAACTAAGATATTTTTGATGAAATCCGATGGCTCAGTGAGATCTCTATCGCCAGCAAGACAATTAACACTTTCAGATGCCTAGAAAGATACTAAAAACATATTTAAAACAGTTCAAGTGAGTACAGTGATTCAACTTTAATATTATAAAGCGACGAGAATACTTTTTGTGTGCCAAAAAAACAAAATAACGACTTTTCAACAACATCTACTGATGGACGATTTCAAATCACTCCTTCGAAGCTTTACGAATCTTTTGATGTCACGTGAAGTAATGAAATTGTGAAACGCTTGTGACATAGCGAAGCCTCGTTTACTGAAATCACGTGACTTTGGCTCTCCGAACCACTAATTCGAAACATTCAAAGATCAACAATATTTCTGTCACAACATCCAAGTCCTAAAGTCGTCAGTTGTAAAGGTTCAAAGCAGTGTTTTGAAATCGGCCATCACTATTGTTGAAAAAAATCGTTGTTTTTTGGCGCACAAAAAGTATTCTCGTCGCTTTATAATATTAAGGTTAAACCACTGTACACACATGAACCATTTTAAAAATGTTTTTACCTTGCTGTCAATAGAGAGCTCGCAGAGCCATCAGATTTAATCAACATTATCTTAATTTGTGTTCCGAAGATGAACGAAGGTCTTACGGGTGTAGAAAGACATGAGGGTGAGATATTAATGACAGAATTGTTCAGCAATCTAAAGCTTTAAATAAAAATAAACGCATTATTTGTGGACCTTGACAAAAATTACTATCTTGATCATGCATTTCATTCTTTTGTTTTTCTAGTTTTTGAAGCGTCAACTTTAGGGTTACGATCCACTTGCTTTATATGGACTCACAGAGATGGCTTACTTGTTTATCCATAGTTTTTTTTTTTTTTACAAAAATTGTAAAAATGCAAGTATCATATACGATACATCAGACTTTTTATATGTAACGTTACATCTCTCAGTCATTCTTGTAATGCATTATGTTTTGCCCACCACAACAAAAACTACAGAGCTAAATACTATTCCAATAAGACATTTACTACTGGGAAATATAGAGCGAAAATGATATTTATATGCACTTTATGCAAGTAGTCAGCTGCATAGCTAAGATTACACTGATTTACATCACAAGCTATAAGAATTTCACAGTCCTTTTAGCGTATAATATATCAGCAACTGTACCAAATTGCATATCTTTGCTCAGTTCGGGCATTGATCCTCATCAGGTATGAGCTCCATAGTCTCACTGCATCACATGTGAGCAATTAAAAGCCTAATGCATCAAAGGTGACACTTAACAAAAACACATGCAAACTTTTCTTAAAGATTTTACCAAGAAAAGTTCAATATACTGTTCCATTTTTTTTTTTTTTTAAATCCATTTTCTGACTATTTGGGTTTCTATGCATGACTGAACTGGCATGCTTTCAAAGGAAGTGCACTTTTTGCCTCAGAAAATGGCATCTTCAGAGTTCCACAACATGAAAATGGCATAAAATCAGTGCTGTGAGTGGCAGAAGTTGTTTTCCATTAACAACAACGCTTTAAATAGCTCTCTAGCACAGGTCAGTGTGCATGTCCTCTTCAAAGCCCTGCCTCCTCCTGCAAAACAGCTCGGTAATAAAATAACGGGGTGGAACATAAAACAAACTTATGGTTAATAACCAGGTTTGAGTTACTGAAATATATCATTGGAGAAAATATGTTTACAACTCATTCCTGCAAAGAACAGTTTGTCTCGTTCGTTTGTTAATGCATTTCTAAGCATATTGATGCTAACATCACTGAACAAACTACTACTGTGAACTGACAGAAGGTTAAACTGCTGAAGGATGTACAGACAAAAAAAAGAGAGAGAGAAAGATATAGAGAGGGCCAAATGTGCACAATAACTGAAACATGAAGGGGTGTTTCTCATGTGCAGATGTTTAGCATTCAGGCTAACACACTGCATGGACTGAAAATTAAGTCATGTAAGTTGCAAACAACATGGATCAAGACAAACCCGGTATCACGTATACCTCTTAATTCACGCGGAGAACGCATCTCTTCAGATTTCCATAAAAGCACACCATTTGTATTCATATTCCGCACTTCTTTTCAACGTTATGGGTGCCTTATTTCTGTGATAGTGGAAACAACCAATCAGTTTCAAAAATGGCGGCCGTTATTTTAACGTAAAAGTCACTCGATAACGGTATCAAGCGGTCTGCATTCAAATCATTTTTAGAATGTTCTTCACAGATATAAAGTCCCTTTAACGTTAATTCTTTAAGTATATGTCAAAACCTTTGAACTCACAGGCCTGGAAAACATATAAGATCATCTTTGAGTTGATTGTAAGGAACTTTTGTTTTTTCATGATGACAAAAGGTAGTATTTTGTTGATTTGTGTAGTTTTTATAACGTATCCCCTAAAAGAGTAAAATGAACAAGCACACTAGTACACATGTAATTAATGGATTTTTAATAAAGAGACATAGAACAAAAAGGAGCACTAAAAGTAAATATCGAGTAGAAAATAAATCTTCCCTTTGGTAATAGTTGGTATACTGATTAAAGTATGTAAAGTGCAAAAAGACACATTTTTTTTTTTTTTTTTTTTTAATATATAAAATAAAAATGTTCAATCTTTCTATGGAATTATTATTCCATGCCATAACATAATATCATGTCTTGTGTAAAACGGTCAAAGCCTTAACTTTTAAATTCCTCATAAACTTTCTTGATTCAGCTGCAATCACTAAGATAAGTATTCAAGTAACTTTAAGAATTTATATATATATAAACATATCAGTAACATATATAAGTATCCATACGTATCTCAAAATATACTACAAACAATAGTTTAAAAACATAACATAAAAACATAATAGTCCTTGAAACAGCATCAGTTATAGAAGAATATTTAAGTAGATTAATAACTTGGGAAATTATTATACTAATAAACTAAAAAAAATACAATTAAAAGAAGAACATTACATGGAAACAATTCTGGGTCTTTACATCATAACAGCAAAGGCGTAATTGTTTTGTAAGCGTGGTAAATAATGTTTTCAGAACATTTTTAAAACAATGAAATAATTTCATAGGTCGGTATGGGTTATTGCAACATGCCTCATATTAATAAAACATAACATTCACATTGACAGCAGCAAGACCGGATAACCTCTGAACTTTAGAACATTTCTGTCATTGAATGCCCTTAGATAATAATACATTTATATATTGTTTGGAAATGCATTTAACCAAAGGTCCCTTTCATTAAAACCTTTTTTTCCCCAGCTAAATTCCTCCTCAGTCATCATTTCAACTAGCTGAATCTCACCGAGAACCAGTGTGCATAGTTAATATTTCAGTGTCACAACTACATGAATACACTTTGCCCTTAAAACACAAGCCTCAGCTTTTCAAGTTAAAATCTATTATCCAGTTAAAACTTAACATACAACAGAACATTGTAGAACAGTGAATTAGCTCTCCAGAAGTCTCACAGTGGTCGATGGTCATAATTAACAACTCCAGTTGTGTTGTCAGCTGTAATAGAATTAGCTCATTTGGTTCAATTCTCTCATTTTTGCCCTTAAGTGTCTTTTACGGATTTTGATCATCCACTTAATGCTGAGTTTGGCAAAGTCTGCAGCTTTAAATAGAGCCATGAAGACGCCACACAATATGGCTATAGTGTTCCACGGGTTTGCTGTGACTATCTGTTGAAAAACATAAGGCACACTTTGTTAGACTCTCTAAATAACATTTGAGCTAAACGTTCAGACAATTTTGGTAAATATTAGTTTAATATTTAATAATGTGTTCACTCACATCTTTCACTTGCTGTATAAATGGATCTCGCCATTGGAACACAACAAAGAAAAGCTCATTGGCTTGCTCCTGTGGCGGCCTCTTGTCAATGTACTTCACCACACTGGACTGAAATAAATATGAATGATTATCAAATAAATGGCATTTAACCAAATATTCAGTATTTTAGGTGGATCAATTCAAACATACATATATATATATATATATATATACACACACACACACACATATACACACACACACACACACATATATATATATATATATATATATATAAAATACCTATAATACCCTTTTACAAAGTCTTGATTTTGTTTTTAGGATTAACAAGAATAGGTTTTCATGCTTGAATGTTCAAAATTTTCACATATTTGACATTGTTGCAGCACCTCTCTTCCCAGCCTGTCAGTAATGCGGTGGGTGTGCCCTAATCAGCTCCCTTGTTCCCTAGGTTGTGAATTCACTTCCCTCCATCACCCACAATCCTTTTCACACATTTAAATTCACTAAAAATAATTAGCTGAAAATGATTCAGCGCTGAACTCGTCCATTTTCTTTATGTAATCCAAGACAAAAAATAATTATTCTGGAGATAATCATAGGCATAATGTTTTGTTTTGTTCAGTGTAAATGAATCACATGATGCTAAACTGTCTAATGTAAACCACTGGGAGACCACAGACGGTTGTGATTACATATACTGCATTAATAAAAAAGTCAATTAATATAAAATTATAATTGTAATAGTATTTTCTTGTTGTGACTGCAGGGGCGGAAACATTTATTAAGTACCCTGTGCAATTACAAGACCATCTCATTCTAGCCTTGAAGCCTCAGAAGGAATGAACTAGGAAAGATGCATCCTCATTATAATGCAGCCTTCCTAGGGAGCTGATTGAGACGCACCATCATTTTGTAATTATTCAGCCGCATTGAGCGCGTTTCAGAAATGTCACACCCCTTAATCACACTACTAATGCAACTCAACAAGGTCTCGCCCCCTTTTTTGCATATGCCTTGGGAGGGAATCATTTAACATGTTTGTTTCTCTGAAGAAAACTCAAGGCTACAATTGAGTTGTTTCAGGGAGTTCAGGATCAAAAGAGAATGACTCCCTTTAGAGTGACTTTGTGTTTTGTAACTTTGCAGACATTTTTCATGCTCAAATAGCAACATTACAAGAAAGTTGCCCATGTGAAAAAGGCATAGGGAGAGTGGGGTAAGATGAGCCAGAGGTAAGTTGGCCCACCCCTTGCATCTTGGCAACCATACACTTTTATTTTACATATTGTTTCAGTAATGCATACAATTAAAAATATTGAAATGTCAACTTCATTTGGTTTTTTTTATGTCAAATAAATAAAAAAAATAATTCATTATTTCTGAAAATAATTTGATTACTAAATTAGTTTTTAAAAGAGGTCAATTATCTTTGTATTTTCACATGGGTTTGATTCAGAAACTGAATCTGACCCACTGACTCAGATCAACTTACCCCTAACCTTGGGTAAATTGAGCCACATGAACATTTTTTTTATAAGAAGCCATGTTTTTAGACCCTGATTATTATATTACCATGCTAAAGATGACAAAGACTGGTAAATTACATAACACATCTATTACCTCCTGTCTAAATTCAACTGATTCATTTCCTCTGCCTGACGTCTTGACCAAAGACATTTTGACCCATGTCCGAAAGCCTCCAGAGAAGGTCCACATCGAGTAGTTCCTTTCACAATCCATCATAAAAGCTGCTTTATCTGAGCTGGTAAGAAAAAGACTTTTTATTGAAGCAGTACACAACTGAATTATACTTAACATTTCGACATAGATCTTACCTTTCAAGCATGTCACTGAATGTGGCAAAAATCATGTAACTGATAGCGCTGAAATCCTCCTCCGTTTCATTCCGACTGAACTGAAGGAATATAAGTTCTCGGTTCCTCACGTCAGTCGGCCCTCTGACCACTACGGCTCGCTTCTGCGGCAGACGTCACAAAAAAAGATTATTATTAGCACCATTTCTTCAAAAATAGTTTTGAGGAAGCTCTAAAACATACTTGCGTCTGGTTTGAATATGGCCCATGGTAAATGACCTCCTCTGTTATACAGTTTCTTTCCTCTAGTCTGCCCGATGCAACAAGAGGTGGGATGTTGTCATGATAGTGATGCATGCAACTTAATAACTGCGCCTTCCCAGGATACAAAGCAATTCCTGTTCGCAAAGAAACAATCAAAGATTCTGTAAATAGACATACTGAGAGGTAACATAAAATAACTGTATTATAGCTCACCTGGTGCAGTAAACTCCTCAACTTCTTTGTATGAAACAGACATCACTGGATGGTTAAGTTTCTCCATGAAGTCTGAAATGGTTTGGTAGGCCAAGAAAACGGCCACCGTAGTGAGCAGCAAGTAAATGAGGACAAGAATGACTGTGAAAACATTCTTCAGGCAAGCTTTGTTGAAACCAATGAGATTGCTGTCAACAGTATCCTCATCTGCAATATGTAATGAAAGTTTATTTTAAAACAATGTCTTCGTTAAAAGAGAATAAAATAAATCCATACATACATAGTACCATCGAGGAATGTTAATTTAAATTAGTCTAAATAAATAAATAAAAAATACAATATATTAAACCATCCCACAATACAACAATAGCATCAATTTAAATATATATATATATATATATATATATATATATATATATATATATATATATATATAAAATAAACAGAAACATTCCTCTAAGTCGATTACCTGGTCATTGAAAACAGTGAAAATGGTTTATTTTTATTACAGCACTTGTAATTTTTTTCAGCAACTCAATACAAAATGTATGATACTTTGTTAAATCAGCTCCCCAAGTTAATGATCAAATAATGCATAAATAATGAATATACAAATAAATGAAAAATATGTTAATTTATAATAAAAAAATGCAAACTGCATCCACAACTAAACCATCTCACAATATAACTACATGATTAATACATAAATCTTACATCAAAATCTACTTACATACACAGAAAACCCATGAATTATTAGAGTCAAATTTTTAGGAACAAGTTCTGACCTGGTAAAGGGTCACAGCTTGCTTCATCATGCTCCACTTCAGAGACATCATTGTTCTGGTAGGACCCAAGTGGCCCAGAACAGTCCTCACCATCGAACTACAATGCAAGTGGCATAAAAAATAAATAAAAATAAAAAATACACACATTTAACGTATATTTTACAGCATTTCGCGCATCATATCTCTCTATACGCCCAGCGGCAGTTAAAGCAAGCGGTCAGCTGTTATCACATGACCGCATTTTCTGCTCTCGCGCTGAAAGGAAACTGCTTTCACACTGATCACAACCAGATAACCCTATGAATGAGTCCTGTGGGATCTAACCACATTTCACACACGAGTTTCATTACCTCCTGATAAGATAGAGATGAATCTCTCCTCAGCATTGTGCTTCACCTCCGAATATTTGGGGCAATTAAACTTTGCCATCAACTTAAAAGGAGCAGACCTTCAGACTCGTATCTCACGGAGAGTCTCGAGGAGCTCGCGTGAGGCACAGCCAACGGCCAAAATACATGCCAAGCGTGACATCACAGCTGTTAGTTAGTTGGGGAGGGCCTGGATACTATCTTTGATCTTTCTAAAAAGTAAAGTTTATGCAAAAATCCTCCATAACACGATTCTGTTTCGTATTTTTCAATCACACGCGTGAATGTTTTCTCTTACGAATAAAAATATGAGTTAATCGCTTCTGTAATGAGAAACCAGTGCTTTCAAGCTGGTTAAAGAAATTTATTTATTTAAAAAAAAAAAAGACGTTATTTTCTCAACAGTACTGGGGAAAGTTTTGGAGAATCAGAGTTTCGTGAGCTATATTTAACACGGATGAAGCGCGTGACTGACTGTTATGATTGATTTGGCGAGAGCCAATAGCATTCAAGCTGAGCTGTGACGGATCATTTAATTGGTTAGACTGCTGAACGACTCCGCCCCCGTCACTAAACGAGAAGGGGCATGCAGTTCTGCCTCGTGTCATCACGTGAGGCTCGGGAGAGGAAGGAGTAAGGGTTATGAATGTGTAAAAATAAATGATGGCCATACAAAATTACAACTACGAAAGGACATTAATAAATGTCCCACTTCTTTTAATAACATAATTGGGTGCTTATGATGGTTGGACGCTGTTTCTGAAGTCTCTTAGTAGCCAGACATTAGTAGGCCTATATGAGGCTAGCACTTAAAAGCATACTAGTATACTACTTGTGCTATGTTTACCATAACTTTCTTAGAAATAGTAAGAAATAGCTGGAGTAGTATGCTAGTATGTGGGTCTGAATTCAACATAGGGCTGCTTTTAAGTCCATTTTTTTTTGACTAACTTCCCCTACGTCATTGCTTTTGTTGTATGCATGCCCATTACTGGTGGAACCCTTGCAATGCGTTTAAATGGAACGCCCTAGCCAGGGTTCCTCAAATCTAGCACTGTTTTCCTACACTTTTATGAGCACTGTGACTTCAGACCAACTTCTTTTGTCACACACTGTTTCTTACATACATACTATAGAGTACGGAAGTATGCGATTTTGGATGGTCAAAATCGAGGAGTTGAGAGACCAAATAAACTTCCCTCGCCTATGAAGTTGAACACCCTTCAAAATAGCGGCAGGGATTCCCTTGAGGGGAAGTGCTAGTGAAGTTTGTGAGTGCATGTCTAAAACTGAGTTTAACACAGCCTTGTTTCTGTAGTGAACAACTTTAGGTTTTAAAGGTCCACTATGTAGTTTTTCGTCCACAAGAGGTCACCTATTTAAAACAAAGACGTAGCTTGATGGCGCAAAGTTTGAGTGCGTTATCTTGTTACATGTCTTCACCTCACAGACGGTGGAAAAGAATCGGGATAGGACTCGGGCAGAAATCATGTTCATGGTTGTGATTTTTAACGTCAGTAGTAGTATGAAGCAGAGCAGAAACAAGTGTTGTGGGAGCTGAACAAGGCCTCTGGAGCTCATTGTTAATGAGAGACGAACACAACACACGCCTCGCGAGCAGCGGGACTTTTATTGTGCCACAGTCGCCAGCGCCACTTTTGTACGAGTATGAGGTAACGGAGCTCTGTTTATCATATTAGATACATTTGAGTGTGTTGAAAATTATGTCATAATGTAACCCTGCGTGTTCGATCGCCGGCTGCTGTGAGACACTTGTTGCACTGCAGTAAGATAGATCGATTTTATAATATCATATTAAATGCTGGATGGCTTGTGTTGATTAATGTGGAGAAAATTCTGTATTACTGTAACCAGAAATAAAGCTGCATCTGATTATGCTATGTTAGCTACTTGACGAAACGGTGTTTTTCTCTGATGCATGGTAAAGCGTGGTACTCACAAAAAATCAAGAAAATTAGATTTAAACAACAAGACTAAATGTGTTGAGCTATATTACAATAATTAGTTTTATGTCTATAAATGTATCAAAACAGATGCTCCCTTGTCTGTGTTCCCACATGTAATATAAATGTAAGCATTTTTGGTTTTTCCATGGTTTCTACAAAATAAAACCGGAAATCGAGGGTAACGTAGATATGACGCCCTTTACAGGCGACTCCCTCACGTCCTGGATCCTTGGTTAAAATTGCGATTTTCTCACGATTTTCTTACAAATAGTTGGAAACATTTGGGACATTGGAAGTACTCATCTGAATAAAATATATAACACTGGCCCAGTGGTTTTTGGATATTTTACATATTGCAGCTTTAACTAATCATTTGAATGAATGATTCAGGGATTGAATTTACTGCCACCTACTGGTACAACAATGTAACCTGCAGAAAAGTCCCTAAACAAATAATCTGAATGAATCTTTTTGATGAATGACTCAAAAGGCTCTAGTTACTGAGATTAATCAAATTGCATTTTCACTTAACAGTAATACAAGGCTTTTTACAAACGAAAAAGAAAAGAACAATAGGCCTAAAAGTAGGTAAAATAAAATAAAAACCCATATGAGGAAAAATTAGGCTATGGATCTTGAAAGTCTTCACTAAAACACTTATAATTTGCGACAAAAGTTTAAGAAATAAGCCAATTCAAATGTGAGAATGAATAGGCCATGGATTTGTGAACTTATAATGATCTGTCAGTTATATTTCTACAATAAATTATTGTAGTAATATACTATAAGTAATTAATGTGATTAATCTTTAATATTAAATGGCTGGGTAATTTCAGAAACTTAATGAGATAGACAGAACAAAACTCCTGAGCAAAAAAATGGAATTTGATCATCACATGAGCAGGTGCTCTCAACAACCGCTTATTTTGAGACAAGATGGCTTGCTGTGTATCTGAAGCAATATGGTAAAATGCATTTCTATGGTCTTGTTTAAAATAAAGTATATACTTCTGAGGCAAGAGCCTTTAGAATTGCTGTTATATGCTGTATATATATATAACAGCATATAACAGTTGCATATAACAGATGTACAATTTTTTTTAAAGCCCATATATCGGCTTTAAAAAAAATTGTCCATATGTTGGAAAATACCTATGAAATATTTTAAAAATTCACTCCTGTTTACATTCGAGTTTTCATTTTGGGGCGTCACTTCCGGTCTATATCACGTGAATGAAAAACAGAAACTCGCGGCTAGTGGAACTTTACAAAATTCCCAAAGCAGAAGTGGTTGTTTCATTTAAAGTGCAAAACATACTAGTCAACTATATCCTGGACCCCAAACACGGACACATTAACATTTTAAACCATTTTGTGCCGAAGCACCAATTACAGAATCATGTTCCGAGACAAATGGAGCATTTCCACCACTGATTGTGAAACTGATCTGAGATCAGCATCTGAAAGACAGTGGAAACAAAGACACTCCCATGACAACAAGGAAACTGGAGCCGCAGACTCGGTTCTTACAAACCTCGTCACGACAATGTTTTATGCTCGTAGTGTTGTATTATACGCGTTACTTTGTATTTGTTCCACAAATGATAGTAAAATAAAAAATGCATCGAAACCGGTGCGTCTGTTTACCGAGGAGGAGTTGCAAAGGTACGATGGGAGCGAGGTATGTGCTGTGTCCCAAAAACACTGTGCAAGTCTTATTTCTACATTTCGAAATTATGTTCTCATTGATTAATTATTAAATGCAAATTGGAGTTTTAAACGTGCCCCGCCCCCTTTACAGGATGGGCAACCCATTTACATGGCCATTAAAGGAGTAGTGTTTGACGTCACAACTGGAAAAGGTTAGATTTTGTGTACAACTTCATGTTCTGCAATCCTTTGTGTGCTGGTGGAAGTTTCTAACCCACAGACACTTATTAGAAGAAGTAGATCTATTATTTCCAGAGATCAATGCGACTTCTGCTTTGTTCCCTATTTTGATTTTGTGTGTATGTTTGGGTATAGCCTATTGTGAGGGCCACATGTCCTCACTTATATAGTTAAATATTATGACAGCTGACTAGTGAGGACATTTGATAGGTCCTTACTAGTTAAAAGGGCTAATAAATTGGCCAAAACATGTTTTAATTTAAATCTAGTGCTTTTCACATGTTTCTGTGAGGGTTGTGTTTATAGGGCTTTGGGTTAAGAAAATATTCATACATGATATAAAATCAGCGAAGGTCTACGCAGTGTCCTCACTAATACAATATTGTGAAAATGAAACAAACATGTGTGTGTAAGCACTAAGCAGTGGAAACCACATGCCTATTTGCATTCACTGGACCAAGTTTCCAACAGGAATTCCCAGTGCTGGAAATAAAGCATAGTTCCAGGGGTCATGGGAATTTCTGACAATTCTTATTCTTATTTTTTAATGGAATACTGCAATATTTAGTATTAAAAAAAAAAAATCTCTTTTTTTAAAAATTCATGTGACCTTGTAGTCTTTAATCAAAATAACGCTTCTTCTCTGATGATGTGTTTACTGGCGTGAGGGCGGGATAACCCGACGATCACATAAGATCTATCAATAGCAAAGCACAACAATTCAATGATCCAATCAATTCCCAATGGACAGAATCATGACCCTCCCTACATTTTTTTTTCTTGTTTGAAAAGCCATTTCACTTATACGTCGCAATAGGAAAGAAAAGACTGTCGTTTCTTGCCGATTGTTTATATCTAAACCATTTCATCGGCTATAAATTGTAATTTGTCGTAGCAATCTATATAGAAAGATTTTTATGCAGTCAAGAATGACTAGAAAAGTCATGAGAATTCCTGGGTCAGAAAGTGTGGAAACCCTGTTTTATTTCTTTAATTTCCAGAATTTTATGGAAAGGGAGCACCTTACAATGCCCTTGTGGGCAAAGACTCAACGAGAGCTGTGGCCAAAATGTCCCTTGACCCAGAAGATCTCACACATGACACTGTAAGTTGGGGATTTCATAACATTTACACAGAAAAATAAATAAATGTTTCAGTTTCTTCATAATACTGTAGACTGAATATTGAGTTCCAATTCTTTTGGCGCAAACTTAATTGCCTCTTTCGGTTGCTTTTTGTTAGACGGGCCTTTCTGAGAATCAACTTCAGTCCCTTGATCAGATATTTGAAGGCACATACAAAGCAAAGTACCCTATCGTGGGATATACCAGCAGGCGCGTTCTCAATGAGGATGGCAGCCCGAATAAAGAGTTCAAACCTGAAGACCAACCTAATTTCAATATTAAAGATGAATTTTGATGCTGTGTACAGCCTTTAAAGATATTTGTCTTGTAATAAAGCTATCCAACAATCCAATCAAAAGTCTGTATAATAGTTGTTTGTGACCTCTGGCAGTGTGGGCATGTGTAAATTTGAGGTTGTCTGGTGGTCTTTTTAACCTACAACATTATGATGCATACTATCCCACGTAGGTTTTTCCCTGGTGGGCTGCTTTGAAGGTCATTCAAATGAGGCCACCTACAGGTGTGAATAAAAAAACAACAAATGTATGATCGTGTGGCCTTTTTATACTGTTAAATTAAGTTAGATGATGATTTTAAATATTTAAGTTGTGTAAAACGTATTGATAATTGTAAACATGCATTAAATCACTTGAGTTCTTTCACTGTACATGAGGGGAAAGTTTGGTGATTCACCCCATGTTGAAAATGAAATTGCTTTGTGGTAAGGAGTTTCGTCTTACAAATTAAGAAGTTAAGCGTTAATGTTATCATTCCACAACAACAGTTTTACTCAAACGCCGTCTCAAGTCATAATTATAGTGTTTGTGTCTAATCTGTACGAAATGCCCTTGATGACCAGAAATGTTTCACATTAATCTGAGAGAGAGAGAGTGTTGTTTGTTACTTCAAATTGTTGTCTTGTCATATTACTGTCATCTGGGATATTTTAAGTCTGGATGGAATGTAATAAAGGAGTTGTTTATAAACACACAGACTGGTGTCATCTGGTCTCAAAAGAGTGTGATGTGGGTCGGGCTATTGGAACATGGCTGTTCAACATGTAGAAGAGACTGGGGCTAGTTGTCACAAGAGCTAAATCTCAGTAATTATAAGCATCTGAAATAAAGGTGCAATTGGACAAATAATTGTTTGACATATCTATATCATTTAAATGTTTGAACTCAGTAAAAATTTGAATAAAGTCTTTTATGCTCACTAAGGCTGCAATTATTTTATCTAAAATACAGTAATAAAAGTACTTTTGTGAAGAATTCTGTTTTCCAAACTAAAATTCATTAAGTCAAATATTATATTATATTACATTATATTACATTGAAGGTAGATTTAAACCAAAATAAATTTGTGATATATGTTTGTATTTCACCGGAAAACCATTATAAAATATTTAATGACAAATTACCTGCTATTGGGGCATGTTTTCATAAAAATGTCAAAGTGGGTTATATCTATCTCTCTCTCTCTCTATATATATATATATATATATATATATACATAGTTTTAAACTCCCCTGCATGTTTAACTTTCCAAAACATCAAAAGGCTCCTGATGAGAAGGCAATGACCTGATTTCCATGGAGACTGTAAGCAGTAGGAGGGTACGCTGAAAGGCATTTGGTCAAATGCAGTTCATTTATTTTCATGATGAATTTACCTATTATACATCTTTCTTAAAAACATGGGGGCAGGACGGTTTCATGAACGATAGTGAGTCAGTTAGCAAACACTGTCAGATTCAGAGTCTCAAAATGATGTTTTTTGATTCTTATAAAAATTCCCACTGGGGCTTCATTAGCATTTACAGCAAAATAATGAATCATTGTAAAAGTGCCTTTACTGTAAACATTGGCCAGGCTTAATTATTATCCTATTTACCAGAAAGCCTTCAGAAACCGAAATTGATTTCAAAAAAGAATTAAAAATGACTAAATGCCAAGTAACTGCCGTGCATTTTTATCTCTATAAGATGTAGTGTTATAGACACATATAGTATGTAATGATATGTTACATATTAATGACTGATGGTTTAAAGATATTAAACTCACATTGAACTTCATCCATTATACGTTTTATTCTAATGCACAATAATAGTGTAACATGATATGCATGTTCTTGAACCTTCTGACCATGAAATTTGATATATGCTTCCTCTCATTTCCATGTTTTCTACCACCCTCGTGTTACATTCGTGCTCACATGAGTGACGTATATCACACTTTCCACCCTCGGTCGTCTTTTGTAGCTAAAGAGGTGTTGATGGTGGGAGCCCATGATGTTGCTTCCTCTCTCCATTGCACATCAGAATTTCCCCTTTCTCCGCCCACTTTCATTTTGTGCGGTGCAGTGGGCTGTTTCAGTTCAGTCTGTCTGAGACACTTGATGGTGTCTGGTCTGTGCTCCGGAGTCAATGTATCTTACTTTCTCCAGCCACCCACAACATTTGACCTGTGACTGAATTGAATTTGTTATAGTGGTGAGTAACATATTTGTTTTACATATACTGTTTTTATTATAGTAATGTGTTATTACCTATATATGTTTCTTGACTCTATGTTTTGGAGCTGTTTGCTAATTTAGTTATACATTATTATGCATACATTTTATATTTTGCTAATAATTGTCATGTGTAGAAGACTAATACTGAATCTATTTAATATTTATTTGTTTATTAAATACATTATTTGGAACTTTGGGTGTTGAGTTGTATTAAGATGCTGAAATGAATGAAACTGCAAGTTTTATAATCGCAATCTCTTCTCATTGATCAGGTAATCTGACCAAGAGGACTGATCTATTGGTCATCACAACACAGAAAACCTATGAAGGTGCTGAGTGGTCACGGCGTGGTAAGTTATCACCTTCACCCAGAGTTTCACTCACCTATTGTCTCTTAATGTCATCATGTAAACTGATTAGTATGTATTTGAATTGACTTACTTCCCTGAATCTCATTGAAGGGATAAACACATCTTTTGTTCTTTCTGTTTCAGTCTAAATCGTTGACCCAAAACAACGTGGACCTATTCATCATGCCAGCCACAGCTGTAAGTATATTCATCCCAAGATCTTACGCATACAGCACTTCTTATCACCTTCTGATTGATAGATTAGTGCAATTATGGGATCTTTAAAGGCTGACCATTGAAAACAAAGCCTAAAATGGGATGTTACGAAGTCCTGACCTATTACATGTCAATATATTTTACCAACATGTGATGTTTACAAAGCTTTCTTAAATAAGCTCTTGTTGCACCAACCCAAAAATTCCCCAATTACCATTTGTAGTTCTGGATCTTAATAGATTGTTTGCTTTCAATTTCTATCAGGTTTCAATGAACACGGGACTCTCCCTTAGTCAGCAGTCTAATGCCAATCTGACCAGCATCTCCCACACCGGTAAGCTTACAGTCTCACTTCTCTTATTTTAAATGTCATTACTCTTTAGTATGTCTTGGACTTTGTGATGTTGAAAAAAATTTCAAAACCAGAGTTACTGATAATTAGAATATCAGACTACTATATGTTAGTAGAATATAGTGATTTTTACAGTTTCTTCATTGATATTCAACAGGAAACGCCAACATCAATCAAAGGCGTTGGAAGAGTGTAATTCAACGAGTGCAGAAAAGACGAGTACAACCCAAAAACAAGCTGTTTGGGCGAGCCTTATCTCGTGTCTGTCAAAAAGATGGGTGTCCTCCCAAACCAATTATGGTGAGAATTGAATTAATTGTACTTCACTGCAAAACCATAAACAAATGTTGTATTATATGGATGTGGTTTTAGTCTTTTAAATGTCTTAATTAGCCTAAATTTTCTTTGCAGGATGTCTTTACATTGCTCCTGAGAAAGGGCCTGGACACCGAGGGGGTGTTCAGGAAGGCAGGTAACGCCAGATTGCTGAGAGAGATCAAGGAGAAGCTCAACAATGGGATGGAAGTGGATCTGAAAGAGGAGTCAGTCTTTTTGCTGGCTGATCTTGTCAAGGTATGGGGCAACAATGGGCAATATGATTTGATTTGAGTGATTAACAGTAATGAAGTCTAAAACATGCATATTTGCTAATTAATTATTTACATTTTATGTGAATTCCGATTTTCAGGATTTTCTTAGACAACTGCCTGGCAGTTTGCTAATGGTGGAGAAGGCCAAATCCTGGATGACTGCAATGGAAAAGGAAGATGAAGTTCAGAAGTGTGCCGAAATCAAAATGTAAGTTATCTAATGACACAATTGGGTTGAATAAAAAGTGTTTAGTGTAAATGAACTGTAATTGTGACCATGTTTTCTTTATTTTGTCTTTAGGGTGATCAGCACGCTTCCTGAGCCAAATATTCAGCTCTTGAAACACTTGATTGTTCTTCTCTACCGCATTAGTGAGAACGCAGAAAAAAACAAGATGGATTCCCCCAATCTAGCTACATGTGTTTCTCCCAACTTGCTCCAAACAGACAACTTGGACAAGATGGCAGAGGTGAGTGTACAGTGACTTCTGAAAGTGTTAACCATACAAAGCTCTCACATGATGTGGCTAGGAGCCAGAAAATAGCAGACTGTGTCAAACTGAAACTCAACAGGAAGACGAGATCAAACTAGTTTCATATCCAGTTGTTTTGACCTATTTTCATGGGATTTCATAATCCACGTGATGACTTTTTTGTTGTTGAAATGGCTTTTTTTTAATCCCCATGTCACTCTGTGTTTGTATTTGTAGGTGACAAAGCTGACAAAGTTTCTCATTGACAACTGCAACCAAATATTTGGCGAGGATGCAATGACGCTCTTTGGAGACTCCGATGAAGATGAACTCAGTGATAACCAAGGTAGCTTCTTTTACATTTTGACATTGTTCTTTATTGTTGATATACAGTAAGAGTAAGACTATTGAGCTATAAAAATAATATAGACAGAATAGCTCAGATAATTAGATTTTAAATAATATCTTAGGAAATATGAGAACAGTGTGAAACATTGCTAAGATCTCTTCTGAAAGCCTTTTTCTTAAAAGAAAAGGATGCAGGAGACTTTAGCTAAAGAGATCTAATATTCAAATCTAATTCAAATTGTTCTTATGTATGGGTTCATAAAGTGTTCTTGCCATTTTGTCAACGCATTCTGATGTAGACATCTATTGACCAATGAGAATTTACGAGAGGCGGTCCAGTTGTACCTTCAGATATCCAATTGGCTGTCCAATTCCAACTTGATTTCAAATTGACTTGATCATATCCACATCCTCAAGACATCTTGCCAATTCCTATCTGTCTCCAATGCGTTGGCATTCTTTACATGTGACGGCAGAGTTAGCAAAGCAAATGTAGACAAATTACTTGATATGATCTAATAGTGCTTAACATTCTGACAATATCTATCCTTGATTTCTCCTTCAGACTCTTTTTCTTCACACCATCATGACTCTGCGTATGACAGTAATGACCCTGATGCAGATAAGGGGAGTTATTCTGACATGGACTCTATCAAATCCGGTGTTGAAGAGGAAGGCCAGGAACATTCCAGCACCGTGGAACCTTGGACTACAAAACTGTTGACTCGCAGACGCTCAGAACCAGCAATCGTCTTCACCGAGGGAGTTCGGCATCTGGCCCTCTCTAGGAGCCAGACAGAAATGGACTTTTATGACAAACAATTAACAAAACAGATCTCCGATGACTGTATTGTGTTTAGAGAAGGTAACAGCTTGGAGAAAAGCTGCTGTTTGGCACCTAAAACTGGGGCCAGGACAACCTCTAAAGGCTCCTTTTGTTCTTCAAGTTCACTTGAGAGTTGTTTCTCCAGTGCTTCAGAGAGCTCAATCCATAATAGCTCTCCCATCATGCCTTCATGCAATCAGAGAAAGGCCCTTATACGCAAACATTCGCATCCCACCCGCCAATCGACACCTGCACCGAATCGCTCGGAGACCCCAAAAAAACGCTCACAATCGATGAAGACCGCACACTTCAGAAGCAGGTGTGTCTTCGGGCGAAGCGGCTCCACCAAACGGGCCATCGAGAGAGCTCTACGCCATAGTCAGACCGAACCTGAGCAACTGAATCCTCATCCGGAGACGAAATTGTTGTCTTGCCAGGAGGTTTTCCAGCAGGTGGAGACCAGGATACCAACCGATCCTCCAAGTTATCAGCAAGCAGTTGAGGACAATTCCCATGTACCTCTCTCGAGCCGTAAATCACTTACGGTTCACGATGCCAGATGTCTGTCGAAGAAAACATGCAGCTGCTCCAGATCCTCAAGTGAAGAAACATTGGATTCACCTTCTGGGAATGAACATTTTGATATCCACAACAGAGACAGTAATGAAACATGTTGTGATAGTATGAGTGGATCCTCCTCAGAGTTGAGACAGAGGACCACATCTGAATCTGTGTGTGAAGAATCACTACCAGAGTGGTGCACTCAGGAACACCTCCGAGAGACATATGTCTGATTTTTATTTTTTTATTTTATTGTTGCTACTTTTTGGTGGTGGTAGAATATCTTTTGCAAATGACCACATAATGAGGCACAATTCAGAAATACAATGAAGTACAATTCAGAGATAGATTTGTTGAATTTGATTCTTCATTTTAGTCTGGTCTTTTGTGACAATATTTGTATACCCACAGTATTTTGATTTTCTAGTTCACCAAAAATTTGGAAAAAAAAAACAACTTTTGGCACTTTGAGGATTTTTCACTACACGGGTTCGTACGTTTTTTGTGCAATGTTTTTGGAACTAATGTACATACTTGAAAGTAATGCAAATGATGTATATCTGCTCATGAAATAAAGACATGAAATAAAACTAGTCAAGTTGCCATTTATGAAAAAAGAATTTAAATAATTTCATTGTTGTTGTTGTTGTTTTTTAAAACAACGAATCAAATCAGTGCGTCCTGTATATGATCATTAACTAAAGCTTAACTAAAACTAAAACTATTAATATATATATATATATATATATATATATATATATTCACAAATAAAAATCATAAAATATATATAAAAATCATAAAATCTAAAAATCTAAATCTTATATAATTTTAGCTAGTTGCCAAGGCAACATTTCTCATTTTCATTTAGTTTAAGTTCAAGTACTAAAATACCTCAATCTAGATGAAAGTACAAATAAAAAATAAAACTAAAGATATATTAAAAATGAGAAAATGCTCAACAAAATTACTAAATTACAATTGACACTTAAAGGGTATAAATGTGTATAAATTGCGTTATATTTTGCAAACTCAGGCTATGACCCATATAGGGGTATAATCTTGATAGCCATCAAAAATAATGACTTTTAATGAAATACGAGGAACAAATCTTTTAGTTATAAAAGTCATTTTTAGCCTTCTAACATCTCTGCTCCACAGCATGCAGTGTGTGCGTTAATGTGGTTCAATATACCGGTCTGCAACACACTAATGGGTGATGACCCACATTTAAAATGAACACATTAGATAACAAAAATGTCAAACCAAGTGGCAAAAAAACTAATCCTACATTTTAAAAAATAGGTTCCAAAAAGGGTTTTTTTTGCAGTGATGAACTCGAGGTCCACTTTCCTGCAGTTTAGCATCAAACTGAACTGATATCTTTCAGACATTATTTTTTTAATGTTACATTATGATAAATACTTTGGTTGTCAGATATACATGCAACATTTCAGCTGCAAATAAATTACAAATGTTGGCTAGATTATTTTCATTACCTATGTATGTTTATGCTGAAATTTATTTAATATAAATTTAATATATTTCAATGCACTGGTAGGATTTTTAGCCCTTAAAATGGCAAACCCCCTAATAAGTGCCCTGCTGAACTATAGGGAGCTGATTTGACCCCTTGATTAGCTTGTTCAGGTGTGTTTGGGTTGGAGTCTGGAGGAAAGTGGATCTCGAGGGCCCTTGAGAACTGAGAACCCTTACCTTAGACAAAACATTTTTGGTTCCCCAAAGAAGTAACCTTACAACGAACAGTTCGGTTACACTTTATTTCAAGGTGTCAGTATTACAGTGTAATTATACATTTAGGTACTCAGTAATAACAATTAACTACATGTACTTACTTTAGGTTTAGGGTTAGGATGAGGGTTTGGTTTAGGATTAATTGCATGTATGCTTAATTCCTTGTTAATTACTACAGTGAATACATGTAACACAGTGACACTGTAAAATAAAGTGTTACCAACAGTTCATATAAAAATGATTTTTTTAAACATTTTAATGAACCTTTTGTGTAATGGAAAGATTTCATGGACGTCAAAGGTTCTTAAAGGAACCATTGATGGCAATAAAGAACCAGAAATGTTGTTTTTTTTACATTTAGCAATTAATTTTAACCAGCTTCGCATTTAAAATGAATCTAAAACAAAGTTTTGTGTAAGATTGATCTTTGTTTAAAAATTGTTTTTGTCAAGTTCAAACACTTTCAACTTCTTAGGTGTTCAAATAGCCTACGTTGTATGTTTGTAGGCCTTATTAAACTATATACCTGTCCTAAAGTATAGGTTACAGAAAGTAGAGCACTGCCACAAATAAAAATATCCACCTTGTAGTAGATTACCAAGCTCAACCGCACCCAGTGTATATGGACTAATGTTGTAATGTGACAGTGAGCTGTTAAAGTACTTCTATCATTATTGGACAAGAAACTCCCGTTCAAATCAGGAAGGCTGCATACGTGCTCTACTTCTGTCGCATTGCGTCGCCTGCCGGGCGCGAGCCTGACCAAAGGTCGAATTTACAGCGCGGCTGCGTTGTAAGCAGAGACCCGTTGGCACTCTTTAACTCGAGTGGTCTAACTAACTTATCGTACTAGCTATCGCTGGGGCGAGGCTTTGACACCATCTATCGAAAATGACTCAGAAATGAGTCTCTAGCGTTCACTGTTCAGATCGGTCGCGAGCGCATAGACTGTTAAAGGTCCGGCACGCGCCTCTGGTTTCTTTTTTCAGTTGCTCCACACACAAGACTGACGATGCCTAAGCCTGTAAGTATTTCTTTTCTTTTTTATTAAACATAAAGTTTATGTTTACATAAAGAACAAAACATATATATATATATATATATATATATATATATATATATATATATATATATGAAACGGACTGTTAGACAAGGATTTTGTGTCTGAAGTATCACTCGGACTCAAAATAAATCAAGGCTACATGCTTATATCTAGTCTAATTCCCGTTTATTCTTGATAGATATGTTGAATCCTGGCTTGTTTAGTGGTTTTGTATATCCATGGTGACGATAGGCCTCTGTCATAAAAAGGATTCATAGCTTAACAGTTTCATATTTCAATCAATATTTTTTTTTGTAGTCTATTCTGATAAAATTCATAATTTTGAAAGGATTTTTTTATTTTCAATAAAACTAGCCTATATATATATATATATATATATATATATTTATATTTATGCAATTATATTTACAACATTATTTAGTCAATGTTGAGGAGTAAAATCTTGTTAATGCTTATGATTAGTGGTTATCCATGAAATTACATAATAATCTTGATTCTTTATATTTAATTTCCAAAAGGTGTAGTTTTATCACCTCGAGTGCTAACTATGAATTTGATGGTTAACATGCTTGAGTCTTTAAACATTAACTAAACTTAGACAATGAGGATGAGTTCATGCTGTGTTCATGGGCGCAGAATGCAGCAAAGTAAAAGATTAGCTCGATGCAGATTGTGCTGCTGTGAACATACTTTTGACTTTAGTATTTGAATACCAGGATGTGATGTCACTAATTAATGCTGTTAACATTCAAGAGAGTTACTAGCTACTTATTCATCAAGGTTATGAGACGAGTGTAATCTTTTTGCTCACGTTACAAGTTATTAAAGATATTCATTCTTATCAGAGAAATATGTAGATCCCAAGTTTGTCTCTTAAAGGTAAAGGTTGCAAAGGGGACAGTTCTTTCCCAAATACATCCATTCAATCCGATATGAGACCTGAAGCCTATGAACAAGTACTTAAGTGGAGCACAAACACTTGTCTGTGATTTGAGAAGTATCACTGTCTTGTGAGGAACTCTGTACCCTCCCGGCTAATGAGACACGCAGGTCACGCTGTGCTACGAGTCTTTATTCCAGTTAGATAAAATGTGCAGCTCTGATGGTTGCCCATGGAGATGGTGACTGCTGGATTAAACAGTATATATTTTCCATTGCTGGGACAAATCCAACCGAGAGGACAAGCTTTGAAGATTATAGATTATATCTGCCATGCTGGCCGTTGAGATTAATCATTTTTATTTGCTTTGGATACGGACAGGCTGGAGCTGCCATAAGCACCTTGTTTGCCGCTTACTGACCAGACCCAAAAGATTTTTTGATTTTTGAAAGCATATGTTCGAATGTATGTATAAAGATACCATATTAGTTACAGCAGTGATTTAAGCTCTTTTGACAGAGCTGCCTAAGGGCTTGCTGATTTTACACTGATAGTCTTACTCTCAGATGACTGAACACCTTGTTTTATTGTAGTTTTATTCACATCATTATACTTGATTTCTCAATTAAACAGATATATGCTTGTTGTTTATTTTATTTATTTTTTAATAAAATTTATATTGTAGCAATATATATAAATAAATAAATAAATATATATATATATATATATATATATATATATATATATATATATATATATATATACCTACAATTTGTAAAATAATGGTATGACCCATAAAACTTTACAAAAAAATCATGCAAAATATTGAGAATCTAGACCTAAATTATAAGGTAAATCATATTTTTACTTCAATCACTTTTCTCCATACATTTTTATAGAGATGTAGATTTAAATAAAAATAATAATAATAAAAAAAAATCTAATTTTCAAATGCGCTGGTCAGATTTTTCTTGAAACGAAATGAATCGAAAGAAATTGCATTAAATGAATCAAAAGTGAAAATAAAGTCATTTATGATGTTACAAAATATTTCTAAATCAAATAAACATTGAACATACTATTAATATTTCTATTTCAATAAAAAAAAAAATCCCCCAAAATTGTACAATAAACATAAACGTATTAAGCAGCTCAACTGTCTTTCAACATTCATTATAATAATAAATGTTTCTTGAGCAGCAAATCAGCATATCAGAATGATTTCTGAAGGATCATGTGACACTGAAGACTGGAGTAATGATGCTGAAAATCTATAATTTGCATCACAGAAATAAATTATATTTTCACATTTAATAAAATAGAAAACAGTAAAAAACTTCTTTCAAAAACATAAAAAATACACAGCAAGGTAACTAATTATCGAATTACAGTTAGCCAGTTTATATAGCTTTAATAAATCATATCATTCGTCATGTCATTAAAATTACTTATAATTTCTATACCATTAATGGTTGCTCAGAGATATTTAGTTGTTAAAAATTTTGTAACTTTGTTTTGTCAGCAGTAGGTGCCAATAGTTCTACAGTCATTGGCCAGTGTTGGTCAAAACATGCAGATCATTTACTTGCTGATGTGGCTAAATACTAACACCAGGGTGTAACGGTTATTGCATTGTGAGGATTATAGCACTTGTCACCTTTCTCATGATTAGAGCCACTAAATGTGCACTAATCCTGGATGTATGTAAGGTCTTTTATTTATGCTTTGCGAATAGGAACCAATAAAAGAAAGAAAGCATTGAACTGAAATGTTGATGAGTCTAAAACATTTGTTAAACAAGTTTGAAGGGTTTATCTTTACAGCCCTAGAGTAGTTCACATGAAGGTTGTGTAACTTTGCCAGTGCTTGTAAGGCTCTGTCAAGGTTCACCGGGTCGTTATGAAAGCTTGTGTAAAGGGTTCTGGACTGAAACGTGACCTTGAACAACAGATTGTCACCACGGAGTCTCTTCTGGAAACAGATTTTTAGTTTTCTTTATTAGTAGTATATTACGAGTATGTTTTGTCTCAGTGTTTTCTTTGTGAAATGCATAACTAAATTATAAGAAAAAAAGTATTATAGTAGCACAGATGAATAATGTCACACCTAATGTCCGTTGAGTCTGTTGAAACATGTCGGTTGTCTGGAGGATATTGCATAATACAATCTGTCATAAGGCTTTATTGCCAGTGGCTTTGTGTAATTTAGCTGGCATGATTATAGTTAACATGCTTCTGATAGTTGATGTTCTGACTGATATTAAATATCTGATATGAGAATAGTGTGATAACAAATATTTTATTCTGCTCTAATGGGATATTTTATATTTATGTACAAATACCAACACATTTTTTGCTTTTATTTATTCAGATACTTGATACAATGACAATGAAAATGCACTCAATTATGTTCGTTTTTTGCAGATCAATGTCCGTGTCACCACTATGGATGCCGAGCTGGAATTTGCAATCCAGTCGGTTACGTCTGGCAAACAGCTCTTTGAGCAGGTAAACAACGGCTCCAGAAATCTTCCTGATCATTTTCAAGGTGGCATGTGAGAAAACAGTAATCATAGTAGGGTTTTTTTTAATAGCATCCATTTTATATACAGATGAGAGAACATTTTTGTAGTTTCACATTGCATGCTGGGAAAAATAACTCAAGCATTTCAAAACTCACCAAAGTGTGAAAATCTCCTACTAAGTTGATATTTGCTGTATCCTTGCAAACTATTTACTATTAGGCAATGTAAATGCACTACTTTTGTTTTATCACACTAACTCATAAACTTGCAGTGACTTTGAAAGAAATAATCTTTTTGTGACAAAGCTTTGTAAAAGAGACACACCTGAATTCATGCTTATGAGTATAGTCACTGGGTGTAAATCATTTTTCAGATACTGTTGAGATTAGTAATGCTGGAGTACCTTGGTATATGGTGAATATATATGACAGGACTGTATATGGAATATAACCCTTATAAGGCGGGGGACACCGTCTCTCCCTATTTGAACACACCTAACTGATAAGAGGCTAGTTTGGTTGGTAGTTTCCCTCCCTGTTCATTGCATAGTTCCTATTCTAATCTTCTCACAGTCGAGACTCTCCCATTGTTTCTCCTACACCATAATGTCATGCTAGTTTATCACGTGCTGCAGGTGATTAGATATTATGTTTTAAGTGTGCGTCATAAGAATCGATATCACAATTTGTTTACATTTAGTCTTGTGTAACTGGTTGAATTTTATCATCTGTGTTCATGTATTCAGGTGGTTAAGACGGTGGGTTTGCGTGAGATCTGGTACTTTGGTCTGCAGTACACGGACAACAAAGGCTTTCTGACATGGTTGAAACTGGAAAAAAAGGTATTTTTGATTTTATACAGAAAATCGTATTATATTTGAACCTATATTTGCAACTCTATGTTGTTAGACAATAAATAAAAAATGCTTAATAGTCACAATACTTGGATTGAAGTTAATAATATGTTAATCACACAATAAAGTGCCCCTGTTATGCTTTTTCGAACATCACCTTTCGTGCAGTGTGTAATATGGCTGTTGGTAAATGTAAAAGGTCTGCAAAGTTTTAAAGATCATAGTGCACAAGAAATAAAGTTATTGTCAAGAATAGAAAAAGAAAAGAAAGAATTGCCTGAAACAAGTTGTCAGCAATTACAGTCTCACTTCCTGTTACATACCTACGTAACTATGTAAAACATTTGCATAATGCCAGTCTATGTTCTTCATTGACGAACGACATCTACTTTTCCCCGCCCTCAAACACTGTAGTTGTAGCTAAGGCCTTGAAGAGTTTGGTTCACGAGTTTGAAAAGACACTGTTCTCAGCGATGCGAATCCACTCATGCTGAAATTGATACGGGAAAAAAATTATGCCATTGTTACTGTTCATAGCACTGAGGAAGATCTGGAGCTAAAATTCAGATATGCTGATGGACGTTTCATTTCTGACATGCACTGTAAGCGGTTGACCATTCACAACAGACTGGCCTGTTTGACCAATCAGAGCAGAGAAAAAGAATCCCATAGACTTATAGGCACCCAACATAAAGCTCTCTTGACTTTGGTGACTATGTAACCACCATAGAAAGTACCCAAAACACCCGATTAACGGTCCAAACAGAATGTGTGAAAAACCACTGAGAATGCTATGGTTGGTGATGTAATAGTTGTTCTACTTCTCTTTTACTACTCTTGCATTTATTTCTATGAAGGCTAACTTTCTGACACGTGATTGCGTTTGCTTTTGACAGGACTGTGTACTTTCAACATATGAACAATACTTCAGTTTGTCATTCCAATTAACTCTTATTTTGTAGAGTTGCCATATTTCATTGTACATACAATCACCTAATGTACATAGCATCATATATTACTACTTATCACAACTGTTGTATTCTGGCATCACAGTAGAGTTGGGTAGATTGCCGGTGAAGTAAACATTGACCACTACAGGATTCCTGTTAGAGAATCACGGGTCCTTGTTTTGAACTTTGATTAATGCTTTGTACGTTAACAATCACTCTGTATGTTCTTCATTCTGATTTCATAGGTGTCCTCTCAAGAAGTAAAGCAAGAGAACCCTCTGCAGTTTAAGTTTCGGGCCAAACACTACCCGGAGGACGTGTCTGAGGAACTGATTCAGGACATCACAAAAAGGCTTTTCTTCTTGCAAGTGAAGGAAGGCATCTTGAGTGATGAGATCTACTGCCCCCCAGAGACAGCAGTGCTATTGGCCTCATATTCTGTACAGGCCAAGTTTGGAGACTACTCACCAGAATCCCACAAAGCTGGATACTTGTCGTCTGAGCGGCTTCTTCCTCAGAGGTAAGGAGGAAACTGCTCAAAAAAACTAGCATTCTAATGATTCAACGAGTTGAAATGGCTTAAATGAAAGGTGCTTATTCCCGTTCCTGGTGGTCTACTTTCCTGCAGAGTTCAGTTCCAACCCTGCTTCAACAGCTGTTTGTAATTATCAAGTGTTCCTGATGATTTGACTAGGGTTGATGATGTTAAACTTTGGAGAAAGGAATATGACTCAGTACGGTCATTGTGATTTTGCTAAGTTAGACATGTTACTGGATCAACATATTTTCTTGATGCTGGAACAACATTCCTGTCCTAAAATTTTATCCTGAACATATCCTTACCCCTAAACCGAACCATAATTTATCCGTAACATCAGAGGGAAATGATAAGTGAATAACACTGATGTAGAAGCACCTAAAACTGGTTGTATGCCTAAACTTTTCATAAACTCTATACTTGCCACTCAAATCTGATTGGTTGATTGGAATGTTGATCTTGAAACATGTTGTACTTGGTGAAATCAGATTCACTGTCGGGGTCCACCTGACGTAAATAGTAAACATTGTTTAAAAAAAATTCATAAAATATTGGAAAGAATGTTTGTTATGAACTTAATTATTTGAAGTTTCTCCCCCCAAAAATTGAATTTAACAGAGTGTGCAAATATTTTTAAAATAATTTCAACTACAGATTTAATACGTGTCAGTAACATGCATAGTTTTGGATCTCAAACAAAAATGACACAATTTTATAATTGTAATATTAACTTGAACTCAAGAAAACTAACATAAACTAACATGAAACCTAACATAACCCTGACAAGTGACAATAATTTTTCAGAATTTGACTGAAATAACTTTTCAATTGTAAAAAATTACTGTAAAATATAAATAACCATATACATATACACTTACATACCATATGAAAATATTTTTATCCAGCTTTATATATTCATTAACACAAACATTTACATTGTTACTTAATTTTCCACAACATGTGAAAATAAAATTAAAAGCATTTAGTGTTACAAGTATAACAATAATAAGCACATATCACATACATATAAACGCAGTATGAAAAATAGGTTCAGTGATATATATTTTTTTAGAATGTTTAGATCTTGTCAACTCTAGAAATCTTTTCACAAAATCTTGTCAAATCTTTGGATATGTTCCAACCACTTCTCAATAAATTAAAGATGAAGAAAATTGAGGCTCTGAAGACCACAAAGAAGAAACATCTGTACAGTTTTATTTATGCAACATCCTGAAATTATTTTAGTTACATATTTGGGAGCAATGTCTAACAATCTTTCCTTTTCTTTTATGGTCGCAACACTTTAGACATATGATTATGCTACAAAATTTATTGATTTGATATTCTGTGTTTACAGGGTGCTTGACCAGCACAAACTGTCTAAAGAACAATGGGAGGAGAGGATCCAGATTTGGCATGAGGAGCACAGAGGAATCCTCAAGTGAGTTTGACTCCCCATTCAGCTCGCCTTCATATCGTTCCACAAAGTTTATCATTTTGATTAATTCTGTGCCACCAGGGAAGATGCCATGCTGGAGTATCTAAAGATCTCGCAGGATTTGGAGATGTATGGTGTCAACTATTTTGACATCAAGAACAAGAAAGGAACAGACCTGTGGTTAGGCGTGGATGCTTTGGGACTTAACATCTATGAAAAAGAAGACAGGTAAGCACTTTTTGTGAGCAAGATTTGATTATTTAGAAATGCCCTCAGGCTAGTCGGGGATATTGGGGTCAGTGTGGCAGCTGCCATGACTGTGTGGTTAATGACCTACAAGTGACTGTCCAAACCCACAACATGCCAAACAAGTCAACATGAACTCCTGCCGCTTATTATTGAAAGGTCATTGCACTCAAGGACTATACCACAAAGTTTGTAATTTTTGTAATGTTTGTTGACAAATTACATTTAAAAAAGATAACACTCTGTAACATGTTATATGTACTTACAATAGTAATAACATGCAACTAACCCTAAACCAAACCCCGATCCTATGGTAAGTACATGTTTTTAGTTCTTAAAGGGTTAGTTCACCCAAAAATGAAAATTCTGTCTTTTATTACTTATGTCGTTTCACACCCGTAAGACCTTCGTTCATCTTCAGAACACAAATGAAGATATTTTTGATGAAATCTGATGGCTCAGTGAGGCCTCTATTGCTAGCAAGACAATTAACACTTTCAGATGTCCAGAGAGGTACAAAAACATATTTAATACAGTGGTTGAATCCTAATATTATAAAGGGATGGGAATACTTTTTGTGACATGAGGGTGAGTAATAAATGGCAGAATTTTCATTTTTGGATGAACTAACCCTTTAAATGTATAATCACACTGTAACAAGGACACCTTAAAATAAAGTGTAACGAAAAAGTGTAAAAAAAAAAAAAATTGCATGAAATAAATTTTGTCTGTTCTTTGTTACTTAGGCTGACTCCAAAGATTGGATTTCCTTGGAGTGAAATAAGGAACATCTCATTCAATGACAAGAAGTTCATAATCAAGCCCATTGACAAAAAATCTCCCGTAAGTCATTGCATGAATGCTTTTGTCTTTTTCCCCCCTGAAATTATTGTATGTTGGCCAATGAAGAAAGGAATTTTTTTTTTTTTTAATTAATTTAAAATAGCTACTGTTTGCTTTATAAAGCAAGGAAGAGTGAGTAGTTGGAATCCTAGATCTGCCCTGATATTTTTCCTGTTATACATCCAAATCAATTGTAATTCAGGAATTTAAAACATATTCTTCTATTCGCGTCACATTCTGTTCTTTCTCTCTTGTTTTTGCAGGACTTTGTGTTCTATGCGTCTCGTCTACGTATTAACAAGCGCATCCTGCACCTGTGCATGGGAAACCATGAACTTTACATGCAACGGAGGAAACCTGATACCATTGAGGTGCAGCAGATGAAGGCACAAGCCAGAGAGGAGAAACACCAGAGACAGATGGAGAGGTGAGGACACAGCGTTCATTTCCCAGTGTGCATCATTATGTATCAATGAACAGCTGCCCTGATGAGCACAGCAAGACATCAGGAAGCTCAGGCCAGAGCATCACTAATTTTAAAATTTTGTTAGTGACACTTTACAATAAGGTCTCATTTGTTAACATATTAACTAACATGAACTAACACTGAGCAATACATTTGCTACGGTATTTATTAACCTTTATTAATATAAGTCAAAAACAAAGTCGTTCATTGTTTGTTCATGTTAGTGCATTAACTAATGTTAACTAGTTTTCATTTTAATAATGTGTGAGTAAATGTGAGATAGATTAATAAATGCTGTAGAAGTATTGTTCATTCTTAATTCATGTTAACTAAAGTAGTTCACTAATGTTAACTAATGGAACCTTATTGTAAAGTGTTACCAATAAAATATTTAATTTGATCAATTATTTTATTCATTTATTTACTTTCTTTGTGAATTTTTCTCAAAGATTTTTCTTTTTCCATTGGGAGTACATTAAGTGTGTTTGCTACCTGTTTTCATCCCAGAGCCCAGCTAGAGAATGAGAAGAAGAAAAGGGAGGCAATAGAGAAAGAAAAAGAGATGGTGGAGAGAGAGAAGCAAGAGATGATGATGAAGCTTTTCCAGTTTGAAGAGCAGACCAAAAAGGTTGAGAGAGGTAAGAGTATTTTCTAGATGGCTGATGATATATAGGGTGAATTCAGGTTGATTGGGACACGTTTTCCAGTTCATCTCACTGGCAAAAAAATAAAAAAATAATAATTGAGTGACTGCTGCCCCCTTCTGGTTGATTTTGCGTACTGTTCAGATCTGAGAGAGCAGTTTGAGAGGGCACGGGTATTGGAAGAAGAGAGGCGGCGGGTAGAGGAGGAGGCAACACGTTTGGAGGCCGAGAGACAGGCGGCACTGATGGCTAAAGAAGAGCTGGCCAGGCAAGCTGAGGATCAGATGAAAACTCAGGAACAACTGGTAAGCAGGAGCCAGTTTTACACACACAAAACAATCCTAAAACAGTGTCAGTTTGTGTGATGGGGCAGAAATCTTTGTTTATCTAGAGAGGAATGAAGAAAGATGTACCTTTTGGTATTTTATATAGGCCGCAGATCTGGCTGAGTACACTGCAAAGATTGCCTTGCTGGAGGAAGCCAGGAGAGTCAAGGAAGAGGAAGCCAATGAATGGCAGAACAGGGTGAGTTTTGAACAATGTTGAAGTCATAAAAAAGTATGGTTAAATTCTTTTTGTCATAACTTACCTCTCCACTTTTCCCAGGCTAAAGAGGTGCAGGATGATCTGGAAAAGACCCGTGAGGAGTTGCAGCATGTTATGGCGTCCCCTGTAGCGGCTGCCCCCATGGCTGCGCCCATGGCTGCCCCCATGACTGCCCGGGCCATGATGGAGGAGCCCTTAGAGAACGATCATGAAGATCATGAGGAGAATAATAGCACCTACAGTGCCGAGCTTCTCGTGGAGGGCATAGAAGACCATCGCAATGAGGAGGAGCGTGTCACAGAGCTAGAGAAGAACGAACGTGTGCAGAAACAGCTCATGGTAACATGTGTATCACCTTTCCTCAAACATAATTATGGATTTGTAGTGAGGATGTTGATTCATCCCAATCAAAACACCTAAAACAGATCCAGATACCTTCATCGATTTCTTCAGTAACTATTTCTGGAGGTTCTGGATTTTCTCTCATTCGTTCAGGAGATTCGTTCAAAAACACACATAAAAATAAAACAAGCCTTATGATTCTTTTTTCAGTTTGTTCACATACATAGTACATAGTACAGACACCATCTTGTAGGGGGAATTTAATCCATTCAGTGATTCAAATCTTATTAATCTGTAGTTTACATCATTACACTTCTGAGTGTTTTTTGAGTATTATCAGAAAGTCAATGTATTATTGATACAACAGATTCAGTTAAAAAACACTACATTGATTTACAATTCATTTACAATTACAAGCATTATTACCCGAAATTATATAATGTATTATATAATGTATATTATATAAGGCCGTTCATGAAAGACATGCTTCATTGATACAGTTTGTATATGAACAACATGGCACGTTTATTCGGTTCATTCATGAACAACGTGTTTCGTTCAGTTGCACTGATCTTAAAGCACCAATTTCAGTTCAGTACGCACCATTCGCACAGTTACGCCACTACTATGAGTTATACTTCATATCTGAATATTCGATTTCAATTGTCCTATTTGGTGTTTACACTGTGACTAACCTCATCTTACATCATTTTTAGGCCCTGAGCTCTGAGCTGGCCGATGCCCGCGATAACTCTAAGAAGACTCAGAACGACATTCTGCACAATGAAAATGTACTAGCCGGGAGGGACAAGTACAAGACGCTTCGTCAGATCCGCATGGGCAACACCAAGCAGAGAATAGATGAGTTTGAAGCCTTGTAATGGCTGATAAATTCTGCAGTAAACCTCGAGCACCAGCAGCGCTCTGCTCATGTGTGAATTTATCTAATTGCCATAAATGGTTTCACTTTGTATTTGCCATTTAAAATGACTGGATTATTTACACAGTCTGCACACACTACACACTACTGTACACACCAGTACAGTAACAGTTTTTGTTTTGACAAATATGGACAACATCCTCATTCAAAGCACTAAAATGTGTATTTTTTAAAGTTTGCCTTGAGAACATTTTTGAGATCCTATTTATGCTAATTGTGCCAAAGTCCTTGGTTTAAGAAATCATGTCATCTTTTATTGGAACCTTTTGAATGTGGCTAACTTAAGATCTTTATGTGTCATGAAGCACATCACTTCCTCACAAAAAGGAGGTTAAATGTTTGAAAAGAACAAATTTTTTATACATATATATTAAACATGCAAATATAACACAAGGATTGTAGATAATTATGTAAAAGATGAATGAGATCAAATAGTGGCCATAACAAACAAGTCAAGTCAGATTTTGATTCAAGAAATGCTTCATAGTAAATTACATTTTCTATGTAATATTTTGAAATAAAAATATGAAATTGATTTGAAGGACTTCTTCTGTCCAGTTACTGTGGGATGGAAAATGCATGGTTAAACGTGTTTTTCACATGTTTTGGCAAAGATCTGTAGCAAAATGTTTTCGATGAAAAGAAAAAAAAAATGCAATCTAAGAATTGTTTGGCCAAGACAGGAGCGCAATGTCTTGACAACGGAATTTTTCAGACTAGCAGAAAGGTTTGCATTGTCTGTTTACCCAGATGTCCTTCTGTTATGCTGGGACCATTAAAAGATCTACAGTTTCATCTGTGCTGATGTGCAGAGGCCCGTTAAAGGCAAATTATTATGCAAAGGCTGTGCCTGCATGAGCCCACAAAGGACCACTGATATTTACTCAAGGACTAGAGCTTTAATTATGTTGCTAGACAACAATGAAGCCTGGTAACCATTTGTTGTAATATGCAAAGGGTCAGGTAACATTACAAGGGGTCTGGATTACTGTGTTCCGTCGGAAAATGTTTGAGCGATCATTAGCTAGTGATTTAGTTCCCTGAAAACCTCCTATAAAAATCTTCCATAAACTACAATGATTTTCATTGAAAGCAGGAACAGTTTATTGAGCTGTTTTTTTTTCTTGAAAAGGCTAAAACATAATTTTATCATTATTTATTTATCATTTATTGGAGAAAGGTGATTAATAATGTCAATGATAAGATGCACGTTTTAAACTCAAGAATCTGTATATGTGCAGTATGTTGCGACCATTATACTAGGTCTATATTATATTATTGATAAAGCATAAGCAGACTCTTTCAAATACACAAGGAGGATTTATTGAAGAAAAGTTTTTAAAGAAACAATTTTTATTTATTAATTAATTTTTTCATGTAAAGGAAGATGTGGCACTTTACATTTCATTTTATATATTGCACATAATATTATCTATTAATATTATTAATAGTAATATCCTACTCCAAAACGCTCTGAAAATTGAGACGTTCAGAAATTACTTAAAGGGATAGTTCACCCAAAAATTAAAATTCTGTCATCATTTGCTCACCCACAAGTTACAAACCTGTATGACACAATGAAGATATTTTGATGAATATGGGTAACCAAATTTGATAGGCCCCATTGACTTTCATAGTATGAAAAAAAAATACTATGGAAGTCAATAGAGCTCATTAACTATTGGCTACCGACATTCTTACAGGTTTGGAACATCATTAGGGTGATTAAATGATACATTTTCATTTTGGGG
This sequence comes from Opsariichthys bidens, assembly GCA_037194245.1. Lineage (NCBI taxonomy): Eukaryota > Metazoa > Chordata > Actinopteri > Cypriniformes > Xenocyprididae > Opsariichthys > Opsariichthys bidens. Next base: position 8,564,229 of record CM074286.1, on the reverse strand, counting down.
TGAACTAACCTAACCTAATCTAATCTGATCATAGTGATGTGGATTTGTTTGCAATAGACGTCTTTCACATTTTTGTGTTTCTCAGAAGCGGAAGTCGTCATAGTTGGGTAAACTTTTATAGTGGTGAATGAGAGACTACATTAAATATATATATATTTTTCCTGTTTCCATTTGCCCAAAAAACAAACAACTAAAAAACTCCATAATAGTGTTTTCACAACTTTCAAAAAGAGGGAAAAAATAAAGAGCGATTGATAACGGCAGTCAGAAGAGAGAAAGATGTCATTTTTACCATCACTAACACCCTCAAAGCAGCGTTAACTAGTTTTTTTTTTTGTAATTTAATGCAAATGTAATAATAATGCTAAATAGAGTGTTATAAAAGTACATAAAATTTTATAAAAATGAAAATATAAGAAACTTTGCAGGGTTTACGATTTTGATGACCGTTAAAACGCGTCATCACAGTCTGTAAAAAGTGTCTATTTACTGTCATCATGTCGACAAAGGAGGTAATTAAAAAAAATACACTGTTATGATTGTTTGAATATAAAATAGGCCTATGTTTACTATAATAGGCTATGTGAGTTTGAATAAATCCCTTTTCTTTGCATGACAAATTGACATTACAAAACAGAATATGGCTCTTTTTGCATTATCCCGAACATTGTACAATCATTCCATTTCATGTGTCCTAGAGCGGAAGAGAGGGTGCGCGCGTAAACGTCACATCCTTTGGATTTTCCCGGCGAAACCGACCCGAGTTTTTTACGTGAAAATCAGTCTACAGGCTTTCATCATAAAAAGTCGGGGAACGTCTCATTTTTTATGTTTAGTTACAACCTATTCACACACTGGCTACAAAAAGCAAAAAGCTAATAATACATGAAAATTCATACATATAGCCCCTTTACAATGTAATAGGATTATGACACTGTTTAGAAACCACCCATCCCACTTCCAGTTCACCAGTCTGCTGCTCAAACTAACGTGAAGGAACAAATGACCATATTAGGAGTGTGTGGATCAGTCCCCGGGGGTGGTGCTGAAAGAACAGCTCCCACTAAACATGACTTCTTTTAATAGCGGTCCCTTGTGGCCACTTTTTCAGGAGACCCTCGGCTGGATTCTTGATGCCACGGGGTGCAAGAGAGTTATGACAAGCCATGAATCAGGAAAGTTCCCATGCCCGAAGCGGAGCTTTGAAAACTGAGGGATATTTTGAAGCGACTATGAGAAGATGAAGAGGCAAAACGTGCGGACACTCGCCTTAATTATCTGCACTTTGTCCTATTTACTCATCGGAGCGGGAGTCTTCGACGCTCTCGAGTCAAAGCTAGAGAAAACCCAGAAGGGCAAGCTTGACTATCGAAAATTTCTACTCATGCATAAATACAATCTCACCAGCCTTGACTTTGAGCATATTGAAAAGGTGGTTTTGCTTCTGAAGCCTCACAAAGCCGGAGTACAGTGGAAGTTCGCCGGGTCTTTTTATTTTGCCATCACTGTGATAACGACCATAGGTAATTTTACTGTTTTAAACTGATGAACTTAATTTGTGAAGACAGTCGTTTTTGTCTAATGATGATTTATAGTTTCAGCCTGTTGCATTGCTTATAATCTATATAATTTTTTTTGTTATATAAAAATATAATAAATATTATAATAATATTTTTTAATAATTATGATTTTTTTTTTTGTTTCAAAATAATCTATGACAGTGTGAATAAGAAACTCAGTGAATCGGATATATTTCACAAGATAAAACGTATACTTTTATGCTTTATTAGTTAATAAACTTCTGCGAAAAGGGCAATTCCTTCCACAAACAATCACTTTGGTTTATTTAGTCGCTTATAGCATTAGTGTTTTATTTTGATGACACTTTCGATGGATTTAAAGTCTTTGTTTGGTTTTGCATTGCACATATTTTCTCAAATAGAAAGAATAATAATATTATATCATTTAATCATTTAACTAGCGACTTTAAAATGCCTAAAAACTGTATTTTAAATGGAAAAGTTCTGAAAACGGCAGCTTTGGGGTTTTCTGATTTATTTATTAGTGCCGAAATTCAGCAAAATTCAATCTTCGTGAAATATGTTCGCTAAGACTGCTTAAGACATATAATTAACTTAGTTCGGATGATAAGATTGATAAATGAGCCATATGAAGAAAAACTCTCACACAGTCATCAATGAAGTGATTAATCCTGTGTTACAGTACAGGGTGATTTCGGTCATTGCTTCCGGTGGATTAGTTCAAAAATGGTCATAGGTTATTTTTAGAGGAGCACCATACAAAATGCTAATGTATGTTATGTCAGTTTTTACAGTTATATGATATAAAGGTTTATTTGTTTCTCTTTTAAGCCTCATGTTTTGGTTGAAAGAAACACTTTTAGATTGAAATGGCTTTCACTATTTGAAGTGATTATATACTGTATACATAATTTTATATCTTCATACATCCTTCATGAGAAATTTAATGCACGACATGATATTTTTGACTTGAATATAATCAGTTAATTTAGATGTTACCACTTGGTTAGCCCTACAATTTTTGTGATAAACATTCATGTGGTCTGGAGGGTTTGGATTAGGTCAGATAGCATATTTAAATGAATCATTTAACATTAAGTTAGTTTTGGAGTTATGGTTATTAATTCTTCATGTACAGTCATGCTCAGCAGAACATGATGGTTTGTTCATTACCTAATCTATAGGTACAGAATTATCCAGTTAAAAGCAAGAGCGGACATTCCGTAATGTTATAGATACACAACAGTCGACACTTCATTGACCTAATTTGCTTATTGAAAACGTGAATCTTTTTGTTTTTCCAATGCCGAGAGCTATGTGCAGAGCTTCAGCAAATCTCCAGGCTAATGCCGTATTAGTCTGCCCTCATTGGGGAGTTTACAGCATCATCATAACAATATTGAGATGGCTAAGTGCAATGAATGTCAGTAATAATATTTACAGAATGTTAAAGAACATCCAGTACAAATACACGTGGGGGGTGAGCGTCTGATGAATAGTCTAATGACTCTGGTCAATAACAAACTGTGAAGATATTGACTGTCCTGTTTACCTCTTTAAATATTCAGAATTCTTAAGAGGTTGTTTAACTGACATGCACCTCCAAAGCACTCTAATGTTATTCTATGCACAGCTGAATTACGTAGGTAAATCTCAGACTCAGTGGAACCTATTGACCTTTCGACATTTCATGGTAGCTTACTCTGGTACGGTCTGTGTACTCTTTTTTTAAATTTACAATGATTTTAGAACTATATCTTTATTTTTATCTTTATAGTGATTCTTGGTGTGAACAGGCCTTTACTCCTCATCCTGTCTTACCCATACCTGTCTTTTGTCATGCTTGAAGCTCAATAAGTGGTGCGTTTCTCAAAAGCATTGTTAGCCAACTAAGTTCTGTCATTACAAGCATAATTCACCGATTCTGTGTTTCGAACATTAGCAAACGGCATCGCAAAGTTAGAGTTAGAACTTCAGCTCTCAATCTGTGGTTTTTCATAGTTTTTGTTACCATAACATGCTTAAAATAAGCATGTTAATCTGCTGTGCTATCTATATCTTTATTGTCTCAAGAGAATTATGAGGAGTGCGCGTGTGCGTGCCTGCTCCAGTACCTCTAGGTAATCCTGGAGAATGATATAAGGAGGAAAACACACTTGAATCAAACATCCAGAGGGAGAACAAAAGTAGAAAATGCCATGTTTGTTATTTACAGCAATAATCTGACATTAATTCCATCTCAGACTGATTAATTAATAAAATTTATCACTCCACCACCTGCATGATGTCATTAACGACAGTTCTAACCAACATGGTTTGAACAACGGATGTGCAACTAAGTTGCATTTTCTTTAAGCAGTTGTGACTAGCTAGTTAGTTTCTCCAACAATGCACTATTGTAGTTAAAGAGTTGGTTTACCCTCATGTCACTCCACACCCGTAAGACCTTTGTTCATCAAAATTAAGATATTTTTGATGAAATCCGAGAGTTTTTTTTTAGACCACAATTTAATCACCACTTTCGAGGTCCAGAAATTTACTAAAGACATTGTTAAAATAATCCACATGACTGCAGTGATTCAACCTCCATTTTATGAAGTGACAGGAAAACTTTTTGTGAGCAAAAACAAAACAAATCTCTTCTCTTCTGTGTCATTCTCATACGCAGTTTATGTTCGGCGCTTCCAGGTTCTATGTCAGAATGGCGACTCATTATTGGCCGGCTCCTGTGTTAGCATCACGTATGCGTCGTGCTGCTCACGTGAACATTACTGAGTCAGTGTTCTGATGCACAAAATAGTCAGGTGGACTACTTTAACAATGTCTTTAGTACCTTTCTGGACATTGAAAGTGGTGGTTAGATTGCTGTGGCGATTCTGTGGGCGATTAAAAAAAAAAGATTTTCATCAAAAATATCTTAATTTGACGAACGAAGAACGATGTTCTTACAGGTGTGGAACGACATGAGGGTGAGAAAATAATAACAGAATTCTCATTTTTGAGTGAACTAACCCTTTAAGCAGTGAGTTACGTATAGTTTTGCAAGAAATGCTCTTCGTTGTGATTCAATCAGTGACTAGACATTACTCATATTATAAGGACATAAACTTTTATTGGTTCAAACCAAAAATCATGTGATGTCCAGTGGATGCAGGTCTGAAGGGGTTAAGGTCTACATACATCCAAACATAGAACGTCGCATCAAGTCTTCCATGAAAATGTTGGTTCTTTGAACCACTTATCTTGTCCTGCTCTTCTTCCCAAGGTTATGGCCACGCCGCCCCCAGTACGGATGCTGGGAAAGCATTCTGCATGGGGTATGCACTTCTAGGCATCCCCCTCACCCTGGTGATGTTCCAGAGCCTGGGCGAACGCATTAACACCTTTGTCCGCTTCCTGTTGCACAAAGCCAAGAAATGCATGGGCCTGCGGAGGCCGGAAGTCTCCATGGCCAACATGGTGATCATCGGCTTCTTCTCCTGCGTCAGCACCTTGTGCGTAGGAGCAGCTGCCTTCTCCCACTACGAAGGTTGGACTTTTTTCCATGCCTTCTACTACTGTTTCATCACCCTCACCACCATCGGTTTCGGGGACTATGTAGCCCTACAGAAGGACAACGCTCTCCAAAACGACCCTCATTACGTGGCCTTTAGTTTTGTTTATATCCTGATGGGCCTCACAGTTATTGGTGCTTTCCTCAACCTAGTGGTGCTACGGTTCATGACGATGAACACAGAGGACGAGAGAAGAGACGCGGCGCAGAGAGCGCTGCTCTCCAAAGATAAACGGACAGATCCGGTTCTGCGCCGCCCGGACCATCCGAGCCCAGCCGCCATGGGGCGAGACAAAAGGCGAGGGCTGAAGAGCGTCTACGCTGAGGTGCTTCACTTCCAGACGGTGTGCTCCTGCCTGTGGTACAAAAGTCGAGAGAAAATGGTGATCCTCCCACAAGATATGTCCTTCACTGATGCGCTAATGGAGCAAGGAGACATATCGCCCCACCACTTTTTCGAACCCGGCCCCACAGGCTGCGTGTGTAACCCTCAACGCTGCTCGGCCATTAGCACTGTGTCTGCTGATCTGAGAAACATGTCACCGTTCAGGCTCTTCTCTAAGAGACGCAGCTCTGTCTGAATCACCTCACTTTCTACTACAGTCACTGTAGATCTTTAATGAGTCACATTAATTATTTTATCAGCCTTCACATAAAGATGCTTAATCAGACCACTCAAGATTGAGGTGGACTGATGAAAGAGATCTGCTACGAGTCTTTTTACACAAACACATCTACTCTCTATAGCAACGCTTTGATGACTGTAAGGAGAATACAAATGGTCTTCTACATCAGATTGTACATTTACACACTAAAATGGTACAATCGACAGTGTTTTAACAGTTACTAAACATATTCTGACCAAAAAACTTCTCATTTTGAATATTATTTTACCCTGTTCAGATGAAATGCTTACGGTATAAGAGTTGTAAATGTGTTCAGTCATTTTTGGCTTTGCATTGCAGTGTTGTTTGTCTTTCAGAATTGAACTGAGAATGCCTTTTAAATTCCAACTGCGTATCCTGAATTTGAGTTGAATTTGAATTGAGATAGATAGATAGATAGATGGTGTTTGAAATGTCATTTATGTTGGAAAGTAAAACAGAAAATTATATTTAGCCTAGTTTATATATTTCATAATGGTGACTGAAAAAAATATGAGATGGGAGGAAAAAATTAATATTGCGTTCACTCGTAAAATTCAACTGGTGATGGAAATAATGAGACTGGAAGAAAAGCGATATCTTAATTCTTTTGTGAGTGAACGCTGAGTTTCTCAGGGGTACACAATACTTTTAAAAGAGAAAGCAAAGTGTCTCAGGGCAACTCAACATTTTTTTGATCATTTCTTCCTCCTTTCTAATATTTTTTCCATCACCATGTCCCCTTCTGGGCTCCGTAGAATGCACGATCTGCATTGAAATTCCTCTTCATTTCAGCTTCCTGTGGGGTGTGGCAAATTCAACTCAAATTCCAACTCCTTAAAAGGCAGCCAGTTCCTCATTTCTGCAATTTTGCATAACCCTGTTTCTGCAATATTGAGAAAACGACATCTGACACACTTTATTAAGTATACTGTGATCTGATAAAGGATATTATTGCCAGACCGTACCCACTCCATTACTGAAATGAGTCCACTGTTCTAGACTTCAGTGTAACCAGTAAAATGAAACACCTATCAGGTATTTGTTAATCCAGATGGCGTACCAACATGACTCCTGCTCTCTGCCCAGCTCTGTACAGTGTGTTAAAGGAATAATCTGACCTTTCGAAACCGCCTTAAACATATTAACCTGATGGAGGCCACGTGGACTGATAAAATGATATTTGCATTGGCTTCAGATGACATTGTTTTTCAAAACTAGGACAGAGTTGTCTATGTAACAATGATATCAGAGCCAACATCTCGGCACGGAAAGCGAATGCGATTCTTGAGCCTGAGGTATCTAATTACTCTTGATGTTTCACACATAAATGTCAACTTTGAAGATAAAGTATAAATGTGACCTTGGTCTGAACTAGAGCTCTTGGAAAAACAGCAGTGTTCCCATACGGACCCTCCAAGTGCTCTCAGCACTGATCTGGACATCGTGTCCTGTGTATCCCCCGTGACTCAGAGAGGCCTTGCTGCTCCGGCTATGTTTGGCCCACAGAGGAGTGTGTGCCATCTTCACATCCTGCCAAGGAGAAAGCGCTTTGTGCCCAAGACTTTGCCTTGAGCTATTAAACCTGCATGACTCAGTGACAGAAGGAACGCCATTACAACAAATGCCTGTATTGTCCCCCCACGGTGGTGGCATCTGTTGCTTTTCCTTCTATATTTTTCTGGTTTGGCATCTACATTCATGTGAAATTTAAAAATATCTTTTGGCCTGCAGGTCAATGAGGGTAGGACAGAGTGTACATTTATGTCTCTATGAAAGATTATAAAATATCCAGGGCACAAATAAATCTTTTTGATGATTAGAATAATAATAAAAAAGAATAGTAAAAAAAAAAACTAAAGGATATGCATTTGTATCTATACGTTCCAAGTTCAATAGTTGACCTTTTTTGAAAATGAAAAAATGACATGTGAAGGCCAAGTATGGCCAAGTAATTTATCCTAAGCGTTTAACTCATCCAGTTAGTGCACACACATTAGGAGTAGTGAGTAGTGAGCGCTCACACCCGCAGCAGTGGGTAGCCATTTTTGTTGTGGCACCCGGGGAGTGATTGGGGGGTTAGGTGCCTTGCTCAAGGGCAAAAATATTTCCTGCCGGTGTTGTGCCGAATTATTACCCCTAGTATTAGTATCTTTAGGGTAAAGTGTGGGGAAGGGGTTATGATTAGGCAATCAGATAGTGACTTTAACGAGGTTGGTAATAATTTGGCAGTATTGAGAATCGAACCTGTAATCTTTGGGTTAACATCTAACATTTTGTAAAAAAAAAAAAAAAAAAAAAATTAGATTTGGCTGAAATGTTTTTCGAACCCACTAAAAACACATTTTCATTTTTTCCGTTTTCATTTTCACATTTACCATGACTATGTGCATGCGTGACGTATGGTGATGTGATGAATGTAACTATGCACATGATGCATAACAAGTCAAAATTATTTTCTGTAGTATTAATCTATTATCTCTGGTAGTGAGTATACCACAAACTTGATTTGACCATTTCTTAAAGTCAGAATGACATACCATTAGCAACACATTTAATGTAGTATATTTTGGAGTGAAAAAAATATACATTTATTTTATCTAAGTCATACATTTAGTCATTGGCTGCTTCTGAAATAGCATACTCTCTTGAGGAGGTGCTTATTTTGAACAAGCGATGCTGTGATTATCATGTGACCTACCAGCTTCAGTTATGTCGCTTTACTGCCATTCACAAATCTTCTCCCATGGCCTCATGAGATAGTAAAGTGTCTAATGTATGCATGATTATATGTACTTCAGGGTCTCGTCGGAAGTAGTCGGTCATCTGCGTTACAATGTGGCTATTTTATGAGTACTGTGAAGTTTCAGAAGAAATTTATTTTTATTTGGCAGGTGTTTGGGGGAGAGGGTTGAAAAATGAAGCGGTCTTGGTGATGTCAGCGGTCAAGAAAAGTTGTTTCAGATGATAATCAATGATAATTTTTAAATTTTTTTTTTTTAAATGAAAGACTAAGATTTGCTTTGAAACAACCTGCTGAAGAATCATTCACAATCAGATGAAATTTCATGCTGACTTCAATGTGAGGACCTGTCACTTTAAAACTACCTGGTATCAACGCGTCTTTTCATTGGCAGCGATAAAAACACTGTGCTGAGTGCTGATAAACGTTCAGACTTGTCAAATATTGCAGGCAGAAATTACTTCCGAAAATAAAATGGACTTCAACGGTGAGTTTGTGAAAATCTTCGGCCAAAATCGGAAAATCGCATTATGGGCTGGTGGCACAGCGGCTGCTCTGCTTGGACTCGGTGTCGCGTATAAATTTATGCGTCGGGAGAAAAAGTTAACTCGAGTGGGAGTTGTTACTCAGCTGCTGGTTCATCCGATGAAGTCTGGGAAGGCGGTGTCGGTAGAGACGGCAGAATGTCTGCGAATGGGGCTGAAATATGGCGAACTGCGAGATCGGTGAGTATTTGACAGAAGTGTGCGTCTTTGAACGCACATCTGTTATTCACGCTTTTAAGTGTACTGTTATAGAGCCAGTGCGCGAATTATGGGTTCCTTTTAATGATTTACCGTCTTATAAAGACTTGGACGCTAACGCAATGCGCTCGGTTTTGTCTATTCTGACTAACTTGTAACATCTGTGGCTACTAAAACTTTTGAGAACTTCGAAAATGTACTCACTTGTGTGCAGGGTTGGGGAGTAAAGAAATACAAGTAACTTAGTTAAGTGTTTATAATACAAAATTTGAGTAACTGTATTTCATGACCGTTGAGTGGTAATCAGATTACAGTTACATCTGAAAAGTATTTTAGATTACCAAAGTGATTACTTTGTCGTTTAAACAGCAATTGGTGATTCTCTGACTCCGACGGTCTGAAAAAGTTTCATGTTTTGTGATAAATGTTTGTCATTGAGTCATTTTATAATTGTAAAAAAGGTCACTGCAACTTTTTCTCACATTTTGTTTTTCCCCCTCACAATTGTGAGTTTGCATTTCACAATTCTAACTTTGTATCACAATTGCGAGATTTAAACTCACAATTGCGAGTAATAAAGTCAGAATTGGGAGATGTAAACTTGCGATATAATTTTTTTCTTGCAATTGTGAATTTAGTATGCAAGTTTATATCTCATAATTTTGACTTTTCTCAATATTGCGAGTTTATTTCTCATCGCAATTGCTACTTTATATCATGCAATTCTGAGGGAAAAAGTCAGAATTGTGAGATTAAAAACTTGCAATTACCTTTTTTGTGTTTGTTCCACACTTATTAGTATTCCAAAGTATTTAGATTAAGTTACTAAACTTGAGTAGTGTAACGAAATACGTTACAAATTACTTTTTAAATCATGTAATTTGTAATCTGTAATGAAATGCCTTTTAAAAGTAACCAACCCAGCCCTGCTTATATGTAACAGAAATGCTTCTTTTGATTTTCTTTGGAGGGGTTCAAACCTTATGTTGAGGGGTCAGACACCTCCCCAAACAAACCATACATTTTGTTTTGTTGCAGTCACTGGCTGGTCATCACAGAGGATGGACACATGGTCACAGGCAGACAGCAGCCCCGTCTGGTGTTGGTGTCTTTGAGCTGTGAGGGTGGGCAGCTGTGTCTTAATGGACCCCAGATGGAGGAGTTGAGGGTTCCTCTTCACCAGCCTGATAACGCAGTTATGGACTGCAGGTACATTGTGTTACAAACACGGACAGCTGACCTCAAGGTGATTTATTGTTAATGTTTGTTTACGCCACTGAATTAAAAAAAATAATTTATGTAATCAGTGTTGGGGGTAATGCATTACAAGTAACTTGTGTTATGTAATCGGATTACTTTTTCAAGTAACCAGTGAAGTAACGCATACTTTTTCAATTTTCAACTGAATAGCGAAATTACTTTTTCAAAGAAGTAACGTAAGTTACTTTTTCCACATTTATTGACTGACAGCTCTCCTGTCTCCATGTTGAGAGAAATAAAGCGCAGAGTTGTTGTGTGCGCTGTGTGTGAACATGATGGGTATTGTAGTTCTAGACTAAATGTGAACATGCATTTACTCATCTAACGTGCACGAAAACATTCAGTATTCTTGAAAAATGAATAAAAACGGTGAAGTGCAATCTCAGAAATCTGTAATAATGCACTTAAATTACACAAATATACTTTATGTATTTAATTTCACTTTATTAATCAATGTTTTTGCCACCGACCCTCAAAGATCTAATTCAACCATACTTATAAGCAAAAATTACTTTATATTTAGAAATCAGTGTTGAACTTCCTTCTCTTGTATCCTTTTTCTTCTTTAATCCAGAATGGCAGCACATCTAAACTGTTTACTTGAGTTGCGGCCTCTACTGTACAGATGTAATTATGCATTTACTTCAGCCTGAGGCTTATTCATTTCACATTTGGTGTGAAAGGATCTTAACATTTGCCAAAAATACAACTTTTTTTTGTTGTTATTAAAAAAACATATAAGCAAGCCCAGCCCAGGTGAGAAAAAGTAGTGCAAAAGTAATGTAACGCATTACTTTTCATAAAAAGTAACTAACACAATTAGTTACTTTTTTAGAGAGTAACACAGTATTGTAATGCATTACTCTTAAAAGTGTCTTCCCCAACACTGGTAATTGCGACTTTCTATCTCACAATTCTTTTTCCCCCTCATGATATTAACTCGTAATTCTGATTCTTATAACTCAGAATTGTTTGGTAAAGTTGCGGTTCTGAGAAATAAACACAGCTAATGACAACACTGTTATGAAGTCAGTTTTCCTTAAATTCTCACAGGTGTTGTTCATCACATTAACTGTGGACATGTTCCAATAATACTGAACAACCAGAAACTTTCTAAATACTGTAATTTACAACTTGGAAAAACTAATTTCTCTTGAAAAGCGAATCAATTTTATGTGTGGTCAAATTTTATAAGACTTAAAAATAATTTTTCTTGTGTGTGCAGAGTCTTCAGTATAGATGTTCAGGGCAGGGACTGCGGGGACGATGTGTCTGAGTGGCTTACTCGATACCTGGAATCAGACAAGACCGTTCGTCTGGTTCATTTTGAACCTCATCTAAAGGCGCAGAGGCCTTCTGAGAAAGATCCCCTCTATCCTAAGGATGAAAAGGTTGGCTGGACAGCCCTGTACATGTCTCATACTTCAAATAAAGATTTAAAAAGTGTAGATCTTTAACCATAAAATTATTATTGTAAAACCTGTAATACTGACTCTTGAGATGGGGACAAAACATGTCCCACAATTGTACCTGCGATTACTAATTTTTTATGTACAAACATTCCCATTTTAAATTAACTAGAGAGTAGAAATGTGTTAGAATTTGAGAAATATCATTTTATTTCAGTATTTTTATTTTAGCAATATTATATTACAGTGTCGCTCAATCATTCGAAAACCAGATATATATCTAAAATGGAAAAAATACTAAGGATCCAGACAAAAGAGAATAATTTAAAAAATATATTTTGAGGTTTCACCACTGTATTTCTACTTCCTTTCAACATATATGAAAATCTAGGACATTTTCTTGCAATATGAACAATTTTTATATTCGTAAAACTATTTACCAATACTATTTTTGTAAAACATGACTGTAAAGAAGAGCTCTAATGTTTCCTGTCACTTTCTTTGGGTTATTTCTTATCGGTCACTGGCATTATCTGATCTAATATTTCACAATTCCTCAGGTGGCCTATCCCGATGCTGCTCCCATCATGCTAATGTCGGACGCCTCTCTTAGGGACCTGAATAGCCGATTGGATAATGATGTTACCGTCTTTCAATTTCGTCCCAGTATTGTTGTCAGTGACTGTGAATCATTCACAGAGGTACAACTGAATATAATACTATATGATACGATGTAAGGTGTGTTATGATGCAAAATAAAACTTATTCCTACACCAGGACACATGGGATCATATTCAGATTGGCAAAGTGGAGATGAAGAGAGTCGTTGGCTGTGGAAGGTAGAGTAGAATATACACCGTACGTTAGTAAGTAATGTAAAATAATTAATTCTCTGTATTAATATTCAGATGCCTCTTTACCACCGTTAACCCTGAGACTGGAGTCATCACCCGGAAAGAACCACTGAACACGCTCAAAAGGTAAGTGCACACAGAAAATGCGTTTTTTTTATTGCACTACTTTAATTAAAATCTACTCGGATCAAAGGGTAGAGCTCACAAGTTCATGGCTGTTTAGTCAATAATTCTCTTCTCTTGCCTCTTGCCAAAGAACTGGGCTTGCCTTTTTTTTTTTTTTTGTTAATCAGTTACAGAATTTGAAAAAAGAATCGCATTATTATACGGCGTAAGGTGTAAACAAGTCTTTCTTTTGTTTTATATGCTTTGTTTTTATTAATATTATTGTGGAAACCGTGGAATTCTTTGAGAAGAAATTCATAAGAACATGGTCTTTATTAAATTAATGATTAATTTAATTTAAATTAATAATAAGCAATGTTTCTTGAGCACCAAATCAGCATGTTACCATGATTTCTGAAGCATCATGTGACACTGAAGACTGGAGTAACGATGCTGAAAGTTCTGCTCTGACATCACAGAGCTATTTTTAAATCTAAAAATATTTCACAACATTACTGTTTTTATTGTTAATTTTTATCAAATAAATGCAGCTTAATAATATATGTATTTACTTAAAAACAAATGCATGTTGGGGAATTGTGCATATATATATATATATATATATATATATTTTTTTTTGTCACCTACATGATTTTTTTGCTTCATAGCTATCGACTGACTGACCCTAACCAGAAAACTGCACCAATATTGGGACAGTACTACACTGTCAAGAAAACGGGTGTCCTTCATGTCGGTGAACCTGTCTATAAGATCAGCTATTAAAATGGGGCCAGACGGGATGGAATGCAGAACCATGTCAAAACCTAGTGATTAAGCCGCCTAATATACAGTTTCTAAAGTTAGAAAAATAAGAAAAATAAAATCATATGCAAAGATTGTAACATTTTCAGTATTAATGTACAATTACGGTTGGAAAAGACCAAAAAGAATCTTCTGTTCCTCAAAATAATTCCACAAGGGTGAGTTATGACAGTCAATTTTGAGTGAATTAATTCTTTAATGTCCTTTTTTTTTTTTTTGTGAGAAGATATGAATTCTGTGATTTGTGAATAAACTGTATTCAGTATTCTACATTTTAGGTACTGCAAATTTACCTGTGTATTATAGAATAAGATAATTATGCTGCATTGCAATAATGATCAGGTTTAATGTAACAATTCAACATAGTCTGTGACTGATAATAAAGCATTGAGTGTCTGAAAGGCAAGTTTCAGTATCGTTTGTTTTCTCTCAACATGTTAAATGATACCAACCATCCCCTGACTATTGAATAGAATTACTAATAGTGCGATGTTGAAAGGAGATCAGGCATACTGAACATAAAAGCATTTTGAAACTTAATTAGTACTGCTCATTTGGAAAACATCCAGTAGATGGCGCCATTTCAGTGATTACAGTGAGTTTTAGTAGAAGACGACCAGGAAAGCTTAACAAACTCCATTTGTATTATATATAGTTGCTAAGGTCTCTCCCTTTTCCTCTCAAGGCTTTAATCCAGGGATGTCAAACTCAGTTCCTGGAAGTAAGATATATCTCTCAATTTCCTGGAGTTTGTCATCCCTGTTTTAATAAATCATTAACTGTTAATGGGGAGATTTTCAGGAATGGTACAGACATCTCTAAATATTCTATTTGAATGCTTTCTGTCTTCTGTTGGTGTGTTGTCATTTCTGTATAGATATCTGCACATGTGTAATGTGTATATCAGAAATGCTGGGTTTGAGACTAGGTTGGACATGGGAATGTCCCACTTCAGACCTCAGCGAGTTTAAGTCAGTCACATTCACCTTTTGGCCGCATGATGTCCCCATCACACATCGAGAACATTGTGGTTTTTTTTGTCAATTGTAGCAAAAGCAGAATAAAAATGCTGGCTTTCGCTGAAAAGGGACAATTAAGTTATATATAAACTTATTGTGTAGTGTTAAAGTTTGTTTTGTAAGTTTATATATATATATATATATATATGGTAGCTCTACAGTATAGTCATTAGAAGGACTTACTGCCATCTTGAAAGTGATCTTAAATGACATGTCTCTCTGAGGTCAGGGTTTGGTCTCTCAGTTCACTTCACAGGGGCAAATCCAAATTCTGAGCGGTTTTGGAATGCAGCATTAAATTGTGTCTATGAACAAATATTTTTACAGTACCTTCTGTCTTTGGTCCATCAACTGGTTCACAGTGGCTGTTTAACTAACTTTGTCACTTGATTGTTTTTCAGCTTATAATTCACCCAAAAAATTAAAACTTTGTCTCTCATGTCATTTCGAACCTGTATGGCTTTTTTTTTTTTTTTTTTTAATTGTGGAACACAGAAGGTATTTTGAAGAATGTTGCATTGTGTGGACAAAGAAAAGATGTTTTGTGAAATTCATACAATTTTTTTTTTGGAGTGAGTAAATGATGACAGAATTTTCATTTTTGGGTGAACTGCGCTTAGTTGCAGCACATAGTTTCATATTCCTATGTTTGTTACAATGTATATCGCTGCAATGGTATTTACAATTTCTTTTTACTTCTAAACAAAGAACGAAATATAAATTCACTGTGAGAATATCGTGGCGTTCAATGAGGTTCATTCTCTTATACTTTAACCCCCGGTTTCACAGACAAGTTTTAAGATAGTCCTGAACTAAAAAGCATGTTTGAGCTGTTTTAACTGAAAAAACTTCCACTGAGATATCTTAAAATATGTCACTGCCAGTGTTTTGTCACAAGAGGCACACCAGTAATGTTTTTTCTAGTCTATGTTTATAAAAGCTACTTAAAAATCCTAAATGAGCTATGACCTAATCCTGGCTTAATCTAAGCCATTTCTGTGAAACCGGGCTTAAGTGTGCAGTATGTGAGCTCAAGCATTAAGTAACTGGCTGCAGTTCACTTAATGGCCACCGGTGTCGCTAATAACAAGGGTTTCTGATCAAGCGAATGTGGGGTCTTTAGATACATTAGTTTGTTGAAAGTTGTTATAGTGGTATTTTGCTACTGTAAGTCATTTAATGCAGACTGCAGTAATCTAGACTGATATTAGGCATGGTAAAACATAGTACTTGCTGAAAGTCAAGAAAACAAGACTAACATGATTATTATTTTTTTTTGTCAATGAATGTATCCATCCAAATGGTTGCTCGCCTGTCTAATAAAACATAATATATTAAAGTATCTTTGGTGTTTTCATGGTTTCTACAAAATAAAACTGGAAACCGAGGGTAACGCACGGACGTGGTTCGTGTCCTGGTTAAAATAGCTTACTTCTCTGGATTTCAACATTGGAAACTTTTGGGATTATGTAACGTACTGCAAGTACACAAGTCAACAAAATATATAAGATTGTACTAGTTGTTTTTGGATATCTTATTGTGCCTCTAAATTGAATGTAACTTGATGAATTGATAATTACAATATATATATATATATATAAATATATATATATATATATATATATATATATAGTTTTGTGGAAGACAAAAATGAACTTAGTTAAAATGCAGATATCATAAAATAAGATGAAGAATCCTGCAGTACAGATTTTTTTATTTTAGTATATTTTTATAGGTTATTGTTGTATGGTATTGTTTCGCATTTGTAAGTGTAATTATTGCTAAATCCATTCTTCCAAGCGTCATCAAGGAACACACTCTATCTCATAGCAGGGCAGATGTCTCCTGCCAGCATGCTTGTCGCTCATTCAGTAAACAGGCTTCTCCTGCGCTTTTAACTGGGAAAGAGAGTTCATCATTTTCTTCCTGTCGGGAGGCTAGCACATCCATGAGAAATATCTCACTAAGATGTCAAACTCGGTGAGCAGGATAATGACAATCATATTTTGGCTTTACTCCTTTCTGGAAGCGTTTTTCTCCCCTTTCATTTTGGGTGTTCCTTTATATCAATTACTCCTTCATAAACCTACTTCTAAGGGCCATCTCTTGCCATATGCGAGACTGTCCATGAATTTTCTTTGCAATGATTATTTTTTTTTTTTCAAAAGGTTTTTCCCCAACCCTCCCCACAAACATCTACAGACAATTTAACGTTTCCATTTCACCTTGTTTTGGGGGGAAACCGGAAACCCACGCCGATACAGGGAGAACATGCAAACTCCACATAGAAAGGCCTCCTTGCTCAGACGAGACTTGAAACTGAACCTCCTTGTTGTGAGGTGACAGTCCTACCGCTAAGCCACTGTACCACTCTATATGAGTTGCTTCAGTTCTCTTAAAGATAAAGTACCTCTACAAATAAAGAGACGCACATACCAGGCAGAACTGTCACCGGGGAGGGGATAAGCGGGAATGCTGTCTCAGGTCCTATGAACAGGGAGGCCCACTAAAAGGCCGGGGGAAAAGGGGCCGGCCCACTCATGTAAATGTTGTCCCAAGCCCCTTGAATTTAGCGGATACACTCTTTCAGGTTGCTTTTTGTGGACTTTCCCTGTAATTAGTGTGCTGTAAGACATCTACGATGAAAAGTGTTTGCTAGATGGCAAGTAATTACAGACTTGCAAAGTAAACACAGAGTGATGTTTTAGGTCTTTTGTTGTCTTTCAGGCAATGATCCAAAATATGTTTTGCATGGATGTCTTTTGTTGGGTTTGAATTCATGGGCCTTGTTGAGTGTAGACAGGTGTATATTTTCTCAAGAGCAAACAACTTGTACAATCTACTCTTTAAGAAAATCATGAAGATGAAATAAAAACAAGAGTACTGCAAGACTCAACCCACATTTACATTTATTCATTTGGCAGACGCTTTTATCCAAAGCGACTTACAAGTGAGGAAAACAAACAAGTGATTCTTCATGAAGAGGCAAATGGACACAGGCAGTGCTCACAACACAAGCTTCAGACATTGCTCAGAGTAACATAAACTAGAATAGGGAGGGGAAAGAAAGGATTTTTTTTTTTGGGATTGGGCTAAGTACTCTTGAAAGAGATGCGTTTTCTTTTGAATATGAACCTAATCAAGATACATGTTGGAACATGACCTTGGAGATGGAACCCAGGGCTTCATCCCAGGACACAATCTGGAGGCAATGTTTGCATAGAATTAAACCTCAGTGATGTTTTCACCTGTCAGTTCACCTTCAGGAAATCTCTAGGATAAGTCCTTAGGATTTCTGTCAAAGGAATATGTCATGTGGCTTTTAGAAACCTAATTATTAGTTTCTGCTTGTCGCAATGCAAATAATCTTGTTTCAGCACGTCTTCTGAAACTTTCGTAATGGTACGCCCATAACCTGTGCGTTAATTACAGCATACAGTAAAGCTCTGTAGGTGAGAGCACTCGACTTAAAGATTTAAAAGACTTAGCAGAAAGATTTCTTCTGTCAACTTGAGGTTTGTGTACAGTTTAACTGTAAGATTTTTCTGGTATTTTATATTGCAAAAGACAAGCCCTAACAAAGCCTGTTCTTTTTACATCGTTTGTTGATTTTATTGTGCCACATCCAGTTATGATCACCTGTCATCAGCATGCCAGTTTAGTTAAAAATGAACACAACCAATAAAAAATATACCCTATAGTACATACACTATACCGGACACTTTATTAGGTACACCTGTTCAACTGCTCATTAACGCAAATATCTAATCAGCCAACCACATGGCAGCAACTCGATGTGTTTAGGCATATAGACATGGTCAAGACAGTCTGCAAAGAAATTTCAGAAACTGCTGATCTACTGGGATTTCATGTACAACCATCAGTAGGGTTTACAGAGAATGGTCCGAAAAGAGAAAGTGACCAGTGAGAGTGAGTTCTGTGGGCGAAAATGCTTGTTGAGGCCAGAGGAAACTGGTTTGAGCTGATAGAAAGGCAGCAACAACTCAAATAACATTTGCAACCAATACAGAAACTGAGGTTACGACTCACATGGGCTCTGTTGAGTCTTGATTTCTGCTTCGACATTCAGATGGTAGGGTCAGAATTTGGCATAAACAACATGAAAGTAGGATCCATCCTGCCTTGTATCAATGGTTCAGCCTGCTGCTGGTGGTGTAATGGAGTGGGGGATCATTTCTTGGCACACTTTGGGCCCCTTAGTACCAACTGAGCATCATTTAAATGCCACAGTATTGTTGCTGGCCATATCCATCCCTTTATGACTATAGTGTGCCCATCTACTTCCAGCAGGTTAACACACCATCAAGCTCAGATAATCTCAAACTAGTTTCTTGAACATGATAATGAGTTCACTACACTCAAATGGCCTCCACAGTCCAATAGAGCAGCTTTGGGATGTGGTGGAATGGGAGATTCCCATCATGGATGTGCAGCCAATATGTACCAAAATAAAGTGTACCTAATAAAGTGCTGAGAGTATATTATAGCCAAGATATTATGAGTAGCACTCAATTTGAGAACAGGTTTCAGAAAGTGTACAAAATATAAAATATAATACTATTTGCCTATTTTACTTTAACCAATTTGGCCAAACGTTTTGAAAAACAACCAACATAATAGTCATAAATGAATAAGCATTTCATTTTAATGATGTATTATCAAATTCACTGATTACAGAAGATAAGCATCGGGGCTTTCAAACATTTTGATGTCAAGGACTCAAATATGATAATCCCCTTTCCTAAAAATACAAAGGCATTTCTAACATTCTACCCCATCCCCCCCCCCCCCAAAAAAAGCACGGTTAACTTATTTTAAAGGCTAATTTCATAAAGCAACATTTTGCTTGTATAGTAAATGTAATAATGTTATAATAGACAAACTTCTAATTCTAGCTCAAATACTTCAGTGCTGTACATTTAATTCTTATAATCACCTTGACATCTTATACATGCAAAGACCAGATGCACCACAATACAAAACACTACATTTATATCTACCTTATTTTTAATGTCAGAACAGGTGTGATCATTTTTAACTTGAATGTGTGAAGCTTCCTTCAATTCATTTCCAGAGTTTTTTGCTGTACAAAAACTGCTTGATATTGGTATTTCTGTAGTTATAAACACAAACAGTTTTAACATTTACTGCATTTTTATTTTTCTAGTTATTTAACTATTGAAAGTCTCACACATTCACAGAAAATAGCTTTATTCATGTTGCAAAATAAGGTGGATAGAAGTGCCTATTCCATACTACTTAAATATGGAAGATGCATAGTTCAGTCCAGGTGTGTGGAAGGGATCAGAGGTAATGAGTGATTTTTAGGATCTTGATTGATGGATTGGCTTTGCTTTGGCAGGATGTTGTCAGTTAAATTATGGTAGATCACCTACATTGTGCTCTGCTTGGAGTTTTTGACATACTTCACAGTGATGAAGTCTGTTGCCGGGATAAAATTTGATCAGAAAATCAGAAAGTGCAATTTTAAAATCCTTTTACTTTGGACTTCATTTGCGATTCAAAAGTTTGCATTATTTACGTGCATATGAAATACGACTAACTTGCATAATTTAAATGTCTCATTTTACTTTTAGTTCACCTAGTACTGCAAACACTAAGGGTGTAGTATGTAATTCTTAATTTACAACCCCATATAGACTTGGTTTGGATCTGCATTCAATGGAATTTTACTGTAAACAAGCCAAAACACTTAATTGAATGAACCATTTTTACTTGCACACAAAAAAAGACCTTCCGTCCATGTCTATTAAAGGAAAAGCAATGCCACTTTGTTTTTACATTTCAAAAAATGTGCATTTTGGACTTTCTTAGTTAAATCATAAAATTAGCACATTTTACAAAGCAATGTATTTTAATTTCAAGGAGTTATGTTTAAGAAAGTATTTCAAAAGCATTCTTGTGCTTTTATTTAGAATTTCTCCTTATAATTTTAGTTTTGATCTAAAATAAAAATCATTGCCCGAACTAATTACTTAACCACATTCCAAAAATAAGATCAACATTTGAAGAATGCTCCTGCATGTGTTGCATGCGAAACGAAATCAACTTTTGGCACAAGTCTGTTGTGGTTTTCTCTTTGGTCTCTAACATCACACATCTGACTGACCTCAGAGCTGCTGTTTCATTGATACATTGTTTGAACAGGATATCTTTGAATTCTCATTACTGCCATCTAATTACTGCACCACACACATGGCTTATTTAAACAGTTTTCTCTTTTTTGTGAGGGGGCTATTTTTAGTCTTTTTGCTGCCGCCTTGATTCTTAGAAAAAGTCGCCTTAGGTTTGCTCTTCACAGGTTTCTTCCCCTCTTTTCCAGTCTTTTTAGTCTTTTGTAGCCAGACATTAGGTTTTCTCACATCTTTTGGTTTCATTGGTTTGTACGGTTTGGGTTTCTTTCTTTCCGGGGCTCCTTTTATGGACAGTTTGGGATTACGAGATGGCTTTCCTGTGACTTTTTTGTCTGTCTTGGTTTGTAACATTGACTTTTTGTGAGGAGGAGCTTTCTTGAGTGTTTTTGTGCTCACATTTATTTGCTTCTCCTTTGATTGAGTTGTCTTCTTTGACTTGTCTTGGCGCAGTTTTGCTGTGGTGGTTTGGCCTGGCAGTTTTTTCTTCGGTGCAGATGTGGAGGGTTTGGCCATTGCGGGCTGGCGCGTGCCCGGTGGTTTAGTGGGTAGTATGATCTTTTCCAGTGGTGATCTTGTAGGTGTTTCGCTTATGCCAAGCACAGTCACTAAAAAAACCCAATTCATTTCTATGAGTCTTCAAGCAGTTTTGTTGCATAACACTCATTTCAATGAGTCAAAATTATTTTCTTTGGCAATCTTAATCAGGAATATTTGAGATAAGTTGAGATATTAAAATAATAATAAAAAACTATTAATAAAGATAGATTCTTACATTCTCTAGGTGTGAATGGCACTTTCTTCCCTCTAACCTTAACTGGAAGTGGCTTGTATTTGCACTTTCCTGGTGGTGCCCTCCTGTAAACAGAAAACAGACAGATGGGATGCAGAGAAATAACTCACATTAACCTTAAAAAATGTAGGCCTGCTTTAGGGACGTGAAGTATGAAAGAAATTTGAATGGCATCATAATTATTTCAACTTAGATTGATACATAAAGGGCTACATTCACATTGTCAGTCCAAATCTGATTGTGTATCCGATTAGGACAGAAATGACTGACTGTCCACATTGTGTATCGCAACTGTTCAGATCCAATTTGTTCGTCCCATGCCGCTCTTTTGTTTTCTATGGCAATGATGTTGCATAGGTGTACACCAAAAATAACTTTACAAGGGGGTTTGCAATGCATATGTTGTCTTATTTATAATAAATAATAAACATCTCTGTTATAGCCTATTGTTATTCTGCTTGTCCGGCACTTTGCAACAACACAACCTTGTTTCTGCAGGGACTTTCAGCATGTTTTTTTTATAAAAATGTCTGACGAGAGAAAGTCACACAAACCTCGTGAAATCGGATCAGAGCAGTCAGACTGAAACGGATTTCCAGAAAAGCGAATTTTAATAGGATTTCAAACTACATATGAATGAAGCTCGAAATGGATTTGTAACATATTTTTTTTGTGCCGTTCACATCTGATCCGAATTTCAATCGGATGTGCACAAAAATCGGATTGGGATTGACAGTCTATACGAGGCTAAGGTTGTGTGTGTGAGGAGACAATGACCTCCAGCTGCTCCTATTAGTAATGAATCTCTGTTTTTTCCACTATTTAAAGAGGGATAAAGAATATGGAACATCTGGGATTAATGTATGGTATTTCTATTAGTGAGATTGATTTCAGATGTGCCGAAAATCTCCTGAAGTCTTGTTGGTTCCAGCAGGATGTCTCTCTTGAGTTATCTATCAAAAAATTATTTAAAACATCAAGCAGCTTATGTTTGATTGATTCGTTATTTCACTCTCAAGATAATTTTGTCATTTATTTATCCTTTACTACTTCTACTACTACTACTACTACTACTACTACTACTACTACTGTAGATTCATTTTATTTTAAAGGCAAAATAAAATAATAAATGAAACATTTCCATATCAGACCCACATCTTACCGAATAAACAAATCATTGAGTTATGATCCGTGATAGATAGAAAGATGATAGCAGAATTCCAGAAGTCTGGATGGAAACCATTTGGTGAAAGCATGCACCACAGATTCCAAGATTCCAAAGGAATATAGACCGCATGACGCTTAAACTGACACGTCCTGTAGTCCCAGCATGATGTCTTAACTGAGAGTTATCTGTTACATTTTAAGTCTTATAATGGGGAATTTACCCAATCTGTCTATATGATTTGTTATATAGAGGCCACTGCTTAAAGATGAATTTTGACAGTTAATTTCTTCACTTACTGTACTGCCTGCAAAGATAGATAGGCAGATAGATAGATATTACCTTCATTTGCACAGAAATCTGTTTAAGTTGACCATATGTTCCAAAATATACATACCTTGATGGATCCACAAATTTGTAAAGTGTGCCAAAGGGGGACATAGCACTTGGATAGGAGGTTGCTAGAAAATAAAGCTCTCCTTCAGAAAAACAAAACAAAACAAACACATGGTATGAATGCTTTTCAGCCATTATTGTTTTAATGTTTATATTGAGCCTTTACAGAACTGTGCACAAACCTACCCGCTTCATCCTCAGCAAATGAGATGATGAACTTGTGGTGATGATTTATGAGGCCAGGAAAAGAGCAGGTTGCAGTGTCACCCATGCACACATTCTTTTCCTTCCAACTCCCAGTTTTCTTATCCTCCTCCAGAGCCATTAGTCGTCTGAATAAGAACAAAAGCTTGATTTGTCATTTCTCCTAGACTTATTTTAAGAAAAAATGTAGTGACCAAAAAAGTACTGTAACGTTAAAGTTGTATATATTCTAAAAAATCTAATTGAAAGATGATTATGCAGAAAAGTTTTTGCAGTACTGAAAGAGCGTTGGTCCTTACCCACTCATAAAGTCTCCAAAAATATAAAGACCATTTAGGTTGGGTGATTCGCATCCTCTGTATACATAACCTCCAGTTACGGATTTCCCAACATGATGTCCATAGGCAAATATTGGAAGAATGTCATCTATTAAAAAAACAAAACAAAAAAAGCATGTTTGCAGAGTACAACAGGTCATTAAAGCAATGTGTAAAGTGAATTTTTTTTCATTTAATTTGACATTAATGTGACCTTAACTGAAGTTAATATGTTTCATTAAAATTCATTCTAGAATGTTCTGTTATTTCCTTGCCTTTTGGGTTGCTTTGATCATGAATCATCTTTCTTTCATTAAACACAAAGGGTTTCACATACAGGGCTTAGAATAAGCCAGGATTAGGGCTTAGATCAATTAGGTCATTTAAGTAGCTTTATAAATGTGCATTAGAAAAAAAACCCATTTCTGGTGTGCATCTTAATACAAAACAATAGCACTGACATGTTTTATTCAGTGCAAGATGCTTTCAGTTAAGACAGATCATACATGCATTTTATTCTGGGTCTGGGACTAGGTTTAACTTGGTCTGTGAAACCAGACTAAAATTAGATATTTTATGAGTGTCTAAATGCAGAATGTCTGAACTGCTTGTACTAAGAAAGTATGGCGATTTATACTGCCAAGCCCCAGAAAAGCAAGAAAACCCCCCCCAAAAAACCATCATAAATGTAGTCCATGTGACTTGTGGGTTATATTCCAAGTCTTACTGTAGAGTTACGTTAACGTTGTCTGAGGAACACAAAAATGTAAGCCATTATTCAATGAAAATACTCTCCACCGCTGCAATGCTGCTTTTAGTCTCAATGCATTAGACCTGGGCCACGTTTCAATAAGGAGGTTCAACCACCTCCGAGTTAACATCTTGAACGTTCAGGTTTGAGAATATTTCATTGTAAAGCCTATATAAACTGATCACTATTCCGAGTATTGGGGGCTTTTATGATGCTTTAATTTTCTTTTTTTAATTTATGGGAACTTGGCAGTATGAATCATCATCCACTTTCCTTGTATTTCCTTGTCAATCTGATCCACAAAAACAAAGCGACTAAAAACACTGTATTGTTCATGTCAGCCCAGTAGATGGCAATGTCACTTTGTAAAGACTATGCACCTAAAGACTGAACACATAATACGCATGTGCATGATGTCACAGTTTTTAACAAATTTGCGTTTTTGTTGTTAACTTAGAGATGATAACGGTATCATATTCAAAAACTTGCACTTTGAAACCGGTTTCAAAAGCTTGTATTTTCAGGCCACCACAACAGTGTTGTCATGAAAATGAACGGCCAAAACACATAAAAAGTTCTCAGTTTTTAGTTGAAAATGGTGTTGTGTAAACAGCCTCTTAGACATTCTGCTTAATATCTTCCTAAGGATTCCATGGAATTAAAGAAAAGAGTATCAGAGTTGGAATGGCATGGGGGTGAGTAAATCACGACAGAATTTCGATTTCCAGAAATCAGGAGCACAAATTTATGGACTGGCCAGTGGTATGAAGTTCTCCAGTGACCAGTTTCATTGAGCAGTAAAATATTCTTGGAATTCTCTGTTTGTCATTGTCTCTAACCGAAATGTGTGTGTGGTTATTCTACAGTCCAGCTCACCTAGAGAAGAGTTCTGGCACAGTTTCATATCAAAGCATTCAAAGCCTTCTTTGGCCCTCCATCCATAGTTTCCTCCCTTCACAATGATGTCAACCTCCTCATATCGATTCTGACCCACATCACCACAGAAGATTCTCCCTCTGCCGTAACGGGTGAGCGGATCACCTCGATCCACAGAGCAGCGCCACATATTCCTCACACCATAGGCATAGACTTCTGGCTTTGCATCAGGCTCTGCGAGAAAGGGATTGTCTGGAGGAATCTTATAGGGCTTTCCATCTATACCGCTACCATCCACATCAATCCGAAGCACTTTTCCTAGCAATGCAGATCTGAAACATATTTGTTTGTTTTTATGAAAACTTGTCTGAGAGGGAGTTGCTGGAAAGAGTTTTATCAAAGCACTAAAGCATGATATGTGACCATTAGATGTTTCAGTTTTGTCAGTTTTGAAACCCTTACCTGTTTTGAGAATTTCCAAACTTCCCAAAAGGGTCTCCTGCTTTTCCACCATCTCCTGTAAAGATGTATAAATATCCATCTAGACCAAACAGAAGCTGCCCACCATTATGGTTTGCTGCAGGCTCCTCAATCTCAAGAAGAACTCTTTAGATACAGATTTAAAACAGAAAAAATAAGGAAGAAATAAATATAAAGTAGCCTATTGTTTCAAATACACTGCCAAATTAAATGGATAGTTCACACAAAAATCACAAATAAATTTGACATTGTTTACTCACCCTCATGTCATTTCAAACCTGTATTTGTTTTTTTTTCTCCTTTGGAACAGAAAGAATATAATCATTTTAAAAGTATTCTCGTAGTTCTTTTCTATACAATGACAGTTATAGTCACTGTCTTTCAAGATCCAAGAAAATGTCTTTATGCCTTGACTTGTCTGTATGTCTATGACTTCACAAACTATGACGCCAGTTTTGACTTCAATGACATTTGGTCATGAAGCATGAGAGAACCAACCAGGTTTTATGTCATTAACATGCATAAAACGTGATGCGTCATCTGATATCTGAAGCATTTTTTGTGCTTTTTGAATTTGACCCACATCTTGACTAGGAATATAATATGCATTTTAGATTTTCCACACACACAAAAAATAACATTTTGTATTTTTGAGTGAACTATTCCATGTATTTTAATAGCATATGCAATATGAATCAAATTAACCTCTCTGAATGTGGGTCTGCCATGTTCATGTCATGAGCTGAGACCTTCATCTCGCTGATGCGAACTTTCTCCAGTTTGCCGTTAATCAGAATGGAGTAGTAGATGAAGAAGCGGCCATTGTTTCTGTACTTCGGATGGAAGGCGAGACCCAGGAAACCTCTCTCATCTCCTAGCCACTGTGTGGTCAACACCTCCCCGCTGATGTCCAGGAAAGGCTGCTCCAAGCGGCTGCCATCTCTCAGATACACCCATACAAAGCCGATCTGCTCTGCCACGAACATGCGGTGGGTGTCATCTCCGCTGTGGACCATCAGCACTGGGTTCCTCAGCCCGTTGGCCACTTCCGTCAAGCACAGCTGCAGGCAGCCTTTGGTGTCCTCCACCACTTTGCCCAGATTGCTGTACAGGTCATTGTTCCTCAGGACGTTTGGGTAGCAGTAGTCCTGATCAGGAAGGTTAATGAGGTTACAGAAATGCGAGCGGTCTTTCTCACACGTCTCCTGAAGGCTCCGGCTGTTGGTTAGGTACTTTACCACAGAATGGCACTTACTGTGGAAGTCTGAGCAGTAATTGAAGCACAGTCCTGGTAGGTGGCGCACTGGAGTGTACGGGTCTTCGGCATCAAACAAGTGTGCGGCGTAAGGAGAACACTCCTGTGGACGTGAAACACAAGTAAGAAAAGACAATTAACTAGAATTTTGACATTTCCTGAAGCTTATTGGCTCGTTCTGAAGAGCCCGACTACAAGTCTCTGATGTTCTATAACAGGCGGTGCCCAATCCTATTCCTAGCATTATTCCGTCTTCAGTTCCAACCAGTGTTGTAGAAGTTAAGAACAGACTAGAATCCATCGTAATCCAGGTACTCAGACTTTACTGAGCTGTTCTTGACTACATCATTGGTTCCACACCTGCTCTAACACACCTGTTTGTAATCATCAAATATTCCTGAATTATTGGTTCAGGTGTATTTAATTAGGATTGGAGCAGGAAGGTAGGACTCCGGAGCAGGAACAGGATTCGCACCCCAGTGAAAATTACGAGTAAAATCGCTTTGAAAGGTAGAAATTTCAAAATAGTCTGATTGGCCAGTGATTGCCTTGCAATATTATTTCCATGGACTTGTTATGCCACAATATAGCTCTGTATGACTGGTGCATAGGTTTTTATTTAATTTTCCTTTTTTATTTTATCCGAAACATTCCCAAACTTGTTAACTATATAAAGTAATATCTGATATTCCATTTTCCACATATGTGTAAGAAAATGAACTTTGTCATTTAAACACCTTTGTAATTATATGTTAGTTATGGAAATGGCCAAAAATGGCACAATCACCCTGAATTAAAGATTAGTTGATCTGCAAGAATCAGAGAGGTCGGATTTACAACACGTGGCTAAATTACTCCACTTTTCCCCGAAAGACATAGTTCGCTTGCAGGGGTGTTTCCTCTGAGGGGGCAAGGGAGGCATATTACAAAAATAAAACAGTTAATATTACAAAATGTGACATCAAAAAGTGTTTAAGTCTCGGATCTCTACAGAGACACCCGCAGGTGCCTCCCTTCTCCTCATAGAAAACCAGTTGACAGCGCGCTGGGGGGTTTTGTTGGGGGTGACTAAGAATGAATGGGGTAAAGTTACGTGAGAGGAGGCAGTGTCTCCATCGCACTGTGATTGGATGAAATTGGTTATGATTGGATATGATTGGTTTGTGTGGTAAATCTCGCCTCTTGTTTATGTGAGTGTTCTGTCGGTTTGAATGAACAAAATGATGGAATCAATGGGAAGACTATTGAAAAGTAGTAAACAGCTCAGCCGCTTAGATATCACCGTGTTTACGCCACGTCCAAATTAAACTTGTTAAATGTGAAAAAATCTTAAAAAGACCTGAAAACATAATGACTTTGGGGGTTTTAATGCTTTTTAATCAGCTTGGTGAAGTTAAAGACATATCTTCTGTTTATCAAGCATGACCGATGGTATGAAATAGCAAAAAATACAGAAGAACAGCTGAACATCAATACAAAAATAAAATATATTGTTTATATAGTTTCTGCCTTTAGTTATTATTTTGGAATAAATGTAAAGATGCTTGAACAGTAACTTTATGAGATTGACTTGTGAAGATAAAAATACAAAGTAGGATTGTATTTGGTTTCTTTTTTGATGTATCGTAAAGTAATGTTGCCAAATGTGCCAACGTTAAGAGTAATGCACATGAATTTACATTTGATTCATGAATAAATAAATTAATGTAAGGATTTTGCCTCATCATTTCAGAGCACCATGTCCGGTGAACTAGAAAAGGAATTGAGGATTGCTATTGTCGCTTTCAGAGAAATGTGTATTTTACAAACTATATATATATTTTTTTTACTAGTGGGCTACTATGTCCATTTAAATATCATTAACATAAAACAGGAAAAGATATAGTAGCTATAATATTGGGCTTTGTTCAAAATATGTCATATCTAACCAAATGAGCAATAGTCTTAAAGCACCACTAATAAAAGTATTTACTGTACATTTCTGCATCTGTATTTATAATGCAGTCGCTCAGCTACTGAGAAGAACTGAAGTAATTTAATAGCAGGTGCAACTTTCTCACACACATAACATTTCAAAAACCTCGAGTTGCACAAAATCAGGAACGTCATGATAATTGTTCAGACATACCTGACACATAATATCTTTGACCAAATCCCCGCACACTGCATACTCTTCTTCACCAATCAGATCCATGATATCCCAGTATCTCGTTGCAATATTGTTGTCCGTTTTTTGGTCACAGCAACCAAATTTCTCATAGTGCCTGCAAAACTCGAGGTGGTAAGGGGGTTTGAAGGGTGGCTGGTAGTCCAAACACTGAGGATGTGCCAAAGTATGTCTCAAATAAGAGAAATAAATTATTATAATGACACGTGGGAAGAGTCCTTGGAGCCATGCAGTCCTCTTGGGCAGGAAACTAACCTCAGGGCAATTTGCACGATGATGATGATGATGATTTAGTGTATTCGGCTCTCCTGGCATTTTTGCCGTGTGCCTATAGGAGTGGAGAGTGTTTGCTCTTGAGCGCGTGTGTACAGTAAGTCTGCTTAAGCTGTATGTTGTGCGTGCGTGCGCGCGCTTGCCGCACACTTGGTTTAATGCGCGTCTTTGATTACCGGATATCGTCTTCTGACGTGCTGAATGGGCGATTTAGGCAACAATATTTGTAATGCAGTAACGATCATGTTTTATTTAAATAACCGGTTAAATACAATCAATGTTTAAATTCGATAAACAATAGCTAAAACTCGCATTTGAGGAAAAAAACTGATTAAAAAATGATTTTATATGAAATATTTTTGTTTTTTCCTGTCAAGACTGCTGGAATCATAATTTATTATATTACCTTTTATGAAATGGATGCAGCCTTGTAATTTGCTATATATTTGCTATATATATATATATATATTAGTAGCCTACGATGAAATATCAACAGTAAAAATCACATAAAACAAATGAATCGAGAGCCATCCATGCTTGACACATACACCTGAAGTTATACTTTTAATTACATTTTTTATTATTATTTTAAAATTCAACTTTATTTTTTGTTAATTGCATGAATGAAGATTAGTTTATATCGAGTTTATATCGTGTTCCCTGCAAAAACTCCTGCTGATGTCCTGAAAACAAACTCATATATCCCGTTTCCCACTGAAAAAAAGATTATTGATTTTTATCTCATAATTCTCACTTTTTATCTAATAATTCTGACTTTATATCTCACAATTCTGACTTTATATCTCACAATTCTGACTTTATATTTCACAATTCTGACTTTATAACTCAAAATTCTGACTTTATATCTCACAATTTTGACTTTATAACATACAATTCTGACTTTATATCTCACAATTCTGACTTTATATCTCACAATTTTGACTTTATAACATACAATTCTTACTTTATAACATACAATTCTGACTTTATATTTCACAATTCTGACTTTATAACTCAGAATTCTGCCTTTTTGTCTCACAATTCTGAGATCAATTCTGAAAGTGGCAATAATCTTCTCTTTTTTTCCAGTGGCGGAAACGGGCTTCCATAAACTCATGTGTGTCACCTAGTGGGGAAAAATAAAATAAAAATTCTATTCAATGCAATGTAGAAGTGGATGGCCCGATTTTTATCAGTCCAGTGTTTTACTTAGACAACTTTAAAAAAAAAAAGAACTATAAGAAATAAATATGAATGTACACAAATTATAATACAAGATGTAAAGAATACAAAATATTCTATAACATTTTTTAGGTAGCCTATATTATTGTACCGACACATCCCAAATTTGAGATTGAGTATGATGCAGTTTCTTCTAAAACAAATACTTCCATGTTCTGATGGAATACCTGCACCACTTTATTCAACTTACATACAAAGGAAACAATGAGGAAAAAAATAATATCACTATTAATTCAAATGCTTAGTTCAATAATGATCAAATTTAAAGGAAAAACTGTCAAAACAAGATTACTAACGACTCTCAAGATTCTTCTCCATATACCATTAACATGAAATACATCTGTTTAACGACTAACTATTTCTCTATCATTTCACCATCACAGTCGGTAAACTTTGCAATGACTTTAAAGTATAGAATTTTTCTTGTTCAGATCTTATCCAAATTATTGCTGGTTACCTTTCAAAACTGCTCAACTTTTCTGTGTATCATGTTTGTCTTCAGAAGAAAGTCTGTTTCACACATGCATAAGCCATCTGTTGCTCTTCATTGACAGATAAGCTCAACAATAGCTCTTTATGGCATTCCTCATATAATCCATCCCTCTGCAGTGATCCAGCAGTATGAACTGGAAAGTGTTTAATATGCTGCAGAATCGAATCATTGTTTATTCCATCAGCCTCTATGGAGTTTAAATGTGATTAACTATATCTAAACAATTTTCAAAAATTATGCCCATGTACTGTAAGTAGCTATTTATTTACTTATATTTTGAAAATCGCACATGGGTGTAACTTGCAGATAGCCTACTTAAGACATTAGGGAACCCTCATTTAACCTTTTTTCTAAGAGTGTATAAACAGCATTTTTACTTTAGTCCAACTTTGCACTTTGTTTTCAGCTTGTCATAATATTTGCAGTGCACCTGCCTTTAACTTACCTAATTTCATCCAAAATTAGCCTTGATAAGTTCACAGTGAACTTTAATAACAATAAACTCAGATGTAAAATTAACACGTCATTTATTTAAGAAATATTCATCATTGTCCATCCCATTTGAAAGCTGTCCAGAATGCAGCACAGTTGTCGAGTGAAAGTCACAAGAAAAATAATTTAGAATAATTGGATTGTATATATATATATATATATATATATATATATATATATATATATAATATATATATATATATATATATAATCTAGTGGGAAAGTTAAAGTAACATAATATGCCATGGTCTAATGCATAGTTCCTTCATAAGCAAAAATGGGGAGTTTTTATTTTTTATTGCCTATCCTTCCCTCGTGTGCTCTTCATTAAATATCACCCTTATGAGCGGTAATTTGGCCTGTGCCATGTTGTTCAACAAAATCAGAAATGAATGCTAAAATAATCAGTAATGGCGTGAAACAAGCTCAATCGCCCCATTTTCAGTTAAAAGTAACAATCAGCAGTCTTCTTCACCATCCTCCACGAGAGGAATTTCTGAAAGATACAAAGCAAAACATTGGTCATTGGTATGATAAAAAACAAGTGTGTGTGTGTTTATACCAATAGGTGGCAGCAGCCTGAGCCTCACCGTCTGCAATGTCTATGCTAGGGCTTGTGGAAGCGGTCTCTTCCATAGAGGTGATGGCATTGGTTTTCTCAGACATGTTGTTTAATCCACCCGCGTAGGAAGAAGATGGCTGTATGCCTTGAAGACATTCTGATGTGTCCGAGATGCTATCGCAGGTCTCCGCCTCCCCAGTGTCCAACGGCACACTATTTTGGCTCCCCGTATGCCCTGGATATGAAGGTGGGTTTTGTTCTTCTGAATGCTGTGAGCTCCCCAGACCAGCAGGGGGCAGATCGTTTGGGGGCTGACAATAAGCACCACTAACAGCCTCTTCATAAGAAGGCAGTGGCACAGCAACACCATCTACAACCAGGATGTCTGGATCCCGGCTTGCATCTTGCACTTCACTGTAAAAGACACTTTTTAATGAGAAAGTTAAGAAAATATCAAAATACACTGTATGGTTATTATGTTGGCAGTACCTCGGACTTTGCTGGGATTTGCATTTGAAATGGAACATCTTGGCTGTGATCACCAAGAGCAGGGCCAGCAGCACACTTGTGGCCGTACAAGCCACTACTTTCCATGTGGTTAGCAGAGAATCTTCGAAACCAGGCCACGCTGTCTCTATGGGAAAAAACGATTTACTTATTCATTCGTACAGCCAAGTTTGTCATTATATACAATAATTCTATAGTATATAGATATATCTGACACCAAACTTGTGAATGGTATTGTATATATGCTGGCCAAGGCTGCATTTATTGAACAAAAAATACAGTAAAAATTGTTAAATATTATTACAATTTTTCCCACTGTCTCTTCAGTGTCACATGATCCTTCAGAAATCATTCCTATATGCTGATTTGGTGCTCAAAAAAACATTTCTTATTATTGTCAGAGTTGAAACAGACGTAATATTGTTGTTGAGACCGGCGAGCATAATTTCCTCGAAATAGAACTTTTCAAAACAATGTTTTTGGATTGACCAATTTAAATCAATCCCATTTGTTTAAAAAAACATTATAAATGCATAATTAATCTGTTTCAGTTTTATACATTATATACGGTAATGTGTATTCAACATTAAATAAAAATGTGCACATTCTAATGTGTATGTTTCATATGCTGCAGCAAATAAAAATCTTTTAACGAAACTTTTGTAGACTAATTTACCATCTTTGATGCAGTAGAAATGCAGTTGTGGAAACCATTGCCCGTACTGGCAGGTGATGTACTTATAATCATTCGCTAGAGAGTAGCCAGGATAACAGTAGTATTCTACGACCGTCCCATGAATGTAGCGGTCACATGGTTGTGGGTGGCACATGTAATCTCCGTGCTCTATCATCGGGGGTAAGGAGCATGCTGTAAAAACAGACAGAGAAAAAGACTTCTGAATCAAAGAACTCCGTCCCACACCACATTTTAATATTTGTCACTGTATTTAACACTTCAAAATAACACTATTACTTAGCTTTCTTTTTACATTACTGCAGGTTTTCTTAATGACTTTTTTAAATTAGCTTTCAAAAGTTTCATATAGACCTCGAGATTTTACTTATCTTTCATTAGCAGAGAAAACTAAAGGGCTGTGTGTACTTTATTTTTCGCATTACGCTCCGTCTTGCACACAGTTGAGAGCTCAAGCCTTTCCAAATATACTCCTTTGGCCGTGAGTCTAGTGGATTTTGTTTTCAAGCACTTGCACATGTGTTGTTGTATGTGCACAGTATGTGTGCTTGTGTGGAGACAAAAACCGGGCTGCACACAGGGTTGGGGAGTAACGAAATCAGATTACAGTTACATCTGAAAAGTATTTTAGATGACCAAAGTGATTACTTTGAATTTTAATGTCATTTAAACATTAATATAAACATTACTGACTTTTTTCATGTTTTGCAACAGTTGCTTGAGTCTCTTGTAATTGTAAAAAAGTTAATTGCAACTTTTTATCTCCCAATTCAACTTTTTTCCTGGCAATTTTGAGTTTGCATCTCACAATTCTGACTTTTTTCCCCCAAAAACGCAAGATTTAAACTCACAACTGCGTTTTATAAAATCAGAATTGGGAGATATAAATTCATAATTGCAAGTTATAAAGTAAGAATTGCATGATAAAAACTTGCAATCCTGACTTTTTTTCTTGCAATTGCAAGTTTATATCTCAACTTGTTTGCTTGCAATTCTGACTTTTCTTATATATCTCATAATTCTGACTTTTCTCAATATTGCGAGTTTATATCTCATAATTTTGACTTTATATCTTTAAACAATTGCAGAAAAAGTCATAATTGTGAGATAAAAACTCGCAATTGCCTTATTTGTGTTTGTTCCACACTTATTAGTATTCCAAAGTATTCAAAAGTATTTAGATTAAGTTACTAAACTTGAGTAATGTAACGAAATACGTTACTAATTACTTTTTAAATCGCGTATTTTGTAATCTGTAGTGAAATACATTTTTAAAGTAACGTACCCAGCCCTGGCTGCACGTGGACCCTCCTAATGACGAAAATTACATCACATAGACAGTATGTGGACCAGGCACAAAACGTGGACGGCCTAAGTCAACTTTGGGATAGGGGTGTCGCAATATGCCAGTATTCACGATAATAATGATATTCAATAAAATTAATTGCCGTTATTGTGTTAATTAGGGGTGACGCAATATACCGGCATTGACAATAACCGTGATATTTAAATCAATAGTGCGCATATGATAATATGACCCGTAAATAATCAAATCCAGTATCTGGTTGATATACCAACGTACAGTAGGTGGCAGTATTGCGGCTTAAGGCCCTGATTACACAGAACGCGTTTTTTGCACCTTTTTTTAATTGTTTTCTGTGGAAGTGAGCGTTCTGTGCACTGTTTATGCGCCCCGGGTGCCTCGCATTTTAACCTCCTGCTGCGCCTCGCGTTTTTGCAGGAGATGAAAAAAATGAGTGGAAAAGCGACCGACGTCATTCGCTTTTTTTTTCCCATTGTCCAACCGAATGAATGGAGAGACGGCTTTCCGTCGTGCTGACGAATGTTTACAGTTCTTTGGACACTGTAAAGATGGAGCCCGTTGCTTGTAACATACTTTTTAAAAAGTTTTTGCTAATATCAACAAAAAAGGATAGTGCGGTGCACCTCGCGTTTTCAGAACTGAAAAACACGTTATGTGTGATCAGGGCCTAACGCTGGTTGCCACCTGTCATAAAACACAAGCAGACACAGAACGCAGCTTCTAATGTTGTGTAAAAGCATGTCGTTGAATATGAAAGATTAGACCTGTGCTCCAAGAAAGTTAGCCCGCCAATGTGGATGTTTTTTTTGGATTCCGTGAAAATGACTCGTTAATCATCCCAGTCTGCAGGACTTGCTGATACCGCCAATTTGTTCACCCACCTCCTCCTCCATCTTTTGTAGATTTGACCACTCTACAGAGAGTAAGTTGCTATTATTTCGCAAGCCCTGAAACAGGAGATTAACCTATTACCTGCTGATTATTTACTATATTTACATCCATTGGGGCTTATTAGTCAAAAAGTGTATTCATTCGAATGAAACTTATGGATTATGCTTACTTCAAATGTCTTTAGAGAGCAGATTTGATGTGAATGTGAGCATAATGGAAAGCTTAACTCTCACATGTAATTTGTTTCATTCATACTCGACGCTGGAGGGCGCCCTTGCGCAGAAAGTCCACAAGTGAGACTCATTGGTGTAATAAAACTTATGACACTCCAGGAAATCCCTAATATGGATAAAGACATTGCTGTATAGCCGAATAAAATGCAGATAAAAAGAGAATTACCATCATTGTATATCTATCTTATTCAAGCCATCTCGGGTATTAACATAAGGATAATGTATATTTATAATGCAATGCCAGTTGATATGCCTTTATCACTGCACAGAATACTACAAAACAATATAATTTCTGCAACAAGGTTCTGTGATAAGAAGCCACATCAGTTTATAGAAGGATGTTATTTCACACTGGATGCCATTAAGTGCATAATTGTTCCTTTTGTACGCAATGGTGTGAAGATGAGTTTGACTGATGGCATTATTTAATTTTTTGTTTCTGATATATCATTATCGTGTATTGTTTTGGCACTGATAATCATAAAGTGAAAAATCTGATATCGTTACAGCCCTACTTTGGGTTTAAGACTAGATGCTATCAACCATGAACTAAAGTTACGTTTACATTTCCGTTTCGCGTTTTTCGTGTGTACAGACGACAACATTGTCAAAACTATCCTTGTTCACACGGATCCGTGAAAACGACTAAAAATGCTGTATTCTGCTGCCAAGCCAGTAGTTGGCGCTGTCACTTTGTGAAGACACATTACTCGTCCATAGACTGAACAGGTAATATGTGGATGACGTCACCGTTTTCATAAATCCGTGTTTTTGTAGTTTACACAGAAACAACAACGCCATTGTTTTCAACATCCCAGTTTCAAAATTTTGCATTTTCAGGTCCCTAAAACACTGAAAACACATAAAAAGTTAACCATTTTTAGTTGAAAATGGTATTGTGTAAAATTTTCAAGGGTAATAATCTTGTTTTGACAATTATAAAATAATTTTATAAAATATTATAATATGGAATATGATCAAAAATGATAAAAAGCAATTTAGCAGAACATACCAGTTGATCTGTTGATTTTTCAACTCAAAACTGAGAAATTTAATGATATTTACCCTCAACATCAAGGCACCGGGGTGGCATGTCCGACCAGATGAGGTTATACATGCATTCGAGAAGTTCAGGTCCCTCTAACTTGTAACCAGGAAAACACTGGTAGTGGACTACAGTTCCAACAGGCACAGAGAACACTGCTTCCGAGATGTTCATGTAACTGTGTGGAGGTATCAGCGGCCGTAGACAGCCTGTGGAGACCGAGAACGGGTGCATGAAAACCTTTCCACGATCAAGTGGTGGACATGATATCACATGAGAATTTTTGAATTCTAGTCAGATTCGTTTTGTGTAATTGGCAACAAGTAACTTGCATCAACCTTGACAAGTTGGCTGATTATCCCACGTCCCATCGGCTTGACATACTGATTCCATAGTTTCCGTGTCAGGGTATCGGATCTGAAATCCCTCATGACAGCTAATAATGAGGCTGTCGCCAGGCCTGTACGTCTTATTTGTTACATCAGCATCCTCGATGAATGGAGGAAGACAATCTTTGAAAGATAGATCGGCTGAATAAATAAATGCTGCAATATTTTCATAAAATTACAGAAGAGAACAATCCTCACCTTCTGAAAGGCACACTGGTTTAAGGCTTGGTTTCCAGCCTAACGATCCATTGTGGAAGCGAGTGCAGATAATCTTGGCCGGCCCTTTAAGCTATAACCATCCACACAAGAGAACCTCGCCACCGAGTTTTCGAAGAACACACCGGTGTTTGGAGTTCTGAGTCCGTGCACAGGAAAACCAGGATCCTTGCAGAACGGCTCCACTGAAAGTGCACAGAGAAGAACCAAAACCATGCATTTAAAGCAAAGAAGACCTATTATGATTGTGCCGATATCAGTGTTGAATCCGATTTGGTCGTTTCTTGTTTAATACCTATCAAGCATTAATATACCTGCTATATAAAGTAATTCAGAAATCTACTACTTGTTCAAAATGTGTATACCTCCCACCACCACTCCTATATTTTAAGCATTTCATTAAGAATTTGTAAAAATGCAGGAAACATGCTAACAATTTTATTTATTTATTTTTGACACTGGTTTGACCAAGTCTGGTCAGTCACTGTGATAAAGCTTATTCAGATATCATTTAACATGGTTTATGATCACAAATTAAAGGGATAGTTACCCAGAAATGAAAATTTTGTCATCATTTATTGTTCCAAACCTGTATGAGTTTCTTTCTTCTGTTGAACACAAAAGTATTATTTTCCTAATATGGAAGTCAACGGTCTGGTTACCAACATTCTTTAAAATATCTTCTTTTGTGTTCAACAGAAGAAAGAAACTCATACAGGTTTGGAACAACACGAAGGTGAGTAAATAATGACATAATTTTCATTTTTGGGTGAACTGTCCCTTTAAAGGATGAGTTCATTTCAGAATTCAAATTTCGTGATAATTTACTCACCCTCTTGTCATTCAAGATGCTTCTGTCTTTCTTTCTTCAGTCGAAAAGAAATTAAAGTATTGACCCTTCTCAAACAGTTTGATTGACAGGCGATCTGACCAATCATAATCCCGAATCCGCCATTTTGTCTGGCAAAGTTAGTAGATTAACGTTGGTGAACTTGAGCTTCAAAAATTGTGTGTACTCACGTCTTTCCGCACTTGAAACAACATTCCTTCATGTTTATTTGACGCTATAAATGAACTTGTATGAAGGGATGGTTGGTTCAGGAGCCACCTGACACATTAAAGAGCCACTATACAGTATTTATTGTTTAAACTTCATTAAAAACTGTTTCATATGGCTGTTGACGCGTTGTCAGTGTCCTCTTTGCTCCTGGATGTATTTTTCACTTCGTGAGAACATGATGTGTGGCGTGAGAGTGCATAGCTTGTCGGACATAGCAAAAGTAACTAAAGGGGGCGGGTCTTTGCGAAGAATCAATTTGAGGAAAACATTCCAGGATTTTTCTCCATATAGTAGACTTCAACGGCTACCAATGGGTTGAAGGTCCAAATTACAGTTTAAATGCAGCTTCAAAGGGTTCTACACGATCCCAGCTGAGGAATAATGGTGTTATCTAGTAGGTCATTTTCTAAAACAACAACAACAACAAAAAATTATATACTTTTTAACCACGAATGCTCATCTTGCAGAAGCTCTGCGATGTACCACGCATAACGTAATCATATCGTAAATCATATGTGGAAGTACCGTGCAAGTGTTTACAAAGCGATCGTGAAAAGACTTAAATCAAACGCCCTCTACAAAAGAAGGTAAAACAAGAAGTTGGAGAAAATGAGATGGAGTTTTTCGCCCTATCGCGGTACTTCCGACTACATCACGCATGACCTTTCCAACGTGATTACGTAATGAGTGGCTCATCGCAGAGCAGTGCAAGACGAGCATTTGTGGTTAAAAAATATATCAATTTTAATTTTTTTTTTAGAAAATGACCTATCGTTTCGCTAGATAAGACCCTTATTCCTCAGCTGGGATCGTGCAGAAGATCCAATTTGGATCTTCAACCTATTGAACCCCAGTGAAGTCCACTATATGGAGAAAAATCCTGGAATGTTTTCCTCAAAAACCTTAATTTCTATTCGACTGAAGTAAAAAAAGACTTGAATGACATGGGGGTGAGTAAATTCAGGAAATTTGAATTCTGACGTGAACCACTCCTTTAAATCATAAACAACAACAAAAAAATGGTTATCTCTTCACGGAATCGATCTTAAAATTGTTTTCCTTTACATTTTAAATGTGGTCTTACAACTTCTGTCACCTCAGGAGGGTGTTGAGCGCAGGATGTCACCCGTAGCTGAAACTGTTAGTGTTACGACAGTAGTCTCTCACTATCAATACATCATTCCTTTCTACATGAGAAAACACTTTTCTGCTGAGATGTTTGTTTTACTCAATGTTACATAAATGTCACCTTCATAAAATAATGTTATAACCAGGAGGGGTTTAGGGCCTACATGTTGTCTGGAATTTTATGAGTGTGGTTTTTGCTTGTTTTGAATTTTTTGCTTTGTCATGACCAAAGGTTATTCAATATACAGCAAGCAGCTAGAAAGCAGCATCGTCATGGCACTGAGTGACTGTTTAGGCTTAACAGAACAGAATGGGCTTTCGACAATTTCAGCGTCCCATTACACAAGGGAGGTCTTGCATCCACATCATATTCCCAAATCCTTACCATTTATATAATCGCAGATCTCTTACCTACTGTGTTAACCGGGAAGGCGGTGACCAGAAAAGGAAAGAGGAGGAGGAGGAGGAGGATGGAGAGAATAATCTGGCCGTAGACAGGATGTCCAAACGCAGATTTCTTGCCTTCTTTATCACCATGATGAAACATCTTTCATTGAATAAAATTCATCGGGTCACAATGCTCTGAAATTATGATGACAACGACAAAAAGCTAGGTAAAACGTGAAAATATTAGGATTGCATCATGGATTTTCAGCCCTGCAGAATCTCCTCGCCGACGCGCAGAACATGATGACCAGTAAATCCCCATATCAATTCCTAAATACCAAAATAGTCTTTTCGGGATCGCGTGTATGGCATATTCCGCACGCATTATTATGCATTATTCAAATGACTTCGACAGATCAGAAGAAGGCTCGCGCAACATAACGGGGATGTCTAATGTACAGTGATCGAGATGATGATGAAAAATGCGTCATAAGCGTCACTAGTGTACCTTACCAGATTGAATGACGCTCGCGTTATAAAAATAGTGCTCGCTGCTTTCTGGTCATACAGTTTTTTCCTGTCACCTACCCGCTGATGTTGTATTAGAAATCGGAGTTTCTCTCTCTCTCAGCAGACAGTCGAGCGGATGATAATCAATGGAAGAATAATGTTGCTTCAGGCTAGACCCTTGGAAAGTTTATGGAAAGCAAAATTATCCAGCCTCTCGTTGTACAAGTGGGTTATCTCGTGATGGGTAGATGAATTATTATACAGGTCAAAGTACCATTGAGAAGGGTTATAAAATGAGTAACAGGGAAGCAATGTGTTTTGATGAAGAAAAAAAAGATTAAGCTACATTAAAAAAAAGCTACATCTGACCTTCCTAAATAAGTTAAAAAAAAAAAAAAAAAAGTACTATTTTTACACAAGTAAATTCCTTATTCCCAAATTGACCATTCTTTTTAACAGACTTTCATAAGTAATATAAATAACACAGGCAACTCAAAGTCTTGTTCATTTCAGAATGGAACTAGACAAATATGAATAGACTATGATATTATTTATTAGTGAATTACAGAATATCACATATCTAAAAAAATCACTCAGTGAGGTTTTTAACTTGTGCATAAAATTCAATAAATAGTTGGGAAATGGGAATGCAGCTGGACTGCATTGATTAGATGCTCTCAGATAGTTTAGGCTTAAGGAATCAAAGTCATAAACTTGAAGCCATCGTCAAATATCAAAGAAAAAAAGAAAAGAAAATTACATTTAACTGCATATTTACTTCTGTGTTTGTTTTGCATATATGAAAATTGCATATATATCAAACCTCAGGCATGTAAGAAAAGCATTAAATATCATACATGCTATAAAAATTACAATGATATATAAAACAAACCAGATGAATGTGGAAATCAAAAAGCATTATATAGGAAAGAGTAGGCTATATTTAGCAACTTAGGGATAGTTCACCCAAAAATGAAAATGCTGTCATCATTCACCATGTTTGCCAAGGGATTCCTGCTGCTGTTTTGACTCTTTTACACATTTTATAAGTTCTTCGGCGATTCTCAGTTGGTCGAAATACCACCATATTAGGTTAGCACATCCCTGTTGAAAAAACAGCACATGTTGGTTAGGTATGTTTTGAAGCATGGAAGCTGCTTAACTGGTTTAAGCTGGTCAAGTGCTGGTCCTAAGATGGTCTTGAGTCGGAGCTAGATGCTTAGGACCAGCACTTGACCAGCATAAACCAGCTTCCATGCCTCAAAACATATACCAGCATATGGTTTTTTAAAACAGGGATTTAGCCCAGCACACAGCATGGTTTTGGATGTTCAGTAGGTTCTGTCTCAAAATAGACATACGTCATAAACGAGCAATCAGATTGTGAAAGTGTCCCTGTGCCTTTAGGTTCAGTATCTTTTGATTCTGTGATAAAAAAAATGCCAATTTGAACGCTGAACAAGTCCGGACTGAACAAACCAAGTGAACCGAACCACAAGTGTGAAAACACAAAAGAAGATAGTTTAAAGAATGACAGTAATCAAACTGTTGATGGGAAGTAAATGGGGCCCATCAAAACTGTTTGGATACCAACATTCTTCAAAATCTCTTCTTTTGTGTTCAGCAGAAGAAAGACATTCATAAAAGTTTGGAGGGTGAGTAAATGACAGAAGCTTCATTTTGGGGTGACCTATCCCTTTAAGGAGCAGTTTCAGAGTGGCATGTACATAATTTTTCACATGGTCTCACATAATTCAACATAACATTTCAGAATTTTAGCTGGGGACTTTATAACAGTTTTTCCACAATCCAGTCAAATCCTTCAGAGTCACAAAGAAATGCAAAGAGGCATTTCCATCAAGTTTTTTTTTTTTTTTTTTTTTTTTAAAGAAAACAGTTATCTCTTACTTACACACACTTCATTGACACTCGTCATAATCTGGTGGATTGCAATCCTGTACAGATTCTTTACGACCTCGCAAATAATACACAAGTCCTAATAGAGCAAAAACAGCTACTACTAGGAATATTATCAGCCCCACATATCCTCCTGGAGTCGACAGGGCGCCCCGTGCTATATAATTAGGGTACGGTGTAGTGAATACTTGACCATTATATAGACTCGGATTGAGAGTGCATTCAGTTTCATTAACGAGGACGAATGGATCATAGCAATCACATTTATAACTTCCTATCGTATTTCTGCACTTGTGCGCGCAGCCATGATTTGAATCACATTCATCTATATCTTCGCAGGTTTGTTCGCTTCTAACGAAGCCAGCCGGGCACCAACACGCCGACCCGCCTCTTATACATATCGCTTTACAAACTGTTGTTTCGCAATAGAAATCACAGCGGCGTGGATCCCGTGGATTCGGTCGGAATCGCTCCTTACACGAACATCTGTATCCGGCTTCCATAGGAGTACATTTATGTTCACAGGGCGCTAACATGCATTGCTCATTGTCCAGGACGACCGCACTTCCTTTGCAAAGACTCCCCTGAGGGTCCGCACACAAAAATCCATCCAGTTTGTCTGTGCACGGTCTCACCGTCAATCCGTCGCCGGAGACAGACGCGCAGAGCGGAGCGCACGGCGGCTCCGCGCTCTCCAAGTTCGTGAGTTCCACGGCGCTTTCTCCTTCGCGTAAGGTACTCATATTACCCAAGCATTGCTGCCTTGAGAGATCTAGTCCTATCCAAAAGTGTCCGATCATGTTACCGAGAAGAAAGCCGACAACTTCATCGGATGTATTCGATTGGATAGATAACTGACCGCCCTGTTCTCTGCACTTCTCTTGAGCCGTTTGAAAGTCCACTGGTATTTTGTAGATGTTTGCGCAATGTTTTACATCACTCGAACAAGCACAGCTATGCACCAGTCCAGCACAAGACGAAATTAACATGATGACCAAAGTTGTTTTTCCATAAGAATCCATCCTATCTGGATTTCAAGAGGCACAGCAAATTGAGCTGCATGAGGATATATGGCGTTTAAAGTTTCCTACCTTTGAAAACCCCATTCTGGAGATAAAGGTAAACACAGGAAGGAAACTCCGCCTGAGGGAGCCAAGAAATACTCCAGAGTGACGGGTCACTGTTTGTTGGTCCCACCAGAACGTAAATGACTCACTCATTCATTCAGTCAGTCAGTCAGTAATTCATTTCCTCGTGTAGGCAACTCTTTCGAAGACATTTCATTTAAAAAAAAAAAAAAATGCAGGGCCTTTCAGTTCTGTTCCATATTAGTGTCAACCCTGATGAAACACACCAGAACCAGCAGGGTCTTTCAGGATTACTTGATTATGGCATATGTGTGTAGTGCGGATTGTGGCCCTCCAGGAGCGAAACTGAACAGCCTTTAGATTTATAAAGACAAATGACGTGAACAAATAAAAGCTACATATTGTGTAGGCCTACATATGATTTAGTGATGTTTGTAAACAGGCTTGGAATAGGTTTAGGGGAAGATGTCCCTCTTAAGTTTAGCATATGCACTGGATGACGATACATAAGCCAAATGTGTTACTATAGGAAATAAATAGAATGCATGTCATTAATGTAAAATTTTATTTTGACAGTTTAGTTGTAAATAATTGGATAAACAATGACAGACGAAGCAGCATACCAGTAAAAGAGATTCATTTGAAAGGTAAAGTTATTCTATGACTTACATACATGACTTATGAATATTTACATATTCAATTACCCGTATTTTAATTGAAGATGTGTCACAATAGCAGTGAATGCAAATTTAATGATTTCACAACGAAAGCAAAGATGTCTGAAATATCGAATTCGTGGAAATACTGAATAATAACCCTAATTATTTACAATAATTATTCAATTTGAAAATAATAACACCAGTAACAACATGCCACGGGGCTTTCTGTGCCAATTCTGGGTGGCACATCTTACCCCAAGGGTCTAATCTTTTTACTTCAAAATAGAAACTATACTATACTATACTCCACAAATCCCTCATGAACAAATACCCACAAAACTTTGATATTCAACATAATACTATCTCATAAATCACTACTCCAGAGACACAGACTTAAATCAATTAACTGTTTCAACTCACAAATGTTGATATTCAGAAGGATTTTAGAGT
Source organism: Opsariichthys bidens (assembly GCA_037194245.1). Taxonomy (NCBI): domain Eukaryota; kingdom Metazoa; phylum Chordata; class Actinopteri; order Cypriniformes; family Xenocyprididae; genus Opsariichthys; species Opsariichthys bidens. The sequence continues at coordinate 8,519,399 of CM074286.1, read as the reverse complement.
TAATTTAATTCTCTACATGTACATACAAAAGACAGTAAATATCCATTGTTATTCAATTCCATTAAAAGAAATAAAACTCACTCAAACAATGTTGCCTTTTGTGTGTCTTGTGTAGTTAAATAGGCTATATAGGCTTTTCAACAAAACGTAGACACAAACAAAACATAATTAAACAGAAAACATGTAAAAGACTGAAACTGTATTTAATAAGTGACAGCATAACATATACAACTTGCCCCTCCCAGACAGAAAACGCACTGAAAAGAGGTCAATCATTCATTAAAGTATACCGTCATAATTGTTTTTACTATGCTCACTTTTTTTATCCAACATCTAGAGGGAAACAATAAGAATAAGGAATAAAAACAAGGAATCTAGAATTCCACTATAAGAAGAGAATTCACAAAAACGATTTAACTACAGTAGAGTTTGAAACCGACATACGGTACCACTGCAGGAGAAAACAGACATTTGAGTCCAAACTTTCTAGTGTCTCCTTTGTCAAATTTGATGCTGCCAGAAAATAACTTGGGCAACATTTAATTATTCAGCTGAATGTTGCTTTTTTTTCGTTCTTTGTCCAATCCAGATGAAACCCAGCAGTAGTTGTCAGCAGTGTGATTTTTCAAAGTCTCTTTTCTTGAACGTTTCCATCGGTAGATGACAAAAACTGATATGAGCATAATGAGCACAACCAAAGGAATAACTGAAGCCAAGACATAAACCAATATCCAAGAAATGCCGAGGAAACTTTCTTTGCTTTTACTGGAGTCCACTTGAGTGTTTGTCTTGTTAAGGCTGATTGTTGTAAATTCAGTTAACTGAGTCAATTTAGTGATGAACTCTTCTCTATGGTCTGGAGATGGAGTGTTTTGTGGTTCCTCCGTGGGATCCGGGACGCAGCTGATTCCATTTTCAGCCAAAATGAAGTTTTTCGTGCAGGAACACTTGAAACTACCTAAAGTATTGAGGCAGATGTCTTCACATGGTTTACTCAGACATTCATCTACATCTACACATATTCCTCTATTGTCTGAATGGTAACCTGCGTGGCAGTAACAAGAGAATGAACCCTGGGAATTGAGACAGCCTTGATCACATCTGGATTCGGTGCATTCGTCCACATCTTCACATTTACCAGCAACATGCCTGAAACCTGGGTTACACTCACAAAAATAACTTCCCGGTGCGTTGAGACACTTGTGTCCACCGCAGATGCGCTCATGACATTCATCGATATCAACACAGCTGATGTCGTCCTCAGCCAACTGAAATCCCTCCGCGCATGCGCACGAAAACCCGGTAGACGTCTGTACACACTGCGACTCGCAAGGTGAATTTTCGCAGTTGTTTCTGGGAGCACAATTAACTTGGTTATCCATCAGATAATAACCTTCGCGACATTCACAACGAACTCTTGCTTCTGCATCCTCATAACAAAGATGATCGCAGCCTCCGTTTTTACGCTTGCAGCTTCTTTTATCTCGTGCGCAAAAACGCTCTGATTTTGACCAGCCAAAAATACCATCTTTGTCTTGACAAAATGAGATAAAAGAGTCTGTATCCTCCGCCCCGCCGCACTGTATTTCAGCCCATGTCCCATGTGGTAACATCGCCAACCTTTCAATTTGACTTTGCGGTTTTTGTAAGAACGGAAGATTGTACTTGACCTCACTTGGTTCTTCCATCACTATGGGTTTGCACGTGCCTTTGAAAAGAAATTGACACATATAAAATGCGTTGTCTCTGCATGAGCCATCTTTCCACTTGAGATCACCAGCCAGCGAAATCGACACACACCTGTTTTCCGTACACGTTCTCAATGGTTTCTTTTTCCAGTTGGAATATTTGGACTCATATGGCTCTGACGTCCATTTGAAGCCGTGCAACTCCTCGTTGGAATTAGTGCAACGCCCTTTTGGCAACGCAAGCCCGATCCAAACTTCAGAGTTGAGGATGCTGTCTTCTGCTGCTGAAAAAGCAGATTTAACTCTCTGGAATTCATTGTAATTTCTCATAGTAACCAAATTGCCTCCATTATTGACACAGTTTTCTGCAGCCTTCTCAAACTGTTCTTCCTCCAAATGCAATGTAAGGCAAGCCTCAGCTGTGCACGTTGTCCTCACTCGGTCAGTTCCGCCAGCGACAAGAAAGGACAACATCAGAATCAGGACACGCATCATCTATCATTAATGTTAAACTACTTCTCGCTTTGAGGAGAAAATACTCAGTTCATCTCAGAGAATGGAGAAAGAATTCTTCATAGGCCTTCCCCAAGACGAGACTCAAACTAACGGATCCTGTTTAGTGAATAATCTACAACGGAAATCATTTTGAGCAGCAGGCTTCATTTGTGTCTTCTCAGGGAGAGTTCCTGACGCCAAACAAAAAACAACTGACCTGGCAGCTTATTGTTGTGACTACTTCCCCAGCTGTATCAGCCTATAGCAGTTCAACAACGTGACTCGAGTCAGATTTAGACTTATATCCAAGTTTTACTCTCATAGTTTCTAATGAAGAAAGACATTTACGCTAAGCAGGGTTTTTTTTTTTCAACATATTAACTACAGAGATGCATATTTTAGTTTACCAGAGTCATATAATACGTTCTTGTGTCGATAGCATTTTAAATGAAGATTAAACAATAATAATCACACTACTGTGAAAAACTTCACTCTAAAACAAATTGGGCTGAAGTTGGGTTGGGTTGAAAATGGACAAACCCAGCGGTTAGGTTAAATGTTTGCCCATTTAACTCAACTATTGTTTAAAAATTACTGTATTGCTTGCTTAATATGAACCCAAAGTATGTTGGAAATGAACAAGTGAATAAGATTATTAATGAATAATAATCAGATGATACGCATTTATGAAATTGCTTATTAATAAATGTTCACCTTTTGATTATTATTGTTGCCTCTACTAATTATGTGTCTCATTTTTAATTTCCAACCTATTTCGGGTTCATTTTAAGCCAGCCATGTAGTCATTTTTAAACAATATTGGGTTAAATATTAAACATTGGGCAAACATTTAACCCAACTGCTCTGTTTGTCCATTTTCAACCCAGCTTGGGTTGTTTTTAACTCAGCATTTTTTTTAGAGTGTGGGAGAGAAGATGAAATGTGATGAAATTCATATCTTTTCATTAATCATAATTCACAAATTAATGTTATCAAAGAGACAGAACAAGTTGTGAATCATGTTGTCATTATTTCAGTTTTTTCCAAATAATTCTATTGCATATATTTTAATGAATTACTTCACTGATGTGATAGAATGTAGAGACTGAAGAACTGAAAGAACCTCGAACTCCCATATAACATTAAATACATATTCCGCCAAAAAGTTAGTTTTGATCTCTTATATGATATGTGTATACACTGAAACAAACATGTCTTGCCATTGTGTCTGTTGCCTGCCTGCTGCTGATAAATCTAGCCTGGATCACATCCTGTGTTTGTGTTGAGCAGGGCAGCGCCTCAATTTGAATAGCAGGAAATGACCCAAGACACCCTTCCGGTGGGCCCTTTAGACCCAGTGTCGATGTGCGTAAAATTGCTTTGTTTTTTGTTAGTCATTGAGAATTGTGTTTTTTCCTACTATTTAGCATTATACAGGTTGTTGGAGCATAAGAGAAAAACCTTGTCTTCGCTGCATTGATAAAAGTAAGCATAACTGATGATAAGGAACTTCATCAAAATGCAAACAATATATTTATAACATACACAAATATGGTATATATTAAAAAGTATGCACATGGTACTTTTAGTGAATTTTACTCAAAGTCATAATAACTCTATGCAAGATTTTACATTTCAGCACAAAGATCAACCCATTGTCTCTCCTCAAATCTCCCTGTTTTTTTTTAAAATAGAAAACCTCCATAGACAAAGAAACATCTGCTGTTCGTCCCATGAGCTCCGAGTAGTTTTGTAAACAGACAGTTTCCTTCCTCTTATGGGTATTTTCTTATCAGAGATCTCTGTTTGCTGTTTGAAGTTTTATTTTTTGTTGTATAATACATTTATCATACATTTTCATACAATTTTGCATGTACCTGCTGGTGCACCGATAAATATGCAACAAGTGCACTGAAAATGTTGAACTGGATCCATATCCATAACCTCTCATTTAAACTTCTCACACATGTTTGAAAAATTATAGTCAACGACTAACAATACAGGAAATAGCAAATACCGGTGCATATAAATATTATTATCGTAACTTTAAAGCCACCATGATTTCAAAATGGACAATTCTTGCTTTTTTTAAATATGGAATATTGCAGGCTTTGATTTATCCGTACACATCATTATTTTATTTTTTTAAATGCCCTTGTGATCTTTAATCAAAATAACTTCCCCTCCCTATTGCAGCTCATTTCAGCTCTTCTCTGAGGATGTGGTCACAGCAATAGCAAATTGAACCAATCAATTCCTACTGGATACAATCGAGTCCTGCCCTACATTTTTTCTCATTTGACAAGCCGTTTTACAATATGGAGAAAAGACCATTTGACACTTTCATGCCGACTATATATACATTTTTGCCTGCTTTGTATTTTATTTTGTTCTCTGTCGGGTGTTGCTCTCTTCTGTATTTCAGTGGCTTTGTACAGAGAGCTCTTTTGATAATTCTCATGTGCTGTTGAATTGGGTGTTGTGGCACTGGCTGTGAGCTGCGTATAAGCTGCAGTGGAGAATAATGGTATACCAAGAGCATTTTGTTTCAATCTGTGTGCTGTATTCATGTTTTTCTGCTTCCTTTTCTTTTTCTGTATCACAGGTGACAGGGAGAGTCAGTGTGCGTGAGCCTGACCCTCCTTCTCAACTTTTAAGGATTTTATTGATACACAGATGGGTGGTTTAATATGGTATGGTCTATGTTAGTATAATAAAAATTGAATTGTATTGATATTCTTGCACATTTCCCCCCAGTTAGAAATGGCTTTAAGCCTATAGTCCCAGACTAAAATGAATGTTTGAGGTGTTTTAACTGAAAGAAACTTGGACTGACATATCTTAGAATATATCACTGTCATTGTTTTATCTTAACATGCACACCAGTAATGTTTTTTTTAATGAACGTTTATAAAAGCTACTTAAATGCCCTAATTAACTAAGGCTTAATCCTGGCTTAATCTAAGCCTGGTCTGTGGAACCAGGCCTTTGTGTTTACTGATTCTCATCTTGTGGATCCTTCATTAGAGAATGGCTCAGTCAGTTTGAATTGTTAGTACTACATATCATGAAGATATTGGATGATTACTGGTGACGATGGGAATGAAACTCACTTATTTAGTGTCAGTGACCTCTGGTGGAGAACTGGTGATATGATGGCTGTGTATATCAGTTTTTATTAATCAATTTAATGGCTGCATCCGAAATCGCCTACTTTTCTAAATAGGTCATAATCAAATATGGAGGAGAAAGAGGCGTTATCAAATGTGAGAACTGAAAACCATTCCTTTCGTGCAGGAAAAGGCATTTGTTGAACTACTGTAAACTGTTGAAGTGTTGAAGGTGTAAAGACGCTGGGTAGTACAGTATAGTTGTGATTTTACTGTAAAACACATTTTATTATGTACATCTAACAGGGGAGCTCTAGTAAGCACTTGTACGTCACCAAAGTGGATTGACATAAATTCTGAACCATATACATCATAAAGACGCTTTGCAAATGTTTATTTAGCATCTGACAGGAAAATATTCAATAAGTATTCCAGATGATGAGCACATTACAACATGAAATAGACATCTGAGTGATTTATGTGTGCTAATATGTAGAATTCAACACTGCTCACAGTACATGAATGTAAGTAATGTAAATAAACAAATGTACAAGTAACTAGACATAAGTTATCTATTTTAATTGTCAGTTTGTACTGTTGATAAATTAAGGAACATTTGTATTGGATAAGAAGTCAGTTAACACATCAGATCAACATGTGAATGTAGTGTTGAGCACATAAATCACAGAGTAACTTGAATGTTGTCTGGATGTTACAGGAACAGATGTTTATCCGGTTTAGAGAAGCTGATGAAGGAATACTAAAGGCTCTGAGTCAGTATACTACAGAAATTAATTTAAAAAAAAAACTATTTAAATCATAAGTTATAGTTTATTTCAATTATTGTAATTTCAAACAGAGTTATAACAGCACTTTTGAGATTCTTGATTTCTGTGCATTTGCTGCAGAGCTTTTGTGGTGGAGCAGGACCTGCAGGGAAAGGTGACGGGGGAAAAAAGAAACCAGCAGGACAAACTTGACCAAAATTACCCTTTATGTTCAGAAAAAAAAAAATCCACAGGGACTGAACAACTTAAAGGCGAGTAAATAATGAATGAATATATGTTTGGATGAACTAACCTTTTAAGCCCCCAAACAGAAACTGCTTTTTTCCAAAGCAACTTACACTGCTCTTATTACAGGGACGACCCCACTGGAGCAACCTGGAGTAAAGTGACTTGCTCAAGGACACACTGGTGGTGACTGCTGCAGATATCGAACCAGCAACCTCCTACTTACCAGTTCAGGGGTTTAGCCCACTACACCAAAAAAGTAATAAAACTACATCAAAAATTAGCATGAGGGTTACAGGGTACTAGCATTACAGGTAGTCATGTTCTTGGAGAGCAGGCACACGAATGTTTGGAGCAGACACAGCACCAGGCAGATTGTCCCGCACATCTTCTCCCACTCTTGCTTCAAGGTTGTGGGGTTCAGGGGTCCATCATCATGGTCTTCCTCATCCTCTGGATCAACGATGTCCCCATTGAGAAGAGCAGCAATGAGGGATGTGATGGACGGCAAAGACAGGTGAAGATGTTCACGGTGATCAGCTGCTTCTTCAAAATAAAGCTGCAGAATTGGCACAGCTGTGTTGAGAAAGCAGAAGGATGGACAGTAGGATGTGGGGTTCAGCGCCCGTAAATACATGATTATTAGTACAATAAGTCTTAATAAAGCTTTGTTTCATGTGTTGTTGACTTGTATATGTATTTATTTATTGTGGTTACTTTTATTCATTCTTTTACTCACATGTTTCCTATTCTTGTCAGTAAATAAAATATAATTATTTTATTAATTCATGCTTTAAATCATTGCTTGACTGAAAATTGAGATATATTCACCTTGACTGCACTTGTCTAGTGTGTGTGCATGCATAGCTATGTCATATGACAAAACAAATGACATTTTGCTTGTTTTACTAAAACATCATTTTCAGTAAGAAGTAATATAATTAAGTATTTGGTCAGAATGTGACCATTATTATTGTGTGGAAGTGAGCTAGTGAGCTAGTAATGCAATTCATTCAAGGGTAATCTTATTTTTAGTACTAATACTTATATTTTCTGAGTACAAAATCAACATTCTTCTCTAAAGGCAGGATCTTCGAGCAGCGGCCCGACGCTGAGGAAAACCGTTGATGAATGGAACAAATTCTTAAATTCAAGAAAAAGAGGGAAACAAAGGAGATTTAATTCACTTTTGCTTGTGGATGAAAATGTTTGCGTATAAAATAAATTAACATATTCAAGAGATTGCGATTTTGGGTTTTCATAATAACAAAAAAAATATCTTTAAGGATAAAACTGGGTCGCATTAGGGTTGAAAATATAAGAACTGAAAATAACCCCAAATTTATTGGTAAACACAAAATAAATGGGGAGCTGTTTCTTCAACAAGACCACAAAATGATCAAGTTTAATCAATATCAAGATATTTATAGATAGATGAACTAAACCTTTCACTCATATCTTTTAAGTTGTTGTGCTTGCGATAAAGTCGTAGGTCACATGATAACGTCAACATGGCGGATGATTTCCGAATAGCATTCATACTCAACGAGATTTCATTCATACTCTTTTAGCGCTCGTTAAGTACCTACACATTGAAATTAATTACCTACTCATTGAGTTGGATATTTCGGACGCAGCCAATGTGTATTTTATGACTACTGATTGATAACTGCGTGGAGAATATTGCTCTTGTGTTTTTAATCATTCAAAGGAAACAAACAGAATTTCCTACGAAATAGGAATTTTATTCTTGAATATTGTGAATAAACATTTATTGAACTTTTGAGTGGTCTGTGAGTCTGGTAAATTTAGAAACAGTTTACACACTACTGTGCAACTAATGAACTTGCTTTGACTCTTTGCAATTGTAGCCGACATGCACATTTAACATGTCTGCTTATTTTCTTGCTTATATGTATATATAACCATATATATATATATATATATATATATATATATATGGTTCTTAACTTCCAAATGCACAAACAAACAGATGAACTCATAGTTACTCATAGTTTACTATCGTATAGTGAGAGTACTTGATCTGACTTGACTGGTTTTAATTTGCATATGCTGTATTGGCACAAGAATTTAGATGTTTGTTCTAACATCACCCGCCCCCCAAAAAAGAATCTAACCATAATTTACTTACCCTCAAGCCATCCCAGGTATGTGTCTTTCTTCTTTCAGTCAAACACAGTCGGTGTTTTATTAAAAAATATTCCGGGTCTTTCTAGCTTTATAACTGACCCTTCGCAAAGACCCCCCCCCCCCCCCCCCTCCCAGTTAATGTTGCTTTGGTGCCACACATCATGTTCTCACGCCATGAAAAATGCATTGCGGAGCAAAGTGGACACTGACAACGCGTCGACAGACATATGAAACAGTTTCATATTTAATATATCATATTTTTTTTAAAGATGTTCAAACAATAAATACCGTATAGAGTCCTTTAATGCGTCGTGACAGATCGCTGTAGCTCCTTCAAGCGGCTCGTGAACCGATCATCTCTTCATACTAGTTTAGTATTTATAGGATCGAATAAACATGAATGAACATCAGAAGGAATGTTGTATGAAGCGCGGAAAGACGTGAGTACACACAATTTTTGAAGTTCAAGTTTACCAACGTTAATCTACTAACTCCCCTAACTGCTTTGTCAGACAAAATGGCGGAATCTGGTTTATGATTGGTCAGATCGCCTGTCAATCAGACTGCTGGTGAAGGGGAGTGAATAGTAACCGATATTTTGAAGCCCAAAAAAGAGCATGCATCCATAATAAAAGTAATCCATGTGACTCCAGGGGGTTAATAAAGGCTTTCTGAAGTGAAACAATGCGTTTTTGTAAGAAAAATATCCATATTTATAACGTTATAGATTATAATCATTATATGTAAACATATCTATGCATAAATCAGCTGTTATTCTTCTTCATCACTTTGTCTTGTTGTAGCGGAAACAGAATTGCATTACCCTGCGTACCCTTGTGGATTGGAGTGTAAATTGCCTGTGACTGATTTGTCATCTGACTGATGCACTATGGTAAGATTCACCGATTGGTACATTGGCATAAAAATTAACGATGCGATGCATTGATTTAAAAAGTGCGTATCAGATACAAGTAGGCATCTGTATCGTCTGAATCACGGGCGGAATTGACCCTTCGCAAACAGTTTGATTGACAGGCGATTTGACTAAGCAGTCAGGGGAGTTAGTAGATTAACGGTGAACTAACCCTTTACCTAAGTAGACCTATACTGTCATGAGAGTTCATTTGAACAAGAACAAGAATTGTCACATACTCTTACTTATTATGGTCATAATTTATATATTTTATACTCCTCAACCTCATAATAAATATACAGTATCATAAATTGTAATTTATGATCATTGTAGTAAAGAAGCATTTCGTATAATGCCACGTCAAAGCAATTACAGGCAGAATCAAATTATTTCTTCTGCACTGAATGCATTTTTGGTGGCCTAACATAAACCCATCCTGTAAAAGCGAGCTCACAGGTGACAGGGAGAGTCAGTGTGCGTGAGGAGGCCTGACCCTCTATTCTCTTCTTCTATGGTTTTTATTGAAACAGATGTTTTAATAAAGCAATAAGCCCCAAGAAGCCGTGGTTTACAGGGAATTTATAATACCTAAGGGGCAATGTTAGGCAAGACGCGGAGCGGAAGCTTTTAAGGACAGTCTCAATCGCAAAATACTTCCAGTGCACTGAAGCATTTGCTCCATAAAAAGTCCCTCAATGTACTGTGAAAACTTCACATAACAGAAGTTCTGATGCGTGAAACATAAATCATGCGAGCCAACTCCCTACACATGATGACACGCGATAGATGTTTTTTAAAATACAAAGCATTATGGTAACACTTTACAATAAGGTTCATTAGTTAAACATTAGTTGATGTATTAACTAACATGAACTAACCATGAGCAACACATTTGTTACTGTATTTACTTATTTTCGTTAATGTTAATGAAAGTACAGTTGTTCATTGTTTGTTCATGTTAGTTCACAGTGTGTTAACTAATGTTAACAAGATTTTAATAATGTATTAGTAAATGTTGAAATTAATATTAACAAAGATTAATAAATGCTGTATAAGTGAAGTTCAAAGTCTCGTTCCAAGATGGCCGCCACGCCTTAGCCCTTAGCCGCTAAGGCCACCACACTTGTGCCCTTAGACATTTTGGTGGAGTATGAGTGGATGTCTTTGGGCTGAGATATGGGTCCAGCCCCTGAATCCGCTCCAGTGTTGTCCCCAGCTCCTGAGTCCACTCCAGTGTCTTCTAGCTCCTGAGCCTGTTCCAGTGTCTTCTCCAGCTCCTGAGTCCACTCCAGTGTCTTCTAGCTCCTGAGTCCACTCCAGTGTCTTCTAGCTCCTGAGACTGCTCCAGTGTCTTCTCCAGCTCCTGAGCCCGTTCCAGTGTCTTCTCCAGCTCCTGAGTCCACTCCAGTGTCTTCTAGCTCCTGAGTCCACTCCAGTGTCTTCTCCAGCTTCTGAGTCCACTCCAGTGTCTTCTAGCTCCTGAGTCCACTCCAGTGTTTTCTAGTTCCTGAGCCCGCTCCAGTGTCTTCTCCAGCTCCTGAGTCCACTCAAGTGTCTTCTAGCTCCTGAGTCCACTCCAGTGTCTTCTAGCTCCTGAGTCCACTCCAGTGTCTTCTCCAGCTCCTGAGAGCGCTCCAGTGTCTTCTCCTGCTCCTGAGCCCGTTCCAGTGTCTTCTAGCTCCTGAGTCCACTCCAGTGTCTTCTCCAGCTCCTGAGCCCACTCCAGTGTCTTCTAGCTCCTGAATCCGCTCTAGTGTCTTCTCCAGCTCCTGAGTCCACTCCAGTGTCTTCTCCAGCTCCTGAATCCGCTCCAGTGTCTTCTCCAGCTCCTGAACCCGTTCCAGTGTCTTCTAGCTCCTGAGTCCACTCCAGTGTCTTCTCCAGCTCCTGAATCTGCTCCAGTGTTTTCTTCAGCCCCTGAGCCCACTCCAGTGTCTTTTCCGGCTCCTGAGTCTGCTCTAGTGCCTTCTCCAGTCTCTGAGCCCGCTCTATATTCTGCTCCAGCCCATGACCCCATAGCTCCTCCCAAGGACATTTCCACGGCGGTGCTGGCAGTTCAAGGGACCCTGATGGACTGCCGGCTATGGCCTGGCCCCTTGAACTGCTGGCTTTGCCCTGGTCTCCCGAACTTCCTTTGTCACATGTCTGTCTTTGTTAAGTTTTTCCAGCCACTCTATAGTTGTCTTAGTAACAGATTAATTTGAGTTTCAGTTCAGGTCTTATAAATTATCCTCGCTATTACCTCTGTTTGACTTGTATATAAGCCCACAGTTTTACTCCGGTCTTTGTCCTGTATTTTTTAACGTTGTGATATGTGTGGTGTGCCGTCTTTGTTATCTTCCTTGTGTATTACCAAGTAAAGTCTGAGTTTGATTGTCATTCGCCTACATTATGTTTAGCAACACTAGCAGATCGTAACAGTGACCTGCGTGTATAAGTACCTGGAGTGCGTGTACAGTACGCGCAAACTCTGACCCTTGGGGACAGGACGACTGCACCGTATTGAGGGGAGGATGGATCGGGCCATGTAACGCGAGATCTTGGCAAACAACCTTCTTCCCTCAGTAAGAGCATTGAAGATGGGTCGTGGCTGGGTCTTCCAGCATGACAATGACCCGAAACACAGTCAGGGCAACTAAAGAGTGGCTCCGTAAGAAGCATCTCAAGGTCCTGGAGTGGCCTAGCCAGTCTCCAGACCTGAAAAAAAAAATAGAAAATCTTTGGAGGGAGCTGAAAGTCCATATTGCCCAGCGACAGCCCCGAAACCTGAAGGATCTGGAGAAGGTCTGTATTGAGGAGTGGGCCAAAATCCCTGCTGCAGTGTGTGCAAACCTGGTCAAGAGCTACAGGAAATGTATGATCTCTGTAATTGCAAACAAAGTTTTCTGTACCAAATATTAAGTTCTTCTTTTCTGGTGTATCAAATACTTGTCGTGCAATAAAATGCTAATTAATTAGTTAAAAATCGTACAGTGTGATTTTCCGGATTTTTGTTTTAGATTCCGTCACTCACAGTTGAAGAGTACCTATGATAAAAATTACAGACATCTACATGCTTTGTAAGTGGGCAAACCTGCAAAATCGGCAGTGTATCAAATACTTGTTTTCCCCATTGTATAACCCCCCTCCCCCTCCCCCCTAAAAGAGCTCCCAGTTTCAAGTTTGCAAATTCTTATTGCTTTGCACGATCGTGTAGTGAAAGTACTTGTTCTGACCTGACTGGTTTTAATTTGCATATACTGTATTGGCACAAGGATTTAAATACCTAAGTCGACCCATACCCCTCATAAGTGTTCATTTATCCGTGTCACATTCAGTCCTGGCTGAACCAACTAGATTCTGCTGCAATGAATGCATTTTTGAAGACTTTAAAATGTTTATTTTGAACATAATCCCATACTGTGAAAGAGATCTAGTTAAAACTGTAATAGAGTGTCCAAAAAGCAGCATGTACTTTATAATATTATGCAAAGAAATAAACCATGCACATCTGACCATTTTTTTCTATCCTCCAAGAAAATAAAAATAATTATAACTTGCCTAGATGAAATATGTATACCAGTGTCTTCCAACCTTTTTTCAATCATGACACCCTTTGAAATTTTTCAAAAAATGGTGGCACCCTACATTAGTATTGTCACCATACTGGAGCTTATATCTGGAAAAGTATCGATATTTGATACCACGTAGAAGAACTGCTGTATATACTGTCATATAAACATTGCTCAATTAAAATTACAACTATTTCACCAAAATGTTTGCTCACTTAATGTATTTTTTTAATTAATTAATTTTTTACAATGGGGTAATTTTGTTGAAATAGCACAAAACAGCTTAATTTCAAACTTTGAATCGACAGTCAATAATGAAATAACAGTCAGTAGTAAAATAAAAGCAAATAAAAAATTACTAACAATAGCACAAATAAATAAGATACAATAAAAATGCAAATGAAATAGATTGCTTTAAGTTTTTCCGGTAGGTCTTACAGTAGTAGGGCTGTTCAGATGCTACAAAAACTAACCTTGGATGGTCTTCACTGTAAAATAAATAAATAAACAAATACAGATTAATCAAATAAAGTTACAAAAGTTATTCAGTCAGTATTCTCTTTGTCTTGTGTTGTTTGATTTAACATTAATAAGGTAGTTAATATTCTGAGCAGCCGGTTTATTCGGCTGCTGTCGCTTTAGGACCTGATGCACAGATCCATTATATTGTTGCAAATGCTCTTTCTTTCTGAATTTTCACATTATCCTGGATCCAGTTCTTGCCGAAAATTCACATAAACACAATCAAGATGGACATTGTGACAATATGTTTGTGTGTATTTGACACAACAAGCCACGAAAGCATTCGTTAGCTGTTTGAGAGGTGGCTTTATGTGCGCGCATTTTAGATGTGAGCACAGGAATGAAAATTATGCGCTGACCAACCTTTCTTATCATTTGCATTTTTATTATGAGTGTTATTTCTTGTTATTGAAGACATCAGAGATTGATGGTAAATAATAATTTTTACACATTTCAGCAATTTTAAAAATGTTTTAAGGATTTTTTACTGCACACCTGCTCTCGCCAGATGACAGTCTGGTTGGGAAACACTGATGTACACAAATGTTTTGTCCTTGGGCAAATGTTTAGTATTTCATAATGACATAGGTTCAGATGAGCTTCTGTCAATCACTTCTTTGTTATAAACACATCACCTGGGAGTGGGGCGGGGCTTCTACAGGTGTTTTAAAGCTTGAAGTAGAGTAAAAGGGTATAAAAGCCAGTCACAGGCAGAGAAGATTACCAGTCATTGGGGTGAAAATTCATTGCATCTCTGAAGGTACATATACATCTTATTCATTTCAGTATTGCATGCTCAGTATCTCATAGGGCATAGGGAGGGAAGACCTCTATTCAATTTGTAGATACCAACTAATTGATCTTAAAAATGCTATGGATTGTATTAATACTTGTATGAATTTAATTACTTTGTCTTTAGTCTGTAATGCAAAATAAAGTACTAGTGTACATCTACATCTGTAGATGTTGTTCTATAAGGATTTATCATATACTGTGTTTATGTATGTGTTATGTGTGTATTCCTGCAGCATAAACAGTTGACCATTGTGCCAACAGTAATTTTGATAAAATTAATACTTTGAATGCACTCTAATATCTTTGTATTATTATTTTAATAACATTTTTTTAACAGCAAAAAAAATCTAGACAGATTTCAAAATGCCTCCTCCAGCGGTTCCACATGGCATGTGCCTAAAAGTCATAGATGACCGCAACATGAAGGGTGGCATGGGCTCTGAAACAAATCCTTTGAGGTTCATGAATCAAGACTACAACATTTTACAAGACTATTGTCTCAAGACAAGACAAAGATTTGTGGATGAGTTTTTCCTGCCAGACCCTCGTTCCATTGGCGAAGGGCTGCTGGAGCCAGAAGTCATGGCCAGAGTGGAGTGGATAAGACCAACGGTATGTGACTCCTCAAGGCATCGTCTTTAATGTGTTCTGATAAAATTGCATACTTAATACTTAATTAGAAGTGTAAAGCTCTACAACTTTTGTTGAAAGCTAAAAAGGGTGACTCTGACAATCTAAATGCTTGAAAGAATTTAAAAGACGCTACTAAAAGCACTATCAATCACATCCCTTTCACAGAATGCATCATTTTGAACAAATTGCCAAATACTG
Organism: Opsariichthys bidens; assembly: GCA_037194245.1. Lineage (NCBI taxonomy): Eukaryota > Metazoa > Chordata > Actinopteri > Cypriniformes > Xenocyprididae > Opsariichthys > Opsariichthys bidens. Next base: position 8,504,330 of record CM074286.1, on the reverse strand, counting down.
AAAGTACAACTTGTTTTCTTTCAGATATTGTATCCAAATTCAGCTGAATTTATTGTTGATTCAGTGTCCAGGTTTGACTACGCACAAGGGAGAGTTGGTATGTCTGGGTAACCACAATACATTATTCTTTTTCTGCCCTCTCAGCATCCCACTGGGTGGTGCTATAATAAGTGCATTTGTGTTTCAGATTTCCCCACCTTGATCCTCAAGCGCTAAAAATCATTCGTCTGATTTTGTTTGCCCACAGGGAAATTTTTGCACCATTTTGAATTTTCTGGAAAACCATTTTTTTATTATTATTTTTTTATTTGATTTGCACAAAACATGGCATGCATTATCCAAAGCCCCTCATGACAAAATGTTATTGAAAGAAACAGATTTATATATTGCACTTAAAATAAAGTTTTATATAGTTAGTTTACAAAGAAATGTTATTTTAACTTTCATTTATCCCAATAATATTGGGATAAATGAAAGTTAAAATAAAACTGTCAAATAAAATCGAAGAGACAATATGATGTCTTTTATAAAATACAGAATAACAAATCTTAAACTCTGAAAAGATGCATGGCAACATCCCTGTATCCTTTAGTCTGAACCATTAGTGCCTGATGATGGCTATATGTAGGCTTAAATTTCTGCTGAAAACAAAGTAAATACCTTCTCCAGCAAAAGTTTTTATCAAATTAACTGTACCAATTATTTTTTTCCCCTCAGGAAACTGCTGGTTTCTGGCGTCTGTTGGGGCTTTAACATTTCAAAGCAAATTTTTACAGAAGGTCATGCCAGACGGACAGTCATTCAGCAACAATTATACTGGTTTATTTCACTTCAGGGTAAGTTTCTCTTATTTTGTGCCATAATTTCCTACATTTATTTGGATCATATTATCCAGAATCGATACCCCAAGCAATAGTTATTCATGTTTTGTCTTTTAATATAGTTAAAAGACAACATACTATGAACATAATACAGTTATTGACTTAGTTTTCTGCTTATTTAAATGTACAGTTCTGGCGGTTTGGAAAATGGTACGATGTTGTGATTGATGACAAACTGCCAACAATCGACCGCCGCCTGATTTTTGTGCAATCAAAAACCTATAATGAGTTCTGGCCAGCCTTGCTGGAGAAAGCATATGCCAAGTAAGTGCCTGTACATCTTTTAGTGACTTTATGTGAAAATATAATTTCTAGTATATATACGCGATAGTGCTATTGTATTCAATATAAGCACGGCTGTAATTCAACCTGTGATTTGTGAGAAGTGATCGACCTCAAATTTATGCCTATTACATTGCGGGATACAATGTAGAGTATGACTGTTACAGGGTGTGCGGCTCCTATGCTGACATGCATGCTGGTCGAGTATCTGAGGCTCTGTTGGACTTCACCGGTGGAGTTCATATTCACTACGATCTGAAAACAGCTCCGGCTGATTTGTGGGAGATAATGTACCGTGCTTTCCAGTCAGAAGTCCTTATGGGCTGCGAAACTCCACGAGGGGTGAGAAAATAAAACTATATTGCACAGTCTCTCAAAAAGAGGGGTTTTGGAGATCTCTAAAGAGCCTCCAAAAACTTTTTTGCTATATATGGAGCCTGACACAAAGAAAGGACTGAAACAGACACCTTTATCCGTGACATCTATAAGGCTGCAGAGACATTTTATTATGTGGGATTAAAAAAAAAATCACTTGCGGCACCTTTTTAGGTAATGACTTTTACACAATATTATCGGTCTCCTCATAATTTTTCTGTTTCCACAGAAAGTGAATGAGGAACAATTACCAAATGGCATAATTCAAGGCCACGCTTACACTGTGACAAACGTTTACCAGGTAAGATTGCCCAAAATCAAGTCTCAGCGTGCATGAGAAGATGATGTGTGGAAGCCAAACCAATTCCCACGCTTTAGATGCTTTTACGTCATTGAGCCTTTTTGCATAAATCTTAGCGTTTGTTCTTCTCTTTGCTTGAAATGCAAAAAAAGTGGTGTTGGGGGAGGTTACTGTTTCAAATCATGTTCTGGGGCTGGGTGGTCAGAGTAGTGGCTACATATGATTTAAGAAAATTCTGGTACATTACAAAATAAAGCTACTAAAGAATAAAGCTACTGGTAACTTTAGATTTGCCACATTTTTATACTACTAAATATATGAAATCATGCTCTACAGGTCACGAGTGGTAGATATCCAGTTAAGCTGGTGAGATTGTTCAACCCATGGGGAGACAGTGAGTGGAATGGAGACTGGAGTGACAAGTAAGAACTGATTTTATTTAACCACACATTTTAGAAATTTAGAGTCTCTTTTGGTTTTAATCTGTTGACAATTTCCGATATGCAACAAATTTTATTCTCTAGGACATCACCCTAAGTCCTAATATATTCACAATATACAAAACACAAAAAAGCACAAACAACACCACCAACAAAAAGAATTTCAAAACACAACATAACAAAACAACAATGACCTCATTCAAAGCAGAAAAAAACAAAACAAACTACAGGATGATTAATACACAAGGTTAGCAAAACATTAATAAATGATCCAATAACTGACAACAAACAAATGTTTGTAACGAGTGCAGTGTAGTTGAATCTAAAGAGAGATGCGTGACCCAGAATGACTATGAAACATGAGTTATAATGAACACAGAAAGCAAGTGAACACTACAAACATGGCTCTTTTATTATGAATTGACAAGGTAAAAACAGTAAATATGATAATGCATCATCAAGAGGACTCCAACTGATCCTTGTGGCAGAGAGAAAAGGTTTGTGGATCTCTCTCAAATACTGTTAATTTCTAACTGTTAAGTGGGCCCAACAGTGAGCCCTGAGGTACGCCTCTTTCTTGAATAAACAGATAATTTTCCCTTTGAATGATAACACATCTCATAAAGTATTTTGAGAAAGACCAACTGCATAAAGCTAATCTAATATTAAGTAATTAAATTATTTCTAGTCAAGTCAAGTCATCTTTATTTATATAGCGCTTTTTACAATGCAAATTGTGGCAAAGCAGCTTTACATTAATAAGAAAATGGTGTCATTGTGCAGCTTATTCTATGTATTATTGATTCATTCCGTTGCAAATATCAATAGTTATTAGTCTAGTTAATTTAGGTATATCAGCACTGCAGAAAACAGTGACGTAATCGTCCGGCTCAGCTCAGTTTGTATACAACGGCGCCAATGCAGGCATATCAAAAACACTGCTGAATATCAAGCAAGTGTCCCCAACGTAAGCAAGCCAAAGGCAACAGCGGCAAGGAACCAAAACTCCAACAAATGGAGAAAAAAACCTCGGGAGAAACCAGGCTTAGTCGGGGGGCCAGTTCTCCTCTGGCCAACAGTGAACACTTGTCCGATACTCAGGCAGAGTTACGGGTCATTAAAGCAATTTGGAATCGCAACAGTCAAAATATTTAATCTAGTTCCATCTAGTTTAAGATCTTTTTGATCACGCCGGTATGGGACGGTTTGTTGGGATATGCCACTGGCTGATGAGTCGGTAAGGTCTTAACAAGGGATGACCTAGTTAACACAGTCTCCGCCGACACCACAGGACCACATTGCTGCCGCACACAGGCACAGGTTCCCCGTCCGACCCGGACACGGCCCAGATCCAGCCAATCACGTTAATTGGTAAACCTCGGGATAAGCAGAGAGACAAAAAAAAATTAGCGTAGACGCCATTCTTCTTCTGATGTACCGAGTACATCTGGTGTTATAGGAAGTGTTCCCGGTTTCCGGCTGACCTGATCTATGCAGCCTAACAATCCTTTAACGGATATGAAGACAAAAGTTTATAGTGCGTCATGTGTATGCCAGGTTAAATAGATGCGTTTTTAGTCTAGATTTAAACTGACAGAGTGTGTCTGCTTCCCGAACAATGCTAGGAAGATTGTTCCAGAGTTTAGGTGCCAAATAGGAAAAGGATCTACCGCCTGCGGTTGATTTTGATATTCTAGGTATTAACAACTGGCCAGAATTCTGAGATCGTAATAGACGCGAAGGACTATAATGCATTAAGAGCTCACTCAGGTACTGGGGAGCTAAGCCATTCAGTGCTTTGTAAGTAATTAGCAAGATTTTAAAATCTATACGATGTTTAATAGGGAGCCAGTGCAGTTTTGACAGAACCGGGCTAATATGTTCATATTTCCTGGTTCTAGTAAGGACTCTAGCAGCTGCGTTTTGGACCAGCTGTAATTTGTTTATCACGCGAGCAGGGCAACCACCCAATAGAGCGTTACAGTAATCTAGTCTCGAGGTCATAAACGCATGAACTAGCTGTTCCGCATTTGTCATTGAGAGCATATGTCGCAATTTAGATATATTTTTAAGATGGAAGAATGCGGTTTTACATATGCTAGAAATGTGGCTTTCAAATGATAGATTGGTATCAAAGAGCACACCCAGGTTCCTAACTGACGAAGACGACTTAACAGAGCAGCCATCAAGTGTTAGACAGTATTCTAGGTTTTTATGTGCTGAAGTTTTTGGTCCAATAATTAGAATCTCTGTTTTTTCTGAATTTAGTAGTAGGAAATTACTAGTCATCCAATTTTTTATATCAGCTACGCATTCTGTTAATTTTGAGAATTGGTAGGTTTCGTCAGGGCGCGAGGAAATATAGAGCTGGGTATCATCAGCGTAACAGTGAAAGCTAATGCCATGCTTCCTAATGACATCTCCCAAAGGTAGCATGTACAGAGTGAAAAGCAACGGTCCTAGAACTGAGCCTTGTGGTACTCCATATTTAACTTGTGATCGAAATGACATCTCTTCGTTTACTACTACAAACTGATAACGGTCAGATAAGTATGATTTGAACCATGCCAATGCAATTCCACTAATTCCAGCATAATTTTCTAGTCTATTCAAAAGAATATTGTGGTCGATTGTGTCAAAAGCAGCACTGAGGTCTAGTAACACTAATAGAGAGATACAACCATGATCTAATGATAAGAGCAAATCATTTGTAACTCTAATGAGAGCAGTCTCAGTACTATGGTACGGTCTAAATCCTGACTGGAAATCCTCACAGATGCCATTTCTTTCCAAGTAGGAATTAAGCTGAGATGATACTGCCTTTTCGAGTATTTTTGACAGAAAAGGTAGATTGGAAATCTGTCTGTAATTGACTAATTCACCAGGATCAAGTTGTGGTTTTTTAATAAGAGGTTTGATAATAGCCTGCTTAAAATTTTTTGGTACGTAACCTAGTGATAAAGATGAATTAATGATCTTAAGAAGAGGATCTATGACCTCTGGAAGCATCTCTTTCAATAGCTTAGTCGGTATAGGGTCTAACATACATGTTGTAGATTTCGATGATTTAACAAGTTTAGACAATTCTTCCTTTCCTATAGCAGCGAATGAATGGAATTTTTCCTCAGGGATACAACAACCCACTGTCTGATGTGATACTGTAGTAGACAGTTGCATGGCTATAATTTTCTCTCTAATGTTGTCAATCTTGCAAGTAAAGAAGTTCATAAAGTCATTACTGCTGTGCTGTTTGGAAACATCAGAAGTTGAGGCTGTATTTCTTGTTAATTTAGCCACTGTATTAAATAAATACTTAGGGTTGTGTTTATTTTCTTCTAAAAGATTTGAAAAATAAGCAGATCTAGCGGTTTTTACAGCCTTTCTGTACTCCATCATTTTCTCTCTCCATGAAATCCGAAAAACTTCTAGTTTTGAATTCTTCCAGCTGCGCTCCAGTTTTCTGGCTTCTCTCTTAAGGGCCCGAGTGTGCTCGTTATACCATGGCGTTGGACTAATATCCTTAATCTTTTTTAAGCGCAAAGGAGCGACAGAGTCTAGAGTGTTCGAAAAGAGAGCGTCAATAATTTCTGTTGCAACATCGAGTTCTTCTAAGCTGTCTGGTTTGCTAAGTTGATGAAACTGATCAGGAAGATTATTTATAAAGCAATTTTTAGTGGTAGAAGTGATGGTTCTAACATATTTATGGCAGACAGGCGGTTTTCCAGCCTTGGATAAATGTAGCACGCATGAGACTAGATAATGATCTGAGACGTCATCGCTCTGCTGCAGAATTTCAACGGCATCAATATCGATTCCATGTGACAATATTAGATCTAAAGTATGATTACGACAATGAGTTGGTCCTGACACGTGTTGTCTAACTCCAATAGAGCTTAGAATATCTGTTAGTGCCAATCCCAATGCGTCTTTTTCATTATCTACATGTATATTAAAATCACCAACAATAAGGACTTTATCCACAGCCAGTACTAACTCCGATTGAAAATCAGCAAATTCTTTGATAAAATCTGTATGGTGCCCTGGTGGCCTGTATACAGTAGCCAACACAAATTTCAAATGAGAGTTTTCACTAACATTATATAAACTTACATAGAGCATTCTAATACAAAATTCTTTCAGATCACCCTTGTGGAATACAGTAAGTGTTGAGGACCGCAAACAACATCTTCTGGATGATAATGGAGAGTTCTGGTGAGTATGAACCATGTTTAAAAATTACATTTTATATATGAATTACATTTTGTCTAGGATTTACTCAGGAAGAGTTTTTTTTTTTTTTTTTTTTGCAGGATGTCAATGGAAGATTTCCTCAGAACATTTGACAACATGGATATCTGCTGTGCCTATCCTGATTTTCTGGAAGGAAATTCTGCATGTCACTGGATTTCCAAGTACCACAATGGCACCTGGGTTTCTGGGAGCACAGCTGGAGGCTGCACAAATCATGCAGGTGCTTTTCATTAATAACAATTAAAAAGCCATCAGTGCAAATCTGCTTCTAACAACCATGTCCTGTAATTGTAGACACCTTCTATACCAACCCTCAGTTTTTTCTGAAGATTAATGAGATGGATAAGGCCTGTGAGCAGAAGCAGAGCAATGTTCTGGTGTCCCTCATTCAGAAACCTGACAAGAGAAACAGACGCCTTGCTTCACACCATGGCATCGGCTTCTGCGTGTTTGCAGTCAGTATTAACAAAAAAAAAATGCAAAGGCATTAAATATGGTTATGCAATGATGCCTTTGTGCTAATAATATAACCTTTATTTTTATTTTGAACTTTTACAGGTTCCACCTGAGGCAAGTAAAATATACACACAGTATCTGTTGTAAATCACATTGGTTTTTCAGGTTGCATTAATACATATTACATAAGCTGCACCTTTCTGACACATTAATTTTGCATGTTCATTGATTTTTGTTTCATTATCCTTTAGATGAGATCCGAGGGAAAGTTTGGATCAAGCTTTTTCTATAGCAGAAGGCCTGTGGCAACAAGCGGGGACTTTCAGGATGCAAGACAGGTGATGAACTTCTTCAGGCTGGAGCCAGGAGAGTATCTCATTGTACCGTCCACTTACTTCCCCAATAAGAACGCAGAATTCATTCTGTCCATTCTGTGCAAAAATGAGATCAACATTCAGTAAGTTACTCGAAGGACTGAGAGATTAACTATAACTTTACAAACTTTTTTTTAATTTTAAAACTTTTTTAATTCAGAAAGGACACAGAAAGGACCGGGAAGGATTTTCTTGTGGATCTTGTAGGCGAGTCTGAGGTAATAATACACAGAATCCTTTTGTAAAATTTTTAGTATTCTCTTGAGTTTGTCAGTATTTGCTCTCAGAGCCACTGAAATATTGCTTCTTTCAACATATCTCTGCAATTGCAACTAAACTCTTTGTCCCGTTTTTGTTAATTCTACTAAGATGGGAATGAAATTTAATTGTACAAATAAAGTTAGTTACAACTTTAGAATTTATATCATAAACAACCTTCCCTGCATGCTATGACATTATTGTTTATACTTCAAAATATTAATTCTAAAATATTTTTCATCAAATAAATATATATAAATTAAACTTGCTAACATTTTAACATTCAAGTTAAGATTTGAGCATTGGCTATTACTAAATATCTGATATTATCTTAAAAATTGTAAAGTGTAGATTGTAATTGTAAAGTGTAACATTTATCTGCTTTAGGAATGGGGAAATCACATTGTGTTGTTAGTAGTTGCAAATGAAACAATCTTCTCTTTTCTCCTGTTTAGAATGGATACACTGAACAAGTGGATGAAGCATTTAACAATAAAACTCTGTTTCGACAATATTCTGATCAGGTAAATATGAAAGCTAAAAAATTATCAAAACTACAGCTGCTACAAGCTTCAAACTCTTGAATGTTTTCTACGGAAACAGTACAAAGTTGTTGACGCTGAGAAACTTCAACAACTTCTTCATGAAAACCTGCTTAGAGGTGAGTGCTTTAAAATCCAGTACATTCTATGTCAAACAGATAGTTTAGAAATCTTAAATTGCCACAAATGTCATAAATCTCACACTTGTGACTCATACCTTTTAGGGAATAAAAACACTGAAGGATTTGGCCTGGATTCCTGCAGAAGTATAATTGCCATGTCAGATGTATCCTTTCCCCCCCTTCGACATGTTATTAAAAAATAACTTGAATGAGATTTGATTTATCCACATGGTTCAGCTTGTATTTCCAATCGTACTGTGAAGAAAAATGTTTAACTCAAGAAATATTCCCTGACTGTATATTAAAATAGTTCTCTGTCACTGGAAGACTTCGTGGATCTGAATTTCTTCGTCTGTGGAACCGCATTATGACGTACAAGGTGTGTGGATTTGAGTCTGGAATTTAGCTATGTAGTTTTATTGTGTTCAGACAAAAAATATAGCTATGTATTGAGTTTTATTAAGACGCTTACTTTTTACAGAATATCTTCTACACCATGGATACTTCCAAAGATGGCGTCCTGTCTTTGAGCGAACTGCAAAACGGATTAGAGAAAACAGGTTGAGGCTTATTCAGTTTATACTTTGCTGTAGTAAAACATTGTGTAAATGTCACTGCTGGTGGAAACTGTTACTTCCAGCATTACAGCTGCCCAGTGACCCATAAAACTGAATGCAGAAATATTGTAACATATACAATGTTTTCATCACACATTGTTTAGATATAGATGATATTTATATTGATATTGGATATTTATATCATGGTTCTTGTACTCTAGGCATGCATCTAAATGAAGACATCCTGAATCTCATGTTTGTGCGGTATGGTGGTGCTTCAGAACAGATCTCTCTGGAGGGTTTCATATGCCTTGTCATGCGTTTGAACTGCATGGCTAGTGAGTAAGACTGCTTACAAAAAGCAGTTTCATATTCTCTTTTTCTAACTTACATATATGAAAGACTGGAGCCTATCCCAGCATCCTAGGCTGAAGGCCGGGAAAAGCACCCTGCAGGTGGCCAGTCCATCGCAGGGCTCTCAAACACTCAAATTCACTCTCTCAACTACCCATAGAGCCACCGTGCCACCCTAATTTGATGTTTAGGACTGTAAGTAAAAAAAAAAAAATAAGAAAAATAAATTTTCTTTCTTACTTTCTTACTTATTTTCTTACTGAAAATAAGTAAGAAAGTACATTTAGAGTAAGCTACCAAGGGTTGTCACTCAAACTGGTAAACAAAATTTGGTTCGATCTTTTCATGCCCCTGAAATAGATTGAGCTACATATCTGGGTATTATTATTATTATTATTATTATTATTAGAGGTTCAAGCGCATAGCACTGAAACCCTTGTAATTGTTCATTTTCAAGGAGCATTCTCCCCTAAAAGTGGTCAGGCAGATCAAACTGCAAGTCGTAGAGACATGAAACTTTCAGGACTGGTAGTACTCACACTGTCCACAACATCAGAAAGACTTGTGCCGATCGGCCTGACAGGGGCGCTACAGTGGTGAAAAGTACGAAAACACTAAGAACTCCTAAACTGTTAGGCGTAGACTCAGTGTCTTATTCGTTGGAATCATTGGCTCCAGATGGACAACATGCATGCATTAGATTCGTTCGTTGCTGTGGTGAAATTTTCGGTATTTTTTTGAAAAAAAAACAAAACACTTTTGCGAACTAGTCCTGTTTTTTGGCCTGATCGGAACCAAACCAGTGCTGTGAGATTCTCCAGAGTCTGATTGTCAACAGTTTTCAAAAAGAGTTAAAGTTTCGATTCACAATCCTATAGGTGCCGCCAAGAACGTTCGAAGTGGATGGAACCACTTTTACTAAAATGGCTTTCAGACGAGGTTAATGGAGGCTGTTTGAAACGAAACTCACTGGGCCTGTTTGATGCACGGTTCTAGAGGCCTGTGAGAAATTCTAAATAAATAGGCCATCGGGGGGCACCTTCAAATTTTTCATGTGTAAAGGATTGTGTATTGTGCTTTTTTTTTTGCTCACACCCATTGCAATCATACATTCATGATAGAACTCCTCACTCTGAGCAACTTTGCCTCTAGGATCATATTTTTATTGAGATTGGCCCAAAGGTGGGGCTGTTAAAAAGGTGTAAAACCCTTTTGTTTCCTATGGGAAATTTTCTGTATTTGCTGTAAATGGTCATTTCCATTTATGATCTAAGTTGTTACATGCTTGCTAAATAAAATACAATACCTATTTACACATGTGCTCGAAGGCCTTAAAGTGTTTGAATCCCGATAATTGCTGCTCACAGCTATATTTATTATTATTAATGATTTATTACATTTTAACAGCATTTTTTCTCTTCATCAGGCATATTCCAGAGACTCTGTGAAAATGGGAAGTTATCTCTTAATGAGAGTGAGGTAATCCTGATGTAGACATTTCAATATTTTCATATCTCCAACCACAGTTTAAAAAAACTGCTTGATTTTCTTTGTTATTTTTGGTCATTCAAAGTATATACATTCACAATCTATTTCTGTGTATCTGTGTTATAGTGGCTAGGACTCACCATGTACTCATGAGGGAATGTCTGCTTGCCAGGAGGATTACCAACAAATACAACAGGCATTAGTTCGGTGTTCAAAAACCGATCTGTGGTTTAGACAATCTAAACATTTCTTTGATTTTTTTTTTCAACTCAAACAAATTGTGATGCCTTTCTTCTTTATCATTTTATTCCTCTATAAATTTAAATGCTTATATTTTCTTAAAATGATCACTGTATATACAAATTTCACATCAAACTGTGTAATCATTACAACTTGTTTGAAAAGTATATCATGCATTCCTCATTGTAAACACTTGGAATCACTGTTGGCAAAAAGAAATGTTTTCAAGCAGATGCTGAATTAATTGGCTTATTTTTAAAATTGTCTATCCATTTATAATATTATTTCAAATATCTATCTATTAGCAGTTACATTCATAGTCATACATCTAATCAACAGTTGCTTTGGCTCCTATGTGCAGGGTTGTTAAACGCTGACATGCCAGGAAAGTATTTTGGTGTCGGTTTAGCAGCATTGCTGATATCAGCCACATCGACAAAGGACATGTAAAGGTCTATATTCTTTTTATATATACAAATACTATACTATACCCAATACTATCAATGATCTAAAAACACATTTACCATGTGCATTTTGATCATTTTGATATTTGCATCATATAACCAGATGAATAGGCCCATGAATTTTTTTTCTCCTGACAGAGCTCAAAGCCTTATATATCCCGGTTTTGATCTTTTGACTTGTTTCTTCCTTCCATATATATATTTCCCTCAGAAAGATAACTCTTGATGAGAGTGAAGTAATCTTATATAAACACTTTAATAAAGATTTTTGCTTGATTTTATTCTTTGCTGTTTTTTTTTATTTGCACTTATACTTAAGTGTAATTAAGTATTCTACTTGTCTTGTAGTTTAATCTTTTGATTGAGTAGCCTATTGAACACTTTTTCACATTTTGCATATACTGTCTTATAAAGTTACATTGTTCGAAAATATTGATTTAGAAAGAAAATAGATATGTTCCTAATTCTGAGTACCTGAATTTTTGTGTAAGCTGTTGGATATCAGATGTTAAATATCCAAAGTTTGCCTGAGTTGTAGAAACTCAGTGGTGTGTCTGATTAAAACACTGGAAAAACACCAGTCATTTGCAGTCTTTAATTGTAATGAGTTCAGGATGGTTATCTTGAGTAATTCGAATGACCCAAAGCACATGGATTCACATGGAGCAAATTCACATGATGTAAATGGACAGATGTTAAGAGAAGGATGGGATGAACAGGATGGTATTTAGTCACTACAATCCATACAAGAATAAAAATCAGGCTCATACAAACAATTCACCAACAGACAACATTGTCAATATGTACTTAATCCAAGATAATTATTATTAAATCCAATCCAAATAATTCAAATAAACAAATTTAAACCATGAATTGACAAAAACAAACTTAATTAACGTATCCTAAGGAAAGTACTCAAAGGACACGTTTGGGTGTCCATTCAAACACCCACACTTCACCAATGCACAAAGGAAAAGAAGGAAATTAGGTCTATTTATCGGTCTATTATCATATCTTTTTCATCCATCTTCATACTGTTCGTTGTCATAAGCAAAATATATTACATTTGCAACTGGTATGGTGGATTTTGGAACTGTAACTATTTTAATTGGCTCGTTTCAGTAATAAAAGTGCCAACTGTGACATTGTGACTGAAGTTGGATTCCTGACATAGATTCCTGATTACTGGGTGAGTTTCATCCAACATCAGACAGTTCTTCTGTAAAGTTAAACCTTCTTCTATAAAGTTAAACCAAACACTGTTGCTTTAAAATTATATTGATGTGTCTGTAGCGCACTAAAATGACTGTGCTGTTGTTTGTGTATTACATGCTTTGCTGTGGTATTGTGTTGCATCAGCTTGCTTTTCATAATTCGCAAAACTTCAAATGTTGAACGAAATCTTAATTTGGGAAATTTGGGTGAACGTCTTGTTGTTACGGAACGTGTACATAAATGATCGCACGACGATGAGGGAATACAGAATGTCTTTTTAATGGACAAAAACCAGGAAGATAACACCAACACATTCAAACACGAACGCACAATAAACGATAACCGACCCGGAGTGAGGGAAACACAGGGAATATAAACAGACACTAAGGACGAGGACACAGGTGACGATGATAACTAATAATAACAAACAGCTGACAGGAATGAAACAAATGAAGACTGGGAAGGAAGACTGGGTGACACAAGGAGCACATGACAGGGAAAAACAGACAGACAGATAACAAGACTCTAACACTTGTAATATGCTCATATCTCTATTCTGAGGGTGATTTTTTTTTTTTTTTGCATTAGTAGTGTTGTGCTTGTATTGTTAGTTCAATGTTGGCTTTGTATTTGCATCAATCCAAGTTGGTTTGATATTATATAAGTTAAGTGATATTCATTAAGAATAATTCATATTTAAAGTTTCGGTATTGCTGCTGCAATGTTACTTTGGGTCTTACCAAGTTTTATTTCGCAAAATCACTCTCCAGAACATTCTCGTTCACTGCTCCCTACTGGTGGAATGATCTCCCTACTTTCATCAGGAACGCAGAATCCCTGGCAATATTCAAGAGACAGCTGAAAACTCATCTCTTCCGTGAACACTTAATCCGCTCATAAAAAAAAAATAAAAAAAAACTATCCTTCCCTTTTCCCTTCCTACTCTAGCTCATGGTACTGAGCAATGTATGAAACCTGTATTGTGAGCACTTCCTGTGCCTATTTGCCAATTCATGAAGAATCGCTTGTTTGTATTCCTCACTTGTAAGTCGCTTTGGATAAAAGCGTCTGCGAAATGACTAAATGTGAAATGTGAAAGAGATGATCGGTTCACGAGCTGGTTCAGGAGCTACAGCGATGTGTCCCGACTCATTAAAGATATTTATCGTTTAAACTTCTTTAAAAAAAATACGATATATAAAATATGAAACTGTTTCATATGTCTGTCGACGTGTTGTCAGTGTCCTCTTTACTCTGGGATGTATTTTTCACTGCGTGAGAACATGTTATGTGGCGTGAGAGTGCATGGCTTGTCAGACAAAGCAACAGTAACAGTTCTCTATCAGTTCATCCCCAATGTAGGTATTGACACTGGATTCTATATTTCTCTTTAGGATCGGTACGCAATGCACTTAATCTCCAAATTTGTGTCTCGTGCACTACAAACTTTCACGCGGAAGTAGCGGGAGTGGTGCGGCGCCGCACGAATATCTGAGGTAAGTGGACAAAATACCAAATATTATGACATAAAAAACATTTTTGACATTCTATGTTATTTTTGAAAAGCTATGAATATAACCCCTTCTTAATAATAACATCAAGGTCTGTGTTACATCCTGAATAAATGACGACGGGCCCCTGAAATATAAAAAAATTAAGTAGGCCTAGCCTTCTTCACAGGTCGTGTGAAGGCGGCCCCAATATCGTCAATTTAAAGGTGCGGAAAGTATATTCCGTGTACACCTCACATCGAGGCTGTTTGGATATTTTTGTAGATGTGATATCCGTTTTTAAATCCTTACTGTAACGTTATCGTTTTTTATTATCATATTTTATCTCACATTGTTTCCTAAATTATGATATTTCTCTGCATACAGACTAAAGCAAGAATGAGCACAGAGGTGATCTCTTGGAACAATTCATTCATAACATTTAAATCTCTAATATACTTTTTTCAACCCATTTTCAAAATTTTAATTTCTTCTAAGCATTTGTTGGCATGTGCATGCATTTATTTACGCTATCTCACAGGAACATTAATCTCTACAACAGTAACTTTAAACAACACATTATTTTCAAAAATATTACAGATATTAGGTGCAGTGGCTGGGCAAGGCTTACCTTCCCCTGACCAACTTACCTTCCACTCAAACCACTGCCTACCTGATGCTGCTTTTGATTGCTTTTAGAACCACTGTTCTAGGATCAGTCTTCACTGCAATATTAGCATACTGGCAAAACATATTTGGCAAACAATCCAGTGCCTGTCACGCTCTGAAGAACGACAAGGCTTACAACACGTTTTTGCAGCGTTAAGCAATGTAGCCAAACACAATCATATCTGTTGATTTCTTGAACACAATGACCAATCAGAGATGTTTAAGTAAGTGCAAAAACTCATTTTGAGCGGTGAATGAATTCTGAGTTCTGCGCTGGCAAATATCCCCACATTATAACAAACATAACTAAGAGATTATTTGTGCATTCAGTTTCATTTATTGTTACAGAACTTCTTTTTGCGAAGTATATAGGCATAATGCAAAAGGCATTATGGGTTTCGGTGTAATTTGGTCTAATTATGGACTATCTTGTGTTTTGGTGTTAATAAAGAACCCCCCCCCATATTTATTAAGAGGACTATATATATATATATATATATATATATATATATATATATATATATATATATATATTATACTCCTCTCAATAAATATATCTAAATATATTCATTACAGTTAATATAAATTGTAATTCATGATCATTGGAATGATGAAACCTGCAGCATAATGCCACATTCAAAACAAGTCCAGGCAGGATTAACTGGTTTCTGCAGCACTGAATGCATATTTGAAGGGCCTAACCCATACCGTAAAAATGAGCCAACACAAACTGTAATAGTGTAACTAAAAAGCAGCATGTATTTTATAATGTTATGCACAGAAAACCCATGCACATCTGACAATTTTTCATAATAATAACTTGCTTACAATATATGCAGACCGACGTTTTGTCCTTTGGCAAATGTTTAGGATTTCAGTTTCTCATAATGACAAATGTTCAGATGAGCTTCTGTCAATCACTTCTTTGTTATAAACACATCAGCTGGAAGTGGGGCGGGGCTTCTACAGGTGTTTTAAAGCTTGAAGTGTATGAAAGCCAGTCACAGGCAGAGAAGATTACCAGTCATTGGGGTGAATTACCAGTCATTGCATCTCTGAAGGTACATATACATCTTGTTCATTTCAGGATTGCATGCTCAGTATCTCATAGGTAGGGAAGACCTCTATTCAATTTGTAGATACAAACTAATTGATTTTAAAAACACCTTATGAATTGTTTTAGTACTTGTCTTTATACTTTGTTTTTAATCTGTAATATATGCAAAATAAAGTACTAGTGTACATCTGCTGGAAAGGAATGTTATATCCTTGTATTATACTTGTAATTTACTCTTTTTAATAGTAAAGAAATCCAGACAGATTTCAAAATGCCTCCTCCAGCGGTTCCACATGGCATGTGCCTAAAAGTCATAGATGACCGCAACATGAAGGGTGGCATGGGCTCTGAAACAAATCCTTTGAGGTTCATGGATCAGGACTACAAATTTTTACAAGACTATTGTCTCAAGACAAGACAAAGATTTGTGGATGAGTTTTTCCCGCCAGACCCTCGTTCCATTGGCGAAGGGCTGCTGGAGCCAGAAGTTATGGCCAGAGTGGAGTGGATAAGACCAACGGTATGTAATTCCTTGAGGCATCATCTTTAATGTGTTCTGATAATACTGACCAATTAAGTAAGTGTAAAATTGTACTACTTTTATTGAAAGCTAAAAGATGTGACTATGACAATGCTTGAAAGAATTTAAAAGACGCCACTAACCGCTTTCACACACATCCACTTTACAGAATGCATCAGTTCATCAAATGCCAAATACTGAAAGTATAACTTATTTTCTTTCAGAAATTGTATCCAGATGCAGCTGAATTTATTGTAGAGTCAGTGTCCAGGTTTGACTACGCCCAAGGTAATATAGGTATGTCTGGATAACCACAATATTGTTGTTTTTTAAAGTTGGGTATGCAATTTCAGAGATGTTAGCAATAACAAGCTAGCTTTGAAAGCAGAAGATCACACCCTCCCTTCAGAGCATCTCCAGATCCACAGCTCCTCCAAAACACATGAACGTACACAGCCAGAGCAGAGTCTGCAAAGCGGCATGACAGACGGCGTTAAATGTCTCAAAGCACACAAAATTACAATAATAATGCACATAAACTTGGAGAGCTCTGACTTTTACCACCCAACTGCTGTCGAAGGCATTTGGAAATTACTCTTTTTCTGCCCTCTGAGCAACACACTAGGTGGTGCAATAATAAGTGCATTTGTGTTTTACATTCTTTCCCCCTTTAAATCCTTGTTAAGCCCCAAGAATCATACATCTGATTTTGTTTGTCTAACATAATCATTTTTCTGCCATTTTGAATTTTCTGGAAACCCTAATTTTTGGTCTGATGGTTCAATTTGCTCAAAACTTGGCATGCATGGAAACAAAACTGAAAGTCCATGAAAATGAAACTAAATGTGAATGTGTCCAGATAACTGTGACAGAACACCTTCTCCTAATCGGCATAACCTCGTGCCGTAGAAGCAGCGGTGAGGGAGGGATGGGTTGTGAAATATGAAAGATATTAAATTCACTGTGCCAATTGGTGTTTTTTTTCCATCAGGAAACTGCTGGTTTCTGGCGTCTGTTGGGGCTTTAACATTTCAAAGCAAATTATTACATAAGGTCATCCCAGACGGACAGTCATTCAGCAACAATTATACTGGTTTATTTCACTTCAGGGTAAGTTTCTCTTATTTTGTGCCATAACTGCCAATATTTATTTCTATTTTAAACATATTATCCAGAATTGAAACCACAAGCAATAGTTATTCCTGTTTTGTCTTTTAATAGTTGTTGACTTAGATTTCTGCTTATTTAAACGTACAGTTCTGGCGGTTTGGAAAATGGTACGATGTTGTGATTGATGACAAACTGCCAACGATCAACCGCCAGCTGATTTTTGTGAAATCAAAAACATATAATGAGTTCTGGCCAGCCTTGCTGGAGAAAGCGTATGCCAAGTAAGTGCCTGTACATCTATTAGTGACTTTATGTGAAAATATCATTTCAAGTATATGTAAGCGATAGTGCTGTTGTATTCAATATAAGCACGGCTGTTATTCAACCTGTGTTTTGTGAGCAGTAATAGACCTCTAATTTATGTATATTACATCTATTACATACTGTTTAAAGTTTGAATGACTGTTACAGGGTGTGCGGCTCCTACGCTGACATGCACACTGGTCGAGTATCTGAGGCTCTCATGGATTTCACCGGTGGAGTTCATATGCACTACAGTCTGAAAACGGCTCCGACTGATTTATGGGAGATAATGTACCGTGCTTTCCAGTCAGAAGTCCTTATGGGATGTGAAACTCCACGAGGGGTGAGGAAAAAAAAGTAATGTGGTAACTGTGGCAATGCCAAAAACATAAATTTCTGAAATATTTTTGCGGTTCTTCAGGTTACATGATTTAGTTACATTTCAAGCTACATTAAGCAGCATTAGCCATCGTGTTCACCATCCTCTACAAAACCTTTTTGCTCTTTGACTTTTACAATGCCTTTTCCCACAGAATCATAATGAGGAACGATTACCAAATGGCATAGTTCTGGGACATGCTTACACTGTGACAAAGGTTTACCAGGTAAGACTGCTCAAAATCAAGTCTCAGCGTGCATCAGATTAATATCAGGTCTCAAGATAAATATTTCAGGGACAAAAGATGATGTCTGGAAGCCAACCAACTTGATACACACCCACACTTTACATGTTCCTGCATGATTTGACCTTTTTGCATTAATCTTTGCATAAATGCTTGAAGTGGGAAAAAAAAGTGTCAGTGCGGGAGTTCCATTTAAAATCTCGTTCCCGGGGCGGGAGGTCCACCTCATTTAATATCATGGTCTGAGGGCAGGGCGTCAGAGTATTGGCAACATGTGAGAAGTGCACGTATGCAAGAAAAAATGAGGGTATGCTACAGATTAAAATATAGAGGGCTGGCCTGCTTCAAGCACTGGTTCTGGTAAGACCGTAGTGAGAAATGGAAAAATCACTGAATGGTCTGAATTAAAATTCAAATTATGGGTGTTAAAACTTTTTGATGTCAAGGATCCCAAAATTCAAACGGACAGCTATAAATTCATGTATGATTGATATGATCCATTTATACTGTGTGAGGAAAAGGACCTTAACCACAGGTTGCTTTAGGGAGACTTTTCAGAATTTTTTTTAAATTTGTTTTTTAATTTTAGCTTGTTTAAAGGCTGTAGAAAGTTGTTGGGGGAAATCATTGACTTACTATTGAACAGCGTTTTATACTGCATATACAGGTCACGAGTGGTAGATATCCAGTTCAGCTGGTGAGATTGTTCAACCCATGGGGAGACAGTGAGTGGAATGGAGACTGGAGTGACAAGTAAGAGCTGATTTTATTTAAATCAGCTTTCTTTTTTCTTTAAAAAAGAAATTTAGAGTCTCTTAGTTTTAGTCTGTTGTGAAAATTTCCAAAATGCAACAAATTAAATTTTTTTAGGATAAACCCCTTAAGATACTCAGTCTTGTTTTCAAGGGGGTCCTAATACACAATATACAAAACACCTCATTCAAAGCAAAAAACAAACAAACAAACCACTACAAGATAACTAATACACAAGAATAGCAAAACATTAATAAACACAACCAATAACTAACAAGAAGAAATTATTTTTTTAACAAGTGCAGTGCAGTTGAATCTAAAGAGAAATGTTTGACGTCGAATGTGAACGCGTGTACTTAGGTATAGAAATACCTAGAAATCCAGGAAAACAGTGACAGAAAAAAACATGACAAAGAAGCTAAACAGAACGTGACAAAAAACTATTAAACTACACATGTAATGCAGGGAAAAATAGTCGTCTAAATCGTGTGCATACTTTACTAAGTCATTCCCTCGTCATTACTAAATCGTGCGCTTTACTAAAGGCCTGTTAATAAAACGGAAGGGCCTTAGACATGGATGCAGTGATAGGCATCGTCTTCCTTTAAGTAGACATGGATCAGCTGACCTGTCAGAACTAACGCAATGCTTGACAATCATTAACAATTATTGTCTCCTCATTTGAGAAAAATAAGGTTTTTAGGTATAAGTCACAGTGCCGTCTCCATGATGTGAAAGAATTAAAGAAAGATCATTAATAAAAATGGAAAAGTGGACCCAACAGTGAGCCCTGAGGTACACCTCTTTCTTGAATAAACAGATCAAATTTTTCACCTTGAATGATAACACATTGTTTTCTTTTTTGAATTAAACCACAAAAAAGTATTTTGAATGAGCATAAAGCTCATCTACTAAGTAATATTCAGTTAAATCAAAAACCTTCTTCAGATAGATAAAAATATCCATTAGGCTGCCAATCATTTGTTAATTTGAGAAGAGCAGAAGTTGTCAAATAATTAGGCCTAAAACCAGATTGGAAAGTTGATGAAATATTATTAATATGTTATTATCTTATTATATATTGTATCTTATTTTTTAGGTACTGTGGTTACAGATTATAAATTAACTGCTCAAATACTTTAGCAATAACACAAATTATTGATATTGGCCTTTAATTTTTTGGATCAGGAATGTTGCCTTCTTAAAAATTAGGTAATACAGTGTTGAATCACAAGTTCCAACACTTTGTCCAGATAGTACTTCTAATAAAAAATTAGATGTTGTTTTGCGGAATGACTTACATACAGGAATACTTCCAGATAGCTGGTAGCTCACATGAGGATATGAGAAGAAAATTTAATTTATCTACGCTCAATCCCACCAGGTCCACTATCATTCTTGAGACTGAGCTGATCAATAATATTCAACAATTCTGTAGGGGTTATTTTAGTAAAAGAAAAAATACTGATTGAAGCTATTCATATAAAAATGATCAGATGTTAGATTAGAACAGACAATAGAAAAAAAAAGACCAAATACTTGAGCAATTGAGGCAATCATGAATTATATCATGATTGAGGCAATCATGAATTATATCACAAAATTGTAGCAGTTTAACACCATAGCATATAACTAGCTAGCAGTCCAACTGGCACAAAAACAACAAATTGTTCTATTTTTGCAGTTCTTAAACAAAAATGTTTGTGAAATTTTATGATTATTGCACAGACAAACATATCCTTTTTTCTGATGTTTGTTTACATAATTCTTTCAGATCACCCTTGTGGAACACAGTGTGTGATGAGGACCGCAAACAACATCTTCTGAGCGAAAATGGTGAATTCTGGTGAGTTTTATTTATTTATTTATTTTTAAATGGTAATATGTACTAAAACCCAAATTGCATGTGGTCTAGGATTTACATAGGATTTTCTTTTCTTTTGCAGGATGTCAATGAAAGATTTCCTTAGAACATTTGACAATATGGATATCTGCTGTTCCTGTCCTGATTTTCTGGAAGGAAATTCTGTATGTCACTGGATTTCCAAGTATCACCATGGCAGCTGGGTTTCTGGGAGTACAGCTGGAGGCTGCACAAATCATTTAGGTGCTTTACATTAATTATTATTAAAAAGCTTGTCATCAATGCAAATCTGCTTCTAACACCCATGTCCTGCAATTGTAGACACCTTCTGTACCAACCCTCAGTTTTTTCTGAAGATTAATGAGATGGATAAGGCCTGTGAGCAGAAGCAGAGCAATGTTCTGGTGTCCCTCATTCAGAAACCTGACAAGAGAAACAGACGCCTTGCTGCACACCATGGCATCGGCTTCTGCGTGTTTGCAGTCAGTATTAACAAAAAAATGCAAAGGCATTAAATATGGTTATGCATAATATAATATAATAATATAACCTCTATTTTTATTTTGAACTTGTACAGGTTCCACCTGAGGCAAGTAAAATATACTCAGGTTGTGTTAAGTATTTCAGGTTTTATTTAATATGTATTAATACATTTTAAATAATTTGTCATACAGTTCTGACTTATTAATTTATGTTCACCGAAACTTGTTTTTGTTTCATTATCCTTTAGATGAGATCCCAGGGAAAGTTTGGATCAAGCTTTTTCTATAGCAGAAGGCCTGTGGCAACAAGCGGGGACTTTCAGGATGCAAGACAGGTGATGAACTTCTTCAGGCTGGAGCCAGGAGAGTATCTCATTGTACCGTCCACTTACTTCCCCAATAAGAACGCAGAATTCATCCTGTCCATTCTGTGCAAAAATGAGATCAACATTCAGTAAGTTACTCGAAGGACTGAGAGATTAACTATAACTTTACAAACTTTTTTTTCATTTTAAAACTTTTTTAATTCAGAAAGGACACAGAAAGGACCGAGAAGGATTTTCTTGTGGATCTTGTAGGCGAGTCTGAGGTAATAATACACAGAATCCTTTTGTAAAATTTTTAGTATTCTCTTGAGTTTGTCAGGATTTGCTTCTTTCAACATATCTCTGCAATTGCAACTAAATCTTGTCTCTGTCCCATTTTTGTTAATTCTACTAAGATGGGAAGGAATTTAATTGCACAAATTACAACTTAAGAATTTATAACATAAACACCCTTTCTCTGCATATTTTTAATCAAATAAATGCAATGTAGCATAAGTTAAACTGGCTAACATTTTAACTTTAAATTTAAGATTTGGGAATCTGATATTAATATAAAAATATCTGACATTAAGAGTAGATCATAATAAAATCAGAACTCAAACATTTATTTTCTGCTTTAGGAATGGGAACTGTCATTGTGTTTTTTAGTAAGTGCCGATGAAATCATCTTCTCTTTTCCCATGTTTAGGTCAGATACACTGAACAAGTGGATGAAGGCTTAAAAAATAAAACTCTGTTTCGACAATATTCTGATCAGGTAAATATGAAAGCTAATAAATTATCAAAAGATTAAATTGGATCCAAAATGAAACTACAGCTGCTACAAGCTTCAAACTCTTGAATGTTTTCTTCGGAAACAGTACAAAGTTGTTGACGCTGAGAAACTTCAACAACTTCTTCATGAAAACCTGCTTAGAGGTGAGTGCTTTAAAATCCAGTACATTCTATGTCAAACAGATAGTTTAGAAATCTTAAATTGCCACAAATGTCATAAATCTCACACTTGTGACTCATACCTTTTAGGGAATAAAAACACTGAAGGATTTGGCCTTGGATTCCTGCAGAAGTATAATTGCCATGTCAGATGTATCCTTCCCCCCCCCCCCCCACGGACATGTTATTAAAAAATAACTTGAATGAGATTTGATTTATCCACATGGTTCAGCTTGTATTTCCAGTCATACCGTGAAGAAAAATGTTTAGCTCAAGAAATATTCCCTGACTGTATATTAAAATAGTTCTCTGTCGCTGGAAGACTTCGTGGATCTGAATTTCTTCGTCTGTGGAACCGCATTATGACGTACAAGGTGTGTGGATTTGAGTCTGGAATTTAGCTATGTAGTTTTATTGCGTTCAGACAAAAAATATAGCTATGTATTGAGTTTTATTAAGACGCTTACTTTTTACAGAATATCTTCTACACCATGGATACTTCCAAAGATGGCGTCCTGTCTTTGAGCGAATTGCAAAATGCTTTAGAGAAAACAGGTTGAGGCTTATTCAGTTTATACTTTGCTGTAATAAAACATCATGTAAATGTCACTGCTGGTGGAAACTGTTACTTCCAGCATTACAGCTGCCCAGTGACCCATAAAACTGAATGCAGAAATATTGTAACATATACAATGTTTTCATCACACATTGTTTAGATATAGATGATATTTATATTGATATTAGATATTTATATCATGGTTCTTGTACTCTAGGCATGCATCTAAATGAAGACATCCTGAATCTCATGTTTGTGCGGTATGGTGGTGCTTCAGAACAGATCTCTCTGGAGGGTTTCATATGCCTTGTCATGCGTTTGAACTGCATGGCTAGTGAGTAAGACTGCTTAAAAAAAGCAGTTTCATATTCTCTTTCTCTAACTTACATATATGAAAGACTGGAGCCTATCCCAGCATCCTAGGCTGAAGGCAGGGAAAAGTACCCTGCAGGTGGCCAGTCCGTCGCAGGGCTCTTAAACACTCAAATTCACACTCTCACTGTTACATCTGTAACTCACTGGGCCTGTTTAACTCAAGGCCCTAAAGGCCTGTGAGAAATTCAAAAGAAATAGGCCACCATGGGGTGCCTATGTGTAAAGGATTGTGTATTGCATGTTTTTTTGCACACACCCATGGCATTCATTCCACACGGTTGAACTTCTCACTCTGAGCAACTTTGGACCACCTCTGTCCATTGACTCGTTCATTAAATATTGGAAATTATTTCGAAAACCTTTGGAAATCTAGTCCTAGTTTTTTGGCTCAACTTCGATAAAACCACTGCCACACAATTCTTGGGACTTCTCAAACGCTCCTGATTAAGGTTATCAGCTCATTAGCAGTGACTCAAAGATCTAAAATGGGTGCGTCAGACAAAGGAGACATGCGAAATGTGCAGTGTTGGTGTGCCTCCAGTAATGTGGTTGGAATCCACTGCTCTAGGTCAATAGTTATCAATAAAATGTTGAACGTTGGCCTTTGGATAGCTAAAAAACAGCCATGGCAATGCATACCCAAAAGCCTATTGTTTCTAAATGAAAACTCGTATCATTATGTGAGCACATGACTCTAAAGAATACATATTTTTATGGAGATTGGCCCAATAGGTGCGGCTTTAAGAAAGGTGTAAAACCCTTATGTTTCCAATGGGATATTGCCTGTATTTGCTGTAAATGGTCATTTCCATGATTTGCTAAATGAAATATAATGCCTATTTTACACATGTGCTCGAAGGCCTTAAAGTGTTTGAACCCCGATAATTGCTGCTCACAGCAATATTTATTATTATTATTGACTTATTACATTTTAACAGCATTTTTTCTATTCATCAGGTATATTCCAGAGACTCTGTGAAAATGGGAAGTTATCTCTTAATGAGAGTGAGGTAATTTTTTAATAACTCCAAACACATACAAGTCTTTAAAAAAACTGCTTGATTTTCTTTGTTATTTTTGGTTATTCAAAGTATATACATTCACAGTCTATTTCTGTGTATCTGTGTTTTAGTGGCTTGGACTCACCATGTACTCATGAGGGACCGTCTGCTTGCCAGGAGGATTACCAACAAATACAAGAGGCATTAGTTCGGTGTTCAAAAAATGATCTGTGGTTTAGGGTCATGTTGTTCTTCTTCGTCCTTTTACCCATCTAAGAATTTAAGAAATTAAATGTCTTTTCTTTCTTTTTTTTTATTAAAATATCATTTGATATTCAAATTTCATATCAAACTGTAATAATTGCAAAAATTTTATTTTAGTTGTTTGTTTGAAAAGTACCGAATGTAATGTATTTCTCATGGTAAACCATGTTAATCATTGTTTGTGAAAAGATAATTAATTACCTTTGTTTTTATTATTGTCAGAAAGGTTGTAAAGTAATGTTTCTCAACATCTTAGCCTTCTATGACATGGTATGACATGGCCCTCAGGGAACAAACTACATTTTTGCACCCTACACCACCCCTTTAATTTTTTTTTTGTAATAAATTTGTTTTTATAAGTTCACCTGACATGTCTGTTCAATGAAATGAAGCTGAAGTGGGTGTGGCCTTTTGTTTGGGGATGGAGCTGTCCTTTCATGAGGTAAAGCCACAGAGCCACCAATTGTTAAGATAAATTTAACTTTAAATGTTTACAGTAAGTTTAAATAACTTTTGGGCACATTTGTTGAGGCAATATCATAGTGTTAGGACCATATGGTGCATTCAAGTAATCCTGGGAAGTTTATATTTACAAGCTTGGAAAAATTAAAATGTACTTTTCTTCTTATTGTACTGCCACAGAAATGATGGGAAATGTATTTTGGTCACTTAAGCCTATCAGCTCATTAAATCAGCTGACTAAATGAGTAGGGCTTTCTAGCAAACTTCAGGAATAAATTTATTATGATTGAAAACAATTTGCTTTATTGCTTCTCACTCGTAATTACGATTTATAGATAGTGTTCATGTCCGTAAATGCAATTTTTCTGACTTGACTTGAACACACCAATAATCAATGTTTTTACTATAAATCTCTACTTGCAGGAAATGGACACAAGAATATTGTATGGGTGGAAGGAACATGAACGAGCAGTTAGGATCATTAGGACAGAGAGCATGAGGAGAATCAGGAAGAGTGGATCCTGAATCAGGTTTGAGAGACGGTTAGGGATCAACTAGAGGTCAGTTAGCAAAGCAATGTGTGTATGTGTAGTGTTTGCATGTTTGTGTGTTTGGTTTATATGTTTATATGACATTCGAGAAACATTTAAGCATAAGGTGTTATGAGGTGTTGTAATTAGTAGTAGGTTTTGTTTGTTGTTTGATGTTTGTGATTGGTTGGAGACATTTGTGACTGATGTTTGTAAAACTTTCAAATGCACATATTACTTGTTTTCCCTATTCCATCTATATAGAAATTTTATGGATCTATTATTAGGCACCCCCAAGCCCCCCAAAATGGAACGAAATATCCCCCACCTGGAGAGATTTATCCATTAGCAGTCACATTAATCTAAACAACAGTTACTTTGGCAAAAAGAGTTTTTTGCTTGTCTGATATCAGCCAAGGACATGCTTTTAAATACAGACTAATTGATTAAAAAATACACTTTGTACTAATGAATCTGTACTTTTATTAATGAATTTAAATACTGTCTGTAGTAATGTATGCAAAAATTAAGTTTTTTGCATGTGTATTTACAGTAAGATGGTGCACGCTTCACTTTTGAAATGAAATAAACACTAATGGTAGTGTAGAACACTAATAACATTTATTCCCTTTCACACAAATTGAGACTCATTTCGCACGATTCTTTGCACAACACTATCAATGACCTAAAAACACATTTACCATGTGCATTTTGATAATTATTTTTATAATTAATATGTTTTGTTTTTCTAATGTATGAGTCTGTGAAACGAAACATGTCCTGACACTCCACAAAAGAGGTCAAAGCCTTATATTACCCACTTTTGATTTTGATTTGAACTTCTTCCTTCCATATATTTCCCTGAGAAAGATAACTCTTGATGAGAGTGAGGTAATCTGATATAAACATTTTAGGGTTGCACTTTATTTTACAGTACATGTACTTAGAGTATACTTATCTAAGAAAATACTGGGTGATATAAGGTAACTACATGAGTAAAGGTTAGTTATATCCAGTTGTTGCAATTACTGTAATAAGTACATTATATGTACATGGGGAACAGGACTGTAAAATAAAGTGCTACCCATTTTAGTTTTCTCCATATCTCCTTCCATAGATTTTCTTGTTTGGTGTTTTTTTTTCATTCAAAGTTCATAAATGTGCAACTTATTTTTGTATTATCTGATGAGTGGATAAGACTTGCCATGTACTCATGAGGGAACGTCTGCTCGCCACAAGGTTTGCCAACAAAAAAGCAGTGTAAAAAGAAAAGATTAGCTCGGTGATCAAAAACTGCTTAGCAGTCTAAGTAATCTAATCATTTCTTCTTTAATTTTCATATCATTTTTATTTTTCTAGGATATATCAAAGTAACACACAAATTATGGTTAACCTAGCAGTATTTTTTTGTACTAAGAATTAACATGTTCTCAAAAAAGCATAATTTGATATAAAGATTTAACATGATCAATTTGTGTTTGTAATAACAACTGTAACTGTTCTAAATCTCAGGATATATTTAACTGATTGAAAAGTAATTCATGTCATGTATTTCTCATATTAATCACTTGGAGTCACAGTTGTTGCATTGTTTGCTGTCACTTATTATCTTGTGTAGCTGCAACTTCATCTCATTAGAATAAGTGTGTATATTTATGTAAAGTGTGGTTCTACCACACGTATGTTTACTTACGTTTTCATTCACCCAAAAACGTACAATACTGCCGTGTATATAGCACTAAAACGTAAAAATACTTGCGTATTAAAATCAATAAAACGTGTAAAATGTGTATGAATTCCCATGTATTAATATTAAAATCGTGGAATTAATCTTTTGAATCTGTTGTATTAAATTGTATAATCAATACATGTTTCTAGTTGAATATATTAAATGAAAAAAAAAAATTGTGACTTGTGCTGGAAACTTGTTTCGGAGGATTACATAATTTTAATCAGGACTACACTTTAAAACCTTAAAAATAAATACAATTTCTGTAATTCTTTAACCATTTTGTAATATTTAGTTTGTTTGCTGTGAGACACAAAAGGCGTTTTCTCCTATGTAGCGACTGGCAATACAACCCTAAATATTGTTTTAATGCTATGTTTTCTACTAAAATTGTCATTTCCCTAAACATTTCTGTCCATTATGTTTTATTCTTTTAACATTCTGTATAAAATAGGTATGTGTAGGTTCGAGATGGGGTTTAGGGCTCTTACATTTAAATCATTTAAATCCAAAACGATAAAAGGGAAATTATAATATATAATATATGTATACCTTTATGACATGAAACGTTATAGTGCTATAAATACGTCAATATTGTACATTTCAGCACCTGTCTAAACGTACAATGTACATGTGCATTTTGTTGCTTTGAAATTTACGTATACCTACGTATTAACAATGAGACCAGGCTGGTATGTGTACACATGATTATCTTTAACATCACTTTTTTATATCACTGTAAAAATCAGGTTTGAAAAAAAGATGATATTTGAACCAGCGCTGAATTGCTAGGATCAGTTAAGGTATAGGGTCAAAATGCGGCAAAATACATACTGCAATAGGTTCTTTCATCCTTCGAGCTGTCAAAACACTAATGAAAATAAATACCAAAATAATAAGTCAGTAGAGAATTTTGGACTTTTAGCTGTGGTGTGTAAAGATATCTTGGAGAATCTAGTTAAACTGAGGTACAATAAACACTAAAAAATGGACATGTAATCTAAAATCTGAGACCTGTACAGCCCTGTCTCTGTCAGGGTAGAGACCGAGATTCTGTAGATGAAAACTGGTAGAATAGACTTACAGATTTTACAGTGGCACTGTAAGGTCCTAGATTTGATTTTCAAAATTCACAACTTTCACTGCTTTAAAGAGTTTTTATCTACTGACTTTTTTCTGGATAGATGTTTCGCTAATCGAACATCATTCATGTACGACAGTACAATCCAGTGAAGATGCGGTACTCCTGTCCCTCAGTCTTGTTTTCATTCCTGACAAAAATGAAGTATTGCACTGTTACCTGTGTTGTGCCTTTTAAAAGTGTCACGAACGGTAAAACAATTGTTAAGTACCTACTCTGCTTTTGTTATGCAACAGCTCACATTCTGATATAACCATGATTCTGTTGGATAAAAAATGCAAGATTATTTTCTACTTAAGTTAGTCTTTCAGTAAAATCTTTGGAATGTTGTAATTCTGGAGCATCACACGCACATTTGAAGCTTTTTAGACATGCAGTGACAAGCTTATGAAGTCTTCTAAATGGCAGGAAAAACAATCTCTCTAAACAAAATAAGTGGGTGGGATGTAAAAAAAAAAAAAAGATCACAGGCATGAGTATAAAACCAGACACACAATGGGAGAAAGTATATGGTAACTTTCTGACCAACAAGATTCTTACAGGTAAATGTGTATCATCCTTTTTGATTAATCATTTTTTATTATTAATTCTGCACAAGGAATCTTTTGTTAAACAACTGAACAATGACAAGCCTTAAAACATTACCTTTTCTAGTTTTATGTTTTGTTACTGATACTTGAGTAATACTACACAGGGGACAGGTATGAATGGAGACAGGATGGGGACAGCCCACTTTAAGTAAGCTACTTAAACACCAAATGTGAGACCTTTCTGTGTTTGTAGTTTGT
Source organism: Opsariichthys bidens (assembly GCA_037194245.1). Lineage (NCBI taxonomy): Eukaryota > Metazoa > Chordata > Actinopteri > Cypriniformes > Xenocyprididae > Opsariichthys > Opsariichthys bidens. The sequence goes on along the minus strand of CM074286.1, from coordinate 8,474,754 downwards.
ATCTAGAGAAAGGCTTCTCTGAGTGAAAAATGCCTCCTCCTCATGAGCGCCATGACTACACAACTGATCATCATGTGGGTTCTCCGACTAATCCTTTGCCGTTCCTGGGTCAGGACTATCAGAAGCTGCTCCACAAATCTCTCAGAAGAAATGAGCTGTACATTGATGAGTTGTTCCCTCCAAACAGCAGCTCTATTGGCACTCTGGATAAAGAAGCTGATCTGGACTACAATAACATCAAATGGAAGAGGCCATCAGTATGTAAACAATATTCATTAAAAATAATAAATTATATTTCTATCTCTTCATATCCATGGTCCAGTTAATAAGTGCTGAAAGGATACTTTGATCATTCTGTCTTACCAGGAATTAGTGTCACCTGGTAAACCTTTCTTCACTGTTGATGGAATGTCCAGGTTTGACTACCAACAAGGGTCCAAATTAGGTAAATTTGGGTTTATATTAATACAGTATGGCTGAGGCTCTTAGTTGTCCTTAACTCAATTTCTAAGCAATATCACACATCATCCAAAATGAACAATGTGATTAAAAAAGGCAAAAATAATCTGTAACGAAGTTCATAGTTCAGGGAAGAAGGAGGGGCGAACATTCAATGTAACTTTAAGCCTGATAAAATAAACAAACAACAAAGTGGAAGCAGCCCCTCACGGACAACTGCTGCAGAAAAAAAACAAAACAAAACATATTGTCAGGCCTGGTCCTCTCTCGTCTTGCTCTGTCATCTCTCCTTTTAACCTTCCGGAGCTCTTCCATGAGACTTGAGATGCTCATTAAAGGAATAGTTTGCTCAAAAATTAAAATAATCCCATAATTTACTTACCCCCAAGCCAGGTCTATGTGACTTTCTTTTTACAGCTAAATAAAATCGGAAGATATATAATATCCTGGCTCTTCCCAGCTTTGTAATGGCATTGAATGGGGCCCGAGTTTTTGAATCTCCAAAAAGCGCATCCATCCATCATAAAGTAATCCATATGACTCCAGTGGGTTAATAAAGGCCTTCTGAAGTGAAGTAATGGGTTTTTGTAAGAAATAAATTAATATTAAAAACTTTATAAACTATATCCCTGGCTTCCTGCAATGTTCACGAGAGAGTCGAGTCTCAGAGGGAAGGGTGACCTGATGTATGATGTAGGACGTGGCTCTTGTCTTATATCCTCCAACATTTTTCTTTAAAACCTCTTGTTTTAGACTTCTAATTCATGACTTCCATTTGGTTTTGCTCTATCCTCTGTGTTTCTGCGTTCAATCCTCACCTAAGCTTATGTTATGCATACTATGCCTTAAATCATATGTCCTACATCACCATTCCGCCGGATATTGATTCTCTTGTGATTTTTTTTTTTTCTTTTTTTTTTCATCATTTAGCAGACACTTTTATACAAGGGGAGCAATTGGGGTTAGGTGTCTTGCTCAAGGGCACTTCAATCATGGTATCGAAGGTAGAGAGAGAGCTGTTTATTCACAATCCACACTTTCAATTCCTGCCGGCATGGGAATCGAACCAGCAACCTTCTGATTACAAACCCGACTCCCTCACCACTAGGCCACGACTAGCCCGACTACCCCATGATTGCGTGTATGGCCCTTACCAGAAGCCAGTGATTATAGTTTATTAATGTTTAAATATGCATATTTTTCAAAAACCCATTGCTTTGATTCAGAAGGCATTTATTAACCCACTGGAGTCGTATGGATGACTGGATGTGCTTTTTGGAGGCACTATTCAATGCAATTACAAAGCTGGGAAGAGCCAGGATATATATATATATATATATATATATACAGTATATAGTACTGACAAGAAATTCTGATGATGCCGGCTGAGGGTCTCCAACCAATATCCCAGCAGTTACAATTGGAGAAACAGAGCTCCAATTGAGTTTGGCTGAAAGAAGAAAGTCATATGTACTTAGGATGGCTTAAGGGTGAACTATTCCTTTAACATTCCTTTCGCTCTGTTCGCACAGCTCTCTGCCCCAACCTGCTCGCAACATAAATATACAGTACATTATTACATTTGTCCTTGTGCTTGTTTCCTACACTCTATGTATACATGAGTCAAAACTCCATTTAGATCTGCAAATTCTTATTTGTGTTTAGGAAACTGTTGGTTTTTTGGCTTCAATCGGGGCTCTGACCCCGACAGATGAGAAGACCTCATTGTTGAAGAAGGATATCATAAACCAAGTCATTCCTGCTAATCAGTCATTCAGCAACAATTATGCAGGGATATTTCATTTCAGGGTGAGCTGAATTAGACATTTCAATGTCTTTGAAGGAGTTTTATTATTAGGAAAACACCCTCTGTCTTTCCCTCTGTGTAATTTATCTTACAGTTCTGGCGGTTTGGGAAATGGATTGATGTTGTTGTTGATGATCTACTTCCAACAATCGATGACAATCTCATTTTTGTGGGATCAAAAACATCTAATGAGTTTTGGCCTACCTTACTGGAGAAGGCATATGCAAAGTAGGTGGCTGTAGATGCTTTGAAATAAAAACTGAGTTAATGTACTTTTTATTTCAAGAATATTTGTCTGCGAATGGATGCGCAATCTTTCCTTTGATTTATCTCTCTACATAGATTTGTATGTTGTTGTGAGGAGGAAAATCTGGGCATATTCATTAAATCATGTCTGTGACATTTACATTGCACCATAAAATGGCTCTTTACAGGGTGTGTGGATCTTATGCAGACCTAGATGGTGGATTCATGTCTGAGGCCCTGATGGACTTCACTGGTGGGGTGCACATGGAGTTTAGACTGAATGAAGCTCCTGCTCATCTTTGGAACATTATGGATCGTGCAGCCAAGTCACAAACCCTTATGGGCTGTGGTACTTACCAGGGGGTAAGACCTCAGATTTACTCACCCTTATGTCATTACAAACTCTTCCTTTCATCTTCTGAACACAATTTAAGATATTTTTTAATATTATCACACTTCAGAAAGTACAAAAAGATAACACAAAAGCAATCCATATGAATCAATAGGGCTGGGACAATACATTGATTCTCGATACAAAGAATGTGGAGCGATCCTGATATTTTCAGATTCTCTCTCGAATCAATTCTGAGCTTAGTTTTTAACTGCAGATGGCACAGCATGCTTTAGAAACACCCGACTTGCTTCCAGTTCTTTTGTACACCACTTAAACATAAAATAATCATTCATAAAATTTGAAAAGGTTGAAACGAATTCACAAGGGTGTTCGCAGTGGGCTTTGTTTGCATTAATCTTGCATCATAAATGCATTCTGAGCCAAGGTGGAAGTATATTTCACCACTTACATGACTGGGGCGAACGAACGGTCAGTGTCCAGCACTCTTCTTCATGAGCATTTGAGTGTGCCATGTGCTGTAAAACTAAGCTCAGAATCGATCCAGAATTATTAATTGAGAATCGATGTATTGTTCCAGCCCTATAGCGATTGGTTTAATTCAGATATTCTAAAGAGACATAATCGCTTTATATGTTGAACAGATTTAATTTAGGCTTTTATTCACATAAACATTGATCAATGCACACAGGGAGAACATCAAATGTGGTTAACAAAGGAAGCTTAACCGTGCTTGCCTGATGTCCCTTAAACATCTCAAACCGGTATTATTCTGAAAACTCACGTTTATGGAAGTATTTCCAGGGACTGAAACTCAAAATGAACATAAATTATTAATTTCATAATTATATATGCAATCTGCTGTGTGATGATATATAATGTTGACATGATAAACATTATCAATATGTGTAATCTAGTTTGTTTTTGATTTTAGGAATCACGTGAAGCCATGTCATCCAGTGGCATTGTTGGAGGTCATGCTTACACTGTGACAGGGGTTTCCAAGGTAAGACCACAGAAAATCTTTGTCTAGTTCCACGAATACTAAATGCTCCAAAGCAACCAAATCCCTGCCACTGATTCAGACTTCCCTTCAGAATTTCCTATGATTTTTTGGCTTATTCCCAAACTTATTTCCATCATCCTGATCATGAGTGCAAATGCCCATTTGTACTATTTTCTTTGTACATTTATGCCCCCCTCTAATGTATTTATGTATGAGCTACTATATTAGCTGCCCTCCTAAATATTTGAATCTGTCAGCATTATTCTTGGTTTTGTTGAACAGGTGATGAGTACAGGAAATCCAGTTCATCTGGTGAGAGTGTTAAACCCATGGGGAAATACAGAGTGGAATGGAGACTGGAGTGACAAGCAAGTGATGTTTATTTGCTTTTACATACTGAGTAACAGCCTCAGTACTTTATTATTTATTCACAAGCTCGCATCTATATAGTGTTGGATAAGGAATTACAAGTAACGCAAGTTACATAATCAGATTACTTTTTCAAGTAACTAGTAAAGTAATGCATTACTTCAAAATTTACAGTATAATATCCAAGTTACTTTTTTATAAGTTATGTTAAATAAGTTACTATGTTTTCCAATTAGAAGAAAGTAACCATTTATAAGAAAATGGTTCATTACTTACCATAAATTTCATTAACTTTTTAAATGTAACTGACACTTCGCTGAGAGTTTGATTGACAGGCGATCTAACCAGTCATAACCCCGAATCAGACATTTTGTCTGACAAAGCAGTAAGGTGAGTTAGTAGATTAACGTTGGCGAACTTGAAAACATGTGTGTACTCACGTCTTTCCGTCTTTCTGAAACAACATTCCTTCTGATGTCCATTCATGTTTATTTGATGCTATTAATGAACTAGTATGAAGAGATGATCGGTTCATGAGCCACTTGACACTTTAATACGGTATTTATTGTTTAAATGTCTTTAAAAATTGCAATATTTGAAATTTTAAACTTTGTTTCATATCAAAAGTAACCTGCTCTGTCTTGACTGTCGACGTGTTTTCAGTGTCCTCTTTGCTGCGCAAAGTATTGAGAACATGATGTGTGGCGTGAGAGTGGCATGGCTTGTCGGTGCGAATGGTCAATTAGTTACTTTTTTAAGGAGTAACGCAATATTGTAAAGCATTACTTTTAAAAGTAACTTTGATCCCTTTGTATTATCACCTCACACACTCATACTTCAATGTTTTGCTATATGATATCACAGGGTTGCTGTGATGCTGGAATGGCACATCAAACCCTATATATTTTGTGTGTATATTCTACATAATTCTTTTAGATCATCTTTGTGGAACACAGTGAGTAAGGAGGACCTCAAGTGCCGTGAAAATCTTGACAATGGGGAGTTCTGGTTAGTATTGATCATGTTGTAATATATGACACATTAATATCCAATGTATGAATCACATATAGGGTATGATTTACTCAGGATCTTTGTATTGCAGGATGTCAATGACAGATTTCACCAGAAACTTTGAATGCTTGGATATCTGCTGTCTCTGTCCTGATTTTCTGGATAGATCCTCTGGATGTCACTGGAAATCACAACGTAATTTTGGCAAATGGATTGCTGGGACTACCGCTGGTGGTTCCATGGACAATATAGGTACATGTGTATAATAGCCTAATATAAATAGTTATTTATCTAGTGATACTATATGCTATTTGTGAGAGCCGTGAGGGAACGGTGTGAGGCCGGTGACGCGACTGATGCCCACACAAACATAATAAAACACAACATAAAATTGTCTGGCCTGGTCGTCGCTCCCCTTTTATGCTTCCGGAGCTCCTCCATGAGAGATACGAGACCGGTGCAGCTCCGTTCCCTCATGGCTCTTGCCACGCCCTGCTTGTCACACTATTGTTAGTCGGTGTGACCTTTTACAGTACGCCTTTTAACCCTAGGAATATTCAGGTAGGGTAAGGAAATTCAAATCTAGCCTGAACCATAAAATACTTCAGGAATGACTTAGAAGACTACCTTGTGGTTGTTCTTTATCGAGGCACAGTCTCACTGAAGGCAAATGTAACAATAAAATATCTCTTTTAATGGTTTCAATACAAAGCAGTTAATGCAAAATAAAATAAAAGAAAACTTAAATCAGCTTGAACTAAAAAGTTCTATAACCTAGCTTTATCCAGCAATAATGGAGTTGCTGTTAAGCTCCCCTCGTTAGGGTTAGGTGTCCTTCGACGCTTATTGCAGGCAGCATCTGAGGAGGTCTTTTACTCCTCAGACTTTTATACTACTTTTTGGGAAATTTCAACTTCATATTTCTCAACAATTGATCAATATGATCAGTCTTCTAGCACTCTTCCTCTTTTTCACCAAAGACTTTGACTCACCTCTGCTTGAGGTTGCAACATGCCCTCTTCATCCTCATGTGCTTTTTTTCGACCTTTCTGGTTGGTTGCAATCAGTTCATGAACTTCAACTTTCACAAGATTCTGCACATTACATCTTTTCCCAATTACACACAGGACGCCACATTATCCTGAGTTGCAGTTTACACAACATGGCATTTTTTGCAAGCGTATTTGGTATTACTCAAAAGTAGATAACATATCAGCAATCATTAGTGTATAAAAAACAAGAAATATCAAATTTGAACAGGTCAGTATGAACATCAAAATCCCAAACACTATTAACAAAACATTATGTGCAAAAGTTGGTTTTAGTAATGCCATTTTTTTTTCCTCACACACTTTATGGACTTACACTTCATGTAAAGTTGTTTTCACCTCTGACATTCTGTCTTTGTTTGAACAGATTTCACTTGTAGCTGATATTTCAGACTTGTTCAGCATGAATTACAATAAATTTTCCACATGCAAAGTGTGCAGATGATTATTGTTAAATATCTCTAAACTTTTGGATTTGATTTATCAAGTCCTGTGCACAAGCTTAACTATTTTGCTGTATTTAGGGACTTTCTGGAAAAATCCTCAGTTTCATGTGAAGATTGAGGAGCTTAGTGAGGACTGTACGCATGAGGAGGGTGCTGAAAACTTACTGGTGTCTCTCATGCAGAACCACGAGAAGAGAAACAGAAGTAGCCAGAAAAACTACATGATTGGTTTCTATATTTTTAAGGTCAGTATTGACAGATGTCGTTCTACATGGAGAGTTGTAACACTTTTTTTTTAAATCATCTGAATTTTTGTTATATTTTCATTTTAAATTGCAATTCCCTAAAAATGTTTTTACATTAAACAATTTTTTATTGGAATTTACAATATTTTCCATAATTCCTCGGGATAATCATGGTCATGATCATGATTTCACCCCCTAGCTATTTGATTTCTGTTTTTAGAAACTGAATGGATTGTGTTTAGATGTTTTTTTTTTTCAAAAAAAAGTTTGTACTTTTACAGATACAGATACTTGTAATAATATTACATACATATACAGTAATATTAATATAATAACATACATATACAGGTGCATCTCAATAAATTAGAATGTCGAGGAAAAGTTCATTTCTGAAATCGATGCACCAGTATATGTATATATGTGTGTATATATATATATAAATTCGTACTGTATTGATTCATTATTTCATTCTTCTTTAGATGAGAGGTGAGAGTGGGAAGCTCTCAGCCGAGTTCTTCAATGACAACAAACCTGTAGTAATGAAGTCTTTCGAAGGTTTGAGAGAAGTGATGGAATTTTTCTGGCTGGAGCCAGGAGAGTATCTGATTGTACCATGTACGAAGAATCCTGGTGAAACGGCCTCCTTTGTCCTGTCTATTTTTTCAAAGCACGAGACATACTTTGAGTAAGTTGTGATGCAGTCAAAAGATTGTTATTCATTTTTAGTGAAGTTTGTGTGAATAGCAACAATTAAATAAATAAAAAAAAAACAACACAACTTTAATGTGCAGTACATATACATGGTACAATAAGTCACGCAAGTAGTATGCAGTAGAAAATGGTATACAAAGTAAATTTTATGGATTAAGTTATTCGTATCCTGGGGTTTGTCTGTTAGCTTCTGTCATCTAAAGTTCTTTTTCCATCAGATACATCGAAGAGAATGAAGACGATCCCTGATGAGAGTGAACCTGCTCACAAAATGGCTTCCTGGAGTGGAGAAATAAGTCAGCTTATGCTTAATTTTCTTTGTTGTTTCATGCTCAGTTCATAGTGGGTATCAAGTTTTACTTTTTACATAGTTTTTTCTCCAAAATAAAAGAAAAGAAAATAAAATAAAGAGAAGTCAGTTTGTATTATCTCTATGTGTGATCACTATTGACATCACAGAACTAAAGCTATTGTATCCTCTGTTTGGTGATTGATTTACTGGGTAGTTATATACTTTTTCCCCAGAAATGAATTTGTTATTGGTGTACTGTTACTAACCTGGTAATAAATATATACATTTTATTTGTTTGTATTCATTTATAACAAATACCAACATCAGTGTCAGACAAATTCATATATTGGATATGCTTAGACTCATAGCTCTTACAGTTTTTTGCAGAGAAAAGAAAGACAATGGGTGAACCAATGAAACAAGCACTGTCGAAACTTTGGACATCCCTAAATGAGAGAGCTCAGATTTAGACTTAAACTGTATCTTAAATATAACGCAAACTAAATGTATTCTTCGTAAAGTCAGTGAGGTGCTCTTTATCTCACAGTTAAGTTCACTCACTTAACAGGCACATTTCTCTGCACACAGTAATAACAAACGGCACTAACAGCCCATTTAAATAATCATCAGACATAAAACACAAACACTTTGAGCTGCTCATCCAAGGGTTTTAGTAGCTCCTGTCATGGTTCATCTCACTCTCACATCCTTCCCTTGCCTCCTTTAAACCCACACAGCTTTAATAATACCATTCACTCCAATGGACCTGATAACCAAAATAACTGAATAAATTACTGTCTTTACTGAATGCTTTTATGGACACCTGCATCATCAAGTTCCTCCTGATTTGTGCTGAAGCGCAGAACAGAGGTCTTCTCCATTCCATCATTTTCTTTTGACTTAGCGTTAGTATGGGCGCATTATGGCTATTATCAATACAAGTTAGGTAATTATCAATTCAATAGTAGCAGGTTGTGTAGAGGAACTGAAAAGACTACATTGTAATATATATCATGTCAAAGATTGAAGGATTTTTTTTTGTTGGTTGTAATTGTTTTATTTTTATATCTGTTTCATTTCTTTTAATTTATCATTTGTTTATTATTTAACACCACTTCTGCAGAACATTAGTTTTTAATGTTGTATTACATTTTGAAGTATTGACGCTGACTTTTTAGTGACGTCATGACGTAATCACCCATAAAAGGAGCGGAGCGGTCTCGCGCTCAGTGCGCTGCTGTTGGTTTCCGTCAGAGCGTCCAGAGGCTGAGAGAGACAGGTAAGAGTTTACCGAGGTGTTCACAGGAGTGAACACATTAGACATTTAAAGTCAACTTTGTAGTCAATATTAGTTGAGGGAGTGTTTTAATGCTCTATGTTGACATGCACGTGTTTTATTGACGTTAGTTTTATGGATATTTTGAGTTTTAATAGCGAGCTGTGTATTTTTCCGTTTAGTGTGGTCGCATCATGTCAATTTAGATCCTTGGATTTTTGAGACATTAGGACTTTGAACCTCTAAAACAACAAAAACGAGAATATTTTTACGTTTGATAATTAAATTCCATGTTTATAGTAGGTTGGTAATATTATATAATATTATATATATATAATATATTTTAATATATAATAATAGTAGTAGTAATAATAGTAATAGTAGGTATGTAATATTATGTAGTAGGTGGGTAATATATAATATTATATGTTATATATATAATATATTATATAATAATAGTAATAATAATAATAGTAGGTAGGTGATATGTTACAAATTTGTCAACTTTTGGTGAAATTCAAACATTTGTGATTTGTGCAGAACAAACAGGTTTTGGCGGGGTTGATGTAAACGTTTTACAAAAGATTGCTTTGTCAACGATACTTAAACCATAAGACTTTACCACACACCCTTGGGTGACACTGTCATCATCATCTTTTAAACTATGCATTTTTTACTCAGCACTTAATATTTCTGTCAGTATCAACTTAATCCACTGTTCCCTTCTAATGGAGGGAGATATGTTATGGCAATGTGGTGTAATGAAAATTAAAAATAATAATAATAATATTAAATCATTATAAAAATTAGTTTTGCATCAAGATGTGTTTTCTAGATATACCAATCACTGCCCAAAATTGAGTTTGGCCAGAGTTGCTCCCATAATAGCCCTACATTTTTATGTTTTGTATGAAAATGCTCAGCTTATCACATGCTTGACCAATGCAACATGAGTACAGGAACTCTGCACTGTCAGGGATTCTGACTCTCTTAGACTATGCATTTTTTATTTTGAACGACTACTGTACATACAAGAGAACAGGCTAATACTAGTGCTACTATTAACGGCACAATATGTCATTTGTCAATAGTGACAGTACAGGCATTGATAACATAAATGACTTTGCTTTTCTGTAAATCACAGGCCACAAAACCTCAAATCCTATCTATTCTGTTTGCTCCTTTTTAAACCTCTGTTTTGGATAGTGTCTGTACATTTTGGGTGGGCTGCACCATTAAGGATTAAATTAAGCAAAGTTAAAGCCAAATATCTTAATTTGTGTTCTGAAGATGAACGAAGGTCTTACGGGTGTAAAACGACATGAGGGTCAGTAATTATTGACCGAATTTTCATTTACCCTTTAATTTGAACTGAGTTACACCTTTACACTTTAAAGACAAAATTAAAGGATTAGAATTCTAACCTGTGATTGAATCTTTCATCTATAATTAATTTTGTGCACCATGATGGATTCTCCATTGTAATTAAACCTTTTTGACTGACTAACAGAAATATTCTCCGACGTAAGTAGCTCGTTCATAAAAAAGGAAATAAGTGTAAAATGCCTATTGTCTTTTTAAATTGTTACCGTAATCTTCAACCTGCTACCGTTACATAGAGAATGCTTATTGGTGCAGCCAACCCTTTGTGTCAGATCATGAAAAATGTAAGCGTTTAATTCAAAAGTGTTCAGTAAGACCATAATAGTGTCACAGAAACAATATTTTCATTAGAGAAGTGCCTTCACGTCAGTCGTCTAAAGTATTAATCATGCTGGATGAATCATGACTGCATTTTGGCATGTGCTCAGGGCACCACGGCAGGGGCTGGATAAATCTTTTCAAATAGAGGCAGCACAATGGTCAAAGATGTCTCCTCCCCTTCCCCAATTGCATAGTGTGATCTCTTCCCAAGCTTGTGTCCTGCGGCACTGCAATACCTTAACTCGTTCCTGTAGCAATGTTATCTTTAGATAAGGACCATAAGTTAAGTAAACTTGCAGTGATTGAGGAAAAGGATTTATCTTTTATGCTCCTATCTGTATTCTGTGTTTCCTGCTTTAATAAACTGCTTGTCTAATAAATGAACATTTTAGATACCAGCGAAATTCACTATTCTCAATTCCAATGCCAAAGCAAATAATATTAGCCCAACTAATAAAAAAAGTTCAAACATTATTAAAGATAAGAAAACAGTCAGTAAATAATAAGAACAAATAAGTGACAAGCAACAGCAATAAACAGAATAAAACTGTAATGCAGGACAAGTCAACAGATGAGATCCAATTGCAAGCTTTATTTGTAGACGTGGTCAAACAGGCGATGGTCAGATACCAGCAAACAGGAATGTCAGGGAAAAGACAGAGTCGTAATAATGTCCAGGCAAACAAGATCGAGGCAGGCAGCAAGAGAGCAATAGTCCGATAATCCAAAGCAGTGGGTCAAAACGAGGTAGTCAGCAGACAATCAAAAACCAGGACAGACAGGCAGACAGGACCAGGAAAACAAGACATGGGAATAACGCTCAGAAATTATAGAGGTTAGCTGATCAAGACTTCGCAGTTGGTGTGGTGTGAAAATGGTGCTTATAAGGGGTAGGTGATGTGTTTCAGGTGTGTGTGTAATCAATGATTGGTGAATGAGGTGCAGCTGGTGAATGGGTACGGGGCTTCTGGGAAATGTAGTCCTTTATGAATGATAAGCGTGAGATTGTGTGAGTGAGAGAGTGAGTCCATGGTGAAGTGTCCTCTAGTGTTTCTCACGGGCACTTCAGCGGACAATCACAACAAGAACATATATATAAATGAAATAAACAATAATAGTATTCAGGTGCAGAAATTGAATGAAGTAATCAAATGTTAAGCCTTAAACTGCATTGTTTTAAACATTTACTGTGTAAATGAAATATAGATGAATCCTTATTAAAGCTACAAAAGTTGTTCAGTCTAGAACAGCAAGTGATTTTCATATTGTCTTTTGTTGATTAGCTTCAATAACACCGAGAATTTGACTGCTGTCACTTTAAGACCTAATGAATGTGGAACCAATATTTTTATACATGTTTATGAGGATACTCACCAAGATGGGCACTTTGACATAATTTTGTGTATGTTTGTCTGTTCTAGTGCAAGAAGATGCAAAAGAGAACTCTTGTTAGGTACGCACACACCGTATGACAACTGTCAACTGTGTCTTGGTGTACCGACGGCCATTCTTTAGATCTGTATAGAATAGTAAAGTAGTAATATTTTATAATATAGTGTAATATTTGTGATATATTAATAATAGATGGAGTTTAATTTTAATGTTGTTATAATTAAAACACAAACAGACAATATTAAATTATTAAAAAATATTTAATAAGACAAACAGGGATAATGTGGTGCACCAATAGGTATGTTTATTACAAAAGCAACAATGAGGTAAGTTGGCAATGTACATCACATGACACTCCTACTTGTCCACTTCTCTCCAGTTTCAGAATACAGTCACAAATAATGGAAATAATATTGAAGACTAATGACTATCTTGACAATTGGAAACACTTTCCTTTCTTTAGCTTGATATCTCAATGATACAAGCACATGATCAAATGTTAAGGATGCCTTTTTGAGACATTTAAATGTGAGAGGAAGGGAAAAAAGCCAAATTTCTTAGCCATTGAAAGGTGACAGGTAGGTGGTGATCGTCTTTCATCATTTCACTCCTCAGGGACATCATGCAACATAACACCACCCTCATTCCCCTGCTCTCCAGTAGTCAGCAATGATACATCCATGTTTAAAAGCATTCCTAAACCTTTTTAGACTTTGGTCTGGCTGCCTTTGACCAAGAGGAATGAGGGAAGGACTACCGCTAGAGACCTCAGCAGTTTTTATCTGTGCAGCCGTTCCAGCAGAAACTTTCATTGTATCACTTGCTCCTTAGTCTCCCTGTATTTTAAGAAATTGCTCCTTCATCTGCAAACATGCCAAGTGGATTCTCAGTCGCACCCTTTAGACCCATTGGAGATGATTAGGAATGGATTAAAAAGCGTTAGGTTGACTTTGATTCAAGCTCTTTCAGATTGCTTTCAGTCACAGTCTCAGCTCTACAGACTCACCCAGAGAACTGGAAGACTACATATCAGAAGGAACAAGAGTTCTTGTAATTATCATGGGAAATCATCTTTTCAGGACAGTGACCCTGTATTCCCAGTCTGTTGGCCTTTTTTCTTTCAGCTTAGTGGATTATTCAAAGCCAGCAACCTTGACCTGACATAAAGGATCATGTATCTTCTTCATTGTCTTCTTTTCGCTCTATCTTGCACACACTTGAGCTTGAAAGCATTTCAAAGTATACTCCACTGTGAATTAAGATGGATGGATTGCCTTTAGTGTATTTCTGTCCAGTTGATTGTTGGCAAGAAAATTGAACCCTGCTCTCTATATGAGTAGTGCTAAATATGTTGCTGACCTTTTTTAATGTAAACATCGGTCAAATATTGATGCTGGAATCTTGGTGAGGTCATGTGACGTTATTCTGTGGAGGCGTGTATTAGGGAAGCGCTGTGAGGCTCCTGGGCCGACAGTGGAAATGCAACATGATTTTGGCCACGGTGCTTGAGGTCCGAGGCTATTGGCCCAACACGGCATGAAATTAGCCCCGGCTCGCACTGGCCCGGCAATGGAAAAGCGGCTAGTGGTAATTGGTTCTATAGATTGTTTTGGCCAATACGATGCCCATTTGTGTGACATGAATTTTAATAGGGGTATTGCATCAGAGAGGAAAAACACAAGGTTTTGCAAAAAAGGTGATTTGTCACGCTGCCAAAACTTGCTGCAGTGCATGGCGTTGACATCTGCTAATGTCTAGAATTTCATGCAGGTCTAGATTTGCTTTCAGAATTCCAGTGTTTCTGGCAGGCTATTAGATGCTAAGTCAAGTCAAGTCATCTTTATTTATATAGCGCTTTTTACAATGCAAATTGTGGCAAAGCAGCTTTACATTAATAAGAAAATGGTGTCATTGTGCAGCTTATTCTATATATTATTGATTCATTCCGTTGCAAATATCAGTAGTTATTAGTCTAGTTAATTTAGTTATATCAGCACTGCAGAAAACAGTGACGTAATCGTCCGGCTCAGCTCAGTTCGCATACAGCGGCACCAATGCAGGCATATCAAAAACACTGCTGAATATCAAGCAAGTGTCCCCAACTTAAGCAAGCCAAAGGCAAAAGCGGCAAGGAACCAAAACTCCAACAAATGGAGTAATAAACCTTGGGAGAAACCAGGCTTAGTCGGGGGGCCAGTTCTCCTCTGGCCAACAGTGAACACTTGTCCGATACTCAGGCAGAGTTACAGGTCATTAAACCGATTTGTAATCGCAACAGTCCAAATATTTAATCTATTTCCATCTAGTTTAAGATCTTTTTGATCATGCCGGTATGGGACGGTTTGTTGGGATATGTGCCACTGGCTGATGAGTCGGTGAGGTCTTAACAAAGGATGAGCTAGTTCACACAGTCTCCGCTGACACCACAGGGCCACATTGCTGCTGCGCACAGGCACAGGTTCCCCGTCCGACCCGGACACGGCCCGGATCCAGCCAATCACGTTAATTGGTAAACCTCGGGATAAGCAGAGAGACAAACAATTAGCGTAGACGCCATTCTTCTTCTGATGTACCGAGCTAAGTGTAAATAGCAAAACATTATTTTATTTGCGTTTAGTGTAAATCGTGTTATTAAGGAAGGAAGGATTTATATAGCGTATAAAACCGTGTATAGCAGGGTGGCGAAGGTCGGTCCTGGAAAGCCGCAGTCTTGCAGAGTTTTGCTTCAACCCTAATCAAACACACCTGAACAAGCTAATCAAGGTCTAAGGGTTACTAGGAAGCTACAGGCAGGTGAGATTTTTATCAAGGTTGGAGCTAAACTCTGCAGGACTGTGGCTCTCCAGGACCTCTGGTCCTGGGGTATAGTAAAAGAACAGAGCATTGTGCACCCATGTTGATACTCAAGTACAATGCAAATAAACCTTACTGATACTTTTGTGACTCTGCATAAATGAAGTGGTGCACACTGTTCAAGCTGTGTTTGTATTTGTTTGTCATGCAGCAAAACGATTCTGGGTGAAAAATGCCTCCCCCTGATGATGGGTGCCACCACAACCTAACTGAAGATAATGATAATTCTCCTACCAGTCCTTTGAGCTTCCTGGATCAGAACTATCAGGAGCTTCATCAGAACTGTGTTGCTGAAAACACACTATACAACGATGAGTTGTTCCCTCCAGACATCAGCTCCATTGGCGTGTTTGAAGATTGTCCACCTGAGGTGGATTTGTCCCAAGTTGTGTGGAAGCGGCCATCCGTATGTAAACCGTACAGAATTCTCTATAAATTTTATACCTTCTGCTATAACTGCAAAATTACAACAAATCTCTTAAATTTATGTGTCCATGTTTTTGTGTTGAAAGAACTGTGCTTAATTTTCTCTCATCAGGAATTGGTATCAGACCCTAATTTTATTGTAGATGGTGTGTCCCGGTTTGACTATGCACAGGGGGGTGTATTGGGTAAGTTTGAGTTATTAACAATTCACTGGTATCATATACTAAGTCTAATTTATTTATTTATTTTTTAGGAAACTGTTGGTTTCTGGCTGCAATTGGGGCTTTAACTTTTGGGAAGGATATCATGAAACAGGTCATGCCAACTGAACAATCATTTACCAAGGATTATGGTGGGATATTTCACTTCAGGGTGACTATTCCCGTTCATAATTTCATTATTTATTATTTTTTTCACATTATAATTTCTTGAGCACAGGAAAGTCATATTTCCCCTTTTTGCATTTGTTTCTATTTTCTTTTGCACTGTTTGTAATATATCTTACAGTTTTGGCGATTTGGGAAATGGATTGATGTTGTTATTGATGACCAACTTCCAACTATTGAGGACCAACTGGTTTTTGTGTGTTCAAAAACGTCTAATGAATTTTGGCCTGCCTTATTGGAGAAAGCGTATGCAAAGTGAGTACCATTCGGTCCTGTTCATTATCTGTCAACAACTGAATTATTATTTTCTTTTGCATGCCAAAAGATGGTTTACATTATGCTGAGTAGTGAATTCAAATAAACTGTCTTTACAGGGTGTGCGGGTCCTATGCTGACTTGAACGCTGGTTTCATATCTGAGGCCCTGATGGACTTCACTGGTGGGACGCATTTGTTTTATATACTGAATACAGCTCCTGCTGATTTGTGGAAAATTATGGAATGTGCATTCATGTCAAAGCCGCTTATGGGTTGCTCCTCTCATACAGTGGTAAGAAAGAAATCACCAAGTCCTGGATCCAGTATTTCATAATTTTGTTCATTTTTTTTTATATTGAGTCCTCTCTTCCATCCTATTGCTTCTTGTCTCGACTGTCCCACCAAATAAAGACAAAAACAGGCTGTATTTGTGCATTGTTATGATTGAAGATCAGATCAAATGTTATGACTAATGTATGTGAAAATTACAGTTAAAACCAAGGGGTTCATTTATTTTTAATTATTTGAAATTTTATTGTGTGTTTATTAATAGACAACATCTGCAGAAAACGAATTACTCCATGGCATAGTTGCAAACCATGCTTACACTGTGACAGGAGTTTTTGAGGTGAGACTGCACAAGCATCTGGACATTTCAGTCTGTCTCAGAGTTTTGATAAGGCAATATTTCCCAATGGAATTAAGATTCTGAAACATTTTAACATGTGTATACATAACTTATAAAATGAAAGCACAATTATAAGCACAACAGTTCATTGTAAAAACATGCCTGTGGCGGCTTTTCAGCAAAATGATATTTTGTTACTTCTCGCACGTGGCACAACACTTTCAAAGTGTCTCTGAAAACATGCTCATTTATTGTATGTATGTATGTATTGTGCTAGTTTAGAAGTTAAATGTCCGGTGAGTGGCGCTCACGGTTGAAAATAATATACCTCCTACACTAAACCCTTTCCTAAACCTGACGAAAGTAAACTTGAGTTAAAAATGCTTTTGCTGAAGAAATCCTGCCATTTTAACTTGCTTTAGAAGTATTTGAGCTGTGAGTGAACTGTGTAAAAATTAATCAAACTTGTTGGTGTTTTACTGCCACTAGTGTTTATTTCTCCTATTTTAATCAATTTAATACTCTTTTACTCTTAATATATCATTTTAAACTGACATTGATTCCTGGCTTTGTACAACAGGTAATGAGTGATGAAAATCCAGTTCATCTGGTGAGATTGTTAAACCCATGGGGTCAAGAAGAGTGGGGAGGAGACTGGAGTGATGGGTAAGAGCTATAACAACTGTTACAGTAACAGCTTCAATTAGTCCACAAACTTGGCAGAAAGTCAAATGTCATCACTTGGGCATATCAACTCCCATAATGAAAGTTCTTTTCTTTGTATTTGCTACATGATATCACATAGCACCCATGTTTGGTCATAAATTTTACAGATCACCTTTGTGGGACACAGTTTCTGAGGATAACCGCAAAAATTGCCATGACATTTTAGATAACGGGGAGTTCTGGTAAGCATGATCTTGTTGGGTACGCCCATTAACTCTTATGATCCAGGACCCCTGTCAGCTCCCCCTCAATTGAAAAACTGCAAATGACTTTTTCATATATGTAATGCATCACATTGTGGCTGATTAACTTAAACACTTTTTTTTACTACAGGATGTCAATGGAAGACTTTACCACATTTTTTTTTAGCATAGATATCTGCTGTCTCTGTCCTGATTTTCTGGATGGTTCCTCTGAATGTCACTGGACCTCAAAACGGTATTTTGGCAGATGGAATGCTGGGACTACAGCGGGTGGTAACATAACTAAGACAGGTATTATTACTCTATGCATGTCTATACACTCACCGGCCACTTTATTAGATACAGCTGTTCAACTGCTTTTTCATTGCAAAAAATCTAATAAGTCAATCACATGGCAGCAATCAGTGCATTTGGGTATGCAGACATGGTCAAGACGATCTGCTGAAGTTCAAACGGCATCAGAACGGGGAAGAAAGTTGATTTCAGTGACTTTGAATGTGGCATGGTTGTTGGTGTCAGACGGGCTTGTCTGAGTATTTCAGAAATTGGGATTTTCATGCTCAACAATCTCGAGGGTTTACAGAAAATGGTCAGAAAAAGAAAATATCCAGTTCTGTGGGTGGAATGCTTTGTTGATGCCAGAGGTCAGAGGAGAATGGCCAGACTGGTTGAAGATGACAACAGTAATTAAAATAACCACTCATTACAACCGAGGTCTGCAGAAGAGCATCTCTGAACGCACAACACGTCAAACCAACCGCAGCAGAAAAGACACCAGCTGCCATTCCTGTCATCTAAGAGCAGTGAAATCTTCTGATGACTACTACGCCTTGTTGCTAAGCCCAGATCATCTCAAACTAGTTTTTTGAACAATGAGTTCACTACACTTAAATGGCCTCCACAGTCACCAGATCTCGATCCATTAGAGCAGCTTTGGGATGTGGTGGAACGGGAGATTCGCATCACAGATATACAGCCTACAAATCTGCAGCAACTGTTTGATGTTACCATGTCAATATGGGCCAAAATCTCTGAGGAACGTTTCCAGTACCTTGTTGATTCTATGCCATTAAAAATTAAGGGAGTTTTGAAGACAGAAGTGGGTCCAACCTAAGTGTCCAGTGAGCACATAAAGCCCTATTCCAGCATGGCAAGGGGACAGTATATAGATAAGGCCTGTAAATAAGACAGATTCAACTTGAAATAATGCATGGAGAATAAAATAAGAATGCACAAATCTTCTTTTAATGTGTTACAGAGACCTTCTGGACAAACCCTCAGTTTCGGGTGACAATTGATGAGCTAAATGAGGAATGTGCTAGCGGGCAGCGCCCTGAAAACACACTGGTGTCCCTCATGCAGAACCACGAGAAGAGAAACAGAAATATCCAAAATAATTATGATATTGGCTTCTATGTATTTGAGGTCAGTATTGGCGGATATAGCACATCTGCATAGCATAAATGCATATTTATGTATGTAATTTGTGCATTTACCTGATGCTTTTATCCAAAGTGACTAAAAATTGAGAATGTGAGCAACTTCTCACAGAGCCATCAATATTCATTATGTACAATTATGAAATAAGCCAGAGCAGAGGTAAAATGCAAAGAAAATGGATTTTGTGTGTGCCTTGGTTTAAGATTATAATAGTAATAGTCTCTGCACTTTCAATGACATGTAGTTAGTGTTTTATACATCAGCTGCAATATCCCTGTCTTGATCGCTGTTTTTCCTTTTTCTCCCCTTTTACTTTTGCAGATACCATTAGAGGCAAGTGAAAAATATATACAGATATTATACTTATATGGTAATTTTTTGAAGGGATTATTCCTTTTTAAAAAAATACACTAAGGAGACATTTTATTCTCTTTTAGATGAGAAGTCAGAGCGGGAAGTTTTCATCGGAGTTCTTCATTGACAGAGAGCCTGTGGCTCAGTCTTATTTAGTATGGTTGAGAGAGGTGATGGAATTCTTCCGTTTGGATCCAGGAGAGTACCTGATTGTACCGTGCACGGAGAATCCTGGTGAAACGGCCTCCTTCGTCTTGTCTATTTTCTCAAAGAATGAGACACACTTAGAGTAAGTTTAAAGCATTGCCCTGGTCCCTAAATACTCTGAATTTGAGGCATATGTATGTTTAAGTTCTTCTCTTTCCAACAGATACATTGAGGAGACTTCTGAGTAGAACGGAGACATTTCTTGATGAGGGTGAAGTAAACCCTGTATTGTCTGCAGTCTTTATTGTTTGTCATATGAATGGGAATCAATATGCTCTGCTTTTACTTAAATTTTCCTTTATTAATTATTATATTCCACTTTAGAGATACCTTAGTTTACCTTACCTTAGTTTAGTTTTACCTTTTATTAGTTTTTCAGTTATAAAGTTAATGTGTCATCTGTTGGGTGATGTACTAACAAGAGTAGTTGCTATTTCTGTATATTGATTGATCAGTTGTGTTAGCATATATTATTAGATGCTATTAGGGGAAAGAAGAAATCGTCTCGGTTACGACTGTAACCTGGGTTCCCTGAGAGGGAACGAGACGCTGCGTCGAAAGTTTGACGCAATGGGAACGCTTCGCGTGAGTGCGTCATGAAGCACATGTGAAATCCGTCCAATGGTGTGACTCGACGTCAGAGGCGGGTGACGTCACGAACCAGGAACTATAAAGCACGCTGAAAAACAGCGATCGCCAGCTTCTCAAAGTCTGAAGTCGCTGCTGATAGGCATGCAGGAAGTATGGCAGGGCGACGCAGCGTCTCGTTCCCTCTCAGGGAACCCAGGTTACAGTCGTAACCGAGACGTTCCCTTTCTAGGGAACTTCGAGCTGCGTCGAAAGTTTGACGCAATGGGAACGCTAATACCCACGTCGCCATAATGACCAATGACTAGCTAGTGAAACGTGAACACTAGAAGAGAGAACCTGAGCCCCAGTGGAGCCCAGGTCAAGATCATAGAACCTCACGAATGTGTGCGGCGAGGACCAGCCGGCCGCATCACAAACGTCACGCAAAGATACTCCGGAGAGCAGAGCTTTAGAGGCAGCCATACTTCGGGTCGAATGGGCTCGAACTGCCACGGGAAGGAAGTCCGGCCGATTCATATGAGAGTGAAATAGCCTCGACTATCCACTTACTCATCTTCTGCTTAGATGCTGGGGACCCGGTGTTAGGGGCCCCAAAACAAACGAACAATTGTTCTGTCTTCCGCCACAGGGCAGCTCTGTGGACATACGCATCCAACGCCCGGACTGGGCATAGCAGGTTGTTGCGTTCCTGGTCAGAATCCCGGAAGGGAGGAGGACAGAAAGCCTGCAGCACTAAGATCTGGCCACATTAGTAGGCACTTTAGGAACATAGCCTGGCCTCGGGTGGAGAAAGGCTTTCACCATCCCGGGCGCAAACTCCAAGCATGACGGGGCCACCGACAAAGCTTGTAACTCGTGATCGGACCGCAGGCCTCAGCCTCAATGTGCCACGAAGGAAACGTGTAACTAATGGGTCTCTTCCCACCGATAAACCACCCAAAGGAATGTGGTAAGCAGCTATGGCCGCCACATAGACCTTTAATGTGGACGGGGATAACCCTGCAGTGAACCGAACCTGCAGGAACTCCAGTACTGTACCAATCGGGCAGTTAACTGGGTCAAGCTGGCGGTCACTGCACCAAGAAGTGAAGATTCTCCACTTCAAAGCGTACAGTTTCCTCGTGGAGGGAGCTCTGGAGTGGAGGATGGTATTCACGACCTCAGTCGAGAGACCAACACCAATGAGCTGGGCCCCCTCAGAGGCCAAGCCCACAGTTTCCACAGTTCTGGGCGGGGGTGAACGATCGAACCCCCCGCCTGGGACAGAAGGTCCCTCCTGACAGGAATCTCCAAGGGAGAGCCGCCCAGGAGAGCCACGATGTCGGAGAACCACCATACTCTGCCCGGCCAGCGCGGGGCGACTAGTATGAGCCGGACTCGGTCCCGGCGAACTCTCTCCAGAACTCCAGGGAGCAGAGCAATCGGGGGGAAGGCGTACAGACGAGGCCTCGGCCACGTCTGTACCATAGCATCCAGCCGCAGAGGAGCCGGATGCGTGAGGGAAAACCAGAGTGGACAGTGAGACGTCTCTCGAGACGCAAACAGATCCACTTGTGCCTGGCCGAACTCCCTCCATATCTGCTCCACCACCTCGGGGTGGAGCCTCCATTCCCCGGGCCTCAGCCCCTGCCTCGACAGGATGTCTGCTCCCAAATTTTGGGCCCCAGGGATGTAAGCTGCTCAGAGAGCAGTTTCCCTTGGGCCCACAGGAGGATCTGGTGCACCAGTCTGCTGAGTGGAAGCGAGCGCAGACCCCCCTGATGATTTACATAGGCGACCACCGATGTGTTGTCTGACTGGACAAGCACATGGTGGCCCCTGAGGTCTGAGAGGAAATTCTTGAGAGCAAGAAGGACCGCCAACATCTCCAGGCAATTGATATGCCAGGATAGATGGTGTCCCCTCCACAGACCCTGAGTTGAGCGGCCCTCCAGGACCGCTCCCCAACCCGTGAGGGAAGCATCCGTCGTTAGCAACTTGCGACGGCACGGAGCTCCCAGCACGGGCCCTTGGGACAGGAACCAAGGTTTCTTCCACATAATCAGAGCCCGTAAGCATCGCCGCGTGACTTTGATCATGCAAAAAGGATTTCCCCTCGGGGAAAACCCCTTGGTCCTGAGCCACCACTGCGAAGGTCTCATGTACAGCAGGCCAAAAGGTATCACGTTGGACGCTGCGGCCATCAGACCTAACAGTCTCAGAAACTGTTTAACAGTGAGTGACTGCCTGAGTTGAGCGGCCCCCCAGGACCGCTCCCCAACCCGTGAGGGAAGCATCCGTCGTTAGCAACTTGCGACGGCACAGAGCTCCCAGCACGGGCCCTTGGGACAGGAACCAAGGTTTCTTCCACATAATCAGAGCCCGTAAGCATCGCCGCGTGACTTTGATCATGCAAAAAGGATTTCCCAAACCGTGCCCAGAAAAGTGGTGCTCTGAGCTGGAGACAATACACTTTTCTTTGCGTTTAACCTTAACGCTAGACCGAACGGAAGAACCCGATACTGGTAAGCTTCGCCCCCAAAAGCAAACCTCAGGAACTTCCTGTGTTGAGGAAGGATGGAAATATGGAAGTATGCGTCCTTGAGGTCTATCGTGACAAACCGGTCCTCGGACCTGATCTGTGACACGATCTGCCTCAATGTAGATATTTTTGAACCTGAGCATCATTACTGACATATTCAGATGTTGCAGGTCCAAAATGGGACGCAACCCCCCCATCCTTCTTCGGAACGATGAAGTAATGGTTGTAGAAACCGCTGTCTCTGTCTGGAGGGAGTACATGTTCTATGGCTCCCTTTCCCAGCAGAGTCTTTACTTCTTGTTCCATTACCAGAGCCTGCACGGGGCCCACCACTGCAGGTAGGACCCCCATAAATCTGGGCGGGCGAGACCCGATGAATAGCATAACCCTTTTCGATCGTACGCAGGACCTATTGAGAAATGTTTGGCAGTAGTTTCCACGCTGCCAAAAATTCTACTAAGGGAACCAGCCTCTCAAGGCTGGCCTCTGGTATTTCTTGCACAACCAGTTCGGTGCCCTGTAACGAGGAACCGGCAGGGAAAACCCTCACGGCCCTCAGGTCCGTCTTACTTTTAGGAGGCTGGGGCTGAGCGCGCTTCCCTGGTCCCCTATCTTTCTGAGGGGGAGCCCGAGAAGCTACGCTCTGTTTCTGTGTGGCACGGTGTGAGGAGCTGGCTTTAGCAGGATGGGGCTGCTGCCCAGAGAACTGAGGGCGGCGGGGAAGGAGCTTCTGGAACGCCGCCGTCTGCTTAGAAGCTTCCTGAAACCTTTCGACGACGCTATTGACGGCGTCGCCGAAGAGGCCAGGATGCGAGACTGGGGCGTCCAGGAGGAAATTCTTATCCCTATCATGGATAGCAGATAAATTGAGCCACAGATGCCTCTCCGTGGTGGCCCGAAGAGACAAATCTGTGGCCCGCCGAAGCTCGCTGACCGCCTCAGGCCCAATACCCCCGCCTTCATCGAGCTCTCCAAGCAGCTCAGCCTGGTAGGCCTGCAGCACGCCCATAGTGTGGAGACATGCTGCAGCCTGACCAGACGCTACGTAAGCCTTGCCCACCAGTGATGATGTTAGCCTCGTGGGCTTGGTGGGCAATGTCGGGGCCTTCAGGGACGATGCTGACTGGGGAGAGAGATAGCCCGCGAGCGTCTCCTCCACCTTAGGCATCGCCCCATAACCGTGCTCTTTAAGACCCACTATAGATGCATAGTGTGATAATTGAGGACTATGCACTCTATAGGAGGCCGGTTTTTTCCATGATCTCCACACCTCGGTGTGGAGATCAGGAAAGAATGGAAGGCCCCGACGCTGAGGTTGTGCTCGTGAGGGGAGAAACCGTTCGTCTAGTTTGCTTCTAGGACGAACCTCCTGCCTCTCAGCTGGCCAGTTTATACTCAATTTGGCGACAGCTCGAGTCACAACCTCCATAAGCTCCTCACATGCAGGAGATGATGGCGAGTCATCTCCTGCATCGATGCTCTCTACATCCAACTCCTCAGAGCTGGATATATTAAGCACCGGCGGTTCACCCTGAGCGGAAGGAACCGCAAAGCGTGCTTCCGAACTCAAGGATGAATCGCTAGATCTGCCAGGGGAGGGGTGAGATAAGGCTGGGCCCGTCTCAACCCCCTCTGTCAGATCCATTTGCGATCCCCAAGATTTGGATCGCCGCTGAGCCTCAGCAGCAGCGGGACCCGCACCAAGAGGACCGCGAGCCTGGGCAGTTTCCTCAAAAACTGCCAGGCGAGTGCGGAGCGTGCACAGCGGCAACTGCTCACAATGTGCACAGCCAGCACCCTCAAATGCCGACTGTGCATGCTCCACACCCAAACAAACAACACATAGAGTGTGTGTATCCCCACCCGTAATGAAACGGGG
This sequence comes from Opsariichthys bidens, assembly GCA_037194245.1. Lineage (NCBI taxonomy): Eukaryota > Metazoa > Chordata > Actinopteri > Cypriniformes > Xenocyprididae > Opsariichthys > Opsariichthys bidens. Next base: position 8,449,918 of record CM074286.1, on the reverse strand, counting down.
GCAGGGAGGAACACACACTCTAAACTGCTGCTGTTTCGCCATATTTCCCAGAAAGATAGAGAGAATATAAATCACAGACAACACCAAATAGACACACGTTTCACAAATAGCGCGACTGAAGACACAGAAGCTGGCGATCGCTGTTTTTCAGCGTGCTTTATAGTTCCTGGTTCGTGACGTCACCCGCCTCTGACGTCGAGTCACACCATTGGATGGATTTCACATGTGCTTCATGACGCACTCACGCGAAGCGTTCCCATTGCGTCAAACTTTCGACGCAGCTCGAAGTTCCCTAGAAAGGGAAATTGTAATCCTGTCAAAATAAGACTTGAAATGAAAAGCTTTAAAAATAGATGAATGAAAGTGTGGCATGATATCAGCAAATGCATCTAATAATTATTATTTGTATTAATTCCAAATAAGGAATACTGCTGCAGAATGGGCTAATATGGATATAATGTATATATTATATGTATAATTGCATGAAAAAGCTCCCAAATATTTTCTTAATATTGTTCTTAGAAACAGTATATATGCAATAAAAATCAATAAAACTTAAGAAATTAATTGCCAGCTTCTTCCTGAAAATGTTGACAGATTTTATCATTTAATCCAAACAAGTAAAAAATATAAATCTGGCATTCAGAATTCCAGGTTGTAAATATTGACTGTCCGTTCAGGAAAATCATATGAGATGAATTCAGAGCATCATACATTTTAAAAAATGTGTCAGTGTCGTTTCTCACAATTTCAAGGTTATGGATTTGATTCAGGGAATCGATGAACTGATGAAAATTTCACTGCAATGTAAGTGTTTGCTAAATGCATAAATGTAGATAAAAACTATGCACTTACTGTAACATGTATTCTAGTCCTGTCAACTGTCATGTGTTCCTTTGTTTTGCTTTCATCAGTCCCTGTCATGTGATCTTTGTTTTGGTTCCCCATGTGCCTCATTATTAGTTCATTCAAGTCAGCCATGTCTCGTTTGTATTATGTCTGTCACCTGTTTCCCGCTTGTTATCCTCCTGGTGTTCAGTGCATATATTTCCTCCGTGTCTGTCCAGTCCTTGTCAGTTCTTAAAGTATGTTACGTGGTGTCATTCCTGTTCCTGTATGTATACCGATCAACATTAATCTGTGTGAAAGAGAATTCCTTCGTTGTGCCTGTTCCTGCACACCACAGCGTTACACTTACAGGGCTGTTCAAAAGAAACAAATATATTGTCCTATTTATGGCATAGCTCCTGTTTTTACCCATATTCCAGAGATTTCAATTACCTGTGAACTGTTTTCAGATCCCGTAAAATATCCGTACATTAAAGCTTGCTGCTCAAGCAAGGCTTGGTGATGAGCCAAAATGAATGTTAGCTGGCTTAAACAGCTATTCGACATGCTCCCTTTCAGTGTCTGTGGAATATTTGTCTATTTTTAAAAGCGAACAACTAGATGACTGGGTTGAAAAACAGCAAGCTTGTGGGGTGTTCCCTGTATGTAGTGGTACTGAAAGTTGTGCAAGAAACAAAAGTATCTTTGATGCACGATGAGAGCGAAGGCTAGCCCGGTCCAATCACACAGAAAAGCTATTGTAGCTCAAATTACTGAAAAACGTAATGCTGCCTATGATAGAATGATTTCAGAACACACAGTGCATCGCAGTGTGCTGCATATGGGGCTGCGCAGACGCAGACCTTCAGAGTACCCATGATGACTCCTGTCCACAGTCGAAAGTTCCTACAATGGGTAAGTGAGTGTCAGAACTGGACCATGGAGCAAAGGAAGAAAGTTGCCTGGTCTGGCGAATCATGTTTTCTTTTAGATCAGGGGATGGGTGATGTTTACCGCACTGTTAAAAAATTACTGTAAATTTTACAGTATAATACTGGCAGCAGGTTTGCCAGCCAGTTACTGTAAAATTTACAGTAGTGTTACTATAATTTAATTTACAGAATTTCCCTGTATTCTCTGATTACAATAAATAACTGTATTTTTTTAAATTACGAAGGGTCAATTTACAGCAATATTCTGTAAATTTGAGTCAAACCAACACGTGACCCCAGAATGCATTGCAGTTTAGAGCAATATGCTGTATTATTAAAAAACAGCCAGCGGCTGTAAAATAATGCTCTAATTTTTACAGTAATTCATTACAGTGCAGGGGATGATGGCAGCAGGATACACAATGGGAAGAGTTTGACACATACTACCTACCTTAAGATTGTTGGAGACCACATACATCCTTAATGGCAATGGTGTTCTCTGGTGGAAGTGGCCTCTTTCAGCAGGATAATGCATCCTGCCAAACTGCAGAAATTTCTTTTAGGAATGGTTTGATGAACATGACAAAAGGTTCATGGTGTTGCCTTGGCCTCCTAATTCCCCAGATCTCAATCGGATTGAGCATCAATGGAATGTGCTGGACCAACAAATCCGATCAGTGGAAGCCCCAACTCGCAAATTGCAGGACTTAAAATAACTGTTGTTAATGTCTTGGCACCAGATACCATGGGACACACTCAGAGGTCTTGAGGAGTCCATGCCTTGACCAATCAGAGCAGGCAGTTTCCAACTGAAATAAACATGGTAGTAAAATTATTTTTGTTTGTTTTCCCACACATTTTCATGTGATTCCTTGCAAACTTACGACTAGTGCATGGCTTGTAAACTAATACATTTTTATATTTGCATCAAATAGTAACCAGCTCCATATGTCTGGCTTTTCTAATGTAAATTCTCGGTAGAGCCCCTGGTGCACTTGAGCACTTGAAGCAGTAAAACAACAACAAAAAACAAAACAAATACTTGTAGACTTTAGTCAAGATAAACAGGCAAGGTTGCTTCAGTAAATGTGTTTCTATCTCACGTTTACATTTGTTAACGATATTGGTTAGGTGTACATTATTTTCAATACGTGGTGGAGCGTTAACCTTTTAGTGCCACTCATTTCCTTAAAAAAATTGTCTCAATACAACCAATATAATAAAACATTGCTAGATGAACGTTCATCTGTTCGAATAATACTGTGCCACTCACAGGACGTCACTCACTTTGAAAGCAACCTAATATCATTTTGAAAATGACCAAAATTACTATTCCCTCAACATGTTTGTTGGACTAACAGCAATTTAGTGATAAAGTCTGTGTGTGTGTGTGTGTGTGTGTGTGTGTGTGTGCGTATATATATATATATATATATATATATATATATATATATATAATATATATATATATATATATATACACATATATATATATATATATATATATTATATATATATATATATATATATATACATATTACATATTAGTGCATTATATATATATATATACACTAATGAAAATAGGACACAGCTGATGCACATGATGACTGAGGAGACATTTAAACAGCTGTCACCAGAGAAAAAAGGCTACACTCGGCACCCTGCCGCCCCAGCAGGCAGTCTCAAATGCCAGGGTCAGTTTCATGCAGAGGCAACTGAGTAGTAGGCAGGCTAACTAATGAAAACATTTGCCACAGTATGCAAACTGGGCAGCAGCTAGAGAGATAAGTCTAGGTAATTCAAATAAAACATTGAAGTTTTATTTTAGTTTCTCATTTGATGAAACATTGACTACAGGGGGTAGCAGTTTATAGACAATGTTTTTGTCTTTAATGGAATTGCATTCATGCAGTATTTCATGAAAAGCCACAGTAGAGACAAGCCTCTATACAAACTTCTATCAATGAAGGCATTGTTCAAAGGGTCAAGCCAAGATGTGGCTTTTCAAAGACTGAAAGATACCTTGCTGAGCTCTCCTGCCCATTCTAAAAGCCTAAAAGGAGTGTCAGCAAGCAGGTGTGGGCTACTTCAGTGCCGATGATCATGTGTGGAGACCACTGGCATATTGTAAGCGTAGCAGGCAGCTCAGTGGGGAACTGCTGATCTCATGCTGACCATGAGAGAAAACAGCAGTTGATCTTTGCAAACAATAAATGGTATTACTTTGTAGTATCAGATTAAATGCTATTCCAGATATACAGATATCCTGACGCTCTCTTATCTTCTCAGCAGCCATGAGACACTTGAATTTGATATCATTTACATATTTTCTCTGAGTTTGAGCATGTAGTTGATTCCAGCTTATTTTTGGTCATAGCAAAGTTTTTTTTTTTTTTTACTAAATCCGTTTTACATGTGTACTGTAAATAATAGCTGACAATTCTGTCATCATATAGGCTACAAACCTGTATGAATGAATCTGCACTGCCATCTAGTGGCATCAGATAAAACCACCATGTTAGGTAGAACGCAGCGCAAAACTATTAACATTACTAACAGCGCGCGCGCACACACAACTAACACACAGGGTTGGGGAGTAATGAAATACAAGTAACTTAGTTACGTATTTAAAATACAAAATTTGAGTAACTGTATTTCATTACAGTTACATTTTAAATGGGTGGTAATCAAATTACAGTTACATTTGAAAAGTATTTTAGATTACCAAAGGGATTACTTTGAATTTTAATGTCATTTAAAGATTAATGTAAACATTACTGGATGAGCCACGACTGTTTTCATGTTTTGCGTATTTGTATGAGTCCTTTTGTAATTGTAAAAAATATATATATATATATTTTTAATTTTAAAAAGGTTAATTGCAACTTTTTTTTCCCTGGCAGTTGCGAGTTTGCATCTCATAATTTAGACTTTTTTTTTTTTTTTTTTTTCAAAAATCCAAGATTTAAACTCACAACTCCATTTTATAAAATCAGAATTGAGAGATATAAATTCATAATTGCAAGTTATAAAGTCAGAATTACATGATAAAAACTTGCAATATAATAATTTATATCTTAACTTCTTTGCTTGCAATTATGACTTTTCTTATGTATCTCAGCATTCTGACTTTTCTCAATATTGCGAGTTTATATCTCATAATTCTGACTTTTCTCAATATTGTGAGTTTATATCTCAAAATTCTGACTTTTCTCAATATTGTGAGTTTATATCTCATAATTCTGACTTTTCTCAATATTGTGAGTTTATATCTCAAAATTCTGACTTTTCTCAATATTGAGAGTTTATATCTCATAATTCTGACTTTTCTCAATATTGTGAGTTTATATCTCATAATTCTGACTTTTCTCAATATTGCGAGTTTACATCTCATAATTTTGACTTTTCTCAATATTGTGAGTTTATATCTCATAATTCTGACTTTTCTCAATATTGTGAGTTTATATCTCATAATTCTGACTTTTCTCAATATTGTGAGTTTATATCTCATAATTCTGACTTTTCTCAATATTGCGAGTTTATATCTCATAATTTTGACTTTTCTCAATATTGTGAGTTTATATCTCATAATTCTGACTTTTCTCAATATTGTGAGTTTATATCTCATAATTCTGACTTTTCTCAATATTGTGAGTTTACATCTCATAATTCTGACTTTTCTCAATATTGCGAGTTTATATCTCAAAATTCTGACTTTTCTCAATATTGCGAGTTTATATCTCAAAATTCTGACTTTTCTCAATATTGTGAGTTTATATCTCATAATTCTGACTTTTCTCAATATTGTGAGTTTATATCTCATAATTCTGACTTTTCTCAATATTATGAGTTTAGATCTCATAATTCTGACTTTTCTCAATATTGCGAGTTTACATCTCATAATTTTGACTTTTCTCAATATTGTGAGTTTATATCTCATAATTCTGATTTTTCTCAATATTGCGACTTTATATCTCATAATTCTGACTTTTCTCAATATTGTGAGTTTATATCTCATAATTCTGATTTTTCTCAATATTGCGACTTTATATCTCATAATTTTGACTTTTCTCAATATTGTGAGTTTATATCTCATAATTCTGATTTTTCTCAATATTGCGACTTTATATCTCATAATGCTGACATTTCTCAATGTTGTCAGTTTATATCTCATAATTTTGACTTTTAACTGTACAACAATTGCAACTTTATATCATGCAATTCTGAGAAAAAACTCGCAATTACCTTATTTGTGTGTGTTTCATACTTGTTAGTATTCAGATTAAGTTACAAAACTTGGGTAATCTAACAAAATACATTACCAATTACTTTTTAAAGCATGTATTTTGTAATCTGTAATGAAATACATTTTTAAAGTTACCCTACACCCAGCCCTGCTAACACACACACATCATGCAAATGTGAGTTACGTGTCACAAAAATGCATTAACATTGTGGTATGAGAAGCGTTATATGAATATTGATATAGCAATAAAAATGGTACGGAAACTCTTGTAGGACACAAACACTGACTGCGTGTCCTTAGCAATGAACACAGTTAACTTTAATCTGTTTTTACTTCATAGTCTTTAAGCTGCAAAGGAACAAACAGCCCAATAAACAATAAAATTACTCAAATAATAATATCAAGCCATTTCAAATACACTGTAAACTATATAAAATTCTACAATATTTTGACATCAGTCAGGTAGTGCTTTATGGCAATTGGCAAACGTGCTTCGCTTCCAAAACACGACTAGTTCTGTGTATTTCAATTTTCTGTTTATAAACTTTGGATAATTTAATTGGTTAGGCCTATTTGTTGATTACAGATGTCAGGCTGGAAGACATTCTTTGTTGAAAACCGCTTGAGTGCCAATTCAACTAAAAGATTTACACATAGCCAATAAAATATCAACGTTACATCAACAGCCATCAGTATTATGAATAAAGTACCAAACGATTGAGTCCATCAGTGAAAAGAATCGATTCAAAAGAACGAGTCGCGAATCATACGTCACGTGGACGCGTGACGTAGAATGCTGTGTTCAGAAATCATGGCGGCTGACGAGGATTCTGAGCATTATTTTGTCAGAGAAATAGAAAAAAACGACGGGTCTGTTTTAAGAATGTATCAATGCAGCAAAGGGGACGTGGGTTGTGTAGTATGGGACGCTGCTATTGTCCTGTCAAAATACCTCGAAACGGAACAATTTTGCAGTGTTCAGTCTGGGATTAGTACGTGGTTCTCCAAGAACATTATTGAACTGGGCGCAGGAACTGGACTAGTTGGTCTCGTGGCTGCAACTCTAGGGTGAGTATGAATGTTGTGCCATATATACTCCTCTGTTAAATTAAAATATATTGGATGCGATATGTGGCCATTTAAACTCCTGCATAAAATGCATTATATTCTGAATTATAATTGATTAACGAAGTATTATGCACACATATCGTTTAATTAAAAGTATTTGGGCTGGTTTTTAACCTGGGTAATGTGCATCACCAGGGCAAATGTCACAGTGACAGATCTAGAAGACCTGCAGCCTCTCCTTAAACTGAACATTGAGAAAAATAGGCAGCTCATCCGGACAGGCTCAGTCATTGCCAAGGTACTGAAATGGTTTGTACTACATTTCATCCTACATGATCTTTTTGGGAGGGATGTGTGTCCTTAGCTATGAGGTTCACTAAAAAAAAAAAGTTTTGCCCCTAATGCACTTTTCAAAAATGTTTTCTAGTTGGTGTTTTCCATGGTGAAAAGCAAAAGGAAATATTTTGAGAACATGTCTGTTTTTTGTTCTTAAAATGAAAGGTTTTCATTTCATGAAAATGACCAATGAAATTCATGAACTATTTTCCTAATTAAAAGGGGCGGAAATGTTGAAGATTTTCTACCTCATCCTCATTATATTCTGATGGCTGATTGTATCTACTATGAGCAGGTAACAATGAATGTAACACAATACATATTTACTTTTCTTTTTTTTTTACATCCAAACCTCTTGTTAGTCAAACAGCAATAGCTACCTATGCAGTCTAGAATAGTTATCAATACAAGCCTGTGTGTTTTGTTTTCCACAGTCTGTGGAGCCACTAGTGGAGACTCTGAAACTCTTAGCTGGACCAGAGACCTGCATCATCTGTTGCTATGAGCAACGCACTGTTGGTGTCAATCCTGAGATAGAGAAGAGATTCTTTGAGGTGAGAGAAACTATAAAACCCAATACTACATTGTCATACATAGTTGCACATTGTAATGAGAGTGTATTAGACCAGTATATTATATATATTAAACGTGACCCATTATGCCTTTTTTTTTACAAAATGTAATATAAGTCTTAGGTGTCCTGAGATTGTGTCAGAGGTTTCAGCTGAAAATACCCTACAGATCATTTACTATACGATGCCCTAATGCCCCTTTTTGGTTGGAATGTAAAACACGCCGTTTTTGTGTGTGTATCTTTAAATGCAAATGAGTTTCGGCTCCCTGCCCCCCTTTCCAGAAGAGGGCTGTGCCTTTACAGTTTGTGCCTCGGATACTTTGGCAACAACAAAACAGGAGGAACTGTGTGGGGCTGTTTCCACAGAACCCCATTCAAACATAATGAATCTTTGCATCTGAAATATGTTAAACTTCTTTTAACTTAAGTGCTGCTTTTTTAGAACGCTGTGTAAGACTCTGAAAACAATGGAAGATGCGACGGGCAAATGTCCGTCTAGCGTGTTTACATACTAAAAAAGCAATGGATAAGTAGTGCATTGAAATGGAAAAATGCATTGTTTGTTCATTGATACAGCTGACCACAGAACTTTTAGATTGTTTATCCTGTAGCTGAGACATTCTTGTGTTTCCACTAGCTGCTCTAGCGAGTAGATAAACAGCCGAAGACTTTATAGAGTTCACTCAGGGCAGGGGAGGATCTCCAAGCTAATAAGGCAGATTCCGTCAACAGTCGTGGGCGACGAGTGTCATTTTAAGACACTGTTTAATTATGGGGAATGTAAAAAAGGACTGGGTGGATTTTTACTATTATAGGCTGTTTTTTTTTACACACTGCCGACACATTTATGTTCAAAAATCATGTTTGTGCCGATAGGTCCCCTTTAAAGCATGAATAAGAAGTCAAGTAAATCTGCTATTGTGTTATTCCTAATCAAATACACTGTTTCATAGCTACTTCTGCAAGAGTTCCAGTCAGAGGAGATCCCACCTGAGAAACAAGACCCCGAGTTCAATAGTCCTGACATTCACATTCTCCACCTGCGACGAAGAGTCGACTGAATGCCTTTCACGAGGATGTGTTGTGTATGTTTGTGTTTCAATAGACTGCAGTGTTGGTCAGATGTTTGTCATTGTACATTTTAAGTGCATTTTATGTGGTCTGCGAGTTAGGCGAGCGTAAGTGTGTTTTCAGACAAACAAGTTTAAGGGAAAGGTTTTGCATGTGCATTGTGCACTGTTAAACTGGCAACAAATCTCAGGTGTGTGTTTTTTTACACACCAGTTCAGAGAATGTTAAACTGAGTGTGATCTGTAAATAGACTAAGCACTGTCTAAACTTCACAAAAAAATGAATTTTCGTCAATAATAAATAATTTAAAAACCTTTAAAAAATGCTCAATTTCAGTGTCATTAATCATGATCGTTATGTTTCAGCATTTTTTTACTTGTCATACTCAATACATGTATTGAGACTACAGTGGAGATATTTAGTAGTATATTTTATAATTTCTTAAGTAACGAAAGAGCTACATCTGCACGCAGAACACACTTTGAATTTTCAGACAATACTGATCTTTATAGATTTTAAGTATGTATTTAGTTATTATTAGATTCATATTCATGTTTTATTATTTTTTTAAAATCACAATTAACATTTAAGTGAAAATTAATTACAGATTATGAATATAAATTATGACTTTAAAATGAAAATTTAAGGGATTTAATTTATTGTTGGAGGTAAAGCAGTTTGGCAAAGTATTTACAGTATTATGTGACAATACTCTGGAGATTCATCTGGTTCAAAAATAAGAATAGATTAATATTTAACCCCGTTTTGCCTAAGCAGATGTACACACTTTTCCTTGTCAGATTACTGCAGGTTTTTTGGAAATATAAGCTATTCTTGCAGCTCGCCATTCTAGATTAAAGGCTCTGGATGATGAACGATGATCTTTTATATGTAAATGCCATTAATTAGGTGTCGTTTACAATGTGGAGAACTGAAACCATTCAACTGCGTGCAAGTTCAAGATCATTTGCTACTTATAGATTTCACATCTGAAAGAGGCGTACGCTCGTTTTCTGTGTACATTCATTCTGTGAATCACACGACTGCACATATGAAAAATGATCTTACGATGAAATTTAGGACGGTTTCTGCGCAACAATTTATAAATGAGGCCCCTGATCTGACCTACATCTGCCACGTGTGGTATGATGATCTGGGCCACATGTGCCGTGGAATGATACTGGGCAGACTGCTTCTGTTTGCCAGAACTGAGTCACAAGCAGGCCATAGCAATGCCACATGTCAGCCAAGAGCAAAGAAATAAGCCAGAACTGGACCCTATCTGAGACACAAAATATTTATATATCATTTATAGAATCATCTTAAGCGTTAACAAGAGCTACAAGTGACTTTAGCCACAGCCTTGTAATCATCTGAAGATAAAAGAACACATTAAATCTTTCCAGATCTCAGCAGAACTCCACAAACAGCATTAAATCTTCAAATATTACTAACCAGATTGACTTTATTTCTGTCATTCATCTTCAGAAGTTCTTATCGAGAATTAAAAGAAGTTTAGCGCTCGTGTTTGTTTCATTTGAAGTGACCGTACTTCATTGGCATTTCTATTAGATGGGCTCTTAGCTCTTATGTTTGTCTTCTTTGACTGCTGTGATTAATTAACATCAGTTAAAATGAACTAATAATGAAGCATTTCTTAATCTTTGTTGACGTTAATTTCAACATTTACTAACACATTGTTAAAATCTTGTTAACATTAGTTAACACATTGTGAACTAACATGAACAAACAATGAACAGCTGTATTTTCATGAACTAACTTTAATGAAGGTTAGTAAATACAGCAACAAATGTGTTGCACGGTTAGTTCATGTTAGTTAATACATTAACTAATGTTTAACTAATGAACACTATTGTGAAGTGTTACCATTAATTCCTTATTATATAAACATTAATTGGCTTAGCAACATTCTTAAAAAGACATTTGAAGTCCAAACTGCTTTCAGCCCTCATTTACATGTTAATTTTTTTCAAAGTTAAGGCTATGGTGGAATTAACGAAACTGTAAGGCAACTGCACAGGTGGGAGTAATTTGGAAGTCTTTCAGTTTACGCAACAGTGCCCAGGGGCGTGGGAAGTGGGGGTAGTGGGGGTGCTGCAGCTTTCGGTGTTAAGGTAGACAGGTTTTTTGTGCTCATTTTAAATTCCTGTTGCTGTGAAGGATCTTTTATTGTATATGGCAGAAACAGGTCAATAACCCTTTTATTTAAAGGCTTAATTTATGTCCCGTTACATTATATGTTGTTGTTCAAACTAGTGTCCTCATGTTTACTCTTGCACTTTGTGGAGTTTTGACGTGTTTTATAGTCTTGATATTGTTTCGTTTTCAAATGTGTCGACCCCCCCCCCCCCCCCCCCCCCCCCCCAAAAAAAAACCCCCACCCCCAATCAAAAATGTTTTCCACGCCCCAGACAGTGCCCCTGTGTAGTGACGTATCGTGCAAAACAAAACAACCTACACAACACCCTTCCTGTACATATCATTCGGTCCGTGCACAGAATTCCAGAGCCTTGGGCAGAACACAGAGAATAGGTTAAACCTACTAAGAGAAGACATTTAGGTGAGTTGTTATACTTGAAGGTAAAGTATATCATTTATATCTAAAAAAATTTGAGTTTATCCAATAATTATATTGTAAGTCTCTGAATACCTCAAGATATGTCTTCCAAAGGGACAAGATTTCACTCCAAAACAGGTCTAACAAGCCTAGAGTCTCTTATCTCATTTGTCTTTGAAAACACACTACGCAGAATAGCCTTGTGCTGTGTCATCTCACCGGTAAAGACACCAGTTGTGACACTTTTATCTGTTTTTCTTTGTATTTTTTCCTAAAACTCAGAGTTTTACAACTGAAAAAATGCCTCGACCTCGTGTGAACAAAGAATTCGAGAATGAACCGGCGACAAAACCAAAAACGGGCACTCTTGATGTCCCTTTGAATTTCTTGGATCAGGACTATCAGGAGTTGCAGAACAGCTGCATCAGAAATAAAAAGAGATATGTTGATGATAAGTTCCCTTCAGACAGCAGCTCCATTGACCCAAAGAAGAAACTTGGATTGGAAATGGAACAAATCAAGTGGTTAAGGCCATCAGTAAGTTACCTTTATTGACTTTTCATTTTCAGACCAGTTCAAATATAGACATTATTGTTTGAATATATCTAAAAGAACTTGTTGAAAATATCCTGTCACCAACATCAGTTGCAAAATGTCTCTTAGGGCTTGTAAGAACACGTTCATCTGTCACATTTCCCAACATTTTTGATTTATAATTTTACCCCAAAATGTAAGTTCTGTCATTAATGACTCACCCTCATGTCATTCCAAACACGTAAGACTTTCGTTTGTCTTCAGAAAAAAAGAAGACTTTTTTTTGATGAAATCTGAGAGCTTGATTATAAAACTGTGTGACAAATATGTGACCCTGGATCATAAAGCCAATCACAAGGGTCAATTTTGATTTATACATCATCTGAAAATCTAGAATCTGAATATTGAGAAAATTGGCTTTATGGTTGTGGATTGGGTTTATAGTCCTTAGCAATGCATATCCACTCACAAAAATACATTTTTGATATATTTGCGGTATAGAAAATGCACAAAATATCTTCATGGAACATGATCTTTACTTAATATCATAATGATTTTTGGCATAAAAGAAAACTTGATCATTTGGACCCATACAATGTATTGTTGGCTGTTGCTACAAATATACCCATGTGACCGGTTTTGTGGTCCAGGGTCATATATGCATTAGGCAGTTTAGTCCAAATTTTCTGAAGAGACATGGTCGCTTTATATGATGAACAGATTGAAGTTAGGCTTTCATTCATATTTAAACAATCAAGGTTTATATGAGAATAAAATCCTAAATTCAATTTGTTAATCTCTTCAGAAAATTTGGACTAAACCGCTAAATTCATATGGATTAGGGCCATACAAATTCATTGTATGTATTAATTTTTTTTCTTTCTGTTTAGAAAATAGTGGCAAACCCTGAACTCATTGTAAAGGGGGTTTCCAGGTTTGACTATTCCCAAGGATCTTATTTAGGTATGTTTATTTCTGTGTTTATTTACATACTCCTGTAAGAATTGGCTTTTGAATGATACTGTACCTAAGCAGTACATAGAATCACTCTTTAAACACCAGAATGCCTTTCGTTAGCTCAATGAAAGATCCATTTTGCTAATCTTTGTGCTTTTACCTTAGGAAACTGCTGGTTTCTTGCTTCGGTTGGAGCTTTAACCTTTCAGAAGGATGTTATGGACCAGGTCATGCCAGTTGACCAGTCATTTGATGAAAATTATGCTGGGATATTTCACTTTAGAGTGAGTTCTTTGTTCTCTTTCAAAATAACTTTTGTTAAAATTAAATGATCGATCCTTAGCCTTCTGTGTTCTGCTTAATTCATTTAGTTCTGGAGGTTTGGGAAATGGATTGACGTTGTCATTGATGACAAACTGCCAACAATTGATGGCAAGCTCATTTTTGTTCATTCAAAAACATCTAATGAGTTTTGGCCTGCCTTGCTGGAGAAAGCTTATGCGAAGTAGGTTGATTCTTAAAATGATTCTTCTTTCATAACATAAGAGCATGTTTCTTTATTGAACATAAAAATAGGATTTAATCATAATTACAAGAGATTATGGCCCTTATTATGTTTTACTCAATGATAACAGTCTATTTTAATCATTAAAGGCCGTAGTATATACTTGACATGTAGAATGACTTTTACAGGTTGTGCGGCTCCTACGCTGACATGCATGCTGGTCTTGTATCTGAGGCTCTGTTGGACTTCACTGGTGGCATTCATGTGTGCTTTGAACCAGCAAAAACGTCTATTGACTTGTGGAGCCTGTTGGACCGCGCAGCCAAAGCAAAGGCTCTGATGGCCTGCGGCACCTTTCAGGGGGTAAGCAGTGACTAACCTCAGGCTTGTCCTGTCATTACCATGCCAGATATTATTACCATGTCCATCTAAAGCACTGCCATTGAAGTATTTTGTTAGGTTTTGCATTAAAGAATTCAGTGTTCAATTAAATACAAATGACTAGTGAACATTTTTAACAGTGTAAGATGTAGGGAACAATGTAGAGCAGTGGTTCTCAAACCTGTCCTGCACATTTTGTATGTCTCCCTCATCTATTACACCTGATTCAACTTATGAACTCATTAGTAGAGACAGCAAGACCTGAAATGGGTGTTTCAGAGATAATGTGCAGGGCTGGTGGTACTCCAGGACAGGTTTGAGAGCCACTGATATTGAGCATTAATTATACATAAAACATTTTTTCCTATTTCCTGATACATATTTCACTTGGCAGCATTATTGATACAGTATGTCTGTTTTTTTTTTACACCATATCAGGATACATCTGCTAACACAGTATTACCCAATGGCATTGTTCAAGGTCACGCATACACATTGACGGGGGTTTTTCAAGGTAAGTCTGCACAGAATCAAATGCCAGATCACTTTAGGCAATTTATTTGTAAAGCACCATTAAAAACAACAGTTAGTTGACCAATGTGGTGTACAGCTTTTAAACATATACAAAAAGCAAACACATACATTACACACCAATATTATACAGCACAGAGACATCAGACTACACAACATTAAATAACAAATCACTAAATAATAACCTACAAAAAAGCGAGGGAAAAAAACGATTAAAAAAATTATCAATTTCAATCATATGCCCATTATGCTTCAGTACAATATGTGGCTTAACAGTCTCTTAGAAGACCTTTTGGCCAGTTTCACAAGCCCCAGACTAAAATGTATGTTTGAGCTGTATTAACTGAAATTTGTCAGTGTCATTGCTTTGTCTCAAGATGCACATCAGTAATGTTTATTTTTCTAAGGCACGTTTATAAAAGCAACTTAAATGTCCTAATTGAACTAAGCCCAATCTTGGCTTAATCTAAGCGTTGTCTGTGAAACTGGGCCTTTGTGATTACTTTAGAGACCACATTGTGGAGGTTGTGCTAGTCATTGCTTAGTGAAAGGCAAGAACAGTGCATTCCCTTCAAAGATGTAACTGCAAGTAAGCTGACCAGGGTTCCTTTGACCAGTCAATGGAAAAAATGACCGAAGACATGTCAAAATCTGGGGAAGTCGTGGCCTAATGGTGAGGGAGTCAGGCTTGTAACCTGAAGGTTGCTGGTTCGATTCCCACGCCGGCAGGAATTGAAGGTGGGAATTGTGAACAAACAGCTCTCTCTCCACCTTCGATGACTAAGGTGCCCTTGAGCAAGGCACGAAACCCCTAATTGCTCCCCTTGTAAGTCGCTTTGGATAAAAGCATCTTCCAAATGAATAAATGTAAATCTAGTTGTCTAGCAACTTTCTGAAATTGTTCACCATTGGAGCCTCACTATTTCCATTGGATCATTTCCAGCCCATTAAGTTTTAAAACCTCTTGCACTTTAACTTTGTGTTGCATTCCCAAGTAGTGTCCTCAAGGCTCTGTTCTGGGATCTGTCTTGACATGTAACCGCCTGGGAATATTTTCAATAAGCATGAAGTTGATTTTCATAGTTATACCAAAACCCAATTATTCTATAAGGATGATTATCCATTGAATTTGACACTTCTAGTATAAAAAGACAAGTTTTTAAATACAACAAGGGTGCTCAATCCTGCTCCTGGAGATCTACCTTCTTGCAAAGTTCAGCTCCAAGCCCGATCAAACACAACGGAACCAGCTCGGGAGCACTTTATAATTACAGATAGGTGTGTTGGATCAGGGTTAGATCTGAACTCTGCAGGTAGGTGGTAGATCTCCTGGAACAGGATTGGGCAGCCCTGAACTACAACATACTTGCTTTGTTCTTTTGTTAACCATTCTTGTAGTTGTGTAGGCCAGTATTTATTTACTAAATGCCTTCGGCTGTAGTCAGCCCCATATGCGCTCCACCCTTTGGTATGTCCTTTGAGCAATTTGCATACATTCCTCTTACGTCAAACCTGTGATTTCGCAAGAGAAGTGTCTTGTAATGTTTGTACTTTATGTAATTCAAAGCATTGTGTTTAGACACTTCAGTCCTGAGGTGAATAGGTTATGTCCCTAGTGAAATACCAATGGCATATTCTGTATTTACACTGTGGTGGTGACATCCCACAGAAGAAGGAAGCAGCTCACACTAATGTTTTATTACAAGCAATTTGAATTAAATGTGCCATGTTATTTTGTAATTGACAGGTGACATGCCAAGGAAAACCAGTAAGGCTGGTGAGAGTGTTGAACCCTTGGGGAAAAGGCGAGTGGAATGGTGCCTGGAGTGACAAGTAAGGGTCATTTGAAACTATAGGGTCACTAATCACAATACTGATCTTGAGCTACATTGACTGTCACCGTCATTCATATCGCCAGAATCCGCCAAATCTGAATGAAATTTTCAGCGAATGAGGTGACTCAGTGATTTGTTGCCTTCTTTTGTGAGTCTTTTGTAATGGACTGTCTCTTTAAAAACAAAAGCCAGTTCTTTAGTGACATCAACTTCTGGGAAATGACATCATTTCTCTTTTGGTGGAGAACAAAGCACAAAAGCAGAAACATCAATTAGTTTCAAAGAGCAGAAGAATTCTGATGTTTTGTGCTGTGGTCACTTTAAAACATTCCAGCCTGTTGAAATGACAGAAAACTGTATGATAATATATAAAAAGATGGTTGAACAATATTACAATTGATGCACTCATCTAAGATGCCTCTCAATCCACTAACCCCTGAGGTACGATTGCTAACTTCATTTGGCAACCTGTTTAACTCTGTGCCATTGAAAATTCTGCCAGACCCTTTTAGAGAAATACTTAAATAACAATAGAAGCATATACATTCAGTTCAAAAGGTACTGTAATGAAGGGCGAATCAGCGGCATCAGATCCAATTGCAGGCTTTATTAGAAAACAGAATGGTTGTAACAGGCAGGGTCAAAGAGTGGCAAACAGGAATTTCGGAGCTAAGCGGGTGTGTGGTCAGTAAACAGGCGAGAAGTCGGTATAGGCGGCAGGCAAACAACAGTCCAGTAATCCAAAGCAGTGAGTCAAACAAGGTAGGCAGCAACCAATCAAAACCGGGACAGACAGGCAGGAAACAGAACCAGGAAAACAAGAGCCTAATCAAGTCTTTGCAGTGAATGGATTCGTGAGCAGTGCTTATATGGCGTGGCTGATGAGTTACAGCTGGTGATGGTAATTAGTGACTGAGTGATGAGGTACAGTTGGTGCGGTAATCAGTGACTGGGTACAGGGCTTATGGGAAATGTAGTCCATGTGAATGAGTGTGAGTGTGTGGTGTGTAGTCAAATGTGAAGTGCCCTCTAGAGGTTGTCCTGGGCACTTTAGCTGACGATCGTTACAGGTACAATATTTTCCTCTTTATTTACTGCTGTTAGTTTCTTGGTTATCATAACCCAATGTAATATATGCTTTTCCATAACTTTAGGTCATCCTTGTGGAACAAAGTGAGCGAGGAGCAGCGATCCAAGTGTCGTTCTTTGGCCAATGACGGCGAGTTCTGGTGGGCATTAACTGCAGATACAGATATGATTTCTTGCTGCGTTTATGAATCAACAGTTTTCAGTTATACTCACATTTTACTGCAGGATGTCAATGGAGGACTTCTCCAAAAACTTCGAAGACACTGATATTTGCTGCCTCAGTCCTGATTTTCTGGACAGTTCCTCTGAATGCAGCTGGACTACCACATGCTTCAGTGACAGTTGGGTTGCTGGTTCTACAGCTGGTGGCTGCCTGAATAAAAAAGGTATATATATATATATATATATATATATAATGGGAGAAAGTGGCAAGTGATCATTTCATACGATTGCATACTAGCATGGATTTATTATTAATGTAAATATTAGATATTGTATGCAACATGAAATTAATAATCCAGGTTGATTAATGTTCAAGAAGCAAACAGATGGTTGTGCTTTTTCGGTGTCTCAGCTTAACAGTGGCCATATTGTGTGTGTGTGTGTTCTTGCATAAATGGTTTATGAGGACACAAATGTATGTGTATAATAACATGGGTATTACAACATAGTACTTCCTGTGTCCCCATAAACAAATTGGCTTAAGAAAATACTAAACAGTGTTTTTTAGCATTTTTTTCTGTAATGGTTGGGTTTAGGGGTAG
The DNA here is from genome assembly GCA_037194245.1 of Opsariichthys bidens. Lineage (NCBI taxonomy): Eukaryota > Metazoa > Chordata > Actinopteri > Cypriniformes > Xenocyprididae > Opsariichthys > Opsariichthys bidens. The sequence continues at coordinate 8,431,689 of CM074286.1, read as the reverse complement.
GGTTAGTGTAAGGGGATAGAATATACAGTTTGTACAGTATAAAAACTATTGCGCCTTTGGAGAGTTCCCGTAAACCACATATACAAGTGTGTGAGTATATATTTGCCTATACTGCATGTACCACAAAGGTTTGATTCAGTGGATGTCTTGTAGACTCTTTCTGGACAAACCCTCGGTTTCGGGTGAGGATTGAGGAGCTTGATAAGGCATGTGCTGATGGCCAGTGCCCTGAAAACATACTGGTGTCCCTCATGCAGAACCATGAAAAAAGATACAGAAGTCAAGTTTCTAACTACGCAATTGGCTTCAGTGTTTTTGCGGTCAGTATTAATAAAATAACTCATAGAAAATGTCACAGAGTACAGTAATTTTGATTGTTTCAACTTATTAATGGTGTGCTATTCTATTTTCTTCTTTAACAGATCCCACCAGAGGCAAGTAAAATATGATTCAAGCTCAAAAGTGTTAAACTCGCCAACTACTTTTTTTTTTTTTTTGCTTTGCAAATACATAAATTATATGACATTTACAAAATAAACTGGTTGCTTGAATACAAGTTTATATTTCATTCTCCTTTAGATGACAGATGAGAAGATCCCAGTCAAGTTCTTCTACCGAAAACGCCCTGTGGAAGATAGTGGGAACTACATTAGTACAAGACATGTGATGAAATTCTTCAAGCTTGAACCAGGAGAGTATCTCATTGTACCATCCACTTTCAATCCTAACGAGAGTGCAAAATTCAGGTTGTCCATCTACTCAAAGAGTGAATCCCATAAGAGAAACAAGAAACCTGAGATGACATATGTATGAGGTCATTATGAATGACCTATCAGTGGAATTGCAGTTTATTGAAAAAAAAAAAACAGTTGAAAACTGACAGTTTCATATATGCAGTGCTATACACATTCCCCTGGGGCTTTCTTGTGGTTTTACAAGCATTTAAGTTTTGCATATTAATTTTGTTTATTTTATGAAATATCTGCCTTTGTGAACTGTGAAATGAATGTGTTATTAGTCACATTTATTGTTGTTTATTTGTTATGTTTCTGACGTTCTGTTACGTTGTAACATTGTGTTTGGCTCAGGTCAGTCAACACAAAGAGATCCTGTTAATGCCATTTCAGAGAGTACTCAGAATATCTTCAAAATAATAATAAAAAAAAAAAATTTCTTATAGACTGACGTGTCATAAAACATCCTTTGAATGTAATGTTACTTTTACAGGGTTACTCTGAAAACACATTCTGAAAATGTACTCTAAAAAAATAAACAATTTTTTTTCAAACAATTATTTTTCTATGTATTATTTCAAAGGTCTGATTACAATTTTTATATTTGCTATGCTATAAGACTGGCTGCCTGTTTGTGTGGCTGTGTTGAGTTTTTCCAGCTATTATTTATTGGATATTAGTATTTATTTGCTCTATTTAGTTTCTGAAGAGTACCTGTAGTGAACTAACAGTGCAGTTACTGTTTCCTTACAGTAGAGGACAGTAGTTTACTAAAACAAGATTTCACAACACAGCATTGCCGCACACAGCTGGCACTGAGATCCGTTTCTTGTGATCTTATCACAAGCGGTCAGGCGAGAAGTATCGTTGTGTACACCTCTAACAGTCTTAAATGCGTATCCTTTGACGGTTGACCAGGTCAGATTCGGGGGAGCGTCTCTGGCTTTATGCCTAAATCATGGCAAAATCAAAGATCAGAGATTGACTGTTGGTAGATAACTAATGACAGCATTATAATTGCAAAAAGCACGTCTTTCCATTAACTGCAAAAAACAGAAGAGATTATCCAACTGTTCATAAATCATTCACTTGGAAGATGGAAAGGATAGCTGAAGACGTTACTGAAGTTATAGCCATTAATAGACATGGTACTTTCAAGTGACCCTTCACAACAGATAATGCTTTACACTGTTAGAGAGATAAATAAAATACCTTATCTATTAAGTTATAAAAAAACACAATCCCAAATGTTACATATTGTACCTTTAAGTCTTTATATTAATAGTTTATATTTTATATAATATATATATATATATATATATATATATATATATATATATATATATATATATATATATATATTGTTTAGTCAAACAGATGGTGTAAACCTGTGTTCAATGGTGGACAGGAAGACATATGGAGGGTATATAAACACTACGATAATATTTTACAAACCCAAAGCCTCCCGTTTGCATGCATGGGCCTCTTACTACAATCACAACGTGTGTATATTGACAACACACAAAGCACAATGAGCCACTGCACGTGCGCAGCATGTACTTGTTTTCTTTGTTTCTTTGTCTTTCCTTTGGACATTTTAAGTCAATTTACTGTCATATTTAAGTTAAGTAAGAAAGGAAGTAAAGCCTTTAATGGTCCCGCAGTGGGGAAATTGCATATGATGTAATTGATGTTTGCGTTTCTTCTAACTTTAATAGTTTCACAATCACTTAAATTTTTAGAAAGTTTGACCCTCAGATGACCTCGGGTCATAATCTCAGTGACCTTCTGACCTCCTCAGCCAGCACAAGCACAGAAAACAGAATCTGAAAGAGGTGAAAGAGGACTTGCAGACCAATTACTTTATTATCTGCTATATTTAGGGGTTCAAGCATGTAGCACTGAAACCCTATTGTAATTGTTAAAATTTCCAAGGATCAGTATTCTCCCCTAAAAGTGACCGGATAGAGCAAACCGTTAGGTGTAGAGACTTGAAACTTTGAGGGCTAGTAGTACTCACACCATCAACAACGTCACCAAGGCTCGCCCCAATCGGCCTGATGGGGGCGCTACAGCGGTGAAAAGTACGGGCCGCCAAAACATTCAAAGTTTTACTAAAATGGCTATAACTCATGAACCGAATGAGATATTTTCACTAAACTCGGCACACATATGTCTGAGCTCATTCTGTGGTCACGTGAACAAAGGTGTGCCGACTGGCCACTTGGTGGCGCTGTAACATGGAAAAAAACCTTAAAAATGGCTATAACTTCGCAACTCTAAGTCTGATTGCCAAAATTTACTGCAATATCAATAAAGAAATATAATTAGGACTGCCAGTTAATAGGCTTGCTAGTGTTGCTGGAAGACATGCAATGGCTCTACTTTGGATCTGTTTGGAATTAATTTAATTGTTGACATGAAGCAAAAACAGACAATATCTGAGACAAAAAAAAAAAAAAAAAAAAAAACTAACACAAAGACTTTTTTTGCAGCATATCTTGAATTTTGGGGGCAGTGGCTCAAGTCAAGCGAAAGCAAAGTCCTAGTTCAGTTAAAATTTGAATGAATATGTTTAAATCTAAATAAAAGTAAACAAGTTTAAGCTTTATTATAAATTTAAATGAGGTTCCCCTTAGTTGCATATATAAATCCATTTTAAATGAATGATAAATGATACATTTTCGTTTAATATTGTTTTTTAAAATGCTGCTTTTGGTTGTGTTGGTTTTATAGAACTTGCATCATAAAAAATAAATAAATGAATAAATCTGATTTCACCACCACATCCATTTTTTGGGATTAGCCTTCTACATCACTTCAGAATGTGACCAGTCAGCCCTCGGGCTGTCACTGCTGGACATCAGCTGTTCATATCTCTCTCTGCACCCTGCAGAGGACTGTCAGGTCATAGAGTTTGCTGGGGTTAAACCCCATTAAAAGCCCAAGAGGAGCCATCTGTGCTGTCACCGCAGCTCATTCTCAGGTTGTAGTGCCTCTGTTCCATCTACAGACACTGGAAAATCATATTTACAGAAAACCATGTTTAAGGCTGGTCAAACCATGCCATCTCTTCTATCTCATCACATTTTCAACACATTCACCCACGAAATACTGCAAATTTGTAAAACAATAAATAAGAACATAAGAACCATATATATATATATATATATATATATATATATTGAAAGTAAATAAATACCATTATGGATGAGTATCCACCTCTTTCCAAGTAAAACCATTTATATGAAGTAAGCTCCTTGCTTTTCCTTAAGACAACCAACAGGTGGCGCTCTACAGACAAATGTAGCGCAGCGCACGTGTAACTCGAGAGTGCGGAGGCTGCATTTTTTCTGAATTAGGCTACATGAAATGGAGAGCACTGAAAAAAAATAAATAAATGAGGTTAACTTCAGAGTGAAAATTTCTGGTTTCATGTAAATGGTTATGACTCAACACTAGTTCTCATTTTTAACAATAACAGCTCACATTTTTACCCAGAAGATGCCTCACTTCCCCTGCAACAGTTACTATGGAAAGCTCACGCTTCCTCTTTCTCTCTGGCTTAACCGTGGCAGACGTCAAAGCAACTTTCTACAAATACAGTACAATACAGGACCTGAAACTCTTAATTTATAATTATGTTGTTTTTTTTCATCATCATCAAAAACAAAAAAACATAATTTTGTTGAAATAACTTATTTTATAAATAATTTATTTTTAAAATAGACAATAAATAAATACTCAGAGAAGACACAACATCAGAATGGGTAACGCGGTTGAAAATTCAGTCTAAACCTATTAAGAATTCATTTATCTTCCAAAGGGTCGAAATGTATATATATATATATATATATATAGTTTAAATGGATTAAAATCATTAAAAACTATTATTAAAATTAGTAATTGAATACAATAAAATATTTTACTATAATGAATTGAATATCAATATTGAATTAAATATTTAATTTATTTAAACATATTTTTACTACAATTAAAAATATATTGATGCTGTCGTACAGTATAACAATATGCATATACATTAAAAACTAGCCCATTTTAACGGTAATTTTAATATTTTTTATGTTAGTTCTTTCTACAAAAATTTAGATTTGTGCTTCTAAGCATGAAACACACTTAGCTGAGGGCAATGACCCTAATAGGGCAGTGAAAACTGTGCCTCATGAACCAAGGACTGCAGACAAGCACAAAAACACATGCAGAATACACACAGATCTCTAATGAAAGTCTGTACACAAACAGAGTCTATTAAAACAGCAATTGATAGTTTTATTTAAATTATTAATTATACAATCCAACCGGATGACTGGCTTTGACACTGACTTGTAATGTGATTACTCAACACAGCAGGAAAGGATCTGTGACATACTGTTTTACATCATGGGCCATCTGGGCCTCTGATTGGTGGACAGTGACATCATGTGGAGTGGTTCTATACTGCTTGGCAGCCGACTGGATGATGGCAGGTGTGAAAATGTGCATGACCACACAATCACAATGTAAAAAAAGAAAAGAAAAGAAAATTTTATTTTATTTATTGGGCTGAAGGAATGCATCTAACCCACTATACTCACGATCCATAAGCTTTTTAAAAAGAACATTCTGGGTTCAATACAGTTTAAGATCAATCTACAGTATTTGTGACATAATATTGATTATCATAAAATATAAGCAAAAAGCACGTACAGAGGAAGTGAATGAAGAGAATCTGTTAACCTAAAATGCTCACGTTTCAAATACATAGCCACGTGAAGTAAAGCATTTTAATGTGATTTTACAACTATGTTGTCATGGCAATATAACACCTAAAATTCTGAAATGACCATAAAATTACTAGTACAACTTTACAATTCAAACAATACTTGAGTTATAACAAATAAATGATGTAAGACATTTTATAAATTATATATTTTTAATGTATATTAAATTAATATTAATCATTATTATTGCTGTTAAACTGATGATCAATATTATATATATATATATATATATGCATATATTTACACACTTTGCTTTAATACACACACACACAAATATATATAAATATGTAGTAAATATGTAATTATATATATATATATGTGTATATGTATATATATATATATATATATATATATATATATATGCATATATATTTACACACATTTATGTTAGATGTGATTTATCGCGATTAATTGATTTGACATTACTAAATATTATATATCTGCATTTGAATACTCTAAAAATTTTCCTTTTTACTTTGTATATAAGTGCTGTATTTTTTTTTTAAATGACAGACAGGTCAAAATAATTTTTTGTGGTAATAAATATTATGCCACAAATGCTATTGAGCTTAACTTGCATTGAATCCAGAATCTTTATACATATGTGTTTGATAACTTAATAATGTAGTCTGATGGGTGAAATTCACCTCAAAAACATCACGAGAAACAGCTTTGATCAAGATCTTGACTTAAAACTGTCAACCACAGCCAGTGCAGACACACCCAAACAGGGCCTTATCCGTTATGCAGGGTTGCCAGATCTCACAGAAAAAATAAGCAACCTGGTTTAAAAAAGGTACTTATAATAAGCATACAAGGCAACATTGTCATTATGCCCTAAACAATTACATTGGCCTCAGGTTAGCGTTAAGGGGAATTAAAGCCCTGAGCTTTCTGCCTGCATGTCTGAGTCTATTGTTTATTATAGTGATAATGTTCTAATGCGGTGTTCTTTGCTCTTGCCTCAGGACACAACCTTCAGAAGAAGGGAGAGTCCTAATTGCAGTCCTACAAAGAAATAAATAAGATATCTTACAGTATACTAGACAAGCACAATGACTAGAATCAAGGCAGCCCTATCAAAGTTATATAACGCAGCCAACATTACAAAGCGATGGCGTCGGCAATGTGGCATTACATATGCCTGTCAGTGGGTGGCCTGCAGACACATCTAAAGCTCCTGTCACATACAGACTGCTGCTGGTGCGAGTGAATTAACATAAGGAAGTGTGTTGGAGCCGGTCAAAGCCTGATGATCCTCTGTGTGCCTGAGAATGTGTGGGCAAGGCAGTTATAATCAAACTATGAAACCTAACCCACAGACTAAAGGAAGTGGTTGATAGGATCCTTAAAACCGTAATTCCCCAACTGTCAGTTTTGTGTTCAATTGTTCTATAAAACACTACTGGACACCTGGGATGTTAATGTAACTTCATTTTGTACAGTTTACAGGTTGATATATTTGATATTTCACTTAAAAATTGGGCACTTACAGCAGGTGAAAACATAAAAATATTTCAGGCCAGACTTGCCTTAAAGGGTTAGTTCACCCAAAAATGGAAATTCTGTCACCCTCATGTCTTTCCAAATCTGTAAGACTTTTGTTCCTCTTCAGAAAGCAAATGAAGATCTTTTTGATGAAATCTGAGAGCTTCCTGTCCTCCATAGACAGCCTATACCATTGAACTTTGACACTTCAAAAAGTTCATAAAAAGATCGTAACACTAATCCACACGAACTGAGAGTTTTGTCCAAATTTTCTGAAGAGACTTGATCGCTTTATGTGATGAACAGATTGAGTTTAGTCTTATAGTCACAAGTAAACATTCATCAACTAACACATCAGTTGGGGTAAACAGAAGCTCAAGCATGTTTACGTAACGTGTGAGGACCAATAAGGTGAAAATAGCTTTTATATGACATAAGTTTTAAGTATTGCAGTTACCAAACCTGTCCTACCGAAACTAGCTTACAGCAGCCAAAAAAAACTACATATATATATTATATGATTACTTTATATGATGAACAAATTGAATTTCTGTTTGAATATACAGATTGAATATATATATATATATATTCAATCTGTATATTCAAACAGAAATTCAATTTGTTCATCATATAAAGTAATCAAGTCTCTTCAGAAAATTTGGACAATACCACCCAATTCATATGGATTCATTTTCATCAAAAATATCTTCATTTGCGTTCGAAAGATGAACAAAAGTCTTACAGGATTGGAACAACATGAGGGTGAGTAATTAAAACAGCGGGAAGAATTAAAGTGTCATTATTATGCTATTTCAAATGTTCCTAATTTTGTTTTGGAGATCTCCTACAGCAGGTTTACATGCATCCAAGGTGCAAAAAACACTTTAATTTTCTCATAATATACATTGCAGCTTAATTTCTCATTGACTCTAAATGGTTAGATAAAAGATCCAGTCTCTCTAAAACCCTCCTTTCCAAGAGCTTACTGTCCTCTGATTGGTCAGATGGCCCAGTCTGTTGTGATTGGTCTACCGCTAACTGCAAGTGTTGGAAACGAAACGCCTGTATTACCATAGCTATGTTGCAATTCAGAGGCTGCGCCCTTCGACGGCCACAAAGTTTGGAACGAGTGTTGTTAAACTGACTGTTCTTGTCACCTAGCAACTGTGACAGTATAAACTATATATAATCGGAACTTAGCTAGATGTGTCAACATTTGAACCCATTTACAGTTTTAAATTTATATCATTAGATATTTGAGCAAGTTGAAACCCAATACTTACTTTTAAAAGTGTAATTCGGCAATTTCTCTGAAAAAAAAAAAAACCTGTGTGCAACGAATTCTGGGGTAGGCAAGGCCATGAAGGATCTCACGGGAAACGAAGGATGCATTTGAAGGAGCCTTCGTCGCGCTGTGCTGACGCAATCAGCCTCTGAATTGGAATTCATATCTAAATTTCTGAATACTGCTCTCAAGTGCTCCATTTAGTATGAATATGGGTAGTATAAATGAAATTCGGATGTACTACATCTGCCATGACCTGCCAGCATCAGTTATGTCATTTTACTTCCATTCATAAATCCTCTCCCGTGGCCTCATGGGATAGTAAAGTGTCCATCGAATGCACACTTCAGAATCTTGGTGGAAGTAGTAGGTAATCCAGGGACTATTCATGTACTGTTTTTCGAATACTATGTATTTGGACATACTATTTTGTACATAGTATTTGATTTTGATTAACTTTGATATTTAAAATTTGATAGACCTTTTACATTCACAAAAAGCTATATAACACACTACATGAAAGGGAATATCAGAAAAATCATAATAGGGAACTTTAAATAAGATACAGTGTTCAAAAATAAGACAATCCGTATTTGGATACCTTCTCGTTGTCAAATGATAGTGGGTTTACTCTGTAGATACCTCTGTGAACTTGAAGGGAACTGACTTTATATGTCCTCTAAAAATAATCTTGAGATCTGTTAAAAATAACTAAATGTGACTTAAATGTCTAAATACATTATAATATGTCTTTAGATTGTGATTATTACACTTGTGTGTGTGTGTGTGTATATAAAGATTTTTTCATGTGCAAGCTCTCGAATGAAAGATACAGCGGGGCTATGGGGAAATACATTTGTAAAACAAATGCAAGATATAATGCTGAATAAAAGACATATCACTAATCATGTAAAGCTTGTATTTACGAGGTGGGAAGTCGTGTTTACGCTACGTTTCGGTGCATAAAAGTCACTTTTGCACAGTAAGATGGCAGTGTACCTTCTCTTAATTACACAAAAATACAGCACTTTTACATATAGAAAATGAAGAACAAATTGTGCATCAAGTGTGTTTTGCATTTTTGTGTTTTTAGTTAATTTATGAAGCCACGCTAAACTTTATTGTTACCTATTATATAGTTAGATTATAAAACTATCATATTTTGTGCAGGCAGGTAGCTTGATTTGTTGTAAATAGAAAAGCAGGACAATGTCATTGCTAAATACTTATAATGTTGTAGTATTCCAGCATATTTCTGACCGACCTCCCCCCCCAACTAGTACAGATCAGGGCTTAAAAAAAATCCCAAACTTCCCATTGGTATTTTGACATTGTAGTGGCGTTCATGTGCGTTCAGATCATAAATAAGATCTTTCCGACATGACTTGAAAGCACAATAAGACATTTTTGTCAGTGTACAGCATACAAAAGAATATTTCCCTACTGGACACTGTTTCCTCCATTCATAGTTCACAAATACTTGGCAGCAGAGGGCTAGCTTTTTCTCAAGGCCTTGGCCAAAACAGAATTTCAATAAAAATATTGTATTCTAGGCCAACCAGTCAGAACTCTTTCCCTCTGCATCTGTAATGTCAGTGCAAAGAGTCAACTCCCTTCTCCCTTCCTGTCTGTGGCTTTTGTTTGATCTAAGCTCTTTGTGGATGACTTTTGGCATATATCAATGTCTATAAACTGGGTTATGTTTGCATGGTTACCACATAAGAATGTGCCACTATAGAATGCAGATTAAACATGGGCAAATCTTTTCTTTTTGACAATTTATGATACTCTTTCTCAAGAATGATTCCACTTTTAACCCCTGAGCAGCGTTTACACATCCTTTGCATCAATTTAATACCTCTAGTTTATAATTTGCATGAAATACACTGACATGAAAGGATGCACGGGGGCTTAAAAGAGCTCAGTGTTTGCCTTTGCCTGTGGATAGGTTGAGTTTTCTAAAGGTCTGTAATTATGAGTTGGTAGGTGTGAAAGATCTTGCACTAACTCCTCTTTTAAATCAGTAACAGCTCAGATCGACTACAGCCTGCTATGGGGTTTCAGTGTGTACAGCTGTCTCCATTCAGTCTTATGAACCACAACAGGAAGAGCGCTAACTATAAACCACTTCCTGTGTCACATGAGGAGCAATGGTATGTCGTGTTTATGAGCACTTGAGCGGGGCAAGACACTTACTGCTAAACTCTGAAACAGACTTAGGGATATACAGATTTTAACGGAAATATAGAATCTGATTCTTGTAGAATATCTTTAGAATAAAGTTTCAAATGTGACCCCTAAGATGATAGTAAAAATGAGAAAATATGAGGCACTACAAAAAACATTTCAGGCCAGACTTGCCTTAAAGGGTTAGTTCACCCAAAAATGGAAATTCTGTCACCCTCATGTCTTTCCAAATCCTCTTCAGAAAGCAAATGAAGATCTTTTTGATGAAATCTGAGAGCTTCCTGTCCTCCATAGACAGCCTATACCATTGAACTTTGACACTTCAAAAAGTTCATAAAAAGATCGTAACACTAATCCACACGAACTGAGAGTTTTGTCCAAGTTTTCTGAAGAGACTTGATCGCTTTATGTGATGAACAGATTGAGTTTAGTCTTATAGTCACAAGTAAACATTCATCAACTAACACATCAGTTGGGGTAAACAGAAGCTCAAGCATGTTTGCGTAACGTGTGAGGACCAATAAGGTGAAAATAGCTTTTATATGACATAAGTTTTAAGTATTGCAGTTACCAAACCTGTCCTACAGAAACTAGCTTACAGCAGCCAAAAAAAAAACTACATATATATATAATATTTATATATTCAATCTGTATATTCAAACAGAAATTCAATTTGTTCATCATATAAAGTAATCAAGTCTCTTCAGAAAATTTGGACAATACCACCCAATTCATATGGATTCATTTTCATCAAAAATATCTTCATTTGCGTTCCAAAGATGAACAAAAGTCTTTCAGGATTGGAACAACATGAGGTTGAGTAATTAATGACGGAACTTTCATTTTTGGGTGAACTAACCTTTTAAAACTATTACATTTTATGAAAGCTTTTTTTTTTTCTTACAATTGCATGTATAAAGACAATCTGGTTCTATACAATATGTGAAGTATCGTTTCCAATGACGGATCTGACATTGTTAAACTGTAGACTCATAAGGACAGGTTTGACCTGACCAGCCTCTAAAAAAGAAAGAATCATCTGACTCATTCATACTCACAACTTTACGGTAAAAGTCTTGTAAGACTGTTGCCACAGCAATGGACAAATCAAACAGGCCACTGAATGAGTCTTTCTAGAGCATTCTAGTGTAAAATGGGTGGGTCTGCATGTGCTCATGGTTACACCCTTTGCGATACAACTGAAAGAAACGCCAACCGAATTAACATGACATTAACGTACTTTGGCTCAGTGGGTTGACTCACATGTACAAACATATCATGTTTGTAAAGACTATGGAGACTGAGAGATGGGAAAACTATGCAAGTATGCCATGTTATGTTTGTTTCAAAGAAAGCCCAGCTTTAAATACTCGATATGGGATTTATTGCAAATCATGCTTGTTTTAGGGAGGGAACAGTTCTCCATTAAAGGAATATATAATAAAGTATTAGTTAACTCTTACTGGCCAACAGTGAGTCAGCTGGGAGGAACCGCATTGGTCACTTAATCCATCCAGAATGTCTTAACAGTGAAACAACAATTCTCACATTCCACCTTCCCATTCATCTACTTTCCGCTCAGGAAATCCAGTTACAGAATTCCAAATATTCCCATAGGAATGCTTCATCCAGCCAACAATCCTCCAGCTGCACAACATAAGCAGGATAATTTGTGAGAAGAAAGAAAGAAAAAAGTTGCTGCATAATGTGATCATTCCCATAGGTTGCTAAACATATGAAAGAGCACTCCAACTTTTTTGTGAATTAATAGAGATTAGATTCCAGCAAAAGAATTTCTGTGTACATGCTAAGCTTGGTTTTAGGGAGGTATCCTTCAGTGGAAAGTGCCACGAAGCGTTCATTGGATTCCAGCAAACTGAGTTGGAGTCAGCGCTATTGGTGGTTTCCCAATGTCATCATTGCCAATATTGATCCTAGAGGTGGCCTTTGACCTCTCCCACCATTCGCTTTTCCATATCCAGTGTTATCTGAGAACATCTGCAGCTAAGGTACACTAGGGTCAGAGTACACAGAATGTCAACACTGCACTGATACATCACTGTACACTGTACACATATTCATGTGAGGTACACTTCCATTTCTGTGAAATGAGCATTTATCATTGTGCAAATTTACTGCTGCCAAAACAAATACGACAAAACATTTGTGAAACAGTTTATTTTGATGGTCGACTTTAGACATTATATAACTAACTTGACAACTACATGTCAACTAGCTGTATACGGTCTCCTTAATATCTGCCAACACTTTTTGATGGTCACCCAACAGGCATTCTACCAACTTTGCAATAGCATGTCAACTTATTCTACGAACACTAACATAATAGTCTACAAATACTCTAAGGAAAGTTAGTTGACATTCAGTAGTTAACATCGAAATTATGTGCAATCAATATTTGCAATAAATAAATAATAATGTGCCATTATACTTTGCAAAATAAGGCTATGTGCACACGCAATATCTCATATTCATATAAAATTTCAAAAATAGTTTGCAATGAAATGCAAAATTAAGACCCTGCATAACACACAAGCTTGGTCACTTCCCATACAATTTGATACAGTGATGATGCTCAAAGAAGGAAATTGGGAAATTTCGCAAATATTAATGCGCAAATATTTCCAACTATAATCAGTGTTAATAGCAGTCAAAAAGATGTTTTATATATATAATATATATATATATATATATATATATATATATATATATATATATACACAGATGCATATTAATGGCAAATAGCTTTTATATGGCATAAGTTTTAAGTATTGCAGTTACTAAACCTGTCCTACAGAAACTAGCGTACAGCAGCCAACAGTCAAGCTGTACAAACAATCATATTTACTTCTGAAGGAGAGGTTAGTGTGTTACATTGGTTAAGACTGTCACACAATTATGACTATAATAATGAAGAGTTACTAATCTTGTGTTTAAGAACATTGTGGGTCAGGCTAGCATCGAACTACATAAAACTTAGGCTTCATCTATAGTAATAAACTTGTTTAATAACATTTCGATCCTCCTTTTTTTTTTTTTTGAGGTGGGGCCAGTGAAAACATTGGAGGGGCAATTATAAATCAGCGGAATAAATTCATATCGTTGTGTCCTGCTGGAACAGGCAACTTGAACCCTTATACATTTAGCTTTTTCTGACATGGTCATTTCATTCTGAAAGAATAATGAATCAATACTATAGTCATATAACTAACCCTTTTCCTGAATTACTTAGATGCAGGAAATCACACCGATGCCAGACTGAACAATATAGAATGACAACAGTTACTATAATCATATAAACCTCTAATTTTGATATACATTTTTTATGAGTTTTTAATTAGATTCATTCACTTATCCTCAATGTATTAGGCTATATATGTAAGTATTAAAGGGATAGTACACTCATTTACTCACCGTAATGTTGTTAAACCTGTATGGCTTTCTTTCTTTTGTGTAACCAAACAGTTTTGGTGTCCATTATTATATATAATATATTTTATGTTTCACAGAAGAATGTCTTTCAGGTTTGGAACACATGAGTGTGAGTAAATGACAATTTTCACTTTGGGGGGAACTATTTCTTTAATATGACACTATTGTACTGAAATAGGAGGTCTTCTTTCTTCTGAAGCGCCGTTTCATTTCTAAAGGTGAAAGCAGTACATGGAAAAAGAACAAGTGCTTTTCCAAATTTAAAGCTCAATAAGAATTAAGGGCACATGAGCTACACAAGTATTCTGAGGTGTGAATTTTCACCCTCTTACATTTAGGAGACTATTAATAGTGTCTGTGTCATTAGAGCAACACCAACATCAGCAGATCCACATGAGCACCACCCACTACCTCGGGCCTGACGTCGCACTGACCACTTCCCTTTTTAGATATGACAATGAAACCAGCCCTGCACTAAAAGCTACTGAGCAGGCAAACTCGCATGCACTGAGAATGTGATGAAAAACTGCTGAAATGAAAATTGAGAGGAAACATTTGTTACTGTATTTTGACTTCATTTATCATGTGTATATACACACACACACACATAGACCCACATGTATAATATATATAAAAATGGTAACACTTTACAATAAGGTTACATTATAACATAACATTATAATATCACATTAACTACATTAGTTAACATGAACTAATAATGAACTTCACTTATACAGCATTTATTAATCTTTGTTAATATTTCAACATATTTACTAATACATTATTAAAATCTTAATATTAGTTAATGCACTGTGAACTAACATGAACAATTATTTTCATTAATGTTGATGAAGGTTAGTAAAGACAGTAACAAATGTACTGCTCATGGTTAGTTCATGTTAGTTAATACATTAACTGATGTTTAACTAATTAATCTTATTGTACAGTGAGTAACACTTTATTTTACAGTGTCATTGTTACATGTAGTTACTATAGTAATAACTATAAACTTTGCAGAATTACATGCAACTAACCCTCAACCAAACCCAACCCTAAACCTATAGTAAGTACATGTAGTTACTTAATATTACTCAGTACTTAAAACAGTGTAACAAAGCCACCCTAAAATAGAGTGTAACCGTAAAGTGTTACCATAAAGATATATATATAAAATAATACTTTTAATCAGCAAGGAATCAATCTAAAGTGTCAGTAGACATTTATAATCTTATAAACGCTTTTGAGGTTTCAATTTATATATATAAAAAAATCCTGAAAAAAACATGTTCCATTGAAATATTAAGCAAGTGTTTTAAATGTTGAAAAAAATGCTTCTTGAGCACCAAATCAGCTTATTAGAATGATTTCTGAAGGACCATGTGACTCTGTAGACTAGGGTAATGAAGCTAAAAATTCAGCTGAGACATTACAGGAATAAATTACATTTTTTTAAATGTTCAAATAGAAAACATTTCAATTTGTAATATTTCAGAAAATTGTTTTTACTAGATTTTGGATCAAATAAATGCAGCCATAGGCTTTTGAGGATTTACTTTGAATGTAAATGAATTTGGGTGTTGGTTCAGTTGTTTTGCTATGAGCAAGAGAATAAATCCTTATGAAGTTAGTATCATGTGTCCAATCACATCTCATTCTAGGCCTCAAACGGGATTTTAGGACACTAGACGTCACTCCTAGTGAAAGAACTGCCCGCAATGAGCCCAATCTCTATTTTTATAAAAACACAAATACAATAAATACACACGAAACATCAGCTAAAAAGGATTGAATAAGATCATCCCATGACCTCCAGTTATTCATAAACCCATATGCAGCACACTACATACCAAGGAAGAAAGATAAGACGCGGTCATAAAACACATGTAAGTGCGACAATCACCTGGCTTTGTAATTCAAACAGCTCTGATCTTGTAAATGTGACTAACAAACACGCCAACGTCTGCATTATGGTTTAACAGCGAGTCTCAACAAGCTGGAAAGCAACAGTAGCTGCTTTATCCTTCAGAATCGGTTACAGTCTGAACCTTAGCATCTTCTCTTACGCCACCAATACGGTATTTATTACTTTAAAAAGAAGTGCACCAAAACTTTCAATATGTCAGCAGTCAAGCTCATTTCCGGCAATGTGAGCGGCTGATGTGGCCCTTGTGGCTTCAACTGATTTGAATACCGTTGAGAGAGAAGAAACAGCCTAGCGGTTTAACAATCATTCAAGATGGCGTGCAAAGCAACAAGTGAGCGCAGCACTTGTTATTAACAGCTGTGTCAGCAAGAGCAGCATTTGTGCCGTCCAGCGCCGACCGCCCATTACTCTTCTCTGTGTGCGATAGTTTAGCAGCTGTGCGGCCTTTAGAGAGCAAGCGGGAGACATCCTGTTTTTACAGTGGGATTTGCTGGGGGGTGTGTAGAGCTGACCTGTTTCCAACACGCCACTTCAAAACAGCGCAGCCGATACAGCTTATTTTGGGAGATTAACCACAATGTGCATATGACAAATATTTGCGATAAGACGTTAGAGGAAGACCTAACAGCTAGGGAAAGGTGTCTGGAGTCCTGTGTGCAAAAGCACATGATGAGGTCAAACATTAAACCCAACACACATTCTTCAGAATCTTATCTGCTGTGGATTCCAAAGTGCTTGGAGTCCTGGGTTTGGAAAATTTTGTAAACTCAGGGAAAGCAAACAGAAAAGATTTTTCCATGCGCACTAACTATAAGAAAACTAAAACGAAACGAGGAAGAATGTTCTAGAGACGCTTAACGCTTTTTCCATCTGACTTTGGTTTGGCTCTGTAAATGACGGTGGAAACTCCCATGCATTGATAGGCATCAAAGACAGCATGAATTGGTCAGAACAAGAATGAACTAAAAGCATTAAAATGACTAAGTTTAATTTGAAGTTACAATTACATAGTTGTTTCTGTACATGTTTCTCAAAATGATTAAAGCAAAGAGAGGAAATGAATAGAATGAAGCATTTCTCTCCAAAATGAAACAAAATCAGTCCACTCTACCGCAAGCACTACACTTGAGATGCAAGAATGTAACAATCCCCTATTTTAGAGACATATGAGTGTAAGTCAAAGACAATCTGATCAATGCAATTAGCCTAAATGGGACTACAAAAGGCATCCCTTGATGGTTAAAAAAAAAGTCTCTTTAACGGTGAACTTGTTTTGGGCTACACTGCAATGCAGACAAAAACCTGGATTTTCAAGCTTTCGTAAGTACAAGACACCACCTGTTTCGACTATGCTGTTTGAATATAAGTTATGTCAGTGGTAGTAAGCCCGCCTTCCACAATTAAGATTTGCATAAAATGTTCCATGGATTCATTTACATGTTGATTATCATTGGATGTCAGTGATATCATAACTATGGCACGGTTTAAAACCTGTTACACCACATAGCTACCTATGATTAGTATGCTACAACCTCCTCAGCAAAACTGTGCTTTGCTACAGTGGATGCCTGGACAGTTCCGATACTCCATATAAAATGCCTTTAACACACTATTGGACTGTTTGCTGGAGACAAACATCTTTTTTTGACTCTGAAATCTCAAAGAAAGAAGCTGAAGAAGAGACAACAAATATAGAAAACCTACAATCAAAGAAAAAAATAGAGAATCTTCACTGAGGAATGCTTTATAATGTTAAGCAATAGTCCAAGGTGTGTGACGCGCTTATGTCACAGTACACACGGAACTAAAAGCAACCCAAACCCATTACATTATTTCAAATAGGGTAGTTTGAAAACTAACCAAAAATAAATGTTAACTCTAAATCAAAACAGCACAAAAGGTGGAGATGTCTGATTTTCCCCATATTGAGTTCATTTGTCCTAAACAGTCAGTGCCAGTGTCATTAAGACTTGTAGTTAGATGTTAACCAAGTTAAGCCTTCGTACAGTCCATCTCCGGTGGTCGCACATGAGGGCTGCACGTACCAATTCCTATCTCGGATGCGCGTCAGTCCCAGCTTCTCCTGGATCTCGTGCGGCTTCATGGCGTCCGGTAGGTCTTGCTTGTTGGCGAAAATCAAAATGATGGCGTCCCGCATCTCACGGTCGTTGATGATGCGGTGGAGTTCCTGCCTGGCCTCGTCTATGCGATCTCTGTCGGCACAATCCACCACGAAAATTAACCCCTGCGTGCCCGTGTAGTAATGTCGCCAGAGGGGACGGATCTTATCTTGTCCACCCACATCCCACACGTTGAACTTGACGTTTTTGTAGGTGACCGTCTCCACGTTGAAACCTACAGTTGGGATGGTGGTCACGGACTGGCCCAGTTTCAACTTATAAAGGATGGTGGTTTTCCCTGCGGCATCCAGTCCGAGCATCAATATTCTCATCTCTTTGTTACCAAATATCTTTGACAGCATCTTCCCCATCTTGCAAACTGTTCATAAATGGTTACTTTCCTCCAAAAGAAAAAGTTTTAAATGGATAGTTCGAAAGTAAAATGAATGGGATTTTAATTTTGGCAATGTCAAATTTGAGAGTGAACAGAACACGTGTATGAAGTTATCATAAAGTCACTGTTAATAATATGTATTTCCAGCCGACACAGGCCACTGTCCTGCTGATTAAATGACAGTACTGAAAACTCGCAGTACTTGACGCGCAATCGAAGAGTTCAATGCTCAATTGTAGGGTGGTACGCGTTTGAAAAATGCCACACTAATAATCCACAGAAATGCGACAAAAGCAGTGGTTTTTCGGGGCTTTTCCTGTGTGACTGCTAAGTGCGGTGAGGCCTCTTTAAGAGCCTGCGGTCTTTCAAGACTTCCTCTTGGCGTGCGAATGTTCGTCTCGGGGGCTCTCTCACGTCCTTCCTCCAAAATGTAACCGGATAGCAGCTGAAGACGTTCAGAGCCTTGGCGGAAAAGCGTTCATTTGGTCAGCCGGTGGGTCTGTCATCTGGACCGTCTGAAGCGGAGTCGCATCGATTTCAACCGTCCTGAATTCGAGTGTCTCACGTGCCCCTGAGAGACAAGAGAGGCTCAGAGGGAGTGCCAGAAAAGAGCAACTTAGCCTGCTAGCTTAGCTGTCCGAACAACCAACATAAAATCGCCACCTCAGACTTTTTACACATATTTTCGACAGTATATGAAAAATAGAACCATTAACAAGTTATTTTCATTCATTTTAGAGCGACTAAATGCGTTTTAGTTACCTGCGGAGGCCCACCATTCTCTAGCAGTCTCAACCCCGGTGTTCACTCCTAAAATCAGCCGAGTTCTGTGTGAAACTGACTACGTCAACGCAAACCAGCGGAAATGGCAGTTACAGACCGTATTTCATAATAAAGGTCTTAGAAAACGTCAAAAATGCTTTAAAACACACGTTTAAAAATATTCATATATTATTCAGTATCTGAGAAAACGCGTTAATAATTTTAGTTATTACAATACAATTAACAAAAATACAAGAAAGTCGACTGACAAAGATGTTAACCAATAAACCATAAGATAGTGTTTAGGAATTGTGATGAGGAAAAATTGTGAAGGGCTTGACTTATTTAGACTTGTTATCGCTTTAATAAATTCTGTGATTTTTTTTTAGCCACCCTCACGTTTCAAAACTGTGAACACAACAGAAGATGTTTTGAAGAACGTTGCTAGCCAAAACATTCTGGTGACCAGTGACTTATAATAAATAAACAAAGAAGCACAAATAAATAGGGCGTCCACCTACTAGGAACCATAATGGACTCACGAAGACAGTCACTTGTCACCATCTACTGGTGTAACAAAGTAACCTACAGAAAGAGTGACATCTATCAATCCCTTCACCTCATGTAGAACCAACACAAGAAGTGAGAGTGACAGCATAAAAAGTAAAAGGTCCTAGTGCTAGCAAAGCAATGACTGAAACTAATATGTAACAGGTGTAATAAGATCTGAATAAAGGCCTGTTTGCATCAAGAATGATAAATCTAATGATAATGATAAAGATAAAGTCCACACCACAGCTATAATGATAACAACGATAGGTCTTGACACTAATATAATTATAGTTAGTTGTCGTTTTTAGTGTGGACAGGCCTTAAGAAAGAGCAACAGGTTCGCCAAAGGAATCAATTAAAAGTTACCCAAAGTTATGTTCTGGGAACGTTCTGAGAACATTCTCACAACGTTCAAGGAGCTGGTTGTGCGTTGCTGTCTCATTGGTCCAAAAACACATTTTCATCATGTCTGCGACAAATAAAGAGAGTAAATGTTATCTTTACAGTGTGTATGTGGTCAAGGAGGCTAAAGGAAAAATAAAATTACATTCTCATTGCTTGGTCTAAGGTATAAAATAAACAAGTCTTATTTATTTATTGTTATTATAATTTTTTTTATTTTAATTAATTGTAAAATTTTGTCTCAAGCGTCAATAATAAGTACATTTGTACTTACGTTTCCAGCATGTGTATTGTCACCCGAGTTCAAAATCAATGCGCTGTCTCTTTAAGAAACTGCATCGTTCGGTTTTTGGCTAGTCAAGTGATTACGGTATGGCGGAATGGAAATACACTACTTCTGCTCCGTCTTCAGCAAGCATGACTTCGCTGGGTCGAGCTCTTTCCCGCAGCAGGTTAAGTCAGCCTGATGTGTTTCAGTCACAGAAATCTCTCAGCCGGAGCGGCACCGGTCAGAGTCGCAGGAGGTTCTCGAGCAGCTCGGAGTCTCCAGACATCAGCCCAAATGTCGAGGCGAGGGTCCTGGTCATAAACACCGGAGGAACCATTGGAATGACGTATCATAATAACGGTAAACACTATCATTCGTTCGAGGGTTATATTTATATTAATGCATGGATCTTTGGAAAGTAATGATTATCTTTAAGATGAACATAGAAAGCATTAATGCCGTTATATGTGATCAATATCGAAACGAGGCATCTGTAAATATGTTCATTATGTCTTTCTAGTTAATTCTAATTTTCTGAGCTTGTATTATGCCATGACGTAACTAACCTGTAGCAAGGTTATTTTTAATAAAGTATCTATTTTAACTAAAATATATTATTTATTTAATAATTTTATGAAAACATTATAATTCTTACAATAAATGCCACTTGATTTTGCGCATAAATAGTCTTTGGGATAGTCTGTATTAGATTATTTACTTATTTTCAAGTCAGAACTAAAATAACAGTACAATAAGACATGTTAACAACTATTTCAACCAAATTAAAACATGAATCTGTTATACATTAATTTGGTAACTTCATCTTTAAATTGTCATCATCAATCCAATAATTTTAATGATTATCAATAATATGTCATGAATTTCAAGCATGACTTGTCCAGTCCAATGGTAACGTTTTTGTTTTCAGTTTTTAATTTAAGCTGTACATGGGTGGATATATATTAGAAGCAGGAATGGATTACACCGCTGAAAGTCTGAATAATGCACACATGGTGACTTGATTATGTAATTAAAAGTAATAAATGAGAATGGGAAGAGTGCTTGAAGAGGATGCTGGTCATGTTTTATGACTTAATTAGCAAATTCCTTGGTCACTGGTCAAATATTTGCCTTTTCTAAATAGTAGTTGATCTTTCTCAGCACTGGCACTGTTTGAACTGACAAACGTAGATCTTTATCTTTAAAAAGTATCTTATCTAAAACAAACACTGATTAAAAAATGATCTTTTGACATTTTGGGAGGTCAAACACAAAAACATTCAGCCTATTAAATAGTGTATCAGAGTTCAAGGACAGAGTGTAGTACATAACAGAAATACAGTAAACATTTAACCCAAACTTGAGATTATCTTTCATTCTGCCATAGGCTCTGTGAAAATTAACCTTCAAAAAAATAACCTTTAAAAGTCCTGAAAGTGCGTGTGTGTGTGTGTTGTCCTGATTTATGAGAAAACAAATTTGGATAATGACATGGGTATTACACTGGTGTTACGACGTAAACATGGTTTATGAGGACATAGGAGTCCTCCTATTTAAAATACCATTAAAAACATACTAAACAATGTTTTAGAAATAATGTAAAAATGCAGAATGTTTTCTGTGATGGGTAGGTTTAGGAGTATAGTTAGTGTAAGGGGATGGAATGTACAGTTTGTACAGTATAAAAACCAGTGTGTGTGTGTGTTTTTTTTCCCAATAGAAACCTGGACACATTTTTCCTCCCCCAAGTCTCTACCGTTCAATACAACAACTGGTTTGGCTTGTTGAACACATGCACAACTCTAGTCATATGAGAAACAGTCTGCTGCTTTTTTTCTTTAGCCTGACTCCTGCCATTACGGGTCTGCATGATGCAATTTTGCTCTCACCTCTCTGAGCACTAAAGAGATTTCTGATGAGATGTTTAGGTTTTCAGTGTTACATTTCATTTGTAAAGTATTTCATTGATGGGATTAGCCAATAAGTAGACATTACCACATTGTGGCCTGTCACAATTATACATTTCATGCTGACGATTAATTGGCATACAAATAATTGTGTACTTTTAACTATACGAATAAAGGTGCACTATGTAGTTTTTTTTGTCTGCTAGGGGTCGCTAAACAATTCAAAACAACAACAGACCCGTGGATTGATGACACAGTGAATGTAGAATCATGGAACTTGTCGTCATGCCGATGGATCTTATAATATTTATGGAGAAATAATGTTTATGGATAAGGCCGTGGCCGAGAATTGCGGACGCGATTGCTAATGAGAGACAGATATCAGCGGCACACGCGAGTCCTGGGAATATAATTTCATTCTACCGAACTACTCTTAAGTGCTGAAATATTACTCATACAGGCCAGTTTATTTGATGAATTAAAACTGTGAGGTAACGCAGCGCTGTTTCACTTGGTCTAGCATTTCGCTATCATACTAAACTGCATTTGAGTGTGTTGAAAGCTGTAATGTTTAGTATTAGTTTGTTGTCTGTATTAGACTTAACAGTAAGCTAGATCAACATTAGATTATCATACTGATGATATTCTAACTCTTCGTGCTGTTGAGCTATATAACATTGATTACGCAGCTATACATAACATTGAGCTGTTACGCTGCTGTCTGTGTCTGTTGCCATGGTCACTGTGCCGCACAAGAAATCAGGGATAACGCATATATTACGTCATTGACAGGCGCAAGTGACAAGAGAGGGACGGGGCACTATTTGAAATTGTGATTTTCTTACAAATTCTTGGAAACATTTAGGATAATGTAAGTACACAGCTGAACAAAATATACAACACTGTGCAAGTGGTTTTTGGATATTTTAATATATAAAACTTTTCATATTGTACCTTGTCGACAGGTCTACACATAGTTATTTCATATATAATTTTTTTATTTATTTAACTTTCAGCATAAATACAATATTAGCAATACTAGATCTTTTATTCTAGCTTACAAGAGGGAATGTGGTTCAAATGATTCAAATGGTACAATATTAGCACAGTATATGCAGTATCAAGTATTAAAGATGGTATTTTGGCTTCATTGCTGATGCTGAATTCTGGTCGAAAGAACCTGAGCGATGCAAACTTGGATGAATTTGGTGCATTTGTTCATAATGTTCTTACAGGCTTTTCTTCTATATTTGCAGTTCTTTCTCCAGAGCCTAATTCTCTTGTTGAAACTCTACGCAAACTCCCCATTCTCCATGATGAGCTGTACGCACAACAGACCAGACTGTATGAATACTACAAGCCTCAGGAGAACACGCTGGTGCTGCCGTAAGTTCCCACGCAGATGGACACAAATATGAGATCAAGTTAGAAGTTTGGAGGTGTTGTCCTATTTATAGATCCAGACGCTAGCTATTTTCATCTATTTGTGTACAAAAGTTTCAGTAGTTTCAATAGAGTAGTTCTCCCAAAAATGAAAATTCTGTTATCATTTACTTGCCCTTGTATTTTTTATTGTATATTTTTTTGTATTTTCAAATACTATGCACTTTTTTATAATTTAAAAATAATAAAAAAAATAGATTAAAAATGATTGAATTTGTTTCGTAGCCCATGGAGGATGCTGAGAATATTACAGACAGTAAAAATGTTATATATTGTTTTGACAGGAAATCGACTCATACAGCTGATCCTCTGTTTCATGGGTCCTGTAGTACTGGTAGCATAATGTTTGCCCTTGTGGGATGTATACGTAATTGCACATGTTTGCTGAACTACGTATAAACAGTTTTGCTTTATTTGTGCAATATATTTGCTGATTAGTCTTAGCACACTGGCTATGGCTGTACAATAATGTTTCAAGCTATGAGAATGGCAGATGATTGACGGTAGGTTGAACTGTGCTTATTCTTTCTGTGTCTTCCGTGTTTGTAAATAATTTGTCATTTTTGGTCTGTAAGGAATTTTAATATAGCATAGTTTTTATATCTGAGAATCAGAAATAATGTTTGCTTTCTCCAATAAATATTGTTCCACGGGCTTTATAACTTTATTTTAAAATCATATATTATATAAACAAATTGTATATGAAAAAATGTCAAATAATGTCTAGATAATAGATAGGAGCAAGCAAGTTAATTTTATGATTGGTTCCTTAGTTCTGTATTTTGCATGTTAAAGGTGCATGATTTCACTTTTTCAATATAATATGTGTTGTATGGACACGGTCATGGTTGTGCACGTAAGAGCATGCTAGAGATGAACCAATGCAAAACTTTTAGCTTTGATAGAAATGCAACTAATAATTTTATTCAGTGTGTATATATATATATATATATATATTTTTTTTTTTTTGGCAGTGGCTATTTGCACCAAGTCAAAATAGCAATATATTCTATTTACACTAAGTGACAAAAGCAGCATTTTCTCACTTTACACTAGGTGTAAATAGCGAAGGATTCTATTTACACCATGTAAAAATATTCTTTGCAATGAGAGTAAATAGTAATTCGATGTTATCTATACTTTATATTGGCAGATACTATTTGCATCTCAGTATTTTTGTACATTAACAGGATGCTATAATATAAGAGAGTGTAAATGATTATATTTATTAAAATTATCATGGTTGCTGCTTTTTTGGGAGAATAAAAACCTTCCCTACACCGTCCTATAACCCTACCCAATAAACACTTTTAAAATTGTTAAACACTCGTTCGCAGTTTATTTCCATTTTTAGAACATTATTTTAATTTTTATCGAAAATAAATGCGAGCTTGACTGAAGGCAGATATGAACCCTCATCAATCGCGTTAAAAGCCAGATATGCGTGCCTTACTCGCTACTGCTGCGCCACTGAAGACACTGAATTCTATATATAGCAATAAAGCTGTGTGAATATAAAAGGTCTGCAAAGTTTCAAAGTTCAGTATGAAAAAAAGTGAATGAAAAATAAAGTTATTGTCTCCTAAAATAAAGAATTGATTCTGAACTGCCAAAACAAGTTGTCAGCAATTCCAGTTTCGCTTCCGGTTACAAACCTTTGTAGGTTTGTAACAAATTTGCATATAATCTTCATTGGCTGCCCGCAAACAAAGTCAACTTTGACCCATCTTCAAATACAGTAGTTGTAGTAACCGAGGCCTGGAAGACTTTGCTTCATGTTGTCGCTGTTTTTTGTGCTGCAAAAGCAAATCCACTTTGCATTCACTTCCAAAGGATGAGGACACCGGCTCAAATTGACACGATAAAACAAACACGATCGTTACTATTTGTATCACTGTCTATAAATACTGAGAAAGATCCATCTGGAGAAAGTGGCCATCTGACCAATCAGAGTAGGCTGTCATAAAGGAGGTGTTTAGAGACAAAGAGGTGATGCTGCAATATATATTATGAGAAAATTAAAATTGAAAGTATGTAAAACTTTTGTATGAGACCTTAAAAAAACAACAACAAAAAACCGAGGAACGTGAAAAATGGCATAATAGGGGCACTTTAAAGGGTTAGTTCAGCCCAAAATGAAAATTCTGTCATTAATTACTAAGATTTTCATTCCTCTGTCAATGGAGGGACAGAAGTCTCTCAGATTCCATCAAAAAGACCCTCATTTGTGTTTCAAAGATGAACTAAAGTCTTACGGGTTTAGAACGACATGTGGGTGAGTAATTAAAGACAGAATTTTCATATATGGATGAACTATACCTTTAAATGTGGAAAATCCCTCAGCGCTCCCCTCTTCATT
Source organism: Opsariichthys bidens (assembly GCA_037194245.1). NCBI lineage: Eukaryota > Metazoa > Chordata > Actinopteri > Cypriniformes > Xenocyprididae > Opsariichthys > Opsariichthys bidens. The sequence continues at coordinate 8,405,633 of CM074286.1, read as the reverse complement.
ACAGTAAAACCATGAGCCGCCCCAGAGAGACGAGCAAAGTCTGAAGTCTGCTGCTTCAGAACATTTACTTACCCATTGACGTAAAAGACGCCCCTGAAATCACTCTTACTGTCAATAAATATATTTTTTGTTTTGTTTTTGTTGATCTAGCTAAACTAACCAATGTTTGCCTTATGGTCTAATGGTTTTGCTTTACTTTTAGAGCTTGTAGTCAATGTTTTTTTGTTTTTATAAAACACTTTAAAGTGTTGCAGATTTTTAAAAAAAAATTCTCTCTTTTTCCACCCCAGACTGTCCAAACAGAATAAGAGGATTGTATACACATTTTTAGAGTACTCTCCCCTCCTCGACTCCTGTAATATGACCACAGATGACTGGGCCACTATTGGAAAAGACATTGAGGTGCTTGCTTATTTTTGGCTTTGAGTTGCTGGGCTTTTTGCTTGATCTGATAAATTAAATCTTGATCCGATAAATGATTTAATTCTGCTATTTCCTAACAAAAAAAAAAAAAAAAGAACTTGTAAATTTGTAATCCCTCGTGTTCACAGAAACACTACGAGCAATACGATGGTTTTGTCATCCTGCACGGCACAGACACCATGGCTTACACCGCCTCTGCCTTATCCTTCATGTGTGAGAATCTGGGAAAGCCTATCATCCTCACTGGCTCACAGGTAACACGTTGTAAATGGATCATTTACTGACGTATGTGTTGCGCAAATTCAGCATTTCTAGAGCCAGACTTCACACCTGGCTCGTTCAAACTTGTCAGTCCATCTTTATGAATGACGCAGAGGAATTTCTGACCAATAAGAAGACAGTTTTTATGGCTCGGATGTTTCCATCAAACAATTATCAGCCCAATAAAAAAACACAATGAGAGTTATTTAAGCCTAAATGCTAAAATTCTTTTTATTCAGCCACATTAATATCAGTGAAGTGTCTTATGGGGGACCTATAATGCTCTTTTTCAAATTTCTATAAGAACATTTTGCTATCTCTAAATAAATAGTATTTTTTCACATATTTGACATTGTTGTAGCACCTCTTATCCCAGTCTGTCAGAAACACTCTGTTTAGTTCCTGTCTTTATGAAGCCCCTCTTTTCGAAACACGCAGTGTGCTCTGATTGGTCGGCTGGACCAGTATGTTGTGATTGGTTAACTGCTTTGAGCTTGTTTCGGAAATGTCACACCCATTACATACACTACTAACGCAACTCAACCAGGCCTTACGCCTTTATTTTGAGCATGCCTTAGGCGGGAATTATTTAAATCAGGGAAACTATGACGTGTTTGTTCTCTGAAGAAAACTCAAGACTACAAGGCGAGGCGTTTCAGGGAGCTCAAAATCAATGCGTACCGAGGTAGATAATAACTCCCTTTTTAGTGACTTTATGCTTTGCAACTTTGCAGACATTTTTCATGCTCAAACGGCAACATTAATCACAAAAGAAACAGCATAATTGGACCCCTTTAAAGTTACCCCCAATATTAATGTTTAACTAGTGGTCATCATGTTAACTTTACTATTAGCTTCACAACTAATTTGTATGTTGCAGGTGCCCATCTATGAGATGAGGAATGATGGGAGGGACAACCTCTTGGGGGCGCTGTTGATCGCAGGACAGTTTGTCATCCCCGAGGTGAGTTTTTTTTTTTTTTTTTTTATTCCCTGCGAGTGACGCCTTTGTAGCCTGCAGTTATAAAATCGTCTTTTGAGATGATTGTTTGTTTCACACTGTGTTTCTGCCATGCCAATGAGCACAATAGATACTTTATTATACATTTATTGTAATAATAATAATACAATTATTGTAATCAATTTATAATAATTATTTTTATTATAATAAATGGTTTAAATTGAGTAAAGGACAAGAAAAAAGCCCTTTGTGTCTTTCTTCACAGGTTTGCCTATATTTTCATCATAAGCTATACAGGGGCAATCGTGTCACCAAAGTGGACGCTGGAAGCTTTGACGCATTTACCTCACCAAACTTGCCGCCTTTAGCCAATGCTGAAGTCGACATCAAAAGTGATTCCAGTTCTGCCAACATTTACACACAGTCTCAAGAACATTAACTATAACGATAACTATATTTGCATCCACACCAACGAACAATAACGGTCTGTTTATTCTAAGTGTGTAGAACATGTTTTCGCTGTTGCATTTACACGGCTTAATCCAGCAGTTGTCCTCATCATGCCATGGTTCGAGTAAATGTATCTAGTGTAATCGATCTAATCTAACTGTGAATTTAGCCGAAATAGTCAGTATAGTAGAAAAAAAACAATGCCTAGTCTTTTTCACTGCCACTTTAAAGGAAGCAAGACAATGTGTTGAAAATAGCGCCGGATCCCTGAGGTAATTTTTATTTTACACTGTTTGCTAGCCTGGCATAATGATCTCATTGTTAATACTTCTCACCATTTATTCCAAGGGCCAATTGTTTTCCATATATTCTTTTTTTTTTTTTTTTTTTTAAATATCCTTGAAAAGAGGGTTTGATTTGTCAAACAGTGGTGGCAAGTAGTGTTCGCTGCAGAGCAAAATGACCTCCAGCTCCACCTCTCTGGAGCTCAAGGGTGGAGCTTACCTGTTTAATGGGTGGAATATAGGATTATGGGTGGGGTTAGGGTGTAGTTGGAGGATGAAGCTCCACCCATCATGGCCATAGCAGGTCGTGAAAGGGGGAGCTGTAGGTTCATGGCTCTGCAGCGAGCTGCCTCTCTTTTCTGTACCTCGGCTATTAACTTCGCCGCAATGTCGTCTTGCATTTGAAATGCATGAGCCCTTAAATTAGAATGGATTTTGATTGGCTGTCAGTGTTTGATCATTCAAGAGCTGGAAAAAAATCATTCTGAAAGTGAGCCCAAAGATATCATTTCTATATCGTTATTGTTATAGCTGTGGTGTGGGAAAGTGCTTTTGTTTTATATTTAGAACTATTTTTAGAACTATATCTCTATTGTTATTGTTCTGGACGTGAACTGCCTTTAGTCCCATATTGGTATATTTTATAGATTATTTTTCCTAAAAAAAATGAAAGTTCATGCTTGTCCTTCCTGTATTGCTTTTTCCTGCTGTAGAAATTCAGTATGTACTGGTTGCTCTTTTCTGTGCAATTTCAATGATTCGGGATTGAGGCTTTTAACGCAATTGAGTCATCGTAAAAGTGGTCCATATGATGTCGGTTTATGTCACATAAATGAATGTTGCTTGCATAAAGCTGTTATATGATTTCAGAATATTTGGAATAGATTAGATTGGTTTTCAATAATTTTAATGTTTAATTTTAGTTTTATTTATTTTTGTACATCAAGGTCAACTAAATTAAAAATGTTGCCTTGGCAAGTGTTTCATATTTTATTTTATTTCAGTTATTTTATTTTAAGTAACATCATTTTTTTTGTTGTTTTTTTGGTTGTAGTTTTAGTGCAGCTTTATTTTTTTCAACATTCGCTGTTCGCTTTAATAATCCTGTGACGTTATGAATGTATTACAAAGTACAAATATTAGTCTCATGTAGTCTCAATTAATATTAGTTCATATAAACTGCACATGTAATAACTATTCACAAATTATTAAGAAAAAAGGTTTCATTTTAGATGAAGTGTATTATAGCGCATTGCATGATGTCAGCTCCCTTATTATTGATGCTGCAATGTTATTTGTTTTATTCAGACTTGTTATATTCAGAGTATTTTGCTTTATTCCATACTCTTTAGTTAACTGGGACACTGTGTGGCGAGCCAATACAACTGCCAAATTCACTGTCCAAACACAAATGAACCGTAATGTGGGTCTCCTGCGCCTCTTCCCAGGAATCACTGCTGATACAGTAAGGCTGTGTGGTAATGTCTGCCCACGTATCTTTGCCAAATCTCTTCATTCAGTGCATGAACATGTTTAGTAAATGATGACAGAAGTTTCATTTTTGGCAGTTTCGTGTTTAAATGAGATCCATTCTCTCGTCAGGTCAGGGCCTTCTTGCAACCTCCTATGGACGGGATTGTATTGGAGACCTACGGCAGTGGTAACGCCCCTGACAACCGCGCTGACCTGCTGGATGAGATCCGTAAAGCGACCGAGAGAGGACTCCTCATGATCAACTGCACCCAGTGCCTCAGGGGCTCGGTCACAACCTCATATGCCACTGGTCAGGTATGGGAGTTTGCTTGAGAAAATCCTTATGTGGGTGCGCATTCCAGTCCTTAGTAGTGTGTAATTTAATTTTCTCCCTCAGGCTCTGAGTGATGCCGGTTTGGTCGCTGGGTGTGATATGACCCCAGAAGCTGCTCTTTCAAAACTCTCCTATGTGCTGGCCAAACAAAACCTCAGTACTGAAGAGAAGAAGAAGGTACGGAAAAATGTCTCTTTAAAAAATACATTTAAACCACATTTGGATCAATAACATATACATTATCATTCAGAAGTTTGAGGTCAGTAATAAATCTTGTATCGCAGTTTCCAAATAATATTAAGCAGCACAACTGTTTTATAAATGTTTTTGAGCACAAAATCAGCATATTAGAATGATTTCTGAAGGATCATGTGATACTGAAGACGGAGTAATGATGCTGAAAATTTAGCTTTGCCATTACAGGAATGAATTACATTTTTAAATATATCGCAGTTGAAAACCATTATTTTAAAATATATATATAAATATTTCACAATGTTACCGTTTTAATGTATTTTTTGATTAATTTAAATGTAGACTTGGGGAGCATAAGAGACTTCTTTCATTGAAAAAAAAAATCTTACTGACCTCAAACTTCTAACTAAAAATTTTAAACTAAAAATCTTTTTGAAAATGAAATTATAAATGCAAATGCAAAATCTTGGCCATATATTCCTTGTAATCATGTGTTTCATATTATTTTTTAACTTATACACCACCTTCAAGCTAAATTTCATGTGGTGTGACCATTATGTAAATGGTATTAAATATTTAATATTTAAAAATGTTTTTCAATAAATTATTATTTTTTTTACTTGAGGTAATTGTCATTTTACACAACATGTTGTTGATATTTTAAGAGGCTTGTTGACCTTGACAGTCTTTTTATTGGTTTTCAAATAATAATAAGCAGTAAAGTTGTTTTATTGTGAATTAATATTAATCAGAAAATTATTAAGTTTTAAATCACTTATTAATTGAACATATTATTTGTTCATAAGATGCTGAGTCGCAATCTGCGTGGTGAGATGATAGCTGACCTGGGCGGAGCCAAGCTTTCTCTCAGCGACAGTCGCTTTATTCAGGTCATCGCCAAGTCCCTCAGCATTAGCTGTAAAGAGGTAATATAACCAGCACTTTATGAACATGGGTGTGGGATTATTGACAAAAAAAAGAAAAGTAATTACATAATATTTAGCCGAGTGTTTGGTTTTCACAGTCCTCCATCCTTGAGTTAATGACGTTGTCGAACACCTGCTTAAAGGACATATTAACCAGCTTACTTCACGTCTGAGTTCCTACCGCCGATGCTAATGCAACCATGAAACAGCCCTAGGGGAACATTTATTTCTCAGGTCATCACCCTGGTGGCTAGTTCCTACATTATTACTGAGTTCTTATAACTACCTGGTGCGAAAGCCCCTATATAGTGTACATCTCTATATTTGAGTGAATTCACTAAACAGTAGTGTAAACTACGATGATTACAAAATGGCACAACCATATAAAGAAGCAGAAGAGGCTGTCATGAACAATTGTGATCAACTATAATATTACTAATGTCCACAGGAGCTTGAAGCCATACGAGATGCACTAACTCCCACTCTGGTCTGCGTTGCTGCTAAGATCGGAGACATTGAAGCTTTAGAGGCCATAAGGGAAATGGTAAGATATTGATACCTGTTTGCACACCCATTTAGAAGGGCATACACTACCGGTAAAAAGTGGAATCAAATAAATGCAGCCTATTCCAGGCTTTTTACAGTTTGCAGTAGTGCAACTTTGTATTTGAATATTTTTTTATTATATTAAAAACCAGGGAGGAGCATGTAAATAAGTCCGATGTGCTGGTTTGCGATATTAAATGCAGTCTAGCAAATAAAGATATGAGTTATGAGTCATGTCTTTCTATATAGGGCTCTGACTTGAGCATGGCAGACTATGATGGCCGCACTCCTCTCCACATCGCCGCATGTGAAGGGCATCTGAAAGTGGTGGAGTATCTGCTGAATAAAGGGGCCACAGTCTATGCCAGAGATCGCTTTGGTGATACACCACTTCGCAATGCGGTTCGCTTCAGGTAGTACTGATTTAAGTGTCCAAACACTTTTTGGGGCCACGAAAAGTAATTGCCAACATTTCAAAGTTTTGACAGTCTTTAACAGTGTTGGGGTTTTGCATTACAAGTAACGTGAGTTATGTAATCAGATTACTTTTTTCAAGTAACTAGTAAAGTAACACATTACTTTTAAATGTACAAAACACAAAATCTGAGTTACTTTTCAAATAAGTAACAAAGTACTTTGTTTTCCCATTGATTGACTGACAGCTCTCCTTTCCCCATGTTGTGAGAAATCAGGAGTGCTGAGGCGTTGTGTGCACTGTGTATAGTTCTTGACTAAATGATAGCATACATTTACTCATATACTTCTTCTCCTGCATCCTATTTTTCTGTATTCTGGAATGGCAGCACGGCTGAAAGGCTTGTTTGTTTGAGCTGCGCCCTCTGCTGTACCGGGATGAATTTGCATTTCCTTCAGCCTGAGGCTTATTCATTTCACTTTTGATGAAAGGTCCTTTACACTTGCCAAAAATAGAACTTTTTTGTTGTTATAAAAAACAAACAGAAACATCCTAGCCCAGATGAGAAAAAGAAACACAAAAGTAACCTTAAGTTGTTAAGTAGCACATTACTTTCCACAAAAAGTAACTAAGTAGTGCAAATAGTTACTTTTTTAGGGAGTAATGCAATATTGTAATGTATTACTTTAAAAGTAACTTTCCCCAACGCTGGTCTTAAGGCGAGTTAGACCACTGGTTTTAAACTAGTGGTTGCGACCCATAAATGGGTCACAATTCTGTTCTGAATGCTAAATGCAACTTAGTCCCAATTCAGAGGCTTCATCCTTCGAAGGACACAAACTTCAAAAGCCATGGCAATTGCCGTTGATGAGCGCCAGTTTCTAAATTGCATTTTAGGAAGATACAAGTAAGTTAGAGTAATATTAAGTTGTAACCCAGTACTTGCATTAAATAGTGAAATCCAGCATTTTCTCTTTAAAAGTCCAGTCTTGACCAGCGCGCAGTGAATCTTGGGATAGGCTAGGCTGCAAAGCATCCACTCATTCTATCTTTCATGGGCCAGGGAAAGAAGGACGCTCTTTTGTCCGTATCCGAAGGGGCCTTCGAATTTGGACAGCCTTTATTACGCCACTGCATCTTCGAAAGATGCAGCCTCTGAATAGGGACACAGCTAATATGACCTTCTTTCTTCTGTAAAGCACAAAAGGTGACTTGTAAGATAATTAAACACGTGACTGGATATGTAATTTTTCCCTGCCTGTAGGCATAAGGATGTTGTGAAGTTGCTGAGGAGGACTGGAGCTCATTTTTCCCGGGATGAAATGGTTGATGCTGGAACGGAGTTGTGCAGGTCTCATTTACATACACTCATTTCTTGTGAATCCATTCTTCTCTTATTGCTTTTATAAACTTACGGACACAGCAATTTTATTATTGTTAGTAGTAACAGTAGCAGTATTTTTTTTATTTTTTTTATTAGTACTTTATACTTTAATTTATTTTATTACAGCTCTTTCATTAAGAAGTATAGTTAAGCTTAGGGTGGATTTTTAAATGGCACATTAATATAAAGATCAACAAAGGTACGGTCACAAATATGAGCATATATGTTGTTTTTTTTTATTAGAAATTAGAATGAATTAACACATTGTGTATTGAACATATACCAGAAATGTTTTTCTTCAGTTCATGAACTTCCTGTGTTAAGGTTGATAATTTCCCATTTAGAGATTCCAATGTGTTTTACAGTCTTGCAGCGAGTGGCGACTTGGAAGGTTTGGAGATTTGGCAGTTAGCTGGGGCTGATCTGACCATGTGCAGTTATGATGGACAGACGCCCATTGAAGTGGTGAGTTAATGATGGATGTCTGTGTGAAATACAGAACTGTAACCAAATATTTGATGCCTTCAGTGACATTTTATACTTAAAACTGGATGAATGGAGACATTTGTTTACAAGACATTTTTTGTTGCAGTCAGTGTTGCATTGGCAAAAAGAAATGTCTTCTTTACTGTCAAAGCAGTGACAAAAATGGTAATATATTTTAAAGATGCTTCCTGTTTCATTGTTTCAGTTTTAGACAGAATTAGGTTACGGGAGTGCGCTGGAAGGCCTTCTACTTTTGCATAGTTTGGGCTTGCCGTTTAGTAATCATTTGAAACTTGACACACTGGCAGCTCCAGTAATAATAAAATGATTTATTTTGAACTCTGTCACTGTAACAATTTAATAATCAATTCAAAAGTAATTTATACCTGAAAAAAGGATGGATGGATGATTAAGCTGTTGGCGCCATCTTCTGGAGAGATCCGGGAATTCATTTACCCGTTCTCTCACGGTGCATTTATGGGTATTCTCTGGCTGTTGAGTGTATATCAGTTGTACACTCATTATTGCATTATTGGTGCATTGTGGGATTGAATGAGTGTACTTTATAACGTCCACTATGGTTTTGGACACCACTACAAATGGCTGTCCCCTTAAATAAAATAGTGACCTATTTAAGGGGAAAGGGTCGATTCTGGACACAGCCCTTGATCAGCTGTTTCAGGATTGTTTGATTGAGGTTGGAGCTAAACTTTGCGGTAACAGGATTGGACACCCCTGCTGTAAACTTTTATTAATGGGCTTCTCTCACATTTAGGCAAGAGCCACTGGATGTGCGGAGGCTGTTGAGTTCTTAAAACAGATGGCTCAATACCAAACTCAGGTAGGGAACAAAAAAAATGCAACATTTCATGTAAAATGTCATGTGGTGCAACTCCTCGAAGACTTCATTATACTTTTAAATTAATACATTTTCTAACATGTATTACATAAAAAAAAAAACTTTAAAATGTTAAAATTACACAAAATACTTAAATGTTTAAAGAAAACCTTTTAGAAAATGAATAATGTATACACCTCTATAAAAATGGATATATTTAAAAATAGATGTATACACTCCCAGTGATAAGGATGTGTTATTACCTATTACTTAATGGTTACACCACATGTCATTACATGGAAACTTTTCGAATTTTTCAAAACTGTATAAAACGAAGTTTGGTGATTTTTTTTTATTTTTATTTTTTTAATATTTTTAAATTGACATTTGTATTCAAGTTTTTGCCTTGTTTTATTATATTTCTGTATGCATTTTTAGAAGTGCATGTATTCTATTAAAGCATGCATATTAACAAATGTGCATTTTGAATTTTTTTTTATATAGCATGTTCATTACTAAAGTTATTTATGTCAATTCCCCAAAAGAATTTTGTCAGCTGAAATATATAGTATATACCTTTCCACCGATTGAAGAAATGAAGTTAAATATTAATAAGTATTATTTAGATAACACATTTAAGATGTGTCTATATTAGAATAACTAAGCTTTATTTTTACACAATGAGTCTTTACTGATGCTCTTCACTTTCCAGCATCTGACAGATGAGTGCAATGAGGTAAAAACAGTTTAGGTCATTTTACTCATTAGAGTAAAGATTATATTTGTCATAATTTCATGTGAAAAAAAAAAAATCCATATGTATGTACACACAATGTACACATACATAAACGTGCATGCTTCAGAATGATGTGGAAGTGCATGTCTCAATGGTGGGTTGTGAGTTGATCTCCCATGGTAAAACAATACTGGTTCAGGTATACAGCAATAATGGCTTTAAAGGCATCTTGATGTTACCTTTACATGGATGAATGGTCCTGTCTTGTAAGTGAAACATTCACTTCTGTGACATGTAAGAGAATGTGCTCATGAGGTGTTCAGTTTTTGTGGCATGATTGGTGTGTAATTGTAGCTACCAAAAATCAACAGCTTTAAGTTAACAAAAAATCCCTCATCTTTTTCTTGCAGCCAGTATTTGAGGAAAATGAGGAGGAGGTAAATTGTGTGTTGAGCTATATATTATTATTCAGCACACTTCATGTTTGTGTGTTCAGGTGCAGTCGTGCTTTATGCTGTGCTGTGCTGTGATTGGACAATTTTTGGTTTGACTATTTCATGTGCTCATAAATTGTGAAATGGATTGTAAATTAGCTGCCATCGTGATATATTAAAATTCCACTGATGGATTTGGTGGTCTACACAAAACAAGAGGATAGTGCTGAAAGCATGAATGTTCCTAAAAAAAAAAAAACTAGTTAAAATGTGCATCCAGATCATTCCCTATAATATTAATAAACATTGTGGCTGCAATCGACATTTTATATATTGAACATTGCATAATTTGTTGCAGTTGAAGTACTCATGTAGAGCTTACATTATTCTCTTTCTGTCCGTTCTCTAGAATGGCGAGTTTATCGAGTTCACTGCTTGTCCAAGATCTTGAGGAGGCCGTCCTGCTAGCTGTCACTTCCTGCTCTTATCATCCATCCAGTTTCTTATTTTTAGCAGACATACAGTAGATTTTCCTTACTTGGACAGTTATACTCTTAAAGGGGTCATCTGATGCTATTTTTGTTCATTATTTTGATTATTGGTGTAATTGAGTACATTAACATGTTTTAATGCCAAAAAAAACATTATTTTTCCACATACTGATAATGTACATTATTGCAGCTTTATTCCCAGTCTGTCTGAAACACTCTCATTTCTACAAAGCCCCTCCTTCCAGAAAGCCCAGTGTGCTCTGATTGGCCAGCTGCGTTGTGATTGGACAAACACCTCAAGCGTGTGTCGAAAATCTAACGCCCCTTTCCGTAATCACGAGCTTCAGCTTATAAAGCATTTATAAATACACAGTTAATAATGTTGTCAGCTTTACCGTATCAGTTCTGAAAATGCAGATGATCAAGCCGATCGATCGAAACCAACTTTCTCTGTGGGTGACTGAGCTTTGTAACTTTCCAGATTGTATAAATTCACAAACAGATACATTACACACTAATGAAAAACATTAAAAAGCATCATATGGTGTCTTTAAAACATAGAGAGCACAAGCCATACTTTTTTAGATACGTCCTTCCAAAAAGGTTTGCAATCAGATATGAATGTATTGTGATGTTGACGGTAAAACAATCATACATGCTTATGTACAAGCACATGGTTCAGACTACACTACAGTACATAGTACTGTAACTGCTGATGTCAAACAATATATAATCATTTGAGTATTATATATTTATTGTTCAGGTATAGAATAAATTTAGATATTAGAAGTAGTCATGACTAGTGGCTGTTACGTGTGTTCTTCATGTGTTCACATATATCAGATTGAGTACCTCAGCACTGTTAACTTTATGTGAATGTATTTTTATTTGCAAATACAGTTGTAATTGCAGTGAAGAGTAAGGACGGATTTACGTAGTGTGTATATAGAGAAGCAAACCAAAAAATTGTCTGATGTTTCATAAATTATAAATGTTGAGTTGACTGAACTATAATAACCAATTGCCCTGTGAGTGACTATCAGAAACAGTGTTTGTGAGCCAAAATGTAGTGGAATGTCAGTGTTTTCCCCGTTCTTTAGTTTTGTTTCAGTGTTTTGTGTTCATTAGAGTTATTGCTGAATTTTACTTCACCTCAGTGAAAGTTTCAATTGAATTATTTTATTGATCCATTTTAAATTGTTGTAGCAATAAAAATACAAAAGAATATATGGTGCTGATGAAAACATGAAAATTAACACATGTCTGCTTTTACCTTTCTTGCTCTTTTTGTTGTGTTGTTATGACAGGAAATGGCAATAAATATGTTTTGTTGCTAAAATGTGAAATGAAGTTCTCGTGTGCAAAGAGAAAATAATGTTTCAAAAAACAAACCTAAATTACAAAGTAAAGTTATGAAGAGATACTAATTATAACAGATATGGTTTGGATGAAGATAAATTAAAACCAGAAATTACAAATAAAACACTGGGAAAATTAATAAAATCAAATTGTAAATTGTCACTACATTACATTATTAATGTTAAATAGGAGTTTCCACATTCACATAAAGTGTTTAAATATCTAATAATCAAAGATGATTTATTTTGTCAGTGACATGTCAGACTCTCGTTCATACCCATAGCAACTTTATAAATGCCACTGACCTTTAAGCACACTGTATGTTTACCCTTTTATTTAAATGACCACTAACATATGTTTGGGCTCTTGTGAGGGGAAGCAGTTGGGCCTCTTTGCGTGTGCGTGTTGAGCTGCTTTCACCCCTGCTGTTCTGTTGATCCACTCAACAAGGCCTGGACTGCTCCCTCCTCCATGTCTTTATTCACTGGGAAGGATTTCTGTTTAAAAATGGGGAGATTAAAGAAATCTTTTCAACAAGCTATAAGCAGCCACATGACTCTATTAGCTCATCTGTGCTCCTAACAAGGGTGGCCCAATGTAACGGCACTTTGGGGCCACATGAATATTTATGTGCTTTTAGGATAAGCCGTCTGTTTTTAATTAGGACATGGAGGTCATGCAAATCTGGCAACTATTTGTGCTTAAATGGGGAAAATCCCCCAGCGCTCCCCCCACTGACATGGTGCACATCGAGGAAAATCTGAATTTTGCATCTTTACGACATTTGCTCATCTTTTCTCTCACTCTTTAAAGCCCGTAATCGTTGTGTCTACATTTTGTCTTTGACTTGAGGGGACGTCCTGCTGCTCAGACAGATGAGCCCCTAAAATGGCCTAAAATCCTCCCCATCCCCCTTCCTTTTTTTTTTTTTGAAAACCTGAAGTTCATCCATTTCTTTTTGTCTACAAACAATATGTCCATTACTCCATTTGAGAAGAATGAATTGAGATTTTTTGATTTTTGAAGCAAATATCAAATGTGTCTTGACTGCAGTGGGTCTCATTTTGTCATTTTCTTTCTTTTTCTCAACTCAGACGACCTAAACTGTACCAGAGGGTTGTTGCGTTACATTTTTAAGAGTACTGCTCCACTCCAGCAATACCTTTTTTAATGATCTAATATCGCTTTTGCGTATATAAACATATGCCAAAAAACTTGTAATACAAAACAGTTGTGTTAATATACTGTGATTAAACAACAGGGAGCATATGGTGATAGTTACAATTCTTACCCTATTCACCAGTAGTGTTTTAAAAGAATCAAATATTAATTTATGTGTGTAATGTTGCTGTTTGAGCATAAACAACTGCATCGATTTATCCACTAACCATTCAGAAATTTCCAAATGCGCTCTAGAAGTTGTAACTTCTTCCTGAGTCTCTCCATCAGTGTCCGACAATGTAAGGCTGAACACTGTCACTGACAATCATTATTTTGTCTGCGTGAGATTCTCCAGCTTTGTTGTTGAAGAGCAACCTAAATGCGAGCTGTTAAAGGGAAAGTTCTTCTCGTTCTTCTGGAAAGGGGGTCGGGAGCAGCAGCTCATTTGCATTTAAAGGGACACATAAAAAGGCATGTTTTTTGTTCACACCCAAATACAGGCAAATTTCACAAGCTATAATAAATGACCTCTGGAGTATTTTGAGCTGAAACTTCAGACACATTCTGGGGACACCAGAGACTTATATAACATCTTGTGAAAAGGGGCATAATTGGTCTCCTTTAAGAACTAATTACTAATGTGTGTAATTACCTAATTGTAGAGAATGTATGTATTCATTGTAAACAATTGTAGCCAGCAAAACAAACCATAAGACAGTGCATTGGGGAAAAAATCTCTTGTTTGCAGAAATACTATCAGGAATATAATGACTGGCACCACCTCTGCCTTGTAAATCTTTATAGCAGTGTTTAACAAAACTAACATTTTTACATGGTAGACTTGGATGTAAAGTAGGTACAGTTCATGTTTTATATCCTGTAATAATTCTGGTATTTTCATAGCAGCATTTAAAATGGTGTGTTATTTCTTTTTATGTGCCCATTTTTCAGATGAGGAGTGATATGAGGGTCGCCTCTAGGGGGCGCTGTTGATCGCTGGACAGTTTAACAATGTTAGAGTGTGCAGGTGCAGTATGTGATGATACAGGCAGATATTTGTCTTTTCTTTGAATAACACTTTAATCAGTGTTGTAGAAATCAAAAACTAACTTTTGATTCTGCCATTCATATTTAACTGTTTGTTTTGTCAAATCTATTGTTCAGAGTGACATACTGTAAACAGACAGTACAAATATTGTACACAGCTCGTCAAACAAGTCAGTACAAGTCCTGTCGGCCCATGATAATGTGTTCTAATGAAAGCTGACACAACTGAAATGACAGAATCCGGGGGAAAATGCTATGACACGCAATAAAGGATCGAAACGCTTTTTCGAAAATAGTCCTCTCGCTTTTTGACACCAAAGTGGAATCTGGAAGTTTTAAAGCATTTGTCTCACCGAACCTGCAGTCTTTAGACAATGCTGCCAACACTGACACTGATTCCAGTTCTTCCATTTATGTAGCCAAAGTTGCAATCAGAAATCTGTTAAGTTTGAAAACAACTAGAGAAATGCAAAGATACATTTTTTTGATGCATATAATACAAACGGAACATAAATAGCAAAAAAATCATTGTTGGGCAGATTAACTACCTTCTTAACTAACCTTTCTTATTTTGTATTTTAGTATTTATATGAATACATGTTGACATTAATATACAGTTGGCCTATAGAGGTAGGGTATAGATTTTCATCATTATTTTGCTTTCTATTTATTTATTGCAGTCTTGTAGTGTGAAAAAATATTTACAAAAGTACAAATATTCCATGTAGTCTAATATTAGATCATGAAAATTAAGGATTTTATGGAAGCCCGTTTCTGAAAAAAAAAAATATATATGACATAAAATATCGAAAACATGAGATATTAAGACATGATATATTATGAGAGAGTTTAATTCACATGCTTTTTGAGTGCTTCACAGATTTATTGTAGTGGATTATTTGGTCAGATGTTGATATTTCGTCTGTATGTAATGAGAGAGTTATGGAGCATGTCTAATTCTGTACAAAAAAGCCAGGAGTTGGCATTAGGGTTTATGCCACCTCTATTAAGAACAGCGAGGGGGACGGAGAAGGTATTTACTACCTCAATCTGGCTCTTTTGCCATGCGGTGCCTCCATTTTTTATCCTCTTTTATGACCTCAGTTTTATGGGAGATCCTTCAAATATGCTTCTGATTCCACTTCATGTTCATTTATAGTCCTAAGCCTAGTATTGCAATGGACAACACTGCAATAGAAATGGAGAAATCTGTACATTTCACTGGGGTTGTATGCTCTTTTTGGATCTTACAAATGTAGGCTATAAAAAAATTGTTTATATTTATCACACAAAGTATATCACTACATGTGAAATGTTGTAAATGACCTCATATTAGATGCCTGTAGGTGCTGGCTAAAGTTTCAGTAATCACTCACAGATACCTATTGGATTATATATGCCATTTCTATTGGCTTACTAACTTGTAGGCTCGCTATAAAGTAGATATATCCTCGATTTGATCTTAAACCGCAGGACCCGTGTCTACAATGTTTCTGAAATGTCCTTGAGCTTGCTGATGTTTGGCAGCTGCTCCAGATGTGCCGTAGCAGGCGTGGGGTCCGCCAGGGCTTTAATTTAATCTTCAGCGTCGTTAATTCTTTTCTCTGTGGGACTATTCGGCCACACACACCCTCAAGTATAACAATGTGGCGACGTGATGGGCTAGCCATCCCAAAGGGACACTTCGCAAGAAACTGTAAAATTAAAACATTAAAAAGCCTGTGGTGTCTGTTAATAGATGGATCCTACATAGCTGAGCAGTGTTTCTCCACAAGTCAGCATAAAATCCAAATTGACTTACTATTGTGGCTTAATGACAAATAAGAGTGGCCATGAAAAAAGGGAAAATATTTTAAAATGTTCTTTTAAATACATTTCTTAGAAACATACTGTTTGTTTGTATTTATTTAGGTTTCATTACTCATGTTATATTAGATTCATAAAATACATAAATAATTGTCACACACACACACACACACGCACACACACACACACATATATATATATATATATACTAAATTTTTAGGCTGCACTACATGACATTTTACTACCTAAACTAACATGACTGTAACAATTGTACCATTGTGTTCATTTTAATTTAGAAATAAAATGTGCTTATCTTAAAAGGTAAACCTAACCTTAACCCATATATTTACCTGTTATTAACCAGTACTTTATTACATAACTACACTGAAAGTACACATAAACAGATATGCTGTAAAATAAACTCCAACCAATTCTTCAAAAGGTAATGATTGCATTTTAATGTATTTTTAATAGATATGAACCAATCCCTGTGGATACAATCAAGTCCCATCCCAATTTTTTTACTTGCTTATTATTGTTTCACTCTGAATTGTTACATTTTAGATATAAAATAGCTTGTGGATGCTGTTTCATGTTGTGTATTTGGTTAAAATAATGTTGAATTATATAATATTATATTATATCATCAATATGTTTGACTTTGTTTGCCATGTGATGTATAGTAAAACAGTATGTCTGAGTAAAACAGCTTGAATGGGTGGGACTTGAATTTGTCCCTTGGGAATTGACTGGATCCTTGGATCGTTGTGGTTTCCACCTTTTTCCACCTTCGTTCAACAGTGTCCACCTTTTTCAGCAGCTCTGGTTCCAGAAGTATTTTTTTCCATTCATTTTTTTTAAAAGAAAAGTCTTTATTAAAGCCATGTACTAAGCCAATCAGCTATGAGGTGAATTACAACTCTACAAACTTTAATTTGAAGCAAAAAAATCCAACAAAAAGACAAAGGTAAAAGTCTGTGTAGTTATTGGCTTTAGTGAGGGAACGAATCTCATGAAGCATTGCGAACAGCACAATTGACCCTTCGTAAAGACCCGCCCCCTTTAGTTACTGTTGCTATGTCCAACAAGCCTTGCGCACTCGTGCCACACATCATGATTGTAACACAGTTCGTAAGAACAGGAAGAAGGAGTAAAGTAAAAGCGCGGCGCGGCGACTGCCGCCCACACAAACAAAATAAAACACAACATAAAGTCCAGGCCGGGTCCTCTCTCGTCCTTCACTGTCGTCGCTCCTCTTTTATGCTTCCGGAGCTCCTCCGTGAGAGATACGAGACCGGTGCACCGAGCAGCTGAAGCTCATTATCACTCGCGTCTTGGGCCACAATGATCTCCATAAATCATACCATATACCATACAGTGTCTCTTTAATGTGTCGTGACAGATCGCTGTAGCTCCTTCAAGCGGCTCGTGAACCGATCATCTCTTCATACTTGTTCATGTATTGTATCAAATAAGCAGGAAAAGTAATGTTGTTTCAAGCATGGGAAGACGTGAGTACACATAATTTTTCAAGTTCAAGTTCACCAATGTTAATCTACTAACTCCCCTGACTGCTTTATTGGACAAAATTGGCGGAAGCGGGGTCATGATTGGTCAGAACGCCTGTCAATCAAACTGTCCGCAAAGGGTCAATTAAGTTAAAAACAATGGAGAAAAATAAAACTACTCATTTACATATGTTGATTATATGTATGTTTATCGAAAAATGTGCAAACATTCTAGTCTTTTGAGAACGTAGGGAGATCGGATCATTTGCAGTGCTTCATGGGAATGGGCGGAGCTAAAGAGCTCTTTTGGCACGTGTTGTTTTTTTTACCCAACTCTGATTGGTGTAATTTTCTATACATCATCATGGGTAATGTAGTTTTTCACCACAAATTCTACTGTTAAATATAATTAATATAAAAATAAGCTGAAATAATTTGGGTTGACAGCAAATACCCATTAACAACCTCATTGCTCACAGTAGGGCTGTTTTAAGGGTGCATAAGTAAACTTTTTTACTTCCAGAACCCGACTGTTGCACTTTATTGCTGTGATCTCATGCGAGTGACAGGTAGTGCCGCCCTCAAACCAGTAAACATGTAATCCGAGAAGAGAATAGATGATGCTGCAAGAGGGAGGGATATTTTGATTTTGATTAATTATTGTGAGGGCACATGAATTTAAAGAATTCTGGTGTTTGGGGGAGGTGACCTATGGCAGTGGTAATGCCTCAGACAACCACACTGACCTGATAGATGATAGATGAGATCCATACAGTGAGGATTTAGAGGCCATTCGGGGAATGATGAGCATTTGTGTTAACATACCATTAAACCAGAACATGCCTATGCAGTGACTGTACTGTGTAACTCTTTGTTAAAGTTGTTTGCACATGGGGTGATTTTTCAGATTTCCTTGCAACACAAACCGTCAGTCTGTCATACAGCCACTTCCTCCAAACAAATATCCAAATACCTGTTTCAGTCGAGTTTTAAGACCTGTTCTGACAATAGTTTTAAAGGACACATCACACATTCTTTAAAGCAGCTCCACGTCCCCAAGCTTGAAATTGGTTAATAAAAATGTATTCAGTTAAGGCCTGTAGTTCACTGTTGAGATGTCTGTCCCTTATTTGTATAGCCATAAAAAGCACTGATAGTCACTTGAATTTTTGTCGATTTGAGTTTCTATCACAGTGATTAATTCAAGGTCCTCAAGAGCAAAAAGAGATTTTTTAAATAGGATTTCTATTTATTATTTATATTGAAGCCGTGATTGTCATGGTTGGTTACGAGGCTGGACAGCAATCACTTGATTTAACAATACCAACAAAATAACAAACAAGCAGGGGAACAGGATAAACACATGAGAAACACAACCAACTTAACATAGACGAGAACGAACAAAGCAAATGTGGGCTATAAATAAGTTTACACGACAATGATATACTATTGTAATTGGAGATGTCACTTTGTAAAGAAAAACTAGCATCTATAAAATGAACGTGAAATGCATGTGCATGACGTCAA
This sequence comes from Opsariichthys bidens, assembly GCA_037194245.1. Lineage (NCBI taxonomy): Eukaryota > Metazoa > Chordata > Actinopteri > Cypriniformes > Xenocyprididae > Opsariichthys > Opsariichthys bidens. The sequence continues at coordinate 8,386,588 of CM074286.1, read as the reverse complement.
TGTTTTCACAAATTCAATGCTTTCGTTTTTGGAGTTTACCCAAACATGATAACTGTATTGTTTTCAAAAACCTGCAATTTGAAACCCGTTTTCAAAAGTTTGCATTTTCAGGACCCCAAAACGCAATTGTCGTGCGAAAAATAATGGTTTTTAGTTGAAAACAGTGTTGCTTAAACAGTCCCTTAGTGAAGGGCGAAAACAAGGAACAGGTAGGGTTAATCAATTAACAAATGAGTAACCATGGAAACACTTTGGAACATACTTAGAAACCGTGACGACTAATGAATAGGGACAAAGGAACAAAAACTAGCAGAGTTAAAACAGAAACCTCATGTGACAGTAATACTTTTTCAGTACTCTTCCATGAGTAGAAAATGTACTGATATATGATTTTTCATTATAGGGCACTCACTTGAGCATGGCAGATTATGATGGCCTTACATCATGGAGTATCTGTTGAGTAAAGGGGCCACCGTGTATGCCAAAGATCGTTTTCGTCACGTTGCAATTGCATTCACCTCAGGTAGGGCATGTATGTATGTAACTGAATGTTTACATGTAACTGAATGCTGCCAGTGCATATTATGCCATTGTTTTCGCTTAGTGCACAGGTGTGGAGATGTGTATGGGCATGTTGTATGACAGGTCTTTTTCATGTAACACATTTCTTCCCTTTTCTCAGACTGAAAACTTTTTATGTAATCACCATTTTGGTTTACCTCATTTATAAAGCCATCGATAGCATCCATGCCATTTCTTTTCTTGTAAAGATTTGTTTCAACATTACTCATGGGTCCATTCGAGTATAAAATTATTCATTTTCTATGGTTCTTTATTTATCTAGTCTTGTACTTACATAAGAAATCAAAGTGCATTCAGGAAACAAACTTTATTTAGTGCGTATACTACTCAATCTTCCTGCTAGTCTCGCGCAGTTCTGAGAAGTTTTTTATGTTCCATCTCAATTGATAATTGGCTGACCCACTATGTCTGCCCCAGACCTTAGTCTCTGAGATTTGAAGAGGTTTACTTTTAAAATCACACCACTGTCACAGCCATTAAAGTTCCATTTTATAACAAATTCAACATCTTAAACAATACATTTCAAGGCATTTGCTTCAATCACTATTTAAACATGCATTCAAAATGCAATTCATAGCTACAATTACTTGACTATACTAAACATGTAATTATTAATTAAAAATTTCTCTTTTTTTGGTAATTTGGTAAGATATACATTTTTTTTCACCAAAGAATTAAATACCATTACCTTGACAAATATTAGCCTTTTTTTAAACAATAATGTGGAACCAATGTAAATGCAAAGATTTAAACATTTTAAACTATATTTTTACTTTTTTTCTTTACTTTATAACCTTTATCATTTCTTCAAAGCTTCTGCTTTGAATAAATTCCAGTTAAAATGTGTAATCCAAAGTTTTTTGCAATAAAAATATAAAGTTATTTAACCTTTTCACCCTATGTCATTTCTCAAATTAGCTCAATTATAATTAATTGTAGCAAGTTATAATTTACTACATTGTTAATCTTTTGAAGGGCTGTGCTTAGTGTCTGTTAAACTCAGGTAGCCATGACTCTTAGTTGATTTAAAAAAAGTCGTTTTGCACCTCCACAGAATGACAAACTCAAAGATTGTTCGCGATTCATTTGAAAAACTTCAATCAGATTAGTAAGATTTTACAGATCATCAAAACCTGCTCTTCCTGTAATGTTCATTTACTTTGTTCTTCGTTAGCTTTCCAGCTCTTGACTGCTAGCTAGACGACGCAGTACTACACCGTGGTTTACACGGCAATTACAAATCTCTCCTGAATGCGTGTTAAGTCTGTCTGGCCTAATTCCTCAGACTAATAATAAGAATTTATCTTAATGACCATGTTATAATTTGTCGAGCAAAGCAAATTATGGCACAACACAAGAAAGTAGGATAAAATCTCCCCCTTTCTGCACTCAAATTCTCTGTGGACCATCAACAGCTTGTAAATGTCTTATTCAGTCTCTCTCCGTGGAGCAACACATGATCAGAACTGCATGTGGTGTCAACCTCATTAAGACAGTACGAACGGGGCTTCAGTAAATTCATGTCGAGAGACAGATTGGGATTCAAGTGACTAGAAATGCTTAATTAGATTAATAATGAGGTAGAACATTTAGAATCTACATTATTGCCTTCTTTATTGCCTTCTTTTGTGTTAAAAGCCATTGAAGAACCTGAAAAAACCCTGGAAATTCTGGTTGCGGTTCAGGTCTCAAAATAAGCTTGAGTCATGTAGGTTATATCTAGTCGTCAATGTAACGCCAGAGATCCACGTCTTTTCTGTTTGCCATGCAAGTCCAAACATGTCACCCCTTTTTAAAAACAATGACAGGTTCAACTGACCTGGGAGCAGCGCTCAATTTCGCTCTGAGTCACTGGAATCGGATGGAAAACACTTTTCCTTAAATGAATAATGAGACAGGATAACACAGGGTGACCCGACTTCCTGTTGGTATTGTCTGGGCGTACAAGATTAGTTTGGATCTGTGGCCTTTTTTATTAAAGATGACAAAATAACAAGGACAAATCTGAAAAAATTGCAACAAGAGAAAGAAAAGGTGTGTTTTCTAAACCAGCCCTACCTGATTCAAGTTTCATGTGTGGCAGATACTCTGACTAGTGAAGAGAAACAGAACAAACTGGAAGGGTGACAGCCACCAGATTTGTCAGAGCTCGGCTGGGAAGGGCCAAACTGAGGTCTGAAGTACCTGAAATAGATAAGGGAACAACTACACCCAGATACCATGTCAGACTGCTTTATTCTTACATATTAGCAAAAAAAAGTGCCCCTCCTAATCATATTACCAAGTTTAATTTAATTAATTTGCTTCGCTAATGACATTTCAGTTAGACTTTTATTAGGTGGACAATAAAATCAAATCTAATAGAGATACTTACTCTGAAGGAGGGACCCACACCATTGGACGCATTGAACTTGAGAAAAAACTTTTTTTTTTTTTTTTTTAAATTTGGGCCAATAAGCAACCATCAATACCACCCTCACAACAAACTCCATGAACACAATGGCAATTGTTTAGCTACATACATAGCCTTTTTTAAAATGTAAAGTAAAAGCTATTTGCATCGATAGGGTTCTAATCAAGCCTGTACAACCAATGACAGCAAGAAATCTCATAGTAAATTCATGCTTCAATATTCTCTTAATTGCTGACTACACCTTTCCGCACCCTTATCCTATGGCTGGTATTGAAATGGCACTTACATGCAATTAAACTGAGTTAACAATGATTTCTCAGGTGTCCTTGATTTAATAAGCCAAGTAAACTATAACTATAAGCCAAGTAATGAGTATTACTCCATGTATGTATGTATGTGCATTGATCAGTGTTTAAAAAAACAAAAGTAGAAGTCGGCTGTCTATTTGTATGTCATGTTTATTTTTTTTGTCATGTTCTTTTTAGTTTCTAGGTAATGGTTTTCATTGTCATTAGTTGTTTCCATCCACCTGTTTTATGCACATTTTGGGATATCGCATAAAAAAATGTGCATAAATTCTAAACATATGCATAAAAAAACGTATGCACTCAGTTGAGGTGGATAAGAATACTTTTCTATAAGAATATTTATCTGATAAGAAGACCCTAGAGGGACATAGTGACGGAATTCCAATGCCTTTGCGTTCCCTCACAAAATGTTCCCCAAGAAACTTTGCACAAATATTTAGGTTCTCAAGGTTCTTTGCCTCAAAAGTGGATGTGATTGGATAACTAGACTAACCAGTGGACCAATTTTATTGCACAGCATCTCAATATATGTTTTGATCTGAAATACCTGAGTCAATGTCTGTCATCATAATGATTTAGAAGAAGTCTTACATTATTGCGTTCCCAAACACCAGCATCTAAGAGCAAGAAAACATGACAGCGTTTAATGAGTTTAGTCTTCATGCTAGTCATTTATGATGTAGAGCAGGAAAAAAGAGTCACTATTTCTTCCCCGATTGCAGCAACTTCCATATTGCAGAGATTTTGCACCAATTTCACAGAATGTGATGAGCATGTCAACACATGCGATGGAAATGATGCTTTATTCGCAAATGTGTAATGCAATATTACAATTTTGCAACTTTGAATGGAAACAGCCTCTGTCTTTGCTTGAGTTCTCGTTCGTTTTGTTACTGTGTTTTCTGATTAGTTGCACACCTGTTTCTTATATCATTGATTGCTTTCCTCTGTGTATTTAAGTCATCATTTTTCTCTGTTCTTTGTTCTGAATTAATGGTAAATGTGAATGTATAGAGTTCTTGCCTGTGTTCATTAAAGTTATTTTTGTTCAGTCATTCTGCATCATTCATTGTCACTGATGGAATTAAAACTACACATGTTCATGTGTAGAACACAAATGAATACATTTTTGATGAAATCCAAGTTTTATTTTAAAATTCCCCATAGAAAGCAACATAATTACGTCATTCGAGGTCCAGAAAGGTATTAAAGTCATCGTTAAAATAGTCAACGTGACTGCAGTGCGGTTCAATCTTAATTTTATGAAGCAACAAGAATATATTTTTTTTGTGCAAAAACAAAACCAAAATAATGACCTTATTAAACAATTTCTTTTCAACACTTTCAGACGCTTCTGTGTTTACGTCTGAACGCTGGCTAAGTATTATTCGGCTCCTGCGTGAAAATAGCGTTGGCGAGAAGAATTTGTTGTATAAAGACGTTATTTTTGTTTTGTTTTTGCATGCAAAATGTATTCTCATCGTTTTCTAACATTAATCTTGAACCACTGTGGTTTTTACTACTTATCTGGACCTTGAATGTGGTAATTTCATTGCTTTTTTTTATTGAGGATGAAAAAACCTCTTAGATTTCATCAAAAATTTAATTTGTGTTCCGAAGATGAAACGGGTTTGGAACAACATGACGGGGGGTAATTAATGACAGAAATGATTTTTTTTTGGGTGAACTAACTTTTTAAGCTTTTCAGTATAGTAGAAAAAAAAAAGGAGAGATTTTCCCCATAAAAATAATCCCTCAAACAGCTGTCAAACAAAAATAATATATAATTCATTTTATCAATTAATTACCATTACACAATCATCAGAGATGAACCAGTCAAAAGCAGTTTCTTATAAATGCAGCCCTTATTGAATGTATTTTTGTGTTTGTGGGTTAGGTGAGAAAAAATTAAAAGAAATTTTATCGTTCTGTTTTCTGTCTCTTCAAATTGAAGCACTTAAAGTGACATAATGCTGACTGCTCATCATGGTTTTTTTTACATAGCTAATAGCCTACTTTGTGATATTTAGTCATCTGGAAAATTTGTACCTTGATCAGGTTGATTCAATCCAATGTTGGTTTGAAAACCATCAAAATAGTAAGCTGGACTACCTGATCCTGGATAGCAAAACAAGGTTCCAAATACCAGTTCATTCTGAAAAACTGATCCCTGTACACTAGAATATTATGGTGACCCAAAAAAGCCCACTCTAAATACTCAAAACCACCACCAACACCCAAGCATAGCTCACATTTTTTTGAATAATGTAAAAATGTAGTTAATTTTACACAGGTTCAATTAATTGGATGGTAGAGGGTCGTAGACAAATGGTAAGACTTTCTACAGTTCATTTCTTTTTCTGTATTTTATAAGGATGTTTTAGAGCTGCTGGAGCTCACCTCTCTTGTGACGGAGTCTTTTTTTTCCTCTTTCATAGAAACACACACATTTCTTCTTGCCCTCTTCCTCTGTAGTATTCGCTCAGGTCTGACCGGTCATTCAGGGACTTTCATGAACTTTTTTAAAATGCTCCCTAACAACATTACATTGAAACAGAAAATACATTTGTGGAATTTGTCTCTAAACATGACAACAAGTGACTTCTGGCCTACCAAACCATCAGTCAGTCAGCCCTAATATGTCACAAAGATATGTAAAGCACTCATGGTTCATCAAAGTGAAGAGTGGTCAGAAGACCAGATGATGAAAAGCAAAAATGTTGAAAGGGTAGTAATAATAATCATAATAATCAATTTTCCACCAAATAGTATTGTACTAATAGTATTGTACTAAAAATCTGCTGTTTACAATTGATAAGTGACATCAGTTAAATCAACTCAGGGACTTCGAACATGGCTCGCCTAGTCAGAATGATCTGTTTCATAAAATGAGGTTAAATCTTCAACAAGGTGCTAATAACATTCCCCAGAGATTTTGGTTCGTATTGACATGACAGAATCATGCGGTTGCTGCAGATTTGTCATCTGCACATCTGTGATGCGAATCTCTCGTTTCAGCTGCTCTATTGAATTGAGATCTGGTGATTGTGGAGACCGGTGTAGTGAACTCATTGTTTTGTTCAAGAAACGAGTTTGAGATTATTTGAGCTTTGTGACATGGTGTGTTATCTTGCTGGAAGTATCCACCAGAAGATGGGTCATAAAGGGATCGACACGGTTGCCTGAACCGTTGATGAAACACAACTGTTGTGTGTTCAGAGATGCTCTTCTGCAGACCTCGGTTGTGACGAGCGGTTATTTGAGAGGTTATCTCTGTAAACCCTAGAGATGTTTGTGCATGAAAATCCCAGTATATCAGCAATTTCTGAAATACTCAGACTGGCCCATCTGGCACCAACAACCATCCCATATTCAAAGTCACTTAAATCACATACATCCTCATTCTGATGATTGACTCTACATGCCCAAATGCATTGAATTGCTGCCATGTGATTGGCTGATTAGATATTTACATTAGTTGAATAGGTGTAATAAAGTGGCCGGTGAGTGTGTGTGTGTGTATACATATATATATATATATATATATATATATATATATATATATACATATATATTCAACTATTCAACGAATGTAAATATCTAATCAGCCAATAAACCATCAATTGTAAACAGCAGATTGTCCAGTGAACTATTAGTACAATACAATTTGGTAGAGAAAATTGATATATATATATATATATATATATATATATATATATATATATATATATATATATATATATATGTGTGTGGAGACATTATACCATTATTTCAAGTACAGAAAAATGAACGCATTGAGAAATAAATAACCCTTTGGCCACTCTTGTTCTTTTTCTCTCTGTTCTCTTGAATAACAAGTTTATCATGTTTACTGCTTGTCCAACAAGATCTTGTCCACCCAGTTTCTCACTTTTAGTAAAAAAAGAATATTTTTTTAAAGTGCAAGATGTATTGTTTTTTTTTTTACTGTATCCCTCTGCAACAGGGGAATTTTACTGTAGAACAATATTTATTTTATTTGCCGTAGTAATGACAGTGAAGCGTATTGATGTCTTTACCTACTTTATTTACGGTACTTTATTTATGTGATGCTTAAAGAATCATTTGGATCTTCCTTGAAAAGTAAAATATCAAATTATCCTTTTAAAAAAGTATGTTTGTAAACCAGAATTGATATTAAATTCAGTGTAATGTCAGTTGTTCTTGGTTCTTCGTGGTTATATGTGTTGTGTTTAATGGAAGTTTAATTGCTGCATCAATAAAATGCCTCTAAAAACACCAACGTTTCAGCATGTCTCTACTATCCTGTTCATGTTGTACTGATCATAGAACAAAATTATACTCGGATAAATATGCTTTGATGCAACATATAACATATAATTGCCAAGCACAAATTGATTTATCAGTACAACTTTTCTAATTTTTTTTATTTTTTGCGTATTTTAAATATTTTAAGCACACACTTCTTACCAAAATGATTTACTTCAGTTCCTTTCACATTTTGTCAAACATCAATGTTAAATATTATTTAATCAAACCCTAATTATGAAGAAAAACTATACATAACTTGGACAATGACACCATTTGATTTAAATCCTCAGCTTCTTCAAATTTCTTTAATAACAAGAATCTCAGCCAACAAAACTCTATGGAATTCTAGAGTCTCTATGGAATCATAACATTGAAGTTTCCTGATAATCTGTTATAATTTGGGCTTAAACATTTCAGATTTCTTTATTCTTATTTTCTTCATTCAAACAATTCATGGTTCGCGTAACATGCCATGAACTACATCTGTGGTTACTTTAGCATTATTTGTTTGCTGAAACTTTGATATTTTGTTATTTAACAAGTGATGCTCAAATACTTTGGGCACTCGGGGTCACTGTACATTAACTGGACCATGCTAATAATAAAGAGGGAGGATACCGACTAAACCAAAGCTTTTAAGAAAACAGCCAATAGGCCTATACACGAGTTAAAACGGACGTGTAAGATGCAGTGCAGTCTGCCCATGGAACCCAGAAAAGCCGGTCGGACCTGAAGAGTCGTCATTCCAGTCTGAAAGAAAAGCCCAGAGTGAATTATCCACGTACCACACAGTATAAAAGACTTCACACCCAAGTTTTGCATCGCCGAGGCCAGACCGTTCCAGAAGAACTGCTTGCGCTTTTCAATCAGTCGTTTCATGTCTTGGAACGCTTATGCTGGAACCAGGCGCTCCGCAACATGTCTGTTACTGAAGAGACTGTTTTTTGAGGAAGAAAGTGAGCTACGCTAGTTGAACTCCTGGAAACACCTCGAGAGACTTCCCGCTCCGACTATAGCTGTTTTTCAACGCGTTCTGTGTGAACTGAAGGTGAAGAGGAGGTCCTGGACCGCTTCAGATGTGGATATCGTTCCTGGTTTCTCTGGTGCAGTGGTTCTTAACAGTTCAACAGTTCTATCTCAAAATTGTGAAATGTTTAGGACCACTTGATCAGGGAGACGCTGTCATTCGGTTCTAGGACAAAGATGCCATCATAATATGCTTTGGGACGATTTCTTTGCTCTATAAATGTTGAAATATTTAAACAGGTGTCAGTCCAACGCTTGAGGTGTGCACTAAAACGGTTTAGATTGCTATAAAGAGTAATATTTTTGTTGTAGACGCTGAGTGTATTTGAGGTCAAAGATGAACTAAAGTGGGAATTGTGTTTGAATTATGGGAGAATGCTGAAATCTGTTTACAAAGTCTGAATGTTTTTATTTTTTATTTTTAGGGGGATTGGAGGTGTTTGTTGTTACTAGCTAATGTTGTAATTAATTAATACCTGGGACAATTTTGGGTAACACTTTACTTTACAGTGTCATTGTTACACATGTACTTACTGTAGTAATAACTAGTAATTATGCATAATTACATGCAATTAACCCCAAACCAAACCCTCATCCTAACCCTAACCCAATGTATTTTTATTGTCATTACTCAATACTTAAATGTATAACTACACTGTAATACTGACACCTTGAAATAAAGTATAACCCAAATTTGCAAACAATGTCCTCAGAAGTTAGAGAAGAGTTTGTGTGTGTGTGTTTGTGTTTAAAACAATGTGGATTTACTTTTAAACTGTGACATATTTGGAAGTTTAGCATGTGCAGGATGATGATACATCAGCCAATTTGTTATTATTGTGGAAAAATAGAAACGTTTGCTCATTTAGTTTTTATAGCACAAAATGTTAAATATTAAAAGAGGGGTGAATTGGCCCCCTACCTGGGGAAAGAAATCTCCATCCCTCCTCACCCCCAGATAAACATTTACAGAATCTATTAATTAAATTTGATATATAATTCTTATTAATATTTATTTACTTTTAAAGTGTTATTAATGTAAAATATACTTAATCAACTACTATTCTATTAAAAATATATATATTTTGACAATTTTGACAATGACAGAAAAAGCAGAATACTAGTAAATGAGTTTCATCTGAAAGGTAAAATGATTATATGACCTATTTATTGGTATATGAATATTTACATTTGTATTGCTCATATTTTAATTGAAGATATGTTAGACTAGAATACTCAACTAACCAACAGGCTTTAATGAAAGCAAAGATGCCTGAAATGTACATCTAATTCATGCGATTCATCTTACCCCAAGGGTCTCATTTTATCTTTTAACTTCAAAGTAAATATATTCAGGAAAAAATGACAAAAAATAAGCATAGCATTTTTTTATCAAAAGTGCTGAGATTTTGTGTCATGGTCAGAATTAAAAAATATGTGTCATCTGATCTTACCCCATGTTACCCTATATATAGCCTTCTTTTAAAATCCCCAAAATTAAAGTTGGGTTTAGGATATGGGTTAGTCAATTGCAGAAAAGCTTCCATTTTAAGTGGTCAGCTTTTTAAATGCCTTTATCCATTTATTTAATTATTTTTCTTACGCATCATGTGTATAGTTCACATTAAAGACATTTAAAACCTAAAAAACTCTCTCTTGTGCCCCCTAGTGGAACTTCTAATCCTCCTAATATAGACTCGTAATTGGTTGCTCAACTTGTATTTTCATTTTGCCTATTCAGCATCAACATCTCAGCTTCGTGCCTCTTAAAACACTCTTCCCAGCTGCAGGATAACAGGACACTCGCATCCCAAACTGACCGTGTGTTTACAGCGGCACGCTGTCCGTGGTGCTGAACCCTCTTGGGGACCATTGACGACCTTTCCTGGTCCTTCGTTTGCTTACATGATTAAATTGTCCGAGACTTAAGATTTAACACTTTGTCTTAGGCTTTGACAAAGGCACAACAAGGTAACGAGAGCGAACAAACACAGATGAGCGTGCGAATCAATAGTCACAATTATCGCGTCTCAACAGTTTCATCAGTTCATTAAGCAAGCAAAAGACCGACCCGTGACCCTGCTTTTAATTAAAGGGCCCGACGAAACCGTACAGAGAGACTCCAAGCTGTGCATCTAAAAGCCACTGTACACATATCAAACTGTTTGTGGACAAATCGATTGTGCATGTGTCTCGTAATCAAGAGGAGACTGACATCTCATGAATTGCAAATTAAAGTGGAAGCCTTGAAGATTAATCCATGCCACAGATGGAGCAAAAAAATGACTAAGGCTGTCAAATAGCATGTATGTGTCTATATACAGTAGCCTACACAATATTTTTAATAATAATCTAATAATAAAAATTACTTAGCATTAGTAATTTTATTTGGTCATTCGGAAGGTTATGCCTGACTATTTCAATTGTATCTTTAAAGAAAACGATTATGGAGTCAATTTTGAAAGGACTTTTCAGTCATTTTCGGAAAACAATCATTTTGTGATGATTCATTGTCTTTTGGCGCCCTAGCGCCAAAACATTTTTGAACCAAAGGACCCATTCAGGGTTGCGCAATATTTAAAGAAATTCAAGAATGAAAACAAGGATTTGAGCCTGAGACATACACAGTGGCGGTTCTACACGGAGGCCTAGGGAGGCCCGTGCCTCTGTAGAAATTTCCATGGCCACCCCTGTGGCCCCCCCTGTGCTGACCAAAAAATAAAAATAAAAAATGAATTATGACTTTATTATGATTTTACACGCGAGCGCCAAAAGCGGAACTAACGTGACGGAACGTTCTACACGGGTAAATTAGAGCGGCGCCGGCCGCGTAAGTGACTCGTATCTCGTAAGTAACTGGTTGTTCCTGCACAATGTTGTGATGTTAACCACGTGACTTCATCTGTCTTGGCTGTTGCATTGCGATACCATACATTTGAGTAAAGTAATCAACAGGTTATTATTGCCCGTGTTAAGTAGAGAGGGATGGTTAGGCAACGAAATGTAATGCACGTTTTTTTTCTTCCGATAGTTATCTTGAAACGAGGAAGGGACATAGCGTCCTTTTTTGTTAACAAAATCAATATTGTCAATATGGATCTAATGTTTCTTTTTTTAAAGTAAATTCTAGGCCTACATTTTTTAAATGCATGCAATACATGCAGATATGCTCTACCAATCAAAAGTTTGGAAACGGTATTTTGGTTGTTTTTGAAAGAAGTCTCTTCTGCTCACCAAGGCTGCATTTATGTTATTATAAATACAAAAAAGCTCTAAAATTGTGAGATATTATTAAAATGTAAAATAACTGTTTTTTATGTGAATATATAGTAAAGTGTAATTGTGATCAAAGCTGAATTTATCATCATTACTCCAGTCTTCAGTGTCACATCATCCTTCACAAATCCTTGATAATAATCATCAACATTAATAAACCTACCTTTTTTGCACCTGCACTCACTCTTGTACAAATGTTGTAATAAATGTTTATATGATTGTAAAGTAAAGAAGTTAATAATCTTTAAATATAATTTGTTACCATTTTTAATGTGCCCCTCTGGTTAAACACTGGCCCCCCCTTGGCCCCCCTAGTAAAAATTGTCTAGAACCGCCACTGGACATACAATATTGTGAGTTCATTTTCAATGGATTGCATACTGTTGTTTAAGAACAATGACGAAGCTGACGATTTTTTTTTTCAGTCACTTTAGTTGTAAATTGTATGCAATGCGTGCCATTGCCGTCTAACCTGACTGAGGTCTGTTAGCTACACCGTAAAAAAATATTTTCATGATTCATCACAGCTTTTTTTTTTCTTTTTTCAAATTAACTTCAATAATTAATGTGGCTCAGATAACAATATTTTGAGTTTCTGTTGATTAAACCAGTCGCCTTCATTGTATTAACTGAAAATTTTAATTTCAATGAGCTCAAAATTTAAAATTATAACTTTATTTTGAGTTAAATCAACAGTTATTGATTCTAATATATATATATATATCAATCATGGAGTCAATTTTGAAAGGACTTTTAAGTAATTTTCGGAAAACAATCTTCAAAGATTTGTCGTCTTCTAGCGCCCCTGGCGTCCAAGCACAAATTGATTTTTGAACCAATAGATCTATTATCATAGATGTAGAGATCCTGAGAGAAACCACTCATGGGGCCTATATTGTTGCTATGCCAGAAAAAAAAATGTTTCTGGCCGACTTGTAGTTTTCAAGATATGCGAGTAGCCTAATTTTCAAGATCCACCGCAACCTTTCATTTAAAGCTTCCATGGCACCTTCCAAACCACCCCCGCCCATAATTCACTCCAAAAACTCGCTCCAATCGAATGCTTCAGAGGTGTCCTTTGTCACCGATAAATTATTCATGAGCGTTCAATCCGATCAGTTATTCTGTTTATCCGAGTCCTCTCAGGCGCCCGTCGCTTTCTTTCTTCTTGATCTCAGAGGCGCGTCCTAAATAGCGGCAATATTTCGCTAAACGCTCCGTCTTGCACCCCACAGGCGGAGCACAGTGTTGAGTCAGGGTGGAAGATATTTCAACAGTCTTAATGAGGAGCCCGGAGCGATTTGCGTACATGCGCAAGGGCAGCAGATGTCGAGCAGCGCTCCCGGGAGACTCGGTCCGCGGAATTTCATCATCGTGTCGGGATGACCCTGCGCTATCCCGGAGAGGAGAATAAGAGAAAGGCTTGTGTACGTGGTAAATCACCTTTACAATGGATTGTAATCATGAGCCCCTAAAGGACTAATGCATGAGCGGCCCCCTTCCCCGTCCAAAAACTAATCTGAAACGAGTTCCTTGCGCGAGCTGGCTATCAATGCAACTTACGACTTAGTATAGTCTATTGGGCCAAGTTGATGAGCCAATATCACTTCTAATTCACAATCAGAGTTGTCAACAGTCAACTGCCTAATTCCCTCTAATCGGACCGACAAAACCGCACTCCTTCAAAGACAGTCCACAGGAACGAGTATATTATTGCAATAATGCTTGCCTGCTTATCTACAGCATGCTCCTCTGTATGCTTGAGATAAGAGTTTTTTATTAAGAGGGCAGCAGTAATGTCCTGTGTTCGCCTTTCAAAGCACAGCAAATAACCGCCTTTATCTTGCGTATTAAGCCTCGTATTTAAACTGCTCAGTAACAGCCCGGTTTTGCATTCGGCTGCTCAGAAATCACGCACCAGGGAGTCTTCTGCTGGATCCGCTTTGGTGTTGAAGGATCTGGCGTTCAAAAATAATAGCAAGTTTTAAAATGAGTCTGTCATCGCCGCAACAAAGCTATAATTTAATAAATAAATAAATAAATAGATGTTACAGTTTCAGAAGTTTCTTTCACAGATCAACTTACTACATGAAACAAAGCACATAAGGGTATTTCATGTAAATAATAATAGTTCAAATTCATTTATTTATAAATGCATAATTGTATGAAATGTCTATAGGCCTATTTATCTGTGTAAAGATTAAAGGGTTAGTTCACCCCAAAATTAAAATTCTGTTATTAATGACTTACCCTCAAGTCATTACACACCCGTAAGAACACAAATTAAGATATTTTTGATGAAATCCGAGAGGTGAATGACTCATCCATAGACAGCAATTTAACCACCACTTTCAAGGGCCAGAAAGGTACTAAAGACATTGTTAAAATAATCCATGTGACTGCAGTGGTCCAACCTTAATTTTATGAAGTGGCAGGAATACTTTTTGTGCGCAAAACAAAGCAAAAATAATGACTTTATTCAACAATCTCTTCTCTTCTGTGTCATTCTCATACGCTGTTTACGTCAGAACAGCGATTCATTTTTGGCCGGCTCCTGTGTTAATATCACACACGTGCGTCGTGCTGCTCACGTGAACAGCGTCGGCCAATACCGAGCTCGCGTTCTGACGTAAACAGCGTATGAGAATGACACAGAAGAGAAGAGATTGGTTAACGAAGTTGTTATTTTTGTTTTGTTTTTGAACCACTGCAGTGACGTGGATTATTTTAACAATGTCTTTAGTACCTTTCTGGACCTTGAAAGTGGTGATTAAATTGTGGCCTATAGGGGATTAAAAAAGCTCCTGGATTTCATCAAAACTATCTTAATTTGTGTTTTCCGAAGATGACCGAAGGTCTTACGGGTTTAGAACAACATCCTGGATGTTGGAACAACCTCAACAGGGTGAGTAATTAATGACAGAATTTTCATTTTTGGGTGAACTGACCCTTTAAGACGATTATCGTCGCAATCCCACACTAATGTTCCTTTTAAAAACACCAATAAAACTATGGAATCTCATCAGTATTAAGCAATAAGCAGCTTAGCAAATGAGCAGTGTCAGAAATTAAGTAAATATGATTTAAGCAGCCTTGTCAGCAATGAAGAACACGCATCACTTACCGCGCACGCGAGGAATTGCAGCGAGGCGCGCGCGCTGGTTGAGCATCAAGCGCGAGAGCGCACACTAGCCACGAGGATGTCAGAGCGGAGAGAGAGAGAGAGAGAGAGAGAGAGAGGGAGAGTGAGAAAGAGGTGGAGTTGTTCAAGGTAGTCCTCAACAGGCTCGCGCGAGTTCACTCCTAAACCTGCAGTGTAGACAAGGCGTGGACTGCCTATCCAACCAGGATGTATGCCAGAAGCGCATATGGATTGTATGGGGTTCTTGAGCGCTTTGACGAGTGTCAACATTTGGATGTGTGATTTTATACGCGGCAAGTGATTAGGAACAAAAACGGACGATCTAAATGAGTCAACAGTTGGATGTACCTGAGCGGGACCCTCTGGATAAGAGCAGGACACTGCTTTGGAATCAGAGAGGACCATCTGTAAAATGACTCGGAACTCCAGAGCGCTGAGATGACTTCTGCACGTTTGCTGTAAGCAGGGCGAGGAAATAGATTCACAGCCGCACAATGGATTTACCAAACTCTAACGGGTCATCTGGGACGGAGAAGCAGAAGCCCGGTCTGATTGACTTGGGGACGTTTTTCGTGGACGCGGACATCATTTTTGGATTTACTAGTCATCTGTTAAAGCGCAAAGCCAAGGTAAGCATATCGCAGCTTTTGAGAGCACAAAAGACTCCACAAGTGAGTCTAAAAACACTTATTGTCATATTCCAAGGCTGTATTTTGGGGTTCATTGGTGATGTGCGGCGCTTCAGCACCACGAACAGCTCTCAGCGTCCCCGATCGCGCTGTTAGCAACTTCCTTAAAAGCATCCAACATATTTTAAAGTGCCATCGCAACTTACACCATCCATTTTGTATATCATTTTTCTTCCTTTTATGAACTTTGTGCTTGATTAAAAGTTTTTAAACGGTTGAAAGGTTTCAGCAATTCAACCCAGTTATAAAGATATACGCGTAATATGAGTACAAAGGCTACAGTTGTCCGTTTCAAAGGCGAAAATAAAAAGGAGAGCCAAAGACTGATGCGTTAAGCTGATGTTAATGTTCAAAGAAATGTTTTGCAACAGTCTGATACATATTATAGACGCTCACAAAAAAAGCGCCACATTTCTGCTTTGTTCGCCCACGTTAAACGGCGCGTTATTGATGATTTATTGGACCAGTTGCGCTGTCACCGATAAAGGTTTCATTGTGGGTTATTTGAGTATTTGGGATGAAATTTAAAATCACGTGATCCCAGCATACACATCATCAGCATAAACTATTTAGCGACGAGTAATTAAATATTCAAACATTTCCACAATTTCTTGCAAACCGAGAGGTTTGTAAGATAGCCTACAGTTAAAGAAAACACCAGAGGGTGGCGCCAGAGTAATAAGCAAAAGAAATCGCCCCTAATCTCTCAGTCAACACAAGTGAACCGCAACATAAAAGATGACGTAATTTATGTTAGAAGCAGTCATTTATTTATTTATTTATTTATTTTTTAATTTCAGACATACAAATAGTCAAATGAGTTTATGGACTGTTTCTTATAATAATACGAATGCTTTTTTTATTATTATTGTGAACCCTTGTACATTGTGTTCAGTTTGGTTAGGTAAAGCACATTCCCATCACAAAACACACAATTAATTACGCAGTTAATTAAATGGTGAATTCACTTATCCAACTTTGTTTGTGCACAAGCAGCCTATAAACAAATGAAACGGCACATCAGTGTTTGTTTGAAATGCTACTGAACGCTCTGAGCGCAGCTCCGCCCCTCCAAACAAGTGACCGAGCCGCGCGCACTGACAGCAGTCAAACTTCACTCTCGTGTACGCGCGTCGTCATGGAACTACAGCAAAGCAAAACTTTACGGGAATTTTCTTATGCCTTGTCATTGGCGTTCCCATCACTGACTATCAATGAACTGTGTTCCTAATTAATGTGTGTGGAAAATAGAGGCGCAATAAAGTGCATTAGATGTCCGCAGTGTTTTGATCTTATATACCGAGATGACGGATTTAACACAAGGGAACGCGCAAGGAGAGTTCCAGAGGAGCCGGTCAACTGTAAGTCCTCTTATAAACACCAACTGATGCTGAGAATTGAATACTCACCTTTGCTGTTTGTAGCTGAATGACGTGCAACACATTAGAAAGTCTAAACACACTTTTATGTTACCTTTTATGTTATTTACACTCTGGTGAAGCTACAGTCTAATAAACAGTTGGTAATATGCAATGGAAATGTATAGTTAGATAGTTAAATTGGTGTTCTTTCTGCACTTTGTTGCCTTTCTAAAAGGTGGAAGGCTGTTCGAGCGGAGAGTCTTCGCTATCACTTGAGCTGAGCCCGAGGAAGAGACTGTCAGCGGAGGAGGAAATGTGTGCCAGCAGACCACCACCTGAAGGCGCAGGAGCCGTGAGCGTCTCTGAATCAGACAGGGACGAGACTAGGCCAGATCTGTGCAAGCAGTGCCTGATGACTGCAGCTGAACTGAGGAGACAAGCCCTCGCTCTGTCTGACCCCGCTTCCTTAAAGGTCAGTGAGTGAAAACATTATTTTGATGCTACTTGCAAGGCACGAACGAGACAGTGGAAACCTTGTTGCTGTATTTTTAGTAGTGATTGAAACTGATAATGTTATCTTTCGAGGATCTGCTTTGATTCGTGTAGAAATGCATGACTAAGAAGCTTTTGTAAGTGTCGAGGAGCACTTGACTTTCACCTGAGCCTCAAAACTCTGGAAGTTGTTCTCTTTGTTATGTTCTGTCACTCTGCTCTTTTCAAAGCATTTTGAAAGCCTCACATAAATCAGATTGAATGCCTCTTAAAAGCCATTTTGTGTAAAATCTCATGATCTGACGAAAAGTTGACACAAATAAGCCCTGTCTTTCTAGTTTTACGACCCCCTTATCAGAAAACCGATATCCTATTCAGACTCCTATTCACAATGTTCACCCAGTCATCAAAAGGTTAATCTTTTTACTATACCTTCACAGAGAGCAAATATTTCAACAACCTCTTTTGCAAACTATAGGCTTTGTTGTACTTTAGAATGCTTTCAAGTCATAATTGGTCTGAAATGCATACAGGCTTGAATAAAAGCGTGAGCATGGCTTCACCACATAACTTCCTTAAAATGCTGTTTGAAATGGCTCATTGCTGGATGTTTGGTTTATGGTCAAACTGGTGATGAAGCCTCATCAAGCCTTTGAGTGGGATGCTTGGAGTGAGATGTGAGAAGCTCAGCTGTGTGGCGTGATGTGCCCCTGTGCTTGCCAGTGCTGTAAGTGGATGGGCATGATATAAAGAGAGCAATCTGGACGAAAAAAATGAGCTATTAAAGCTCTAAAGTGACTGAAAAACTCTTATAAAATGTGAGGTTACTTGTAGATTTCGAGTGCTCTTTTAAGTAATATCACATGAGCAAGAATGCTTTCGTCTGATGATTCAACTCAATTAACAAAAAGAGTAATTTGTTTTTTTCATAAATGAATTAGTTCTTTTGAATGAATCATTTGAGTACATGATTCAATAACTCAAAAAGAGAGTCACTTGATTCCTTTCTGAATGTTTTTTAATTATGAAAGGATTGAACAAATTGGTTGACTAAATTAATCAATCATGAAGTTTTATTCCTGAACAAATCCACGTTTTTGGGTGAATGATTCAAAGATAAGCTCTTAAAGAGAGTCGCTTGTTTCATATCTGAATAAATCAGTGTTTTTGAACAAATTATTTGAGTGAATGATTCAAAGACTACCTCATGAAATACAGGCTGTATCTGAAATCACATGCTTCCTTTGATGCATGCTGTGACGAAGGAAGTATGTTCGAATTCACAGTATTCATAAACGTGTAAGCAAAAAGTGCCTGGATGACCTATTTTTTCCGGCAATTTTCTGAAGTGTGCATACAATGGACAATTTACAATCCCACGAGGCCACAGGAGACGATTCATGTATGACAGTGAAGTGACACAAATGATGCTGGTAGGTCACATGATAATGATAATATGCCGAATGTAGTACGTCTGAATTACATTCATACTACACGATTTTAACGATTGTAAACTTAATCAAAATGTCTACCTACTCAAGAGTATATGCGATTTCGGACACAGCCACAACAACCTGTTTCATTCTTTAATGAATCAGCATTTTTGAACAAATCATTTGAGTGAATATTTCAAATGACTCATTGAATAAATCAGTGTTTTAATAAATGGTTTACCTCTTAAAGAGATTAGCTTGTTTCATTCCTGAATTAATTTGTGTTATTGAGCAAATCTCTTGAGTGAATGATTCAATGGCTCACTAATAAACATCATCACTTGTTTTATTACTGAATGAACCAGGAACAACTGAACTAATTGACACTTCGCAAACAGTTTGATTGACAGGCGATCTGACCAATCAAACCCAGAATATGCCATTTTATCCGACAAAGCAGTCAGGGGAGTAGCCAATAGTAGATTAACGTTGGTGAAATGTCATTTGGTCAATTGGCTGCCCGAATGGTTCATTGACTAATGAGTTTTTTTAAAAAAAACAAATCACTTGAGTGAATGATTTAATGATTCACTCATAGAGTCATCTGTTTCATTTGAGTTTTGATGACTCATTAAATAAATATGTTTTATTAATGAAAAGTTTGAATGAGTCAATTAATGATTACATCATAAAAAGAGTTACTTGGTTCATTTCAGAGTGAATCAGTGTTTTTCAGCAAATCATTTGAGTGAATGATTCAATGATTAACTCATTAAGAGAGTCACTTGTTTTGTTATGGAATGAATCAATGTCTTTGAATGAATTGGTTGAGTGCATAATTTAATGATTTACTTATAATGGGAATCATTTGAGTGAGATTCAAATAAATCACTCATAAAGATAGTCACCTGATTTGTTTCTGAATGCATCAGCATGTTTGAACAATTCACTTGAATGAATGACTCCATGACTCACTCATAATGAGAGTCACTTGCTGCAACCTACTTTGGTAACAATATAACCTGCAGAAAGAGTCTCTGTGAAATCCCCACCGTTAACTCACAGAGTGACAGTTTGTCTGGAACACGGAACACAGATTAGTGGCATGGTGCAAACAGTGAAAAGTTTCAGTGCTGTTGGAAATGCACTCTAGAAATGCTGCTCGACCAATCAGGTTTGAGGCCTGAAACAAATGGAGGACAGACTTTGTTTATTTTGAAATAAACTCAAAATCACAAAAAAAAAAAAAAAGAAATCTCACAAGAAAATGAAACTATCCAGTTTGCCACCCTTGCGTTGCAGTTTTCTGAATGCTGGTAAACTGAAGCAATAAAATCATTCGCCATTGTTTGTTTGGAAGTGTTCACAGTCTATCAGCTCATTCCTAAAGCCATTTTTTTTCTCTCAACCTTCCGTTTCTAGAGTTTTCAACAGCTTTTCTTACTTTCACACACTGTTTTCATGCAGAATATTCGAGTGCCAGTTTCTGAGAGTCTGTCGATAGGGGAGGGGCTATTGGAAGTGGCCCATTGTTTTGGGAAACAATGCTTATCTCCCCCCTGGTCCATCGACATTGGGGGGAGAAAACAGTCGAGCGGACTAGCTGTGGAGTCTATGGAGGAAGTGGAGACCCAGTTGACCTTCATCATGCATTCAAAGTGTTCCTGTATACTCCTCACCAAATTCCCACCACAGTTAAATATAGGCTGTCGACTTTTTATTGTTGTCTGACTTGCTGCTTGGGTTAGCCTCAGGTTTTCCCCCCTCCTTCGCTTTCTTTTGTGGTTGTGTTTCAAGAGAGATCTCATGCTTAGGTAGAATTACAAGCCCTCCGGTTTGCTTTGAACCCCCCCACCCTCAAGTTCTCTTCTCTCCAGGTTACCTCGGGGGATAAAGATAGGGCTTTCGTGTGGGTGTGCATCGGTGTTGGTGGATGCGTATGACCTCGTCCCACCCTAAGATGTGTTATTTGGTTAGTTCCAGAGATTCTAATGTACTCACTCATTCTCATCACCAGTGGTTATCCGAAATCACCCCAAGTTTGGCTGGCCGTTTCACTCTGGCTCTTTGCCCTGTGTGGTCCGCTCCAGGTGTGGGGGATAAAGCGATGGGGTCAAGGCGGAGAGGTTATGCCTCTATCGGCCCCTCTGCTCGATGGCTTAATGAGACTGTGGAAGCATTGGCCATGGGAGTCCTGCTTTCCCTGGAGTTGGGAAAAGAAAGGATGCTTTGTCCAGCTGGAGATGTGTGGTGGTTACCTGACCTGAACTTAGAGACTCAAGCGATATGGTTCTAGATGAGAAGCTACAGAGGGCTACTGTTTATCAGCTCCTACCAAAGTGTGGGTGGCCTGTAGGCTTAAATCCTGGGTTTAAATTGGTTGAGTTTTCATTATTCTTGATTTTCAATTGCGATTCACACCTGCTCCCCCCTCATATGTTTATTATGAAAATTGCTCTCAGTTTGCTGGTAAAGTATGGGAACTGCAGCACTCAATAAGTTTCAGATATCAGGCTGCCCTAATGACCCAGCTGCACTTCAGTGGTTCATACTAGAGCTCATTTATTCCCAGCCAGCTTGTGTTGGCAAGGAGTACTGGCCTCTTGGTCAATTATTTTTGTGTAATTGCTGAAATATATGGGGGTGGGGGTGGGGAGTGTACAATTTTTTTTAGCAATTTATTTGAATAAAATATGATAAAATCATTTTATTATCATAAAATTGTATCATGAATTATATGGCACATGTTTATTGATTGTTAATATCTAATCCAATCCAATCCATCCATCCAATCTTTAGATTTCTCTACTTTTATCAAATAATCACAATCACTGAGTATTATGTACACAATACATACAGTTGGTTAACAAATTATACGGTTAGATTCTTTAATGTATTTGTGATGTTTTAATAAAACTTAATACCATTGAAAGGGATAGTTCACCCCAAAATGACAATTCTGTCATTATTTACTCACACTCAGGTTGTTCCAAACATTTATGAATTCCTCTCTTCTGCTGAACACAAATTAAAATAAAATTAAAGATGGATTGTTTCAACCTATGTTTAGGTCAAATATTTAGGTCAAATATTTTTTGACCCAAACATTTTTTAGAGGGTGGTATGGAAATAATACTTTGAGGGGCCATCGACTGTTTGGTTACCAACATTTTTCAAAAAATCTTTTATGAGTTCAGCAGGAAAAATATTAATACAGGTTTGGAACAACCTGACGGTGGGTAAAGGATGACAGAATTTTCATTTTTGGGTGAACTATCCCTTTAATACAATTGCACAACAGTGGTGGTATGCAAATGATGAAAAATAATGGCACAAAATTTAATGACAATTTGATCCTCAGAAGGGCTCAATAAGCAACCCGGTACCTTGAAAATCTCTCTTTATTTCCAAAGGGTGTTCTACGAAAGGTTGAGGCTTATACACAAACTTTAGGTGGATCTGTGAAACAAATTTGACATATATAACATCCAAACTGACATAATGGAATGTAATGTGAATTTTAAGTACCGACAAACTGAAAATTGACCATGTATGTATTGGCAAGTGCACCAAAACAAATTTTTCAAAAGTGAAATCTTAAAATTTGCTCAAAAGTGAGTTCCTTCCAGGAAATGCATGGTCAGCACTCCAGCCTGCTGTGTGACAGGCCATTTCTTTACGGTCTTCTCCTAAGCACACGATCGCAGGTGGCAATTAGTCTTTCTTTACGCCCCACAGCTTTTAATGGCTTCACTCTTTTTCACCAGGTTTGCTTTCAGCCCACACAATCCTTTGTTTTATTATTTATTACCAGTGATTCCTTCACCTGATATCAGTGAGGAATGGTCTCTTCTCTTCAAACAATAAAGAAGCTCTTCCCTCAGTAGTTCATTCACTTCAATGTCAGGGCACTTAACACCTGAACAATGCCTGAGGATGGAATGCCTGAAAGCTCAACATGGGACAATGGACAAAGACTTCATTGCCTACAATGATTGGCACTTAACTAGTCACAAAGCTTCAGCACATTACCCAAGACTCGCAATTTAAAAAAATGGCCAGCGTTAACCCTAAATCATATGCCTGGCTACGATAACCATTAACCAGTGAGAATGTATCTGAGACGTCTAATGTCAAACTCTTTCACTCCACTGGCTGTCTGCATCGATTACAAGATCATTCAACAAAATTTAAGGCCATACGCACCTGGGTTAGAACAATCTACGGTATGGAATGTGGCGTTCCCAATCCCATTATTGTGATGATGAAGGACTACATGGTATATGGTATCACGTTTAATAAGATGAATATGCGCTTGGGGGCGGCCGTCATTTCATCTCCATTGTCCAAAGAAAGGCACTGAAATGGCTGTCATCAATTATAATGACCACTACAGTTCTAAGGGTCTATAAGCTCTCTGTTGTGACATGTAAGAAGTTTAAAGTCCGTTCACAAGGCAGGTCGAAAACACCTGCATCCCTCCGTCCTTCAAATTCTGTGTGAAACCTTAGATGATGGATGTAATGAGAATACTTAGCTCTCATTTGCTGTCAGTCATCTCCTTGAACTCTCTTGTGACCAGACCTCCTAAACCCCCCCTGGGAGGATCATCTAAAGCAAAACTAGATGGATTTGCAGTTTGCCGTTTTCATTTTGAACACTTAACCCCTGCGGCCGTGTGTCTAAATGTGCGTATGAGCGACACTGGGCCTTTAACTGCTGCATGAAAGGTCAGTGTGCTTGGCTGCTATGGGAGGAAAATCATAACAAAGTATGAAAATTGGTGGACTGTGCCTGATTAGACTACATTGTTTTGGACCATAAAGATGGAGATATTTTAAAGGGCAGAGGCTAATTGTCTCCTTCAATTTGTTGCTGCGTAAGCCACTTAGATGTTATATTGTCGGCCAAGGCTCAGCAGAAGTATTATGGAAAATCTCTTACAGGCTTGAAAAGAATTACATTTTAAAGCAATTCTAGTTTAAAAAGCAAAACCTCCAACTCTTTGCATTCTCAAAAATAAAGGTTCGAAAAGATGGTTTTTGCTTTGGCCTTTAAGAACCATTCTGGGTTCTGAAAAGAAACTTTAAGTGAACAGTTCCTAAAAGAACCATTTTTTCTTAGTGTTAGAACAATTTAATAACCTGAAGAACCCCTTTCCATGCACTCTGAAAAATAAAGGTTCTCCTGGAAGAACCTTTAATATTCATGGAAACTTTCCATTGTATGAAAGGATCTTTAGAGTGGTTCTTAAGTTTATTAAAATGTTCTTTACACTAAGAAAAAAAATGGTTCTTTTAGCACCTGTTCAGTGAAAGGTTCTTTGCAGAATCCAAAATGTATGGCATCACCGTGAAAACTCCCTTTTGGAACCTTATTTTATGAGCGTATAAAGAACCTTTTGTTCGGGTTCCATTGATGTTAAACGGATGAATGTAAATTTTGTCATTATTTACGCATTCTCAAGTTGCCCCAAACCTGTATGAGTGTCTTTCTTCTGTTGAGCACAAAATATATTTTAAAGAATATTGGAAAACCAGACAGTTGATGGCACCCAGTTACTTTCATAGTAGGAAAAAAATACTGTGAAAGTCAATGGGTGCTGTCAACTGTGTGGTTACCAACATTCTTTAAAATATCTTCTTTTGTGTTCAACAGAAGAAAGACACTCATACAGGTTTGGAACAACTTGAGAAATCATTTTTGAATGAACTATCCTTTTAAAGGTTCTTTATGGAACCGTAGATGCCAAGAACGTTTGAATGTAGGCCATCCTCTTTTTATTGAGTAAAATGTGTCAATAAGGCAGACATTGTCGTGAGCTCATCTGAATTTTCAGGTTGCTTAATAGATTGAAATGTGTCAATGAGCCTTATGCTTTCGTTTGCTCATCTTAGTTTTCAGGTTACTTTAAATGTGACTGCGTGCCCAACGGCATTGTTCAAATGTTTATTCCAAAGACTTCAATTATTTCCTCACGCCCCTACCAGAGAAAAGCTCACAGTTCTCACGAGAAGCGAGGCTGGTTGAAGTGGAGTTGAAGGTCTACTGGAAGTCCTGGTTCGACTTGCTCGTCCCATTCTTCACTCTTAACCCTGCAGGGGAGGTTTGCCTATAGCACATGCCAGAGCAGTCACTATAAATCACTCAATTTTATTGCCTTTATTAGTTTCTCATTCAGTTCTGCTCCTGTGCCCTTTTCACGTACTTTCATATGCTAGGGGTTTACAAGAAATTCAAAGCAGTTTATAAGAACAAAACAACAGGAGAATTGTGACGATCATGGGGCGGATCATATCCGTCAAACATTTTTATGTCAACCCTCACCTGATACATTGAAATGTCTTTTCGTTCCAAGTCTCTGATGTTATTTGAAAGAAAGCATTTTATGATTAATGGGTAAATTACATAAGATGGTTCATGATAAAGAATAAGAAAAATCTTTTTTAAAACACATAAGCTAAGTTCTAAGTTCTTAGAAATGAACATTTTGCATTTATGTTGCTTTCATATACTTTTGAAAAACATTTACATTTTCAAGAGTTTACATTTTTAATGTATTTATTAATTGTTTTATTTTAATTTTAAACACTTTAATATATATATATATATATATATATATATATATATATATATATATATATATATATATATATTATGCCTTAATTATTAATTCATAAATACCTTCAAGTTTTTGAGGAATCGCACCACAGTTTTTAAACAAAAATGATGATGTCATGTTTTGCTTCCCGGATGTTTGTGTAAGTTGGTTGCAAATGACTTTGATCACACCTGTTAATGCAAATATTAATAAGCAGTGAAGCAGTATTTTTTTAAATAAAACATTAAAGGTTTTTATTAAACTAATTTCTGGCAAAAAATTAAAAAATGAATTTTTATTCCGAATTCAAAATGCAAAAACATATTCATCATAGAACAGGTGTATTTTTTTTCATTGTTTGAATGAATTGCATTATAATGTATTAGAATTTCAATTTAAAATATCAATTTAATAGACATATTATCACTGATATATGTTTTAAAAATATACACTAATCCAGAAATGCTGAAAGACCTTGACAGCATGAAACTGCTCAGCCGATGTAAAACCGTCAATACTGGTAGCATTTTAATACCCTTATAGAAAAACCACATGAATTCCACGTGTTCCACATGTGACAAACAAACAAAATGTAGGAAAACATGTTACCAACATGTGGAAAATGTGTTTTTTTTTGTACCAAATGGTGAGTTTGAATTATATTTAACAGTGTGGGTTCACTCACCTTACCGAGGTTCAGACCTCCAAATCAAGAGATGGACGTCTTATTCACGTCGCTCTTGTGTTCCTCTTAACCTCTCAACCCAACGCCGACCATAGGAAAACCAGAATGTAAACCACAGGAAATGATGGGTTGAGAGAGCCAAGTTCTACATTGCATTATTGATGTTTATTCCGGTGAGCCCTGCTATCTGATTCTCAATCAGTGAGTGTTTAAACTCATTGTTTGCTTCCGGGCTGTTTCACTGTTAAGCTGTGTGCTCAGCTGATATGACTATGATAAGCTCTTCCTAAATTGTTTTACTCTCAGTCTCAGGACTTTGATGTTAAAACAAAGCTCTTGTTTTGCATTTGTCTTTCTCATGACATGTATTGATGCTCACAGATATATGTATAACAAATTTCCAAGGAGGTTATTTGCATATTGAAACTTTGGCCTATTTACTGTTTCATGTAGATTGTTCAGACATGTTGTTTGAAGCTGTCAAATATAAATCTTGAAGCACTTGTAGTTACTCTTTTGTCCTCTAGAGGCATATGGGCTTCTCTTTTGAATGCGTTCTTGACCATTGGTTTTTGAGCTGTTGTAAGTGGTTTTATATTTAACCAGTCAGATCTTTAGCTGTTTCTCAGTTGAACTTTTTTTTCAAAAGTATCTACTGACTTTTATTTATTTATTTATTTTTTTAGAGCTTAAATTAATTAAATGGATTTTTAAAAAAGCATTTGAAGATTTAAGAAAAAATTCTCAGAACTAACTTCACTTTTAAAAGTATTTTTTTAATATTATTAATTTATTTTAATTTAATATATATAATTTAAAACCCTTTTTATTTAAAACTATTTAATGTGAAATATTTTGATAATAAATAAATAAATGCAATGTAATGTAAAGAAAGAAAACAATTTCAAAAAGAGAGATGCAGCCCCAGTTATAACTTAACTCTCATTCTGTATTTTACCCCTGGCTGCCAACAGCAAGAGGAAACTTCTCAATGTTGTAGGGTGTGACACAGGAAACAGGCTGAAGAGGGTTTGAGCTGAAGGCTGTGTAACTGTGTGTGCATTAATGCTCGAGTGCATTGGCATATGTGTGGTGTCAGACTGTTTGGGAATCCACACCACTGAATCTGTGTGGAAAGAGAACATCCAGGAATGTTCCAAGCAATGTAATTTCTATTGTCTGTCATTCCTCTCTCTGTCCAGTCCTGCCTCCTATTACACTAAATGTCAGGCCGACTGCAGGCTAGCACATAATAAGAATGCGGCGTACCGAACCAGCTCTGACTATTTAGATTTGATCACATATGGCTATCAGCTGATCAGTATAATGTCTCTTTGATTTTGTTCTCATAGGCTGCATTAATTTTCATCTCAAGAAATTGAAGTGTATAATTTGATCCAGTGGTTCTCAACTGGTTTTTCTTTAAAAATAAAAAAAGTGTTTTACTTTTTAAGTATTTTCATGCTCTGAAACAAATAATTCACCACACAAAACCCATTGTGGTCAGCACAAAAAAAGATGTTTTTAAGTTCAGATGACATTGAGAATAGAATAGAAGAGAGTAGAATAGAATAGAATCTTTAGATATCACCACAAAACCTCTGGAATCATTTTATGTAGACTATTTGAGATGTTTTCACCATAGAACAGCACAAGGAAATTCGCTTTTGAGAAACCAGAGGTTAAGTGCCTTTCTCATGGCCCATTGATGATGGCTCACTTCTTGTAGAGATTGAACTAGAAGCTAAACTTCATGTTAATGTTAATAACCGCATGAAATCAAAATGGGAGTTTTGTGGCTTTTAATCCAACTCTGTGGGACTTGAGGCCATCTATATGCTAGTGTACAACTAGTAGATTTTTTTTAGTTTTAAGTCTTAGCACTTTCAGCAGATTGCACAATTCAGCCTGCAGCTCCTCTCCAGGCCACCAGAGGGAACCTTGACCAGAATTCTAAGAAGTTATTTTCTTCCTCTACGAAAATCAGCCCCGATACCCTTATATAGAGTACTATTTGAGGGGATAGCCATTTACAGTGGTGTCCAAAACCATTGTTGACATTATCAAGCACACTCATTCAATCTCATAATGCACCTCATTAACAAGTGTACAACGGATGTTCACTCAACAGCTGGTCGCTAGAGAATACTCATGCAATGTTAGCTTCGTGCTGAACGAATTCCCATGTCTTGACAGAAGATGGCATCTGCCGCACATCCAGTGCACTCGGTGTCCGAATTTGCTCACACATTTATTTACTAACTTAATTAGTTAAGTAATGTAGTGAATAGAGGGCGATTTTGGATACAATTTTATTAGCTTTTAGCATGTTCAATGTCACCATGAAATCAAAATGGACCATTCTTATTTTTTTATGGAATATTTCAGGATTATTAATCCCGTGAACATGTTTTTTTATTATTCATGTGTCCTCGTAATCTTTAATCAAAATAACTTCTCTGCCCTCTAGCAGTGACATCTCTTCTGTTCTCTGATGATGTGTTTACCAGCGTGAGGGCGGGGCAACCTGTCACTCGCAGGAGATCAACCAATAGCAAAGCATCCAACCATCCAATAAATTCCTGATTTATGAATGAATAATGAAGTCCCGCCCTATATTTTTTTTCTTTTTCTTGTGTTTCAATCGGATGTATGTCACAATAGAAAACAAAAGACCATCACATCTTCTGTGTCGTGCATATTTCTCAGACTGTGACAGTTCAGCCTGTAGCTGCTCTCCAGTCCACCAGAGGGAATATTCACAAGAATTCCCTCCCTCCAATACACCAGCCTCTGTCTAGCAATAACAAATAGCTAAAATGCTAATGAGCCCAAACAAAAGTGATTAAATAAATTATTACAAGTTTCAAAATAGTGTAACTGGAGTAACAAATGAATTTGACGGGGGTTCACTACTCTCAGCTCTTCTAGTTGTCCGACCCTGGAAAATAGAATCATTTAATCAGTGAGTGAAAGAGCGAAGCGCCATCTTCATATACAAATCTCTGTATGAGAGAAGAGGAATACGTCCGTCACCAAGGCACCGCGGTGTAACGATACCCGCACTTTGGTTCCGCTTTCTTTGACCCCCCACCACCGCTCATTAATATTGTCCTACACAATGAAGGTTGAAATTCAAATAAACGCTGCATTCCACATATAAACACTAAATTGTGTTATCACACAAAGGTGTATCACAAAATCTCTGTAGGATATGTGGTCATCTATATGCTGGTGTATGACTGAAAGTTGACTTTAGCTCCTGCTACGTTCATTCTCCTCACCCCTCTCCATTCCAAAAGAGGGAACCTTCTAGAGATTTCTAGGAAATCTCCTAATTCACCTACCCCTGACTAGCAATAGCAAATAGCTAAAAATGTTAATGAGCCAAATCCAAAGGGATTGATTATATTATTTTGCAGCTGCTGTTGAATTTCAGACCTGCCATGACTGGATAC
Organism: Opsariichthys bidens; assembly: GCA_037194245.1. NCBI lineage: Eukaryota > Metazoa > Chordata > Actinopteri > Cypriniformes > Xenocyprididae > Opsariichthys > Opsariichthys bidens. The sequence continues at coordinate 8,356,811 of CM074286.1, read as the reverse complement.
TTGTTTAACAAACCTGAACAACTGTAAACTCATTTGGAAGGAAGGGTTCTGCGTCATTATGGCTACTTTGGCCTTGACGTCAGTGTCTGCTGGTCAGAGGGTCAACTGTCAGCCCAAACTGTCATTGTATTGTTGGCACACATGTAAGTTTGGCAGGATCCCCTGTGGAGTTCGGCTTGGCATGTGTAAGCATGATATGAGTATGTGTGTGTTGCCTCTTGTAAGCCCTTATTTATTCTCCATTCTGCAGAACTCATTGTGATATGTGGGCCTCATAAATCCGTGCATGGAAATGCCCGTCAAAGTTCACACCTAAGTTCATTTCATGCTTCACTGTCTTCCTCTGTGTGTGTGGTGCAGCATGTTATCATGCGAGATTTTGCATAAAAATATGCTGGTTTATCATGGAATGATAATCATTTATTCTTTTTGTGTTTGAGCGTGTGTGCGTGTTCAGAATTGATTCAGGCTCTTCTATGATAACTCCGTTGTGAAAAGGTTTCTCTCAAAGATGGAAGATTTAATCAGCCATTACAGTAAAAATGATTTGTCTTACCTTTGGTAACGGGATTCACTGGGTTAAACAAAAGTCGCTGCTTTCAGTTCTTTCCTGGTAAAATAAAAATTGTGGGCCTCCTACAACCTCAGCAACTACCTCAGAACTTAAAAATCAAAAGAATGAATAAATAAGAAAGTTTGAACTCTAACAGTTGTGGTACAGAAATGAGACAACAACTTACAATTTACTAATATGTGTTTAAAAAGTCAGTTCATTCATTGTCAATTTAATGTATGTGCTTTTGGTAAGATATTATTAAATCGTTATCAGATTTCATAATTAGCCAATAAACTCGCAAACCATTTCGAATCTTTTATGGACCGCAGTTTGAGAAAGGCATGTCGCTTGAAAAGGCGTGCTGTAATGTAATTTACTCTCAAGTAATCTTAAACCACTTAACTCTTTCTTTAAACTTTCTGATTCTTGAGTTCATTTCATATAGTTCTCTGCTTCTGCCACAGTAAAAAAAAATTGATCACCTAATTTAGGCTTTTACTGTCATTTTGTGATGAATTGAAACTTCCCGCAAAGATCTTCTAATCTCTGTTTTATAGGCATGCAATTTCATGGCATCTGGCTTCTTCTCACTTTGCACAAACACTTTTTATGACTGAGAGTGGATAAGAATCACTTTTGTTTTCTTGTTGTGGTTACTATCTGTTCTTTCATCTATAGTGAGTTTCTTTTGTGTGATGGACATGTAAAACTTGACATTTGTAAGATAATGTGTAACATGGTGGAAGATCAAACTTTACTATAATGGTTTTTATGAGTAATAGCCTAATGTTCTGTGAACTTTGATTAGAGCAGATTACGGTATAGGAGTAATGAATCACTTGCCTGTCTTTGAGTGCTGTCAGAGTGCCAGATATTTGCCCTTATTTTGTTTTTCCCCTAGGAGGCAAGGGTTACTCACAGTTCATATACCGACAAAGAAAGTTTCCTAAACCAGTTCCTGCAATTTACATTTTACTCTTTTGACTTTTCTGATAAAAACCTGGGAGGTATGCAGCTCTAGACCTAAAGATTTAGTCAAGAGTCATCTTTAACTTTGACTTTAAACTTTTAAGAAACAGAAAATGTGGCAATCTACAAATAATTTAAACTGCAGTCAAGACAAACTTTTGAGAAGTTTCTTATGAGACTAGCAAACAGTAGCTAATTACTTTAAAGTTCTGTTACAAAGCACTGAGAATCTCAATTAGACTAGTACTAAAATAGAAACAAAAAACAACATCTAGCAAAACATCCGAATTGAAATTAATGAATCAAAATCCCAGTGACAGTTAGCATTTAGCTATATAGTTTCCAATAAAACAGACTTAAAATGATTGTGAATCAGTGAATCGTTGTTTGAACTACTTAATTTGCACAAACTGTCCGAATGAACAGATTCACTGTCTGAATGAACCGTGTTTGCAGAGCATGTTTGATTATTCAGCTAGCGTTGTTTCAAAGACAGAGATGTTGCATTTTGCTATGCTAAAGTTCTGCTTGTTAGAAAAAAACTAGCTTGTTACTTGAAAACTTGGGACAAATGTCATATTTATGATGTCATTGCCATAGTAGAGTGCCTGTAGAGTTGGCCTGTAATTGCCTCTCTTGCTAGTATTCTGTATTACCCAATCTGTTACCATGGCCTTGCTAATGATGTCACAACAAAAGCAGCTTTGTATTAGCCCATCTGTTACCATAGTACCATTTATGATGTCAAAAATCTACCATCCGTATCCTAGCCTGAGGTTACTACAGCGGGCTTTTATGATGTCAGATTGCAGCGTGGTCCTGGAGAGCTTGTGTTTTATCCTTGCAGTGTGTCAGTTAGTTTACTTCACAGCTCTCTTTATGAGCCCCACTGCTATCTTTCCCACAGACATCAACCACTCTCCGGTCCTCTGTGTAAAAGCTAGTCACTTTCGGACACTTAAACAGAGCAGCCGAGAGTTTCACACAGGACTGTGAAGTTCCAGCCTTAAAGCAGTAACATTTACAAGTTGCTTGTTATCCCTGTGGTCTTTCCATTAAAGGAGGAGTTAAATGATCAGTGGCTGATAATTTAAGCTATTAATGTAGGCTTGTTATGCTAGTAAAGGGGCAATGGGTGGTATGGAGCAATCCTGTGTTCTACTTTCCCACACTATCTGAGCCAGCAGCCGTTGATTGAGTTGTTTGTCTTCACAATTCATGTTTTTTTGGAAGTGCGGTTAGTTTTAGCAGTTGGAGAAATTGAGGAAACAAGCAGGAATTGGAATTAAAGTGATTTGAAATTCATATAAATATTTTAATGCTAGAGGAGTCTGTCGAGGCTTACTTTAAATGTTGTCTTAAGATAGCTTTGTTTGAAAGATTAGAAAAAGGCCTTTAAGTTTGAAGGTATATAAGCATTACATGGATGGATGGAATTTGGATGGAATAAAATATGGATGATCAGGGGTTATGCTGAAACCCTATTGTAATTGTTCAAATTTCCAAGCATCAGCATTCTCCTCTAAAAGTGTTCAGGCAGACCAAACCGTAAAGCCGTAAACCGTAAATTTTGAGGGCTGGTAGTACTCACACCGTCTACAACGTCACCAAGGCTCGGCCCGACAGGCCTGATGGGGAGCGCTACTGCATTTGTATGTTTGTTTGTTTTTTGTGAAAATCCTACTTTTGCAAACCATTCCAAGGTTTCTTGCATCCATTCCATGGAGTCTGATTGTCAGTCATTTTCAAAAAATAGTTGAAATTTCAATTCACGTTCTATAAGGAACGTTCAAAGTGGGCGGAGCCCATAGCTAACTCGTGAACGAAATTAGATATTTTCACCAAACTTGGCACACATTTGTAAGAGCTCATTCTGTGATCATATGAAAAAGGGCATGAAAACTGGCCACTTGGTGGTGCTATAACAAAGAAAAAACTATAACTTGGCTATAACTACGCAACCCTAAGTCTGATTGACTTGAAAATTGGAAAGCATTGTCTTTGTCAAAGGTGCCAAGATTGCCTTTGAGGACATTTGAGTATCTTGAAAAATGCAGCCGGTGGCAGCCAATGAAGTTTGAGCAGCTATCAGACAAGGTCAACAGAGGCCGATCGGAACGAAACTCACTGGGCCTGCTTGACTTACGGCCCTAGAGGCCTGTGGAAAATTAGAAGGAAATCAGCCACCATGGGGTGCCTTTGCATTTTTCATGGGCGTAAAGGATTAAATATCATATCATTTTTCGCACACGCCCACAACATTCATACAGCATAGTAGAACCCCAAGATCTTTCTGAGCAACTTTGCCTCTAGGACCACCTCTGTCCATTGAATCATTCTGTAATATCGGAGATTGTTTCAAAAACCAACTTTGGCAAACTAGTCCCAGGGTCCCAGGCTCAATCTTGATAACTGTTAAAAAGCTTTAAAAACCATACATTTCATATGGTAAATTCCCTGAATTGGCTGTAAATGGTCTTTTCCATCTATGATCGAGATGGTTACTGGCTTGCTACTTAAAACAATACTTTTTTATGCATGTGCTTTAAGGGATTAAAGAACTTGAACCCTGATAATTGCTATATTTATTGAAACCTTATTGTTAGTTATTGGTTTAGTTATTTTTTTATTCTTTTTTTTCGTCAGCCATTTGACTAAAACACCCTAGCATTATGGCAGTGTGTTTTGCATGGGCATGACTTAGTTAAATGAAGTTAAATTAGGCGTCAAAAATGCAAATATGCCTACGGATAGAAATAAAGAATTGAATCTGTTTTGTCTGTGTGTTTTTGAGGGGCGTGTGAGAGAGTGAATGTATGTAGTGCCGTGCTGCCTGATTCTTAATTAACTCTTGAACAATGGACCAGTGAAGATCAGAGAGGCAAGTGAGGGGCTTGTTGTGTCTCCTCGTGAGCAGCTTCCTGAACACATGAAAGGAACACACACTGCCCCAAAAAACACGTGTGGAGAGAGGAGGAACTCCTGTCAACACCAAACTATGGCCTTCAAAGTGAATGCCACCCCCTGCTCCACCTCCCACCCGTAAATGTAGACAGCAGAATACATTCATTAGGATACTTTAAGCACACACATACATGTACGCATTGTTCTTTTTCTTTCTTTTGTTTTGGCACTCTGTCTGTCTGTCTGGGTATCATCGCCGAGGGTGGGGTTGCCAGAATACCAACATTTCAGTTGTTGACACCATTAAAAGTGAAATTTCATGAATTTCTGTCATTTTCAGAATAAAAAAGGATATGCTAATTAACACATTCCTTTATTTTTGCTTGTCAGTTTAGTAGTTATTAATAAGACAAGCAAATAAAACAATAGTAACAGCAAAGAAATAAATGAAAATCAATAGAACGAAGAAAAAAAACAATGGATCAAAGATAATATATTATTATAATAATAATATATATTATTATTATTATTTTGCATTAAATGGAAACCCATTAAGGAAAGTTGATGGAAAAAATACGTGCTGGGAGTAAAAATTATGTTTTTGTGTTTGCTTGCAATACATTTGTGTTCATTTGCAAGATTGGTGATGGAAATAAATATATTTTAAAAATATATTTTAATGCTTTTTACAAGTGAATGTAAAATGTTTCTGTGGAATACGACATTGCTATATAATTTTCTCAAATTTTGTCCATCAAATCCTCTTTGGGGTCATTTGCATCTCAGAGAAATGTTAAAATAAAACGGGTAATTGTGATAAAATGAAATGAAGTCACAGTTATGAGAGATAATGTTGTAAATGTGAGAAATGAACTCGTAATTATGAGAAATGAAGTTACTATGTTTGTTTTGCTAGTCATTATTTCAAGTATATTCAAAAAATCTACTACTGATTTGACTAGTGATATTGAAAGATACTTAGTTATTTTGTTTACCAGTAATACATACATGTATGTGTGCTGTTGCATGTATAGGCAGAACGTGATTAGTCCTTTAGGGTGTGTTTACACTTGCCAGGTTTGGTTAGATTAAAACAAAATCTGGTGCGATTGTTAGTACTTTATTGATTAATTGTTAGTACTGTTCATTTGAATAAGTGTGAATGCTGCCATCCGAACCCTGGAGCACAACAAAAAAGCAGACTGAGACCCCTGAGAAGATGGGCCACAGTCTGCTTCCAAACCAACTCTGGCGTTTTGACTGTAATATATCGCAACACGGACCAAAGACATCTGAACAGGACATGATGTGACAAGATGTGACCTTAAATAGGAAATACATTTTCTCATCGTAGTCACGATGTTACACGTTACAGTGTTTGTGTGCGATTGAGGAATTCTTGGCGCTGTTTTGACTCCTTTACACATGAAGATCTAAGTTCAGTCACAAAATATGCACCATAAAAGCTGCTTTTTTTGTGTTTTTTGAAAATTTGGTGTTAAAAATGACAGCACGAACACTAAGCGAATCAGGACTAAATGTATTTTCTTTTTTGGTCTGAACCAAAAGAACCGAATTACACCCTTAATGGTCTTTTGGCTTTAGCTAGAGGCAGGTGGTCTTTACATATTTTGGTCATGAATATCGGATCCACAATCGAAATGAATTCTTGGGAAATGAACTGATCGTAGTTCCATGTAGAAGTGATATAAATAACACCGTAGAGTGTCCTGCCACGGGTCACACCCTTCATATCCCTGTTTTCTGAACTGTGGAAACAAGAGTAGGATTCCAGCCAATGCACATCAATACAGCAATTTCCTATTTGCTCATTTCCTGTTTTGACAGGAAGCAGAGGAAGATGGCTTGCTCACACAAACAGTAAGAGCAGTGGACTGCTGGGTAGCGCAGCCAGCTGTCCTCAGGTAGTTCGGTGCAAGCGTTGATGGACCGCTTACACCCTGTTAATGAGATTGGCCTGCCGCGCATGTTTAGGAAAGGAAGCTTTTGTAGAGAATGCTGTTAATCATTTCTGAAGTGGTGCCCTTCTTCCCAGGACGCTCTTTTTGACCCGCACACAATGCAACGCTTTTGAAAGCACCGGTTTCTTTTGTTTTTCCATCACATTCCATCCATCACTGTAATCCATCTTTCTGTGGGCTGGGAAGTCGTCTCCTCTGTTCACACCTAACTTCCCCCAGTGGGAGTAGAATTGAGATGTTACAATGTACCTAAGAACCATTTTTCAATTGATATTGAAGTTTAATGTAAGTGCCTGGCTGTCCCACCGAGATAAACAGTGGCCAGTCGAATACTTGCATGACATACGAGAGAAAAAAAAATAAAATTGTGGCCACTAATTAAGATTTTGTTCCTTCGACTTCTTAAGTCCCCCATTTTAGGTAACGTTTTAGGTTTTTTTCGTGTTTAAGATTTAACTTAAACGAAGGAATGAATTAGTATAATGTGCCATGATTTAACTAAAACAAGGAAAGAAATTAAATAAAATGTGGCCAAGAATTAAGCTGTGAGAATGTGGGCACAATGGAGGGAGAGAATTAATAAGTGGTGGTAAGGAATTCTTAATTTGTGGCCACAATTTAGTAAATCTGAAAAAAATGAAACAAAAGTTTGGTTTAGTTGATCAAAAAATTAATTAAGATGAAAAAATGAGAGAACGAACAAGTCATTAATTTATAGCCACAATATAAATTATTTTGTTCACATTATGTGCTGCGCTTCGTAGATATTAGAGGTTTTTTTTGTTTTTTTTTAGCTGTATTGGTCGATATAGGATATGCAATTTCTCCTATTTTACTTTTGCTATCCTCCAACACTCACTTAAACTAATACTAACACTATTAAATCTAATCTTAAGCAAATTAATATAAAATTTTTATAATGTAGATAATTATTTTGTGATACCTAACTTATAGCATGTAAAATGTAAAAAAAAATTTTTTTTTGTCTATTTAAGAAAAAAGTATTATATGCTTATATTATATTTAAAAAATGCAAATTTGTTTCCTACCCTGTGATAAATGTTTAAAACAAATATAAAATAGTTTCCTAGACAATAATCAATTTTTTAATATTAAGTATTAAAATATATATTAAATCTAATGTAATATTGCATTTAATTCTTTTTTTTTTGGGCACTGTTTCAAAGTATTTGTGATTAAGCTAAATCTTGAGACTAACCTCTTTCTCAGATTGCAGGGTAGAAACAGTGACAGGCAGCCAGACCCCCCCCCACACACACACACACAGCCTCGAATAGCTAATTAGGAAATTCAGTGATTATTAACCTTGGCACTAGACAGCGATCTCCTCATTTCTTTCATTATAGCCTGGAGTTGATTTACTCTAAATGCTACCTTTAGTTTGACTGTAGACAGAAAGCAATTGCTCCCTGTCAGTTGCACACAAAAGCCCTCTGTTTTAGATTTTTGGAAAATATTATGCTTTGACATACTTTATAAAGTACTCCCTTTCTTTCTAGCAATTTGACCTTCTGTTTACTGTGCCTTTCAAATGATTTAATGCTGCATTATTTTATGAAATATTCTTATGTGAGAAGAAGCTTGGTCATTATAAGACAAGACATTTGACCAATCAAAATCAAGTATTCCAGAGAGCTATTTAACAAACTTATAGACCTTTCAGTGTTGCGCTTATTGTGTTCTGTCTTCCAGTTTGTATTTCCACAGCATGGCGGTAAGATCTCACAAATCTATGAATGAATCGCTCATTTCAAATTCTACCTGGTCTACTGACATTTGTAATGACATTGAATCTGTATAATGCTCAAGATAATTTTCAGTAACACTACAATAAGTAAACTTGTTTCTCTGGCGTATATATAGATATATAGACCTTATCTATATTTTATATATTAGATTGAGTCTGGACAGGATATTTTTTTGTATTTGAATGTACTATTATTATGGGTGGGTTGATCTATGTATTGTAAATCAATTCTAGGACAGGAACTCAGTGAGAATGTGCCATATGTGTGGTTAAAGTGGTCAAAGGTCAGTGCTCCTGAACGTTTAACTCAGTTGTAGCTGCAGTGCACTCCTACTCTGACCTTCAGAAGCTGCACAATTAGCTGACCTTTGACATCTCATCCTATCCAGTGAACCCTTAGGCACAGAGAACATGCTTACACATCCTTTGTCCTAGATTTTGTGTGTGTGTTCATTTAGGGGACATCTTAATAAGGCTGCTCAGTGTTGCGGCTGTTAAAGTGTCTGACTCAAGTTTGTTTTCTGCATCCAAAGTTTGTCTTAACCGTGCACGTTGCACTCGCTTGTGCTTTTTATTTTTAATATACTGAGCTGTCGGCTAATTTTAAGAGAAAGTGACCAATTTTTACACTTTTGTAACATCTTATTTTTTCCATCTTTATGATTTTAAAGTCAGAACAGCAGGAACACGCTGGATAGGGTTTAGAATCACTCTGGATAAAGAGAATCCCTGTAATTCCGCTCAGCCTCGAGTACATGACTGAATGTGTCAGGCCATTAAAAATAATGTAATGAACTCTCAATGTAATAGGCTCTCATTCATATGCAAATCAGAGTGGATTCAGCCCTGGCCTTTCTTGCTGCCTCATTGCGCACTGACGCTTGTGACATCACTGTTGGAGATATTCTCAGACCACTTTTATGTTTTAATTGCCTTGATGGACAGAGGACCAACAGGCGGTTTGAATCCATCAACGTTTTCTGTAAGTGCAGGAGAGATGCATTTATAGGTGTAGTGCTTCTAGGCCATGACAAATTGAACATATTTTGAATGGAGTTCAGGATGGAGAGTTCAGTTTTTTTCTTTTCTTTTTGCCTTGTTTCCATCAAAGGAGACATTTTAGCTCTGATAAATGACAGTTATAATATTGGTTCAGTCTAAAGCATCTTTCTTTTTCTCTCTGTCCCATCTTTACAATGGACTGCCCCTCTCCTTATATAATTTTACCATTTTAGTTCTTCCCATTTTAAGTCAGGGTTGCCTGACCTCATCCTGCTATCAATGGGTAGCAGATAGATTTTTGGCTTTGTGTAGTTCACTTCAAGGTCGTTTATAGTTGTTCCAATTGTTCCTGTCACACAAAGTGTCTAAATGCCTTTTGTTACTATTTTTGATAAGCAAAGATTTCAATAAAGGAAGAAAAGAATGAATGGGGAAAGAATTTTTATAGTCATTAAGGCGATTCATTTGTGTGTTCTTCCTTATGTCTGCTCCAGACGGAGAAGGGTTTGGGAATCCTCTGTCTATCTCTCTATCTTTATTCGCTGTGTCTAGACGTCTCTATTCACCCAAAGAAAACATTCAGACCTGCCAATCTCTGAGAGTCTTGGATGTCTGTCTTGATGTGTGTCCAAATATCTGCGGCACAAAGGCTTTATTAAATTTGAATGTCTATTGGATTATTTGACTTTTCTGACATACCAAATTTAACAGCCAAACAAATAATAAAAGGTCTATTTATTTGTTAAATTTACCTAGGTGACTTATTTAATTGCATTTTATTTATTTATTTTTTCTGCTATGTAATGTTTCTCCTAAAATTCCCTATGAAAAATAAGCAATAGATAAATAGGGCAGCTGCTGAATAGCATTCTACAGATAATTTGACCTTGGGAGAGTTGATGAGAAATATTGATGAGAGTTGTTGCAAGCTCTTTTGAGGGGTTTTAAAGGGAGAACAATTTCCCCCCTTTTCATAAGATGTAATTTAAGTCTCTGGTGTCCCTAGAATGTGTCTGTGAAGTTTCAGCTCAAAATACCCCACAGATAATTTATTATAGCTTGTCAAATTTGTCCCTATTTGGGTGTGAGCACAAACATGCCTTTTTCTGTCCCTTTAAATGCAAATGAGCTGCGGCTCCTGCCCTGCTTTCTAGCTTTAACAGCTTGCACTTCATTTGCTCAACAACAACAAAGCTGGAGAATCTCACGCAGCAAAAATGAGGATTGTAAGTAACACTGTTCAGCCTTACATTGTTAAAACCAGAGTCGAACACTGATGGAGAGACTCAGGAAGACGTTACAACTTTTAGAGTTCAACTGGACGTTTCCGAATGGATAGTCGATAAATGTGCAGATTAAGGGGTGGTAATATTATAATAAGATCCCCTTCCTATGTCACTAGGGGAGCGAAATCTCATTTTTTTCACATGCTTGCAAAGAAAGGTTTGCCAAAACAAAGTAAATGGGTTGTCATTTTTCACGTTTTCTGGGTTGGTAGATGTACCAGGGACCCAGTTATAGCACTTAAACATGGGAAAAGTCATATTTTCATGAAATGTCCCCTTTAAAGGATTAAGGATCAATGAGTATGAAGCTGAAGAAAGTACATCTATCTATAATAAACATACTCCATGGCTCTGGGAGGTTAATAAAGGCCTTCAGAAGCGAAGCGATGCGTTTGTGTAAGACAAATATCCATATTTAAGTTATAAAGTAAAATATCTAGTTTCCGCCAGACCACCGTCCATATTCAACTTACGAAAAAAGTGTAAGTGTCAGTTACACTTTTTCCGTAAGTTGAATACGGAAGGCAGTCTGGCAGAATTTAGATATTTTGTAACTTGTTAAATATGTATATTTTTCAATATACACTTCGGAAAGGCCTTTATTAACCTTCTGGAGCTGTGTAGAATATGCTTTATGATGGATGGATGCACTTTCTTCAGCTTCATACTCGTTCACTGCCATTATAAAGTTTGGATGCATCAGGATATTTATTAAGATAACTCCAAATTTTGTTCATCAGAAAAAAGAAAGTCATATACACCTAGGATGGCTTGAGGGCGACTAAAGCTTGGGGTAATTTTCATTTTAAAGTGAACTAATCCTTTAAAACGCTTGCTAAGAAGCTGGAAAATCAAGCAGGTTTTTCAATTTCATTTCTATTTAGCATGATTTGCTGTATATTAGGAACAAATGAGATTCATGATTATCAAGACATGATTTTACTTTCCCATCCTTGTGAACTTGGCCTTGCTCCAATTGTTTTGACAGATTGAATTACATTTGATTACGTTGAAAGGCTATTGTTGTTACAAATGAAAAATGGTTTAGGTTGCTGGTTGCCATCTCTCATCATCTGTTGTTGTGATTTATCTGTACATATTATCTGAATATAAATTGTGTTTTAAAGGACATTTGGACTGTATTTTAACTAAGAAAAAGATTTTTTCATACTTTAACATCTTTTGTCTAGCAGATGTCATCCTGTGAATTATATAGTAGCCAGAGTGACCTAATCACATTCCCCTCTAGAGTTTACACAGTCAGAGTGGTCTAAAACATCAGTCTCTTGTGTGAATTACTCTTCCTAATTATGCTGATGTGCTGTGTTAAATGTGACTTTGGAGATTGAGTTCCAGGGACAAGTGCTTTAGAGCGAGCAATCTCATCAGTTCCCGTGCTGCTGTTGCAGACGAGTGGAGCTCATGCAAATTACTGACACATGTGTTTGTGTGTTTACCTCTTCCTGTTTGCATTTTTCACTAGGTAATTAACTTCTCTTCTCGCCCGCATGGGCTGGTGTGTGTTAAAGCCGAGAGAGCAGGTCTCTGTTGAAAGCAGATGGCTCCATGAGGGCTTACAGGAAGTTGAGAAGAGGCTTAGAGCTGTGGAAAAGTTCATGAAAGTTGGATAGAAGCTCGGTTCAGAGTGATTGTGGATTAAGGTACTTTAACTTTACAGGATATATGCATATAAATGTAGACAAGCGAGCTCACAATACAGAACAACATCGTCGCAACGCATGAGCATTGCCATGATGTCGCCCTCTATTTTCTGCTTGTCTAAAATTTAAAATAATAAACTTGAGCCCTCAAAAGGTGTAATGTGAGCAACAACTTAGAATACTTTTAGGCAAAGATAGGCATATTTTGGTCTAAGATACATTTTTACATAGAAAAACAATGGAAATGCTGTGCAGAGGAATGAAAAAAATGCTTTCTAATTGAACGGCCTCTAAAGCCCAAATTAAAAATTTGAGTTAGTTCAATGAAGGCAATTGGTTTAATCAACAGAAACTCAAAATATTATGTTATCTCAACTACATTGATTATATAAGTTGATTTGTCAAAAGAAAGAATGTTGTGATAACAAATCATGAAAAATATTTTTTTACAGTGTAACCCTACCCCAATTTTTTTTCTAAAATCAGAGGGAAATGATGGGTGAATAACACTGATATAGATATAGAACCCTTGTTGTAAGCCAAAACTTGACATAAGATATAAACTTGTCCCTCGAATCTGATTGGTTGATTGGAATGTTGTTCCAGGATCAACAAAGATGTTGATCCAGGAACTTGCTGATCTGAAATCACACTGATCATACTTTAAAAGTCATTATATCACATGTGCAATTTTTTTGGTGCCAAAACTTAGGTATACTTAAGGTATTATGCTGTTGCATGTACTAGATCACACATGTTTTGTAGGGCTAATGGACATTATTATGGACTATGACTGACAAATCATAACTTTTGATCAAAATGGTTGGCTAAAACATCCATTCATGGCACGTGTGGCAATCAACATTACAGCCTCCAGTGATTGAACTGCTGTCAGTCTGAACACACGTTCACTCTTCACTCAGGTGGTGCTCTTTCCCAAAGTGCTCAGTGGTGCCATCCGCCTTGATTGGCTTATTAATAGTCAAGAACACCCACAATCCCTTGCAGCAATTACTTTTCCTTCCCTGTTCTTCACCTTTCGGCAGGCAGCTGTACTTCTAAACAGATTGAAGAGTTGATTTATTGTTTTTTATTTCCATGAACTTCAGCTAAATAGATAAATAAATCAAGAGCAGTCTGGAGAGTTTCCAAACAGTCTCTGCAAATCAACTATTTTAATTAGTTGCAGAAAGTAAGCCGATGAGCATGCATAAATATGTATGTGCAAGTGAGTCTCTAGTGCAACGTAAGCAGGCGTTGTTAGTTTAACTAAGTATAACTCCTGCATTAGCCCTGAGTCACATAAAACTCTTGTGCTAAGTCTCTGGAGTTATGAGTTCTGCTCCAAAACTTAGTGAGCTGCCTATCTAGACTGCATTTCAAAACCAGGCAATGCCTGTAGGCTTGATGTAGAAAGCAATCACTGTAATGGGGAAAAACACAAGATTTGACTATAAATATATTTTATTCAATTCTGAAAAGTATTTTTTGTATGTGTTGTTAACTAAGCAACATGCTAACTCTCTTGGTTGTCTTATAAATACAAAAAAAGGTAATTTTTTTTTAATTTTTAGAATTTTTACTTTATTTCTCACAATCCTAGTTTAAATTCCAGTTGTGAGATAACATCTCGAACATTCAGACTTTTTCCCCCTCAGAATCCGCAGTTCTTACTTTTGTGATAAACTTGCAATTCAAAGAATGTAAGTTAGGTACATTTTTGCAATTTCTGTTTTATTTTTTATTCTGTGGCAGAAACAGAATGCGGACAGCGAGGCAGCTCACAAGGTTTAGCAACACAGTTAAAGTCAAACATACAAACGAGTGCTTAAAGTTTGTCAGGCAGCAATAAATTGCTATTTAGCCTTTGGAAATGATGGTCCTTGGTTACAGCAGCCTCATTACTGACTGGCTGCCCTTCCAAGGTTTGACGAAGCACTGACAGCTGGAGTGATCCATGAGGAGAGTGAATGGGAGGGTGACAGACAGACGGGTGACAGTATTGTGGGTTATCCAAACAGTTCAGGAGAGAACGGGTTTCTTTTCAAGCCCATGTGAACAGGAAAAGCCATTTAAGTATCTTACTGTTGAGAGCGATCTATGATGGATAGGTGATTGGGATATACATGCCTGCACCCTGGAGATTGAAGAGGTTCATGTCTATGTGCAAGTAAATCGACTGTGAACTACACCTGAAAGGTACAATTTGGCTTATACGGACCTTCTGTGCATTTTAAAATCTGGTAAATGCTGGCCGGCTAACTGATGCGTTACGACTTTTTTTTTTCTTTTCTTGATAAAATTCATTTTTCATGATTTTTACCTGATTACTATAACTAAATTTCTCAAAAAAAAACCCCCAAACATATGCAATATTAACTTGAGCACAGTAATCACATTTTCCTCGCTTTAGTAAGATTTAATACAACTGATTTATTGAAATCAGGCCAGTGTTTAAGAGAGGTCTTGATCTTTTGACTGTGTGCTATTTAAATATTCATGAACGTTAGCTTTGATTATGAAACCTGACACTTTTTCATATTTATAGACATTTTAATTTATTCAATTATATTGGAATCATATGATTTAATTTTGGGAAATTTTAACCAGTACTCAATGTAAAGTGGCTGTGACTAAATTTTTCTGCTCATGCCACAGCTATTTAAATAGACAGACAGATAGACATACAGACAAACAAACAGAAAGACATTGATACTACATTTGTGCAAGAAATCGGTCAATTGTAGTTTAGCTGTAACTGCACAAAAATAATGCCGTGATCGAACAATTTCAATAAAGTATTTGAGAAAGCTGTGTAATTTGTATCATACGCATGCATTCTACAAGAAATAATACCACTGACAGAGGATATAATCAATCAGACAGTAATGAGAGAGCACCAACTGTGGCCTGTCAAGACGGTCACTCAGCAGACAGACAAACATCTGTGTTTCTAATGACCCCCTGTCTCATTCTCCCGTGGTGTGTGTGTGAGATCGTCTTACTGCAGTAAACACATGTTAATAGGAGCTGAGGTTTCACTGGTTTCACTAATGTGTCTTTTTTTTAATCATAGTGTTTTCTTTGTAGTTTAATATTTTCTGTTGCTTTATTGGTAGGTTAATTTAACCCTATTTTAATTCATTCATCCATTCCATTGACTTGCAACAATTGAAATGTGTAAACTACATTATAATATACATTATGTAGACTTACCAGACTACCAACAAAGTTTGGAGTCAGTCATCAAAATACTGATCAAATATTGTGAAATATTATTACAATTTAAAATGTTTTCTATTTTAATGTATTATAATATGTTATTTATTCCTGTGATTGGAAAGCTGAGATCCTTCATCATTCTAATATGCTGATTTGATTATTAAGAAACATTTCTTATTATTATGAATGTTGAAAACAGTTGTGCTGCTTAATATTATTGTGGAAACCATGATACATTTTTTTCAGGATTCTTTGACTAATAGAAAGTTGAAAAGAAGAGTATTTAAATGAATTAGAATTTTTTGTAACAATGTAAATGTCACTTTTGATCATTTTAATGCATCCTTGTAGAATATAAGTATTAAAGTATTTCTTAAAAAAAATAAAAAAGTCTTACTCAGCCCAAAATTTGAACATTAGTGTATATTACACGATGCCAATCTATAGAGCCCCGTTTCTACAACATATGAATAATGCATAATTAATTAATGTAAACTTTGCAGTCAACCAAGGAAAGTCAAACCCTATATGCTCTTATTACACACACACACACACACGTTGTGTTTTTGTGTTTTGTGGGGACTTTCCATAGGCGTAATGGTTTTTATTCTTTACAAACTGTACATTCTGTCCCACTACACTACCCCTACCCCTAAACTTAACCCTCACAGAAAATGTTCTGCTATTTTAGATTTTCAAAAAAGATAATTCTGTATGATTTATAAGCTTGTTTCCTCATGGGGACCAAAAAATGTCCCCACAAGATCAAAATTTACTAGTATTTCTATACCTGTGGGGACATTTGGTCCCCATAATGTAGGGAATACCCTCAAACACACACACACATGTTGTGTTTTTGTGTTTTGTGGGGACTTTCCATTGGCGTCACGGTTTTTATACTGTACAAACTGTAGAGTCTGTCCCCCTACACTACCCCTACCCCTAAACTTAACCCTCACAGAAAATGTTCTGCTATTTTAGATTTTCAAAAAAGATAATTCTGTATGATTTATACCAAAAGGTCCCCACAATGCCAAGATTTACTGGTTTTACTTACGTTGTGGGGACATTTAGTCTCCACAATGTAAGGAATACAAGTTCACACACACACACACACACACACTCACTCACACACCTGCTGCCATCCTATCATGCTCCTATAATTACACCGGTAGAGGCCCAGATCTCAGAGCTCCTTGTCTATAGGCTTACATTATGGCTGCAGTACATTTGGGTAGATTTACCACGGCATATGTGTGTGTGTTTGTGTAGAGATCTACAGGGATTAGCATTGGATGTGGTCTTTAGCTTTTTAGAGTATAGTGAATGTAATCTGTATTAATGGCCTGCTGTGAAAAGACCCAGCACTCACCTTTTCACTACAGGGTGCGTAGCAACAGCTGTTCCCGAGACTTTCACGCAACCTGGTTTCCATCTCAGAAAAGCTCCTTCTTCACATACCTGCAGCAAAAGTGCCAAATCACCTATGCCAGTTGTTGGAGACTCGGTCAAGTCAAGTCATCTTCAATTGTATAGCACTTTATACAATATAGATGGTTTCAAGCAGCTTTACAGTGAAAACATGAACAGAATTAAATTCTGCTTTAAAGCAGCTCTAAAAAGACAATAGAAAACAATCATTATTCCGTTGAAATCAGTTCAGTGTTGATTTGGTTCAATAAAGTACATCAGTTATAAAATGAGTTCAATTAAAAAAAAAGAAAAAGAAAAAAGCAGCTCTTCAGAAAACAGTGGCGTCATCATTCAGCTGTGTGTGTTAAGTGTCTTCAACTTAGCAAGCTAGAGACTCAGTGAGATGTGTATTTATTTATGAATATAAACCTGTATGCTGTTACAATACAATGTATTACTTTAATTTGATGAGACTGAAAACAAGGTTATAAGAGATAAACCTATGGATAACAGGCTCCACACCTGCTTGATTTTATTTTTTCTACAGAGCACAAATGAAGATACTTCAAAGAATGTTTTTTATTGTAACTGTTTTGTCCATACAATGAAAGTCAGTGGGGTCCAAAAACAACAATGGAACAAAAACAAAGCAAACATACAAAAAAATAAAAATAAAAAGAGAATTTTTTTTCAGTATATCATTATTTGTGTTTGGTAGAAGTCATAAAGATTTGGAATGACTTAAAATGAACTATGTATATATAGGTAATGTCACAACTTTTTTTTTTTCGTCCACCAGAAATTATAGAGTGTTTGTCAGCTTTGACATATTGAATGAAGTGTGGGCTACATCTGTTTCTCACAGCCTTATTTTCGGTCTTGTTGAATTAAACATGGCATCTAGCAATCTTTTTCAGCCATGGCGGTTAAATATCATAGATAAAGTTACAATCTCATCCATCATCTTATGTTTTTTCCCCCTCTCTTTTCACCTTCTTATTTGTTAGCTATATCTTCAGCATCGCCCCTTCGTTTCTCTCTTTTTTCACTCACATGTATCTCTGTAGCTCTTCCCCCACTCTTGCATTCTCAGTCCTTTCCCCACACTCATATCTCATCATCATTAGTTTTAGAGACAGTCAGACTAGCGGGCTGAGGGCACACATGTAGTCATTTATCCTTCTGTTCGCTTTCTGTTCTTTAGTGCATCACTAATCAGCAGATAGGCCCCTGCATTCATCCCCAGAGCTTCATAAAAACCCAGCGCTGCCTGCCAATAAAGTCACACAATGGCCAACTACAAGCCCCAAGGCCAGGGGTCTAACCCTCTTCTTACCTCTCATCCTGTCTCTCTCGCTCACACTCTCTCACTTCTCAATTTTTTATAATTCTCTGGCACTGGTGGATGGATGGTACCATCCTAATGGCAGTCCATTTTACTATACTGCAGCAAGTACATGCAGTTAAGTCAATGTGAAATCAGAATTCACCTTATTTACACTCTTAAGTGCCCCTATTGTGCTATTTCAAAGGTTTCTAATTTTGTTTTGGAGGTCTCCTGCAATTAAAATTTTAGTAGATTAATTTTCTCGTAATATACATTGCACATCACATCATTTCTCAAAGAGTCTGAAAAAAAAAATTGTTCGGAGATTCAGTCTCCCCATTTCTATGAGTCTATTCTGCTCTGACTGATCAGATTGCCCAGTCTGTTGTGATTGGTCTACCGCTTACAGCGCGTTTTGAGAGGAAATTCCCTTACCATATCTGAATTTCAGCTCTGGATCTTCCTCAGCACTTGATAAACAGTGTCCGCGTTTCCACTACCCTTTAAAATGCACAGATTGAATTTGCGAATTGAAAATACGCTCAATGGAAACATCAATTTCGTAAAAAAAATCCCACCTTGTATTTTCTTCTGTTGAAAACCCTGTTTAAACTTGAATATGTCAGATTACATCCAACAAGACTTAAAAGTAAAATTTTGAAAGAATGGTTTCAAAAGAAGTCTCTAGTGCTCACCAAGACAAATGTAGTAAAATAATTTAAAATTGACAGTTTTTCTGTTTTAAAATGTAATTTATTACTGTGATGGCAAAGCTGAATTTTCAGCATCATTCCTCGTGTCTAATATGCTGATTTTGTGCTTTAGACACCTTTCGTCTCATTATTATAATCATCAGTGTTGAAAACAATTGTGCAGCATAATATTTTTTGTGGAAACTATGAATAATCTTTTAAAAATTCAGCAAACTTATGAACGGGAGTGTACATACAGTGTAAATCATAAATGTCATGAAAACATCTATAGAATGTCGTTCTACCATCTGACATGGGACATTTTAGAAAAACATTGCAGAAGAACAAACATTCTAAAATCTACACACACATACACACACACATACACACATGTTGTGTTTTCATGTTTTATAGGGACATTCCATAGGCGTAATGGTATTTTTACTGTACAAACTGTATATTCTGTCCCCCTACACTACCCCTACCCCTAAACATATACATCACAGAAAATGTTCTGCTATTTTAGATTTTCAAAAAAGATAATTCTGTATGATTTATAAGCTTGTTGCTCATGGGGAGCAAAAAAATGTCCCCACAAGATCAAAATTTACTAGTATTACTATACCTGTGGGGATATTTGGTCCCCATAATGTAGGGAATACCCACCCACCCACCCACCCACCCACCCACACACACACACACACACACACACACACACACACACACACACACACACACACACACACACACACACACACACATCAGTGTCATACCCCTGTCATTATACAAATTTGTGTCCTCATAATCCACAAAAATGTGAATAGTCGTGGCCTAGTGGTGAGGGAGTCGGGCTTGTAATCAGAAGGTTGCTGGTTCGATTCCCATGCCGGCAGGAATTGAAAGTGGGGATTGTGAATAAACAGCACTCTCTCTACCTTCGATACCATGACTAAAGTGCCCTTGAGCAAGACACCTAACCCCTAACTGCTCCCCTTGTAAGTCGCTTTGGATAAAAGCGTCTGCTGAAAAATGAAAAATGAAAATGAAATGTGCACACACACACGTCAGCACTAACTGGTTCTTCCTCAACCCTACGTCTTTGAGTATTTTGATGGCTTGTGTTCCCAGGCTACAATATTCGAATATTTATCTAAATGCTCATCTTTAAATATTCATTCCCTTTTGAATGGTCCCACACAGAATATTTAGCAAGACTGTAGCACACCTAAGTTTGAATCAATGCGTAATCACGCACGTATCCACCTGCATTCCCAACCGTCTATAGGAGGAGACCTCATATTTTAGTTAATAGGGGAGTTAAGAATGACTTTTGCTTGCATATTAAAGTCTGTTTGAGGGTTTTGTGTCATAATTATGATTTAATTGCAGTAAATATCCTAATTTAGTGGCAGTCCCATTTGGGCTCTCGCTTATTAAGGTTACTTCTGTGTAAGAGTCTATGAAAAACAGGCTCCATAAACACTGATGCAGCTCTGGGCTCCAGTCAGGGACTAAACTCCTTAATACTGATCTAGAGTGTGAGATTTGTCTCTCAAAAGACCAGAAGTCCATGTGGATGTGATTCAGCCAGTAAAAACAGCATTAAAAATGAGTGCCGTGAAGGAATAGTTTGCTGTAAAATTAGCATTCTGTCATATTCCCCCTCCCCCTCCATGAACAGAGAAAGAAGGTGACTAAATAATTTTGAAATGGAGAATTCCTTTAAAATCCTTACAAACATGTAATTAATTTCCTATCAATTCTACATGTTTACCTTTTGTATAAGTGTTTTTATAACGGCGGCTGCTTAATCCTTTCTGTTCTGTCGTATTATCATGATAAGTGATCTCGTATTGTAGCAATAGTTACCTGCTCCAAGCACTTCATTTTGTTTGAGTGCGAGTACACAGACATAAGCCCCTGTCCATCAGGTAGACTGGCGTCATGCCCCTGGCATTGAATGGGAGATGATTATTTTCATGCTGGGTCTCTTGTCATATCTCTCCCTGCTGGGAGTCTTATCAAATGTAAATACACGCTGCAATGTGCTTCACGCCCGGGCTCAGCTGTTGTTTTCTTTACACCCTACCGCCCACCACCCCGCCCCACCCCACCGCTCAATCCTTCCACCCACAAAACTCTCACTTTTCAGCTCCGCTTAGTTTGAAATATTATAATTAAGATGAGGCTTCTGGGACAACTACGAAAATCTTGTCTAAATGTCTACAGGCTATGGCTGGGCTGGATTTGATCAGTAAAATACATCCAAAAATACATTATCTACATATTTCTAAATGGCCTGCTAATAAAATATTGTTTATTGTTTTAAAAACAATGAGAATTGTTTATTATTATGTCCCTTTGAATCTTTATGAATCTTTATTTAGATCGTGAACATGGATAAATCTGGAAATGAGAAAATGTATCTATATTTTAATATTATTTTATTCTATGCAACATACAACATGAAAACGGTTATAAATAACAAAACAGAAATATGATAAAATGTTTGTGGTTTTGTTGCTGTTAATGACTAATTGTAATTAATTTATTATTATTCAAAAAGATTTATTTTGTATTTAAATTTTTTAATTTTATATATGTATATATATATATATATATATATATATATATATATATATATATATAATTATAGCTAATATACATAAACAGAATATCATTGTTTCTGTTTCTGATGTTGTTGTTGATGAGGAAGATAATGATTAATAATATTAAAAGTAATGAATTTATTATTATTATTATTATTATTATTATTATTATTATTGTTATTTTTTAAATCCTTATTTTATTTTTATTTTATTTTTTCAAATTTCAAAAAATTATAATTTTGTACTATTAGTTTATACTTCAGATACCAAACCAGAATTCATAATATTATTAATATTCTAAAATTATTAATACTTTTTGTAGTAGTTATTATTAGTATTATTAGTAGTTATTGGTACTGTAATACTTTTATTATTATTATTATTATTATTATTATTATTAATAATAATCATAATAATAATTATTTACTATTGTTACTGATATATCTCATATATCAGAGATTTATATTTTTCATTTTTAATTTTCAAATTAATTAAAACCTTATTTTATTATTATTAATATTATTGTTGTTGTTTTATTTTAGAGATTTAAAACTTTTTACTCTTATTTTATACTTTAGACACCAAGTCAGAATTCATCTGGAAACCATAATGAAAACAAACATCATTTCTCCTCTTTTGCTCTCTATAGGACCCTGGATTTGCTTCCTTTATCATCGACCAGCTGCAGGTGCCTGATTGGCCGCTGAAAGGACATGAAGGAACGAGGTGTCAGGTGTGCGGCACATCTGCACAGCAGCTAAAACAGCAGGCACTTCAGACTCTCCAAGAACTGTACCCTTGTTCCGACATGTCATCCTTGCCTCCCAACACCTTCCCTGGGCATCCCACTAGGCTGATGACTCACAACGTGGTCACTCTTTCCTCCAGACCTACCAAATCGAGGATACCTCACTCAGCGCACAGCGTCCTACCTGTGGGGGAGCGGCAACGTGAGCTGGGCTGGTCTCAGAGCCCGTCTCCCAGCGCTGGTGCACTGAAACCCAGTGTGCAGGTGACCATGGGAGGAAGACCTCTGACGGGGGCCATCAACTCAGTCACCATTCAAGCCCAGCAGTATTTAGAGGGCATGTGGAGCATCTCGCGCGTCAATAACTTCCTGCCTCAACCAAACCCGGTATGCAACCTTCACTCCAGCCACAGGAACTTTTGTTTATGCATTAAATTATTGGTAATCAGTTGATCTGATGTATCAGATACTAAAAACAAACTCCTAATGTGTTCAATTTACAAACTGACCATGTTTACTCATTGCAAAGGCTTCATCGTCCACAGTGGGAGCATTTACAGGGGCTGAAAAATTTATTATTTTTTATTAATTTTATCATTTAAGTTATTTGGATGCACTGTTACATCTTTCCCAGTCAAATGTGCTGCTGTTTATGTCATATATTGGTTGAGGGGTATGGAAAAGTTCACTTTGAAGGGCTTTGAAGCATAATTGTTTCCCCAAAATAGGCATCATTTATAATGTTTGGTCCAATTATGTGAGCTACAGCTGTCTGAATGAATCACCGTTGAAAACACCTGCATTACTGAATCACATGCACTCGGATAGACATGGAGAGCATGCTTGAAACATAATGCAGAAACAGAGACTGAGACTGTGTGTTAACAGTATGCGGTCTCATTAACAGATTTGTAAATCTCTAGTGCAGTTTCACATTGTCAGTGCACCTGTTGATTTTATGTTTTGGAAATGAGCATCACATTGTCAATAAATGTAGCAGGGATCGGTAATGCTGTTTCAGCTACACTTTACAATGAGGCTTACAATGTGGTAGTATATACACTACCTGTCAAAAGTTTGGTGTCAGTGATTATTGTTATGTTTTTTTAAAAGAAATTCATACTTCTATCCAGCAAAGACACATTAAATTGATTAAAAGTGCTATGTGCAAAATGTTTAAAATTAATGCTGACCTTTTGAATTTTCTATTCATTAAAGAATGCACAGACCACACTATCACGGTTTCTAAAAAATGACCCATACTGGCAAAATGAGTCGCAATGAGAAAATTAAAAAAAAATGACTCATTGTTACTCTCATGTTCTTATTTCAAAAAAACCTTCAAAATGATGTGTGATTTGTTGGAATCCGACAAAAAATCTATAGAAGTCAGTAAAGTCAGCAAAGTCAATTTTGAGAAAAATCGAGTTCAATTTTTCTAAAGTTTCCAAAACAAAATCACCTAGGTACTATAACTTAAAATCCCTGGTAATAACACCAAAATCTTGCACAAACCAAATCAAAAATATACCATATCTATAGGAAAAATATATATTTATTCAACTTTTTTTCATGATTTCACAACTGTTTGAATAACATTAATGAAACAGACAGCGTATACCTACTGTATCACACGGATCTAATATAATGTTACACATCAGATGTTTTTCCCCAACATTATGTGGTATGTGGTTAATTCTGTGTATATATGTGTATATCAGGATCACACCCTCACGTCTTATATTTGGAGCAAATATACTTTTAGATTGCTATTTGGAGCATTGGGATCACTAGACGCGGGCTTAATGAACTCATTTTTGTGAATATTTCGACCTAAATATTTCACCTGTTTTGCCTATAGTTCGAAATTTGCCTGATGAATGATGCTGAAATTTAGCGTTGCCAACAAGGCAAAATATTTGCCAAAAAAAAAAAAACTTACCGACCGTAAATTTTGAACGGTAGTGTACGTGCAGCAATTAAAATAAATTAAATTAAAATAATAATTAAAGGAGAGTTATTGACTGATGACAATAATCTCATAACGGCTGAATATCGCAGGATTATCATCTGTCTGATATATTGCTCTCAGCCATATATTGATCGATCAGCACAATGCAGGTTTGGCAGATTGACAGTTTGAGGAGTTCATTTTATTACTCCTGCATTTTATTGACTGCTTGCCTTACTGCACTGTTACATTCCACAGTGGACTGCTGAGGCTGTATAAGTGTACGGCTTCAGCGTGTTAAACTAAACAAAACTCATCACCACGGGTGGACAGCTCAACTATTCCTGTCTGTCTTCCATAGCCAAGTCTCTGCCACATCAGAGCGGTATCTCATTGTAAAACATATCACATCTTTTTGTGGTATTGATGTTGCTTTTACAAACTATTGTAGTTGCCTCAGATAGAGCCTTCGTTCCTGTCAACAGTTACCTCTATTGACAAAGGAGGATTAACAATAGTGTGTTTCCTTTTTTGCGGTAATGTCAACAAGTGCTTTTATTCCAGTGAGTGAGCAGACACTGAAGCTTTTAGCAACCAGCATGTGCTTGTGCATAGACAAAGCAAAAAAGCCTTGGATAAAAAACTAGCCCAGTACGTCTTGAAAAACTAACAGAAGCTGTTTGCCTTTCGGTACTTACCCAAACACACGACTCGAACATGTAGTTTGTGCATGAACGGGAATAGCTCTGAGCTCTACGTTTTCCCCTAGTTCAAAGATATGCCTTGTATAATTTGGAAAGGCTCCTTCCTTTCATTAGATTGGATAGATGACAATAACGCATGGGACTTCAGCGGAGCCTTGAGCAAAGAGATTTAACTCATCTGATTTCTGTGGGGAGAAATGACAAGCGGCAGGAGGAAAGAGGAGGAGACAAAGCCATTGAGATGGACTGAGTCTGACAGGAAGTCTTTGGAGGGGCCTTGTGTTTCTGTGAAGTAGATTATTTTGTCTGTGCTAGTGGGTAAAGATACATCACTACTTTGGAAGCAGGTGAGGGTTCCTGAAAAGCAAGAAGTGAAACATCAAATGGCAAGAGCACTTTGATGCAGAATCAGGGCATTCACCAACAACACAAGATGAAGAAGTTGACAGCTGTCAAGTAAAGATTCAAACATACGCCGGAATATGCTTAGACAGACCAAATGAAAAAAAAAATACTTTGGATTTACTTAACTTTTTTTATGTCAACAGGTTCCTTGTAACTGGGTTATGTTGCATTTAATTAACAATGTTTATTTCAGTAAATTTAAGTTTCTAAGGTTAGTTCAATGTCATTTAGTTGAATTAGGTTAACATTCTTAATTTTATCCAGAACGATTAAAGGGTTAGTTCACCCAAAAATGAAAATTCTGTCATTAATTACTCCCCCTCATGTCGTTCTACACCTGCAAGACCTTCATTCATCTTCAAATTAAGATATTTTTGATGAAATCCGATGGCTCAGTGAGGTCTCTATTGCCAGTAAGACAATTAACACTTTCAGATGCCCAGAAAGCTACTAAAACATATTTAAAACAGTTCATGTGAGTAAAGTGGTTCAACCGTAATATTATAAAGCAGCAAGAATTCTTATTGTGCAGCAAAAAAAACTAAATAACGACTTTTCGACAATATCTAGTGATGGCCGATTTCAAGACACTGCTTTGAAGCTTTTCGAATCTTTTGTTATGAATCTGTGGTTTGGATAGTGTATCAAACTGGAGACAGTATTGAAATTTCGAATCACTTATGGCGCAATAAAGCCTCGTTTACCACCGATCTCTTTCAATATGAAACTATTGAGTTGATTAAAAATACAACTGTTTCAAGTCAGTTTAACACAATACAATTGCGTTTGAATGAGAAACCTAATAAAATGGTGTTGAATGAAAATGTTTTTTTAAATAAACTGAATAGTATCGTAAAATCTTTTTTTTTTTTGTTTTTTTGAGTGAGTGAGCGTTAATAACACACACCATGTTAATACCATTGCATTTCTTTGTATTACCTAGATAGCCTACATAGCGGAGCTTCCGACATGTAGGGTGCAACAAAAACGGAAGCTTGATATCGATTTGGCCAAATTCTAAGACAGTATCGCATTTATCATTTTCAATGAAGACAGTTCCAGAATGCATTGCAATGAGCACTGTGAAGTTTTTATGCTTCTTTGAGCATTCTGTGAAAAAAAAATCTTGATAAGTAGCATCTTTAAAAAGATTAAAAAAAAAAAAGTCTTGAGAGCATGTTACTGTCAGCTTTATTGCTCTTTACTCGAGCTGGCAGATAAAATTATTAGAGCATATCGAGGTGGGATTTTCCACGTGGGCTTCATATAGGCTGGAATGACCTACTGGGAGCTCAAAACCAGGAATCCTTAAGCAGCGTGAACAGACTGTGATCCACCTCCCTCTGAGACATAGAAAGAAAGGGATAGAGAGAGAGAGAGAAATTATGCAGCTCCTTTTCAGAAAGGAAAGGGAAAGACACAGACATTCGGAAGGAGATGTGAATAGTTGGATTTTCTGGACTCTTATAGGGTGTTTACAGGGTGTAGGGTGCAGCATAAAGAGAATACCTGATTTTATCAAGTGCTGGGAGTTCTCTGCCGTTGTACTTTAATGACCCGACCTGGGGATACAGCATGCGCACCTCGTGCTCCATGTCTGACACTCGTGAAAACAGCTTGACTGGAGGGCTTAAGTCCTCAAAAACCCATAGTGGGTTTTTTGACAGCTGCTTCAGTGTGTGTGTTTGTGAATGTGTGTCTAATGTCTGTGTTTGTGTGTCCCAATTCGGTCTCGCCCCGACTGCGTAGCCCCTTAAACATCCTGTTGATGTGAAACCTGACACTCGTTTCTTCTTTATCTGTATGTGGGGGATTACCGTCCTGTCCAGATAGGCACCGTTCGCTGTCAGTGTGACGTTGTTTTGATTTATCACGGCTCATCTGAAATCGGAATACCATGCGTTGTGGTATGACTTTGTCATGTCACAGATCCAGCATGATGTTTTTTGTGTTGATGAATGCATGAGTGCTAAATTCATCTAAGCTCCTTCTGACTTTTTACAGACATAAAAACTTACTGTAACACCGTGGACACTGTAAAACAGCTCACATAAACCGGAACCGGTTTGGGGGTATGGGTAGGTTTAAGGGTGGGTTGAAGTGTACGGGATGGGTCAACAGTGTAATTACAAATGTAATTACGGAAATTAATACAGATTTAATAACAGGTATTTTTAAAATATAAGTACAATGTACATTGTAGTTAAAGCCACCTAATATAGCCTAAAGTGGGACCCATTTTTTTGTCTTTGTATTCAAAATCTGAAAATGTACTTCTCTAGAATGGCCTTTCTTCTCTAATGATATCAATTTGACAACTTGGGTACAAAATTCCCTCCAACAGATGCCCACTTTTCTAGATCCAATCAATTCCCAGCATGAAAAAACTCTATTTTCTTCAGTCAGTATTCCTTTTCACTAGGAAAATACCTCACAATACTGAAATAGTCAATTGCAACTTCCGGTTCAATGTGGCTTTAAGTCATATGCGCATGAATTTGTCATTTAAACAACTCATTTGCCAGCTCAACAACAGAACAGACATAACAATTATTGATTTCAACCATAAACAGAAAGCAATTGTAGACATAAACACAAAACTGAGGCGTCGGAATAAACATACTCAAATAAAACAAATCTATTTTTTTCTCTGCTTTGTTTAGAATCCCCAACCCTCAAAAAGAGTTGAAGCTTATGTAATAGTTATTATTCAACCAAATGTCACATTTCAACAAAGTGCAGACTAGAAACATCTCAAAATGGATGCTACTTGTCGTACTCCGTCTCATGTGAGTAATCCTTCCATGAGTCTGAAAGGTTTGTGATGTATGAAGCTCATATGTCATCCTAGGTATATTAATAGTTCTCCTGTCAGATTTCTGTTGACACATCACGCTTTGGATGGCATATGCTTCATGAAAAGATTGTTAATGATGTTATTTTAGTTGCCAGGCATGAATCCAGAGCAAACGTGAATCCAGCCATTATGCACAACCACCAAAACGTAGACGACATGCCATTCTAAAGCCTTGGTTGTGGATTTCTCAATATGTTTAACTCATGATAGTCTCTGGGAAATGGCCCAACCTTACCTGAAGCCCTTTTAGCAAACTGCCTACATTAAAAACAAGCACTTGACAGATCATATTGTTTGCGGGTTTAAGCTACTTAGTTACTCACAGGCCTCGGAGACAAAGAGTGACTTTGGTAAAATAATGAAAACATCCCTGAATGAATGGGTTCCAGTGCAGGGATATTTAACAAGCTGCAAAAGAGCTCTGGGAAACTCTGTTCCTCTTCTTATCTGCGAAAAAGCGATTCCTCACAAACTCCATGCAAGAATTATGTAACAGCATTTCAAAAGTCAGAATGTATAGTTGATTCCTAGAATTCTCTGCTCTGTTCACTTCAAGTCGCCCACTTGCTATCCCTTCACTGAGCTTTTGTGTGGACACCGACAGAAAACTAGTTTCTTGACCAGGCCTCTTTCTCGAGAGCAGAGGAAGATGTGCCTATATTGCCTCGAGTCATGAGAGACCTGATGGGCCCATCTTGTTATGTTTCTTGCTAAGGATTTCGTATTTCTTTTGAGCCTGTCTAATCTCTACCCATTGAAATCCTATTCATACCTTCATGTTCCTCCCTAGTGGCTAATTATGTACTTTATAATAAATGCATGCGAGTAATTGTTACCACCTCCTTTTTATACGTGACCTTTGAAACATAATTTATAAGGGAACTGCCTCTTGCTCCTTGTAAGGACTTGCTGTCTGTTTCTTCTAGAAGGTGTGATCCTCCGTAGCCTAGGCGTAGCATACTTGGAACTGTGTAAGAGGGTAATTTAGTGTCTCATTTTTGAGTTTCAATGTTTTAATTGTCATCTATCCTGCTTTTTTTCCACCCCAGACACAAGGCCTTGTGGGTCAAGTAGAGCAGAGCGAATGGCCCTCAGACACCACCATCTCCAGAGTGTCCTTAAATCCCTCCAGACAGAGAAGTCAGGTTCAGGTTGGCCAGGCTGTGCCCTCTTGCTCCGATCATCCCACTTCAGCTGCGGCATCTTTTTTCATCCGGTAAGAAAACATGTTTACCATAAATCACTTAAATGTACCCTCAAACATCCATATATAGCAATGAATTGTTATTAAAGGTACACTATGTAGCTTTTTTGTTCAAAATTAACTAAATTTAAATAATGAGTCAATACATCACTTCTTCTATCAAAACGATTTTCACTTACCCTGATTCACTATAGTAAGCTGAAGCATGCTGGGAATTAGAAATCTACAATTCAACTCTATCATTAAGTTCAGCTTACTACAATAAAATTTGTGTTCACACAACTTTTTTCTATTAAGTACAATGAACATTTATTATTATTTGAGTGAAACAAACTCATTCCATTTCATTTCACTGTTCGGTTTTACAGTGAAAGCAATGTGGACATGGCATTTTTATTACTCAACAGATGAGTAAGGTATTTTATTGAACAGATCAATTGCCATTTGTAGCTCTCTAACAGAGTTCATTGTAAAGCATTATCTATTGTGAAGGCTCATATTCATCCACACAGTCACGCAGAGCCGAAGCACAACCAAAACCATGTTCTTTCGCAAAATGCATGTAGTTTGTTTTTTAACCACTAAAGTTAAATAGTGTACATTTAACTAGATTCTTCTAGATCTTTACCTTCAGAATTGAATGTCAAGGTTATAGATTTTTGACTTGGTATAATGTGGTGGCACAGTAGCAATGACTGGCAACCAGAGGGGCTTCTTTTTTGAGAAAAGCACTAACCCTAGGTTGCTCCAGGAGTATTGTCCCTGTAGTAAATGTAATTTAAAGGAGCTTTGGATTAAAGTGTCTACTAGAGCACTGCTTAAATGAAATGGTATGTGGAAAGGAGTGGTGACAAGAATGTTTCTGGAATGCTTCCTGGAAAACACATTTGACATATTTCTCAAGCCAAGTGATGGCATGGGACATTAAAGAGTGATCAGGGGCCTCTCCCTTTGTGGAGAATGACGGCTGCCGAGTTTTTGGATCCGCTTGGGATGCTGCCACCTGCCCGAGCACTTCCAGGTCATTCTGAGACAACAGACAGATGTGACCCCATGTAGGACAAGGTTAATTTTTGTGGTCTGATTAATAATTGCTTGTCTGTTTTCTTTGGAGTTGATCTCAAAAGAAACGGATAAACAGGGAGGGTGTTGTGTCACAGAAAGAGAAAGATGAGGAAGAGAGAGAGAAAATAGACTTGTTTTGGCCTCTTAATTTAAACCTGGGTGGATGAACAGAAAAAGTAGGAAATTATGTTAGGGACCACCTCTTATTTCATCGCCTGCCAGAGAATTTTATTGTTATGGTTAGGAATGAGGTCAGTTATCATTTTGGATACTCTCTGGTTCCCAGAGTAGGACATACTGTATATAACTTTGTTAATAACGGCCAGTAATTTTCTGTCATTAAATTAGTAACCAAAGACAGAGAAATTGAATAACTCCATTACATCAGGGACTGTATAAGGCATATACACTAATACATGCATGAGTGGTAGAAATCGTAATTCTATATATTATCAATCTGTTGCATTATTTACCTTAGAGACTTTGGGATGCAGTTTGGCTTAAGTTTGCATCAATGTTAGTTTCTATAAGAATTCATAAATGTAGTTGATTTAAGTGCATGTTTTAAGAAGTGAAACAAGTGCAAAAGATTCATTGCTATTTGTTTTAAAACAAGACCATACAATTTTACTAACATGTCTTGCTCCACCTAGAAATTTACTTTTCCCCGCAAAGATGTTTGATCTGATCAGAGTATGCAGAATAAGAAATGCCAGTGCAACACCTTGCTTTGAGGGACGTTCTCTAAAGGAGTCATTATCAAACCTCTACAATTCTTAAATTAAGATCTGGTAGCGAACATCCAGACCTGCAGTTATTCCTCTAGTTTGCACTGTGCCTTTAAACTGCTTGTACAACGAGCAAGAGGCTGGATCCTCTTGAAGGTGAAATGTTAATTAGAGTGCAATTAGAGTTGCACGCCGGAGAGGAGAGTGACGGGGTATAAAGTAAATCTGTTTCTAGTCATCTATTCAGTGTTATTATCTTATCCATTTGATTCCAAAAACTTTAAAAAAAAAAAAAAATCACAATAGCAGTGGTCAGATAGTAAGTCGTGGGTGTAGGAGTGAGAGAGTTGGGCAGGTGTATCAGAAGGTTGCAGGTTCGATTCCCACGCCGGCAGGGAATTGAAGGTGAATTGTGAAATAAACAACACTCCTCTCACCTTCGATACCACGAACTAAGTGCCCCTTTGCACAAGGCACCTCCCCAATTGCTCCCGCCGGCGCTGTCGCAATAGCTGCCCACTGTGTGTGTGTTGTTGTTTGTGTGTGTGTGTTGTGTGTACTCACTGTGTGTGTGTGTGTGCACTTGGATTGGATGGTTAAACAGAGCACAATTTCGAGTATGGGTCAACCAAACTTGACACACGTCACGACTTTTTTCACTTCACTTTCAGATCCCATCTCTGACCACCTCTGAATATGGTTGTAGTGATCCAATCACAATGTTTCTTGGGTGCAGTTTATGTACAACTGGCTGTTAAAGCTCATCTATGTGTTATCTTAGTTCCTTCTTGAGTCCAAAATGTTGCCTTACAGTTGCCTTACAATATCATCATCTCACCTTTTATCCCCCAAAAATGTATTATGGTATTACCTTAGAAACAGATAGTATTTTTAATGTACAATTTAATTACATTGATCTATGAATAAGGCAATCAGTGGGTACCGTGATATTAGATATGGTGCCATTGCTGAACCATGCTACTGCCACCAGTGTTGGGGAAAGATACTTTTTTAGGGAGTAACACAATACTGTAACGCATTACTTATAAAAGTAACTAATTGTGTTACTCAGTTACTTTTTATGAAAAGTAATGTTTCAGCCTCAGGATGAATGACATGCATATTTACACCTGTTCAGTAGAGGGCACAACTCAAGTAAACATCTTAGATGTGCTGCCATTCTAGATTAAACAAGAAAGAGTATACAGGAAAAGGAAGTTCTACTCTCTTATTTCTAAATCTAAAGAAGGCATTTTTGCTTATTAGTATGGTTGAATTAGATCATGCAAGGTCAGTGGCAAAGACATTGGTTAATAAATTGAGATTAAATACATAAAGTATATTTGTGTTATTTAATATAGTTAATTATTACAGGTTTGCTTAAAAATCTGAGATTGCATTTCACTGTTTTTATTCATTTTGAAGAATACTGAATGTTTTCGTGCAAGTGAAACGAGTAAATGCATGTTCACAGACTAGTCTAGAACGACAATACCCATCATGTTCACACAACGCCTCTTAATTTCTCTCAACATGGAGACAGGAGAGGTGTCAGTCAATAAATGTGAAAACACACATTTTTAAGGAACTTTTTTATTGTAAATTGAAAAAGTAATGCATTACTTTCCTACATAATCTGATTACGTACGTTACTTGTAATGCATTACCCACAACACTGACTGCCACAGTCCTTTTGTAAGGCATCATTAGCTGTAGTAAGGTGATTTAACTCGCTTTTATTCAGATGGTACTGTGTAAATATTAGTGAGTATCTATCGAGAAAATAGAAGCGGATGACGGGTAGATCAGATGCATTGCTGAGAAGTTGACTTTTCCCTCACCCCCATTCTCGGCATATGCTCCAGAGTGACGGAGCATATGATTAGTGTATTGACATACTAGCTGGCTCCTGTAATGAATACAGACACAGGGCCCAAAGAGCTTTCCAGAGCTTTAGGATGCCTTGTCACACTCAAAACCCTGGTGTGCTTGGCTATTCCAACTCAGTGCTCCATGAGATGAAATGGTACTGAGTATCATGTGCAGGGTCATGTGAGTGAATCACCTGAGCTTTTGCTAGGTGGGAGTTGGGGTAGAACTGATTAAAAGGATATGACTGTTTTAGACGGCCACATGCTCTATTGACTCCAAAGGGGATGAGACAAAGAGAAGGAAAATGAGGTTCAGATATTTGTCTGTCTAGAGATCAGAGTGTCCATGTGCGTATAAAATGTGCAATGAATGCTAAAAGATTTGGTGTGTGTGCATGCATGTGCGTCTTGAGTTTTAAAATAGGAAACGGCCAAATAAAAGACGATCTACCAGAGTTACAGAAGCCTTGAATCTTGTTCTTGGGAATATAGACACTGTTTTGAGCATGGCTGCTAGGAACATACACTGTGGGAATTTAAAATAATAAAATTTTCTCCCACTGCAGCATGTTGCTGACAAATCAGATGAGATTTTCTTCACACAGTCACACAGGATTTTGCTTTTACATGGTAAAATAAGCTTTTCAGCTAAAGCTTTAGCTGCTGCGAAGTAATTTGTTCCTTCTGGAATGTAAGAAATAACACCGGGTATGGTGACAAAAATCGTTGTATTTCATTAATATAGTTAGTTTTAATAGCAATAACTTACATATAGCATGGAACCCAATATTTACAATAATCCCACGGATGCAGTCTTTGAGCCTGTGTTAGCATGTTTCTCAGCGCTATAGATGTGTATAGTGTAAAATACCTTTTACTGTAAGAAATTTATTGTTGAAGGTTGTCCGTGTCGCGGTACGTGTAGATGAAAGGCAGACACGATTGACGATAAACATACAGACTTTAATACTGGAGAGAACAACATACACGACTTCCAACATAGACAATAACCGACAACTGACAGGCAAACAGACAGAAACTTAAATACACTGATGATTAGACAAGGACAGCTGACAAGACTTAACTAATTAGAAACACGGTGATTAACTAGAACTCAAACAGACTAGACAGAAATGAACTAAACAGGACATACATATGTGACAGTCCGAAGACAAAAGCACTCCTCGGAGAGGGTTGTAGCATGCTGATAGCATGCTGTGCTTTAGCATGCTAATAGTCTAACAGCTAACAATACCTGTTTCACTGAGTCTACACTGGAAGTAAGTGGTGCATTGGGACGTGACAAGACTGTTTCTGTTGTTATAAGCAGCGCTGCATTCACTGTCTACACGTGTTGCTTATTCACATGTGATATAGACCTTGTATAATGCTGAAATTGTGCTAAAATTCATTCTTTTTGAAGCGCTACCTCAACTCATTAGCTGACCTCCCAGACCAAGTTTAGGGTTGCATTTTTAAGGTGTGTGTAAATGGAGGGTATATGCTTGTACATGTATGCAGGTCAGCAAGTGAGAGACACAGCTGTTAAGTGGTATGTGGACTTGCAGTGACATTGAGCACAACACACAGTTAAACATTTTTTATGGCCTTGCACTCATTTTCAGTTGCCTGTCCAGGTGAGTTTGAACAGTAATGACTATGATTGAAGTAAACATTCCACCATAATTACATGTACAACAATTCATACTTTCTCCAGACAAGTTGAGTAGCTAAAGTGCTTTGTTGCACTGGTCTTAGGGAGTAACCATAGAAACAAAGGGAAGTTAATTCATGGGATGTTTATGCTGTGCCTTGAATAAACATCACTGCCAGTTGAGAATAAAACGGAGGCATGAACTATGAAATGACATTTATTCTTGTGCCACGTATGAATTGCTTTCCTAGGCACTAGCTCACAGTTTTTCCAACTAGAATAGATACTACATTTTATTATTTTAACTTTATTACATTATTATTTAGTCACAAAATGTCTAAAGTATAACATCACATCCTTTATGTACTCATCAAATACTCAAGACCAAAATTGGTTTACATTCTTACAATCTACTAATGCTTCATGTTAAAGGCACATTCTCTTTATGTGCTTTAAGTTCTGATACTACTCTGGTATTGGATGCTGTGCTACCATCTATCGCTTTGGATAAAAGCAACTGATAAATGAATAAATGATAATATTGATCTATCAACATGGTTCAAGCATGATCATCTCTGAGTTTCATGTTAATTACACAGAGATTTGATAATGGATACTGAGTCTCCCGTTGTCTCTATTGGTAAAGTGCAGTAGTAAGTGTATATTATTGTCTAATATTCGCTCTTTGCATCACCAACACTATGCCACAAGAGTATCTACTGTACAAAGCCAATGAGTGAGAGTATTTTTTAACATTTAATGAATGACTGTGGGTTATGTGATTTCAATATGGCAAAATACATTGAGGATGTTCCAACACCATTCACGATTAAAGTATTAGTTCACGTCAGAATTAAAATTTCCTGATAATTTGCTCACCCCAATATCATCCAGGATGTTTCTGTCTTTCTCTCTTCAGTTGAAAAGAAATGAAGGTTTTTGACTAAAACATTCCAGGATTTTTCTCCATATAGTGGACTTCAATGGGTTGAAGGTCCAAATTGTAGTTTCAATGCAGCTTCAAAGGGCTCAACACGATCCCAGCCGAGAATTAAGGGTCTTATCTAGAGAACTGTTAATGTTCTAAAAAAAAAAAAAAAAACAACAACCCAAAATTATATACTTTTTAACCAGAAATGCTCATCTTGCTCTAGCTCTGCAATGCGGCACACATTACGTAATCACGTTGGAAAGGTCAGATGTGATTTAGGCGGAAGTACCGATCCACTGTCTATAAAGCAATCGTGTAAAGACTAAGCCAAATGCCCTTTACAAAAAAAAAAGGTAAAATAACTATGTAGGATGATTTTGAAGTTGGAGGAGAAAATGAGATGGAGTTTTTCGCCCTACCGTGGTTCTTTTCAGAACATTTTTCATTTTTTTTTAGAAAATGACCGATCGTTTCACTAGACAAGACTCTTATTCCTTGGCTGGGATTGTGTAGAGCCCTTTGAAGCTGCATTGAAACTGCAATTTCGACCTTCAACCCAATGCTAGCCATTGAAGTCCACTGTATGATATGGAGAAAAATCCTGGAATATTTTCCTGAAAAACCTTCTTTTTCAAAAACATTTCTTTTCTACTGAAGAAAGAAAGACATCAACATCTTGGATGGCATATGGAGAGTAAATTATCAGGACGTTTTAATTCTGAAGTGAACTAATACTTTAAAACACTTTTTGAAGAAAACTGTTATGAGTACAATCTTCATCTCATATAAGTATACACCATTCAGATGAATCATCTTGTAAAACTGTGTAAAATTAGCACAAAACTACTGAACACACCTTTAAATATCTTCCATTTGGCCTGTATTTTGATTTGTTTTGCATGTGTAAAGACTACAAAGCTTTAAAGTAACATTTCATGAGCAGCTAACTGCGCATACGTTAGTAGATATTTAACAATTATTCCTCTTGTAATGAAAGGTCAGTTGATGCATTTTGGTAGCCCTTTGGGTAACACTTTATGACTAGCTTTGCCCCTAATTCTTGAGTTCTCACTGTGTGCTCCAATTTAAAGTCAATTAGGTACATAAATGCATCAGTTTAATGTCATTGTTCAGCAGATTTGCTTCCTTCTCCTGCTGTAGTGGGGCAATAATGATAAAGCATCCCAAGAGTTGTAAACAGGGGGATGCCATTCACCTATCCACCCACATGCTGTGTCAACGGTAATGTGGACAGCGGTCTTCTGATGGGTGGGACAAAGGGGCGGGGCTCTAATGGAGGCGATGGGATGGTGACATGGGGGATGGTTCACTGGAGTAGAGAGGTGAGTGAAAGAGAAGAGAGGGGTTGTTGAGAGTTTTTCTTACACACAGTCACAACAGCTCTCGGCTAAAGCTGCTCCGTAGGCCACCCATCACAGCGGAGGATTACAGCGAGAAAGAGATCCAGGAGGGGTAGAGAGATGGAGAGATAGAGAAAGTACACAGAGGAGCAAAGAAACGGGCAAATGATCCATGTGGATAGCTGTTTTTGAGTGACAGCACTAATCCCTGACAGGGACAAATTGGGAAAACAGATTAATGCTGAGTGGCCGGGGCCCTGGAGCGGAGCCGGGCCCTGCTGCGCAGCTGAGTGACGGGAGCTGGAAAAGAGGAGCACTTCAGTCAAGGCTGATAGTGGCAGACATACCAATGTGAAGGTACTTTTAAAACACTGATGCAGTGAGCTGGTAGGCAGTGAAGTGAAGCCAAACACATATCCACTCATGGTGGGCAGAGTCGGACTAATGCCCCACACCAACACTCCCAGCTGGAGGGAGAGAAAATCATGGACTGTAGAGGACAGTAACTGGAGCGGCACCATGAACCTGAAGTAAGTCACTATATAAGAAAAACTTTTCAACTTCACATTATTTTCTGCCTTCCGTCAAAATTGCTGGCTTAAATATTGATGGAATCCTGCAGAACATTGTATTTTTTATGAACCAGTTTGCAAAGCATAATTAATTTACAACAAACCATCTGTCAAAACCTTTGACTGATTAATCAAATGAATGGTTTTTCAACTGGTTCAGTTTCTCAGATAAACTGGGCTTTGCAAATACTTCTACGTGACCTTATTTTTAGTGATGATTCAAATGAATCAAATAGTTGAATTTAAACTGATTGAGTCTGAAAGAATCAATGAATTCAATATTTCTCAAATGAATCAGGTTTAGCAAATGATTCTCCATGAGTTTTTTTTTTTTTAAAGTAGTGTATTTTCCTTTATCGTTGACTTTAGCTGTAGTAGGATCTGTTTTGTTGACAGTGCTGTGTGCCTTGTTGTTTTACCGTGCCGGGTATTTACTCTGGCTGAACCTCCAGCTGCTGGTCTCCACTCCTAATCATGCGATCAAGCATGAGTTTGTCTCTAAGTGTGTGTGTGTGTGTGTGTGTGTGATAGTCATTGAGCTGAGGCTGGGAAGGAGGGGAGCACTCTGAGCAGAATGTCCAGGTGTGAAGAGCCTGCGGTGGGCCGTGAGATGTTCTGGTGTGTGGTTTTGGTGGTGAGGGTGGATGATGGAGGTGTTGATGGATCTATCACTCTAGGCCAGCAGCCCCAGGGATCTGCTCAAGTCAAGCCCACTTCCTGTCCTCAGGGTTTTTGGACTGAAGCATTGATGTGTTCAAATGGACTGATCCACAAACACCCCAAGGTTTTCATATGTACAGCTCTTAGCGCTATTAGCCTGTATTTTTAGTCTATAATTCACCTTTTTCCTTCTTAATTTATTGCCTTTAGTGTTCCGGAATGAGTGAATCATACAAGAAGATTCTTGGGCCACATTTCCTCCCAAAGTCTAAGAAGTATATTTTGCATCAGGATAATTTAAAATTTGAAAAGAAAAAGAAAGAAAGTAGAATAAACAGAAGGATTTTTCAGCACTGTGTTAAAGAGAATTGGAGGAGATGTGCAATGACTAAATGTGATTAATTTTGTATTCGGATTTCACATATATTACATATATAATATATATATATATATATTATAATACATTATATTTTCAATTTTGGGATGAAAAATTACCTGAATATGCTCTTGACAGCTTTTGTGAGATCCACAGAAAATATAGATACAATCCAAGGGTAGCCTTCAGATTTATTGGTACATAGTAAAAAAAAAAAAAAAAAAAGAAGCTTCCCATTTCAAAAGCACTAGTGACATTATACATGTACATAGATGTACAGAATATAAAAGTATTTAGAACAGAATAACACTGAAATATGATGAAACAAGAAGTGGTGGTTGATGTCAAGATGGTGGTCCTGTTTATTCTGTCCTGTGTTGAACCCCCACACCTTTACAAGTTGTCACCACTTAAAATCACTCCCCTGTAACCTGCGACCACCTCCGTTGACTGTCCCCCACCCTCTCTCTCCATTATTCCCCAGATCTTCCTGCTTTTTACACACCCCCAGGTTGTGTGAATAACCCCCATTTTGTGAGTCTCTCAGCCCAAACAGTTCTCACTGTGGTGATTATCACCTTCGAGAAAACACGAAGAACACTAAAGCTTCTTTGTTTTGTTTGAAAGGAGGCAGACTCACCTTTGAAGCACTTGTGAAACAAATGTACTGTCAGCGTTTTAGCATCACAATGGATTCTTTCTCATATGTCACAATCTTGAAGCTTTCTACATTTGTTCTACACAAATTCGTTTCTGTTAACTGGATGTTTCCACTCTGTTAGATGTGTAGTGACAGCGATTTATTTACGGAATATAGACATCCAAATAACTAAACCCTGTGAAGAGCGTGTCTACTCATCAGAACATCACCAGCTATGTGAACAGCTTTTCGCACATATGTGTTTCTCTGGATGAAATGTTCTCAGATGATACAACAGCATTCAAACCTCCGTTTACTGAACAATAGCAAGACATCTGGACCTCATTTACTCCTGGTATTGACATTTGTCTTGGAAGATCGGATCACAAGTAGTCAGCCGAGAAAAAATTGTTTACTTCTGGTATTAGCATGTTTTTCATATAGCGTTTTGTTGGAGATACTGGAGATACACTATACCGTTCAAAAGGTTGGGGTCCTTAATTTTTTTTTTTTTTTTTTTTTAATAAAAGAAAAAAATACTTTTATTATTCAAGGATGAATAAAAAAAAATGCAGCATGGTTTCTACAAAAAAATTAAGCAGAACAACATCATTGAAAATGAAAACAATACTTGAGCATATTAGAATTATTTCAATTCTTTCAATTACGGATTATGTGACACTGAAGACATTTATTTTTACATTTTTATCCAAGTAGGTAAACCTTCAATGTTGTCCAGGACACAATTATTGTATATAATTATACACAATTATTTCCAGGACAAAATAATTTAGCATCCCTGGATGGGTCCAAAGGTGGTTTGAGGGAACCAATACAGATCCTGTATTATTATTAGATCACCCAGGATTTATTAATACCAAGTATAAATGGGCTCAAATTGATTTTGAGAACAGAAGAAACAGAACATGGCAACATATACTGGTTTTGAGGACAATTATGCAAAGTGGTCCTTGTATAGCACCCACAGAAACCTTTATCCTGAATAAACAAGGATGTATGCAGCAAACAGTTAGTGTTTTTCATGCTTACAGTGGGGGTCTGTGACAGCTCAGGGAAAAGCATGAAAACGGCTGTGTCAGGAAGACTAGCCACCTCACTCGCATACAGTCACCACAGGGAGAGCAGCAGGCATCGGCGAGGCCCCCAGACAGCATGGATCTGCTGATTCATGTCTATGGACTCAATAGACGTGAGTCTGTAGGAGAGCTGATGTTTGCTGCAACAATATGGAAATAAATACTGTCAAATCAGTCAAATTCCAAGTGCCCTATGGCCTGGGGATCTTTACATGTCAAAGTGATGTTGTTTGTAGGCCTATGGGTTCTTTAAAAGTATTTTTGAACTGGGATTTTAGTTAATCTGTTGTATTTTGTATGAAAATACATGCTCAGCGGTTGGAATTACATGCTAGCACTTTGCACACAATAGAGGCTGTAGCTGCTTTCATGCTTCCCACGGCGAGGCAGCGTAACGTGGATTGATTCTTAATTGCTTTAGGAC
Organism: Opsariichthys bidens; assembly: GCA_037194245.1. Classification (NCBI taxonomy): domain Eukaryota; kingdom Metazoa; phylum Chordata; class Actinopteri; order Cypriniformes; family Xenocyprididae; genus Opsariichthys; species Opsariichthys bidens. The sequence goes on along the minus strand of CM074286.1, from coordinate 8,316,172 downwards.
TGTACTTCTCACAGTAAGCATGATAGACAAGTTACCTTCGCCACCTTATTAGTCATCTCAAAGCTTGCACTTCTTGAGAATGCTGATTAAAACATACCCTAAATAACAATTGAAAGCCATTTCACAAGGGAAAACAGTAAATAAGGAAGAAGAGGGAAGCGGCGGCTCTTCTAAAGAGGTCTCCGGTTTGCCCGGATTTGTGGAATACAGATCAGATCAACCGAGGTTATTAATTGTGTTACCAGACCGAGTGGAATATACATTTAAAGGTTTATTACCTATTGTCTTTTCAGACAGCAGATGTGGTTGAAGTTTAAAATTCCCATGAGGTCATCCAGCCCGAATATCCTCTGTTGTGGCTGGAGAGAACAAAAGCAGCAGCTCACAATCCCATCACAATCCACCCGGTTAAGCTCTGAGCCTGAGCAGAAAAAAAAATAAATAAATTGAAAATGCCGTTATGTCTAATTAGTGTTCAACCTTCCCCTGATTTCCCAGCCCAATACCACCCAAGTGCACAGTTCATACTTATTCATGTAGCATGTTTTACCGCAACTCAAGCAAAATTCCAGACTACTTAATGAGATCCCTGTTGCTTGTCATTACAAACACACACTACTGGTTATACACATACTACTGATTAGATAAAGCAAAATTTTATCATCAAAGCTGGAGATTCTATAGCCTAAATCTCCATACAGATTGTCACCTCAAGGATGTCTATTATACTTGCAGAATATTTTAGCATCACATCTCTATAGGGGTTGCCCAGCTGGTGCAGGAAATTGAAATCTGCCATCTTTACTCATGGGTGCTTAGTTTTGCTACCAGGTTGTTTGCTAATGCCTTTTGCTGCCCTGTGATAGTTAGCATTCTAACTTTGTAATCGAGTTGCTGAATTAAGTTGAATGTTAGCTTACCATGTTAGTTCATAGCACGTTAGCTTAGCCTACACGACTCAATGGCCCAATGGGACCAATGGGTTGATTGTGCCCCCCTCATTTTGGCTAAGTGAACTGTAATGATTGTTTTAAAGGATATAAAATTGTTTTCTTTTAGGCATTTGTTTTCCGCTCATGGTAGTTAGCAAGTTTTGTCTGTCTGGTGAATCGTGTTGAAACATTCAGTGTTAGCTTATAGCATCCTTGGTAAGCCTACATTTAATTCAACAGGGAGCCCAAATTCTTCATTGTATGTTAACTAGCCATTCTTTGAATCCTGTTACTAGCCCATATAAATGTTCGGGCAAATGGTCTGTAAAACTAATCTGAGTAGGTTAAAGTTAATCCATTTTAGTTCACCGAATATTAATGTTTATTTTAGAGGATGTAAAATGTTTCCACAGCACATTAAGGCAGTGAAGGCTTGTGGTAAAGAGAGACAGAGAGGGAGTTTATCTGCTGTTTTTATTTGTTGAAAGCTACTCTGCATGCAGATTGTCTGAAATGGAGTGGATTACAGCCTGTAATCAGTTCATGACCCAGCATGTGAGAGAGCCTGTTGCAAAGAGCTGACAATCCCATTAACGCTATCTGTCTCTCTCTCTCTATCTCTCTCTTTCAGTATTAAGTTGCTAGTACCAATAACCTGAATTCCTACAGTAGCACCAGAGGGCGCTCATAAAAGCTTATGTGTAGAGCAGTTATTAATGGACGTACTTTGGGTTATTGCTATAACCTATGGGGTTCTTAATGGCATGGTTCTTGGATCTTGTCTGTTGCAAGACTATAAGCTGTGAGCATGCGTCAAATGGTATAGATTGATAGCATTCCTGCTGTTTAAGAGCACATCTATGCACATTGCAGTGGTAATGATTATATTGCAGTGTGAAGGTCACCACTGAATGTAATTATCTTCTCATATATTGGTGGCTATATGAAGTCATTTGAATGATGTTATTAGTCTTATGAACCCAGTAGCTTTATGGTTCTCATCCTGTATGGTTAGGAAAGCATCTGTCTTTCCGTCTATGACAGCATGATCATCAGTCAATAAAGACTATTGACATTTTTATTGCATTTTTGAATGGGATATAAATGGCATAGATGGATGTTCTCGTCCCTTGGTGGTTACACTGCCTCCTGTCTTTACCCAAATAATTTTTACTAGGGTTGCCAAAGTTATGCATTACATGTGAAATTAATTAATTTTACATTGCTAATGTGTCTTTTAAGTTTGAACTTCTTAACTGTTTCTTTTTCTTCTGTGTGAGGTCTAGAAACTGTTAAATTATGACCATAGTTTTTTCTTCCTCATATTTTTTTCCATTCAGTTCTGTGTTTTCATTTCCAGTGCATTTTTTGTTATTATTTTATATGCATTTAAGATTTATGGTCAGTGACTGTCTCTCAGCCTAATTTCTTTTTACCTAGTATTATAAACTCCCTCTTGCTTCCATATTGTCAATTTGAGCCCTATTTGAGCCACAACCTTCGTTCCCCACCCCTGTTTCCTGCACATCTGTTTTTTCTCTGTCCTCTACCCTTCCATGGTCACTTTCTTTCTCTTTTTCCCCTCTTCATCTCTAACCCTGTGCATCTCTGATTAATCATGCACAGATATTCCCAGCAGCCACTGGGGTTGTTTGTTGTGATAGCCTCAGAGTGAAAGAGTGCAAATAAATAAGCGTTAGGTGTCCTCCCTGCCAGACAGTGATTAATGAATGAGAGCTAAGGCGAGGTGGAGCGGTAGGATGCTCTTGTTGTCTCCTTTGCATATCTGCAGGGCTTGGCCACCCTATGTCGCAAAGCTTTTTGTTTGAACCCAGTGGGCAAAGTGACCATAATTTGTAAAAGTCAGTTATACGCAATTAGTTTTTGCTCTGAAAAGGCTGAAACATCTTAATCATGTAAGCAAGTGTCTGACCGGACCTTGCAGTGTCAGCTAGTTTCACCGACACCTTCCTTACTTGGGTTGCGCTTTTTGTAGCGTGTGTAGACAGGATTATCCCATTCCACGCACTTGTCCTGTAATTAAATTCCTTTTCCTCAACAGCCTTTTAGTGAAACCTGATGCTGCGGGTTGTCTACCTGTAGAACAAATCCCAGCGGTACAGAGGGAAGAGATAGATGTATCACGGATGAGATGAAAGTAGATGGTAATCTTTGTAAACAGGGATAGAGAGAGATGTGAGTCTTGGTTATCTGTCAGTTTTCTGCTAAAATGGAATTGATCTTCCTTAAACGTTAGCTCGCTGTGCTTTTAAACAAACTCTGGAGGAGCAACCAGGCTACACCTCACATGAATAAAAAGAGAGTGTCTTCAGAAAAATAAAAATGACAACCCCATTACTATCTTCAATTTGTGGCTTTCCAGAGCTTTTCCCTTGGGGCTCAGGATTGAACCCTGCAACTCATTAAATAACAAAAAACCCAGGCCACGTTTATGGCTTCTGTTCTGCCTCCCCACCGTGGCTAAGTCACAACAAGCCAAGCCTGGATTAGCTGCACATCCTGTCTGTTCAGGGACACTATTGAGGGGGTCATTTAGGAACAGCAAAAAGACTACAATGGTTCTCTCGCTTACTCACTCTTCAAAATGCTTAAGCGGCCTTTTTTCAGGCACTGTAAACAGAATCATGTGCACCTTTCTTTGCTCTTGGCATTATTGGAGATGATAGACTTGACTTTGTGAATGTGTTTGGTGGTAATTTGATTTTTATTTCACTATTTTATGAGCCGTATTTAGCACAGGAAGCAGGAACTGTAGTGTTAGCACCTAGCTGATAGCCAAGCATGCTAGTGAATGCTCACAATAAACACTTAATAAAAAGAACATGTTTGCTAAATAGAGCATATTGTATGACATAGTCCTGTAGAGTAGGCTACTAGGTAAACATTTGAACTTTACTTTCTCATAAACAGTGAAACATTTTGACCAGAAGGCTAACGCTCAATTTTCTGTTACGCTTCTTCGCACGCACAGTTTAGCGTGCACACAAGTCCACGCAGACACAAATTTGGAGCTGTGTGTGGACATCAGTGAATTGTGCTAGTGGCGAAAATTCCATCTTGTGAACTGACCGGGATCTGGGACAAGGGAAGTATACTTTTAGCTTAACACCTTACCAAACACAACCAACAAGCTAATCAACTTACAAAATATAGACAGATGGGTTACATTTGGATTGGTACTAAAGTCTGTAATAACTTTAATTTGACTCGAGTTGGGCTGGATACTTTAGGAAAGTAACCAGGCAAGTGTTAGGATACAGGGTTGTGGAGGGATGCTGAAAACTGTCAAAAACATAGGTGAGTCGACTGCGTCAATTTGTGTCTCAATATAGTCTCCACGCATGCCAATTGGGTAGATATTTTGATCACTGATTGATGAGTGTGAGTTGGAGTGATGTGATGATTTGTTAAATAATTTGAATGTTGTTAATAAAACATAATTTGTTTTGATTTGGTAGGAACTGCTGACTGTGGTGCTCTGTGACTGAGGTCTGTCTGTATAAACTCTGCAAAACATGAAATGTGCTGATGATGACAGATAAACAGTTACTCATGGGAGTGTTTGAAAGCAGGTGTCTATCAGCAGACCGATAATTTCAGTATCGACTTGATATTAAAGTCTGTATTTTTGACAACACTAGCGAGGGTATGTAAAAATATCAGTTGACAGGCAGGTAGGACATCATATGATTTCATTCGGACTGAATATAATAATTGTATGGCCATTGTATGGTATGGTCCTACACCTTCCACAGAAAATATATATTTATAAAAATACCTTTAGACCATTTAAAATAATGATTGATATCAGGATATGATGAGACTTTCTACCAGTAAAACAAAAAATGTTTCTGTTGAGAATCACCTATTGCACCTTTAATCCATTTGTTTAGAGGTTTTCTGCTGATTTTACCAGGTTGGTCAAGCTGATGTTTAACTGTGTGGCCAGCTGGTCTCATGACCTGACCAGCTGAAAAGTGCCTGAAATCCCTCTGAAACCAGCCAACAGAGTAGCCTGACCAGGCTGGGAGACCAACGTAGATGGTGCTTATGTGCATTAGAACTCCTTCAATGCTGCTAAAAAGTATTTCATGATGCTCCTCATGCTTATTTGAGAAAAGCCCAGAGTGTGCAAAGTATTTGCAACAAGAAAATGCTTTAATGCTTTTAAGGAAATTTGAACAAGTCAGCCAGCTAGTTGTTGCAGAATTTTGCACTTTAAAGATCATGTAACGTAAAGGTTCATGCAATTACTTTGCATAAAATAGATAAAGGGATTAACATGCAAATATAAACATACAGCCAGAAACACAGCATTTCCCAATGCAGTAATTCCTTGGGATTTTCTTGTCCTTTTTCTTTTTAATTAGACCATTTTCCATTTAGACTCAGACTGTTTCATTTATTTAGGTCTGGCTGGGGATTTCCACCCTTGGCCCGCTGAGAGAACGAGACAATCCCTAGCTGAGCCCGGCCCGACATGAGCGATCATTTTTCAGTGTGCTACTCTCGGGCTCAAAATGATTTACCTCCGTTCAGACAGCCGCTGACTGGCTCCCAGCCAAAACACAAAGACCAGACTGATCACTCTCACACTCTCGCTATCTACCTTTGAGATGACTCTCTCTCCCTCTTACATTCTGCATGTGTTCTGTCTCTCTTCACTCTCAGGAGGTCCTCACCCTCTTTCCTTTTTAATTTCCATCTCATTTTCTGATTTTTGGCTTTCTGGTTTTTCACCTCTGTGTCTCATTCTCAATCTCCCCCTCCCTTCCTCTATCCTTCTGTCTCTCATGTATTTCTTTCCCTTGCTCTCCACACATTTGATGCAATTTTATGCTTTTTATTCTCCTTATTGTCCTTTGTCCCTACTTTTTTCACACACTCTCTGTTCACGTTAATGCCTCTTTGAATCTTTGAATGGTGGACTGTATCAGAAGTATCAATATTCCGGGAATTATGATTATTATTATTTTTGAGTGTTGTATATGATGTTATAGCATACAGTATATTCTTTCCACAAGGGGGGACTAAGGAACTCTAGAGTGCATTTGACATGACATTTGACTGCATTGCAGTATAACAGAGTAGCCCATCATTTTACACATCTCAATGACTTATTATATTATGAGCTACACTACATTATGATTAGGCTATATTTTACAGTAGTAGTTCAACGAACAGCCAAAGAAGCCCTGTGGTGATTTCCGTATTGACATAATGCTCCAATTTTACAGATATCACACAGCATGCTCTCATGTACACTCTGTTTTAATGAGGGATAATATTACTGGGTAACTGAAGCCTCTGGTCTTAAGTTCTTGAAGTTCTCTCCCCCCACTGCTCACAACAAAAGGACACCCATCCCATCCCATCCATCTAATTATTCCAAAGAATGAGATTTAGGTTATTCATTTAGGTTATTCTTGTCCTACTTTTGTACTTGGTACCTCCTGTAGATGGAGATATTTGCTTGTGATTTTTGTAGAGAGTTGTACTTGACCCTCTTTAGCACTAAAGCATAATATGAGAGAATATGCTACAGAAAATGTACAAATGATTGATTTCAGTCAGTGTGCAGCTGTGGACCAACATCGCTTTTAAACTTTCTCGCATACTCTTTCTGGATTTGCTTCTGTCACAAAACTGTTTCTTACTTCCGTGGGAAAGAAACTTAAGACTCCAGGTTACTTGTATAGCCAACTCCATATGTCTTTGGTTATTTAAAGAAATCCTGTTCACACGTCTTATGGTTCTTATTATAACTTGGAGAAACTTTTAACAGTGTTACATTTTTGGTGAATATTTAAGTATATGAAAGACTGTACAGTACATTCAAAAAGGAACGTTCTATTTTTGTTCCAAACTCTTATGACTTGCTTTCTTGTGTGAAACACAAATGGAAATATTTAGGAAAATGTCCTAGCTGCTTTTTACCAGAGACAGAGACAGCCGTGGCCACCATTCACTTTCATTGTATGGAAAAGAGCAGCTTGAACATCCTGCTAAACATCTCATTTTTGCAAGAACGAAAGTAAGAATAGTTTGTGCTTTTAAATGAGAAAAGAATGATCATTTTTAAGAGTCTGACTATTTAAACTTAACATACACACTCTCTTACTATACTGTAAACTGTTGCAATAGCTAGATGAATCTTGTACGCCGAAAGCTCTCTCCGTGACGCCGGGCTTTCTGCTCTCAGCCTCTTGACCTGACTGCTAAATCTTGTTTCAGACCAGTGGCTGTGGGTAAAAGAGGATGACATCATCTTGTGATGCCCATGAAGTGATATCATAATGTCTTAATCACAGGAAGAGGTTCAATGGTGAAGCTCTGATTGGCACGTGCTTCAGTAAGTGATTAAAGCATTAATGTACCTTCATTGATAACAGAGAAGAACATTATCTGACCAATTCTACTGGATATTGTTTTTGTTTTCCCAATGTTTATCCACCTACCGAATATATGCTTTGGCTCTGGTTTTACAATGAAGATCATTCCAAGCTCGCAAATGGATTTAGTAGAGGTTGTTTCTCATTGAATATTCTGATTATTGGAATTATATGGCAAACCATACATACTATTTGATTTTTTTTTTTTTTATCTTTCTTTGCTGTGACAAGTATTGGTATTAAAAGCATCATTTTAATTGATTACAGGGTTTTTATTTTTTGGAGTTTGATAAGACATAGCTGCTATACAAGAATCAAAAGCACATTTGTTTGCTGGAAACAGCTTGCTGATCTTACAATGATGAATGATAGTTGGAGATACTGGAATGGAAACGTTGGTAGGACAGTCTGATATCATCCACCGTGATCCATAGTATCCGGAGTTTTGTTATCCTTTGTCAAGAGAAAGAAAAAAGACCTTGTTACTAGAAAAGAAAATGTCAGGGATGGTAAATAGGGCCAACATGGCAATTAGCTACAAAGACTATCTGGACGAGGAGAGAGACAGACCGAAATCCTTACAAACAGGCTAATGGCTCTGGAGGCTAATGACTCGGTCAGCTTGAGGAATTCCTCTTTCTAATTTGACAAAAGCTGAAAGGCAGACTGCCTGCAAAGATTATTGACAAACAGCCAAATGCTTTGGCTCTCACAACAGACGATAAGCAAGCCAGGCATGATACGTGCATTGGTTCACACATCCACACGCTGAAAATCCCCTTCCTCAGCCCCCAACCCTATGTCCACATACACTCAAGTCCATTCTGATTTCAACAAAAGCTCAAAGCACCTTTTATGTTGCTTGACAACCATGTATCCCAATTATTTTAGCCATTTGTACAAGTTTTCCATGCTATTTGTTGAGGAATATTGGAAAACCTGATTGCTCTTGTCTTTCACTGATTCTTGAGTACTGGGACAATGCGTCATGCACCATGGATTTACTTTGAAATATTTTGTAATATTCAAAAAATATCACTCAACATCCTGAAAAAAAAAAAATTCAATAAAGAAAAAAAATTAGTATTGCGATAATTAGAAATATTGATTCATTTTAATTAAGATCAAAATACAGTATGGTGTATATTTTATTTTATTTACAGATTATCACTAATTTAAACTTGTAGTTTTTCTCAAATTATTTTCATGCCATTTCTTGCTCTAAGCTTAAACGTTAGTAAATGTTTTACATTTTTTAAATTTATATTTTTTTATATACTCTATATATACTCTTCACCAAAAATTGGCACACTTTTTGATGGAATTAAGTGTTGTTATCTTATTTCCATCAAGATGTGAAATCAATTTTTGGTCAAGAAAGATCTTGTATTGACAATGTAAGAGGTGAGCACTCTGTAAAGTCTATTCCAGCACATCCCAAAGAGTTTCAATGAATTTAAGCTCTGTACTCGGTGCCAATTCATGTGTGAAAATGATTCTTCGTGCTCCCCCCCAACTATTCTTTCACATTTTGAACCTAAATTTAAATCTTGGCATTGTCATCTTGGATTATGGCCATGATGTGTCTTCCTACATGGTTGTTTAAGAAATGAAAAGCTACACACTCCATCAATTAGGGTTAGAAGAACTGTTGCCAAATATATAACATGCTAGAAACATAATAATCACTGCAATAATGATCCAATCATAGACTCGTAAGCATTTGCCAATTTAAATTCAAACACTGACTTTTTTTTTTTTGCTGGGCAGAGTATATATATAATCAGAGCTTTTGTGCTACTCTCTACACCACTGTTTTTTTTTTTCTTCTTTTCAAGCCAAAGAACAAGACAGATTTTCCTTGTAAAGCATTGTAAGAGTACATAATTTCAGTCATCTAGACTGTGCACCTTGGGAGCTTTGATTATAGCCATCTCTTGGCTAGCAGTTGGCGACAGTGGGAGTCTGAGTTCGGTGTAGATATGTAGGGCAGTGTGTTAGGGGGGCGGCGGCGTGCGAGCCATGCTGCAGACCATCGGAAAAATGAGTCTCTCGCAAACATTGTCTCTCCTTTTCTCTCTCTCTGTCTCACTCCTGCTCCTCAACTCAAATTAGCAGTTTAGGGAATAGATCTCTCTCACATAAAGAGCTTAGACTTTGTTCCAGCTGCTGCTTCCCCCCCCATCTTGCCCTTACCCACAGGCCAAGGGCATCTCTGAGCACCGTATGTGTCTGGAATATGATTTTTTTTAAAGTGGTGGTCGCCCATAGATGTTTATTTTTTGTTCTCTTCACCTGAACACACACTAAGCTACGCCACACCTACCATATGCTGTGTGCTTATTTCACATTCGTGGTAATTAATAGCTTTATCCCACCCGTCAGAGCAATTATGTTTGTCACAATGCAAACACTTAATGAGATTTTCAGCACACACTGAGACACAGGTGCCGGACGTGAACAAACACACTTCCTCTCGCCCTGTATTTTCCTTTTGTTAGCGGCTCTCGCTAAGGCTAATTTGAACAAATCCCTAATGTTCAATATTAACCTTCGGCTTGCAACTCCTCCCATTTTGCTTGTGGTTCAGACTTGAATGAACCTTGAATTCTGCGGCTTGTTGAAGAGAAGTGTGCTATTACTGTTCTAAGCGAATCAAATTTGTGATTGTTTGCTAGCAGACAATAAAACGACGAGAGAAAAAAAATACGCTGCATTAAAAGAGGACACATTTTAAACACCTAAGGCAGATACACACACATTATGCACTGCCAAAATATTGTTTTCCAATAAAAATATCTGAATATCCTTAAAGCAAATAAAAAAAATTATTTTAACAAAAAAGATTTTATTTTAATATTTCAGTCACACACAAAACAACACACACTCACTCTCCTTCACACACATACTCTCTCTCTCTCTCTCTCTCTCTCTCTCTATATATATATATATATATCTATATATATACAAAACACCTAAAGCAGATAAACACACACACACACACACACACACACAAAGACAAACAGACAGGCATGCAGCACATACTAAGCAAATCTGTTTGAAGTCAGGGGTAGAATAAAAAAGAGACCCCTTCACACATGAAGAATTCATGCAGTAAGGGGCATGTATGTGTGTGAGTGAGTGAGAGAGTGAGAGAGCGAGCGTTCGCAAAGCTCTGATTCCTTTTCTGGCCGTGGGGAGTGAAAAGGGGCTGGACTGTGTAAAGAAAGAGAGAGGCAGGAATTGTGCGCGTGTGTTTGAGTGCAGAGCAGCTGCCAGCACTCCTCCGGCAGCAAGAGGCGAATCCCGACTGCTGGATTCCAGCCCCTCTCCTCTGCCAGAAGGAGAAAAAGAGGGATAGATGACAAAAAGGACCAGGATGCCTGACACAAGAGGTGGACTAACTGACACAGAGTGTTCGAGGGAGATAGAGCATTAAAGACAGAGAGAAGCACTAGTAGGGTTTAGTGCTCGCTGGATGGTGCAAAGAGGAATTAAATGACGAGTGTCGAGAAGAAAAGTTCTGGAGATAATGTAGTGACTTATTCGCAGATGTTTGTGCTTTAAGAATGGGCAGTGAACAACGAACCACGACTTGCAATGACTTTATGAATAGTTGGTTTTTGAATCGCTCCTTTTTGATGGAAAAATGTGGGAATGGACACACAAACTGTACTGCCTGCGTTGCTCTGGCTATGAGTTGTGAATACGTAAGATGATGGATTGGAAAGAAGTGTGAGTACTTTTAAAGCTTTCTTTTTCTCTGTGTGTGCGTGTGTGTGTAGTGGGTTTTGACCCATAGATGTCAGTTGCTGCACACTCGTCTTAACGCCCGGAATTCTCGCTCCGTCCGCTGAGCTCACCTGCCAAACTCTACAAAGGCTGCTGTCTGATTGTTTATACATACTTGGGATATGGATTGCTCCTTGACTTTGGAACATGTCAAAGCTTGTTTGTTTAGCATTGCGTGAACGTGTCGCAGTGAGTTTGAGCAGGTGGACAAGTAGAAAGTGCAAGCACATGGACGTGTGCTTTATAGGCGCTCTCCATTCATGAACTGAGCCAGGTTTTTTTTTTTCTTCAGAGGAGATGGAGAGAATGAAAGAGAGAGAGAGAGAGCATGTGTGCTTCAACAAGCAATTAATTTCAGCATTAGTGTACAGGTGTGCGTGCTGAGCATGCTCGATCTGTTGTTGTGGTTGCATGGAGTGCTTTATGACTGTATAAGCATTTAATCTCAAACCTTTCCAAATTATTGGTTGCATTTTTTTTTGGGGGGGGGGGGGGGGTAACGACCAACCCAATTTCCAACAAAATGAAGACTGTATTTATGCACTGACAAAAAAAAGTTTTCCATTTAAAAATATCTGAAGCAAGGTAAATATTTATTTATGTATTTTTATATTTTTATTTAAATGTTATTTTTAAACATATCACCATATTAATTTAATGAAAAAAATGTGTTTTATTTTATTTTATTTTATTATTGGTCAAATCAATTATCAATACAGACTTTCTTGTTCTAAGCTTAAACCTAAGTCAAACCTACTTTTTCCATTTAGATTTGATTATAGATATTATTTTATTTTATAATAAGTTATTCTATTTCATAATCTTGTATTTCAAATATTTATAGCCGGATTTTGCACTCTTAAAGATAATTCCTCAAGAAAAAGATATTTTTTGTTGTTCTGACCATGTACGTTACATCACACACAAAAACTCTTTCTGTGTCTGATTCACTCTGTCTGTCTATTGCTTACTCTTTTTCGTTTGTTCTGTCATTTCTCTTTCTTTCACTCATAATGCCTTCTGAATGCAGTGCTCACACATTTCTTCAGTCCTCTTGGTCTGTTTATACACATGTACACACACACACACACACATATACGCACACACACACACTTGCATCCTCCTGTGGCCGTCAGTTCCCTCGGGAGGGGCTGCTCCTGTATTCCTTGTGGATGTTATAATTATTTCATCAGCCAGCGGTGTGTTCTCTGAGTGCGCTCTTGGGCTGATGCGGGGGGCCGGACAAAAAAAATGGGTGGGGTGGAGAATTGAAGAGAGAGAAAAAGGAAGGGAGGGGTTTCACTTCTCGAGGTACGGAGTGAAGCAAAGAGGCGAAGAGAAAGAAAAGGCGTAGAATTGCCAGAAACACTGGGACACATGCATGCATGTCCAAAGAGCTAGTGCCTACACTAATGATCATCTCAGGGAAAAAAAGAGACATTTATTGTCACAAGCAAACTCTATAATGGCCAGCTTTCACTGTCTCACTCTTGTCATTTTCGTCATTTCCCGACTTTCATTTGATTTGATCTTATCATGGGATATGCAAACATAACACACAAATATTCCATGATTTCCAATAATTCTAATTCCATTGCTGTTGTATTGTAGGAGTAATTGAGACAAAGTGCATTTTATGGGAAACCTCTAAACAATTATGTGACACTTTTGTTTGCTTGTGTCTTAATTAATGTAATAAATACTTAACAGTATAGATTGATTTACTCAAAAATATATTTAAAAGTGTTTTTTTTGTGACCAATAAAGTCATGTGGTGCAATCAACATGCAGAAACATTCTGGTAAAAAAGCAGGTAAAGCAATGTCTTAAAAATATCCAATAATTTGACCTAAGTTCAAGTCAGCTCAGTTTGAAAATTGTCAAAAGGCGCAACTAATAATAGTTTTTTTTTAATTTTTATTTATTTTTTTTAGACAAATACTCTTTTAACTTGAAAATGATCTTTAAAACATTTAAAAAAAATGTATTAAGATGTGTACAGTCACATTATTCAAGCTGCAGGAAACTTGCATTGGTTATACCGCATGATTTTTTTTTTCAGTCAATAAAAAATCTTTTCTAACTAACATAAATCCAAATAGTATGTGTAATTCACCTAACGGTCACATTAGTCCTCATGTAGTCAAATATTATTTATTGCTTTTCTGATGTGTTACTCTTCTATTCTTAAAATCTTCTATTCCAAAATATGTGTGAGGCATTAAAGATAAAGACTGGCAAATTACATTTGAGTTCCACTGTGCTACCATAATGTGTACTCTTAGCATTTAAGTGTTATGTTCAGACTGTGTTTTTTAGTTTACTTCACTTTTGATAATTACTGCATTCAGTGCGATCATGGTTGGTTATGGTTAGAGACCACTGTGGACAGCTCTCCTTAAATTAATCCTCCACTGTTACATTCCAGCCGAAGAGAACAGCCTTAATGTACCACTTAATGTGAGCTAAGCCCCCAAACGTCACTTGATAGCCTTTGGTTTTTCACTTTTCTCTCCCTCACTTACACTCATTTGCTCCTCTCATTTTGTGCTTTTACTCTTAGTTTTATTCAATTACCAGAACAACTGTCATGTTCAGTCTTAAGATATTGCTGTAGCTTGTTGGGAAGGTGGCTGTTGCTTTGGTAAAGGTATTGACACTGCCAATACTACCACTTCATCTACTGTTTCTAGAGTCCGGTAGTGACATCTCACACAATATTCAGATTAATTCCCACACTGTAACTGGGTCACTGTAAAGCCAGTCTTAGCAAATGGCTAATGTTAAGGCTAACTACAGGGCTGACCCCATTAACTTCAGTTTTACGTTTTAGAGGACATTTTTCAAGGGTTTCTGAGCACAGTGTGCCTATTTAGTTGTGAAATAAAGAGGGGAAAGGCTGCCTGTGGAGAGACGGAGCTGGTCTGTGTTTATTTTGGCTATGCGATAGGGGGCTTTTGACCTTTCAGGTCTGATTTTATAGCATTGAGTTTTAAATGTCAAGCTCTACCATTAAATCAATCAGGAAAAGACCAAAATGATTTTCAAATGTACACCCTTCTGTCTGAGTGAAAAAGATTGTTCTTAAAGCATTTAGGATTCCTTTGAAAATCACATTTTGCCATGGCGACAAAGAGATTTGTCTTAATTTTAATGGGACCCCCTTTGAATGAGCCATTGCATTTGAGCAATTTAGACTGACTGCTTTGTGAAACTTTTGTTTTCAATCCTAAAATACCTTATCCTACACCTTTGTACATTATGTTTTATTTTTTATAGCTGAAGTTCACAATAAAATCCGATGGTCTCTTTCTTGCACCAAATCACCAGAATGTTTTTTAATTTTTAATTTTTTATAAACAACCTTTGCTCAACCTTTAGGATTGAACAGTTTTTTTTCTAGTGTATCTTTAAGACTTCTATATGTAAATGACCTCTGTTGTGATTGGATAACCTCAACATACAGCCAGAGTTCATCAGGACGGTGTAGTTGCTGAATAGGTGTTGTTTTATGAACACCGGTTGTCATATGTTATCGTTGCATGATGATCTGTTCTCAAGCTAACCTAAAAAATGTTCTCTCATTGATCAGACATTCAATATTATAAGCTCCTAATTCGTGTCATATTTTTGTCTGTTATCTCAGGGCTGCTCAGAAGCTGAATCTGTCATCCAAAAGGAAGAAGCAGCAGCCACCACTGTTATACCCCCAGGAGCCCTCCATCTACCCTACTAACTTTAGTGCTGTCCTCCAGCTTTCCCCTCCACCTGCTCCACCATGTCTGCTCAGGGCGGGGTCAAAGGCCAAGGAGAACCCTGGCATGGGCAAGGTCAGACACTCTTCCTCTTATATCTGCACCTTTCAAGTTATTGATTGGGAATTCTCACAATTAGTCTTTTATGAAATCTTTGAAGCGCTTAGTATCTATTATCCTGTCGTACCCAAATAGAAAGCGACCGGTTATTTTGCTGATGGTGAACAGATTGTGTGTTTGTAATCTCGGATTGGGATCCTGGCCAAGAGATGCAAGTTGTTCAGCATACATGCACCAGCCCTCTTCATTGTCCAGAGGGTTTGTCTTTAGCACCATATTACAGTATATATATATAGTGATGGAGAGGATTTGTTCCAGATTAGATGCCACCTGCTCTGAGAGATGATTGTAGAACATCATGCCAGACGCTGTAGCCTGCTGAAATGATTGATAAGTACCCACTGAGAATGGACTCATTACATCCCAGCCTCACTAATGAGCTTCCTCTTCCTACTACTGCAAACACACATCTGATGCTGCCTGAATAGACTCCAGTTGTTGGCAGCTTTTGGGAGAACTATAAAAAGCTACAGGCATTAGAATAATGGCCCAGCCGCCTGTGTAACCATTTTGTTTGCACAAAGACCAAATTGTCCAGAAGGATGCAAGACATGTGTCGTAATAGCAGTGGTGGTTCCTATGACTTGTGCACTATATTCCAAGTCTTCAGAAGCCATGCCAAAAAATTGCTGAAAATACATCACCCATAGCTCTCAACTCTCATTCTCGTGATGTCCTCACTAATGCTAAATACCATTGGTTCTCAGTGTCTCATGACCAATTGTAACATGCCAAGTTTGAGTGGGTGCAAATTTGTAGCTCATTGGACTTCTAGGTTATGAATGGCGGTGTTCAAAGGCTGTGGGTTCGAGTCCCACCAGAGTCGTCAAAAGCCTCTTTTGCTCAGATGTCTTTGTGAGACAAGCCCACAAACTACTTCAGAAGCCTACCCTTCACATTCTGCTTATTTTCTTTATTGGACACACCCAACTCAGATCATAGAGAACTCTACTAAATTGCTCAATTCACCTATTTTACATAAAGGTTTCAAGAATTGTTTGGAAACCAATGGCTTAGGCCAAAATCTGCAGCTAACTATTGTTGAAATCAAGCCTGTGGATGTTACTTTTTTCTTTTTGTTTTCTTTCACAAAATATAATGTTTTGATTAATGTTAACTCTTTTGGTCCATATAACGAAAGTCAATGGGGTCCAAAACAATAACACACTAAAATAACTTCTTTTGCATTAAGCAGAAGATTCTATTCAGTTTGGGAAAATCACTGAAAATCAGTGCTATCACTGCAGGTTTGATAAAAATCACCACAGATGAGAGCACAAGAGCTCTCTGTGTTTTTGCTAGCGTTCCTCACTTCAGTTTTCCCTTCTTGTGCACTGGTATACTAAGCTAAAGAACCAGAATCAGAATAATCTCTCTGACCGACGGGCTCCATCTGCATTTTTATTGCCAAAAACCCACCGACAGTGGTCCATCTTGTGCAGAATACCCTGAACATGTCAGACACACACTTGATGGCAGCCCGACATTGGCAACGACCAACCGTTGACTTGGTTTGTCACGCTCTTTCGTCTGTTCCTTACATAAAGCTATCGTATACACCTCAAACTATTCTTTGAATTGTTCTTTCCTACATAGAATTATTACAAAGCAAAAGTTGTTGGTAGATTTTGACACATCTAGTTAATTGCTGTTTGGATTGCCTCAGAAACTTGTGGGACATAATTTCTAGATCAGCGTTTAAGAGGTGTGAAGCCAGCAGCCAAGCTAAAGGGATCAAACTCTCTCTCGTCACGTATCAAATTGCCAACAAATGTAAAACGCAACGGTTCAACCCAAGCCCACATTTCTGCGGTGTCTGGGTGGCTGGCCCCTTTCGGGGGCCAGTCATATATGGAAGCCTATTTCCAATGTCACGGCCGGCGTAATTCGTTCACCACGTGCACATGTCCATCAGTGTAATCGGCCCCTGCGGAGCGGTGAGGGGGAGTTCATGCCGGGCCGCCGCTGTGGCGCAGGCATGCCGCTTGGCCCCGGGTGCCGTGGAATAGGATCAGCAGTGCAGACATTGTTTCATAGCACTGGAGCCCGAATGTTGTAATTATATCTCTGCTACAAATCACCCATGGAATACTGTGGCTTTGTGCAGCTCTGAATGCTGTATTAAGGGCATAAGGCTCTCCTACATTATGTTTGTTTTACTTTACTGTATTTGTGCAAATGGTCTTAGTGGGGCTCCGTGACACAATCATTATAATGTGTAGCATTACTAAATGCAGTCTATTTGTTAATGGCTGGTTTTGTTAGGTTACTCTGTGTGTGGTCAACAGCGATGATACGATAATGATATGACAGCGTTTTTTAAGGACAGTTCCCTTCTTTTTTCGGTTTATTTAAGTATAGTTAATTCAAATCAATGAACTAAATTACTTTTTAGAGAAAAAAATGGAACAACTTTTCCCAAATCAAAATCATGTGCTGCAACGAATATTTTATTAATATTAATAATAATAATAATAATAATAATAATAATAATAAAATTTCTAATTTGACCTTTTCATAACAAGGTTAGTTAAGGTTGTAAAGTCTCATGTGGTGCGGCCTCCCTAAAAACAATGATTTTTATTAATTCATAATTCTTGGTGTTTGTAAGCTTAAATTTTAAAACTTAAACAACAACAACAAACAATTAAGACCTGTTCACTCACATGTATTCAAGGTGTAAGGAAAATATGTCACTAATTTTTCATTTGGTTACACCACAAGACATTTTGAGAGTAATTAAATTCAAAATTTTCTTAAAAATAGTATAGAAGTTTTTCAAAACTTTGTGAAACCACTATTAATACAAAGAGTGCATTTCTAAGAACCTGGCACATGCATTTTAAAGTAGGTTTTTCCTGTTTTTGTTTTATTTTATTATTTTCTTTTATGATCATGGACTCTCTTGCCTGTCATAGACCCATCAATCACATTATGTGACCTACAATATTGTATTACATTTACATTTTTTACATTGTGTTAAAGTGTCATTGCCTTTGTTATAAAACATGCCTGTTTGGAATTCTCTGCCTCTGCTTGTACTTTTATCGTTACTCTTTTCATTTTGTTCCACCATTACCATTTCCAGGTCAAAGTGATGATGCGAATCTGTCCATCTCTGGGGGTTGTGGATTCATCGGAGTCCATGTCCTTCCTTAAGGTGGACACTCGCAAGAAACAACTGACCCTCTACGATCCTTCACTCAACACACAGCCCACCTCAGTGCATAGACGAGCAGTGCTGCCTGCCCCAAAGATGTTTGCCTTTGATGCTGTGTTTTCCCAAGATGCCTCTCAAGTAAGAGCTGCTGTGAAGATGTTATCATTTTTGTTGCCATTTCCCTTTGAGTGTTCAACAGAAAACATTTTGTTAGTGTCAAGAAGATATTTGAGAAGCACACACACACACACACACACATTCTTTGCAGGCCATGGGGCTTAATGCAAAAAGGCCTGTTTTGAGACACCACCGTTCTTCAAAGTATGAGCCCAACAGCTGTTTCTTTAAGTATAGAAAATAGTTTGAATTCCAGACTCGCATATCTAGAAGCTCATTCACAGTTCATTATCTGTCCTCCAAAGCTCCATCTCAAGATAAGTGGCTAACAAATGGACATAAATAGGGAAGAGAAACTTCAGGAGACACACAAACTTGAAGATGATTAAGTGTGAACAATTTAGATGTGACAGCTAATTAAGTTGTCATCTTGAAGTACTTAGGTAAAGAGCCACAAGAAAAGCCAGATATTCTAAGCTATGCTTCAAAACGTATGATAAGTAAAGGTAGGCAGAGACAGTCAAATTCATAACCATTCAGATAAATAGTCCTTTTGACAGTCTATGTGAATACGGGCACTTGACACTTACGCGCTGCAGTATAATTTGGGGTTAAGGTATGCACTGAGTTCAGTTAAGAAAAACATTGAATCGAAGATGGTGGACGAGTTCAGAGAAATGTTGATTAACAATGAATTCCATTCTATCCTAAAAAATATTCATAAAAAGGAATTTCACAGTGTTACCCAATATTTGTGTATGCAATTATTTTTTTGTTTACTGAAGTGGAGTGTTGTCAGCTTAGCCACATGCTAATAACAAACTCTCTTAGAATCAACTAGTTTCTTGCTTATCAAAAGGGTTCCAAACTATTCACTTTTGAGTTTCTGTTTCAGTTTAGATGCTGCTAAGCAGTGCCCTGTGTAGACAGAGAACAGAAAAGCAATTCACTGTGTTTAGGAACTAAACTGTGATATACTCTATTTTTTTAGTAAACTCACATGCACAAGGCAAGATATAGATACCAACCTATCGATTAGGAGTTCCTTTACTCAGGGCCAGCAGAAAGCTTTTAGGTCTCAGTGCCAGCCCAGTGAAGTCGTGTAACTGTAAATCTTCCAAATCTACAGTGTGTGTGGTTTAGTGGGAGCATGGGGACATATTTCTTAGCAAAGCACTGAGCTGTTGTTCTGTCTTTTGTAAGAATGTGTGTATGTGTGTGTGTGTTATGATGTATGGGAGGAAAATGCTGCAGTCTCAAATTGTCTCCAGGGACTTGGGCTAGTGGAACAGATTGTAGCGTTATGGCCGCACAGTGCAGCCGGTGTAAAGCCCCCCATGTCTGATGAATCTGTGATGAGGAGTTGCCTTGTTGATGCCTTCTGTGGTTTTCTTTTGCTAGTGAATAAATCAATGATCTCCGGATCAAAGAAAAGATTAGGTACTTTCTACTCTGCCAAAAAAAGGTTTGGTTACATTTCACAGCTCAACTGAATGTTAAAAACCATTAGAACACTGATTAAGATTACGATGTGCCCCTGTTGATTAAATAATTTTTTAACATAATTTAACATAAAACCCTGTGGCTGGTTGCATAAACTGCTTACTGACTAATCTTGAAATTTAGTCATCAAATTTTTGTCTTCAAGACTGATCCTAAATTAAGGTCAGTTATATAAAAGGGTAGATCGGTTTAATTTAAATTGGAAAAGTAAAACTGATTGGCCCTTGGTAAATGCTAGTTATTCAAACTAGTTCTTAAGAGAGTCTTAACCGTTTATGCAAAAGAGTAATTTTAGACGTTGTCTAAATTTTTTGACCAAGCAAATTGACTTTGGTGAGTAAATAAAAGACTAGTAACAGTATTGGAAACTGCAATATAGTATTTCAAATCTGGGATGTCTACATTGTTCTCTCCTGTTCTATTTATTTATAGCTGACTTGCTGTATAATGATGCCATGTGTTAACTGATCATAATACAAATATGAGTGTTAAGCATTCATCTGTTTTCCACAGGCTGAAGTTTGCTCAGGGACAGTGGCTGAAGTTATTCAGTCAGTGGTCAATGGAGCTGATGGGTGTATTTTCTGCTTCGGTCATGTCAAAGTCGGTAAGTTATTCTTAACGTTTGGAATTTAACTGAATATGACAGCCACTGATCTTGTTTCACACTTCACAAATTGAAAGACACTGAGATGAAGACTGAAGGTCAAAAAGTGCTTTTTCGTTTCAGAAATGACAAGTGTGGGGCATTCTAAGTCTGCACGCGTGCGTGTGTGTGTGTGTACGTGTCTGTCTGAGAGGCCAGAGGCTAGCGAGTGTAATTAAAAGCTGACTAATTGACCCTCACAGTAGACTGCATCAGAGTTCTGTGCCAATTATGCTTGTTAGACATTGCAGTGGTTTCCTCCATTATTTACTACATGTGGTCTCAGCACTTAAGCATTATTTATGACTCTTTTAAAGCCGGACTGTCCATACAGAACAGTATTCATCTCTATTTTTTTATGAATGATTATTTTTTATATTAATGATGTTCTAAACCAGGGATGGGCAACATTATTCCTGGTGGGTAGGGTAGGCAACTTGGTTGAAACTCTCTTCACATCCTGATATATCTTCTGTGGAATATATTTTCTGCAGAAGTCTCAGGACCAAAAAATGTTCGTCAAATAATTACATTCAGTCCTACCTGACTGTTAACATGTGCATTTGCATAACTCTGCGCACCCTGCTAGCGCAGACATCACATGTCATCAGCGTGTTTCATGAGGGTATGCAGAGTTGTAGACAGACAGTCACAGAGTGCCACAAACAAACAGCAGCTGCCTTTTACAGTTCGACCTGAACCAAAGCAATGAGCTAATGTTGTGTCTACGCCATAACTGCCGTAATTAAGAGATGGCAACCGGTGACATTCTACTCAGAGCAGTTCACATCCTCAGACTCGGATTTATGCATTTCTATGGAAACACTATCAACACCGAAATGAATCAGGTTGAACAAGTCAGCTCTCTTGAAGTTGTTTATGTTCATTATTATTGTAATATTATGTGCTTTGAGAAATTAGGTAATTTAGCGCCATCTCTCGTGACGTTTTCCTGACTCTGCTCTGACTGTGCGCATTCATGTGTTTTAGAGGAGTCATGGCTTTGGAGACACTCTGGAAGGGCCTTCTTATGATTTCAAAGCTAGCTAGCTATTGCTAACCTATCCTACCAATATTGCAGGGTATCCGAAACATATTCCACATAATAATTATGAACATATACACATATTTATTATTAGAGTTTCACAGCAGAGAAAGTAATTACATTGTGATGAAAGAAATCAGTTGTAGAGATACCTGTACTTGAAACAGCTCATTGAGTGCTCATTATCATCTTGGCAGAATCAACAGCTTTCTCTCTCTCTCACCAGGCAAGACATACACCATGATTGGCACAGACAGCTCCATGCAGAACCTTGGCATTGCGCCCTGTGCCATCTCCTGGCTGTTCAAGCTCATCAACGAGCGCAAGGAGAAGACTGGCACACGGTTCTCGGTACGTGTGTCAGCCGTGGAAATCTTCGGCAAGGACGAGAGCCTGCAGGACCTGCTTTCTGATGTCCCCACAGGCAGTCTGCAGGACGGCCAGTCGCCTGGTGTCTACCTGCGTGAGGACCCCATCTGTGGCACACAGGTCAGTAACTTGACAACTTAAAAAAAAACAAAAAAAAGCACTTCTGGTCTTAATTGTTATGTGTTAACATAAAGTAAGTGAAAATAAGCAGTTGCTAATAATCAGCTGATAAACTCAGATACACTTTTTAATTTTAATTTTAATTTTCAGAATCTTTTTTTCTCCTTCTCTATATAGATAATGTTATTGTATCCTATTGTGTAAAAAATACACAATATAAATTATATAATAATAAAAAATAAATATAAATATATTTTATAATTATTTTATAATATTATATTATATAATTTTAAAATAATAATATAAATAGATTTTTTGGGAAGAAATTAATTTTATTCTGCAAGAATGCAATTAAATAAATATATATTTTATATGTGTCTTTTGCAAGACAGTAGAGAGTCTATTTGTGGAGAGAGACGGGGGAATGAGATCTAAACTCAGTGTCTAGAAATGCCTATGTCACGTCTCTGCTGATCATTTTATCAAATTTGTTCTGTCAGTTGAGTAGTTTTCATAGCTAAAACTTCGACTGTTAAGTGAGGTGCAGTTAAAACCTGAGTTTAATCACAAAATCTCAAATTAAAGGCCAGATGTTGTGGTGGTTCTATTTACTCAGTGCACCATCAGATCCATCTGGGTGAGCTGCTGCTCTGTTTCACCCTCCCCCCTCTTATCTTCTACTGGAAGGGGGTAGATATCAGGAGGGGGTAGGTAGAGTTTGGGGGTAGGTAGAGGGTAGTTAAAAGCGCTGCCAGGTGTTGGCATCAGATGTTGTTTTTTTGGGGGTCCATATGAAGCAGCACATCAAAGGCTGCCTAGAGGCCTGTGAAGTTTAAATCTGGGGAGTGGGCCTATACTCCCATCACTTCTCGCCAGCATTCTCTGCTCTCTTTAGTTTTAGAGTGGCTCATTGGTCACAGGCGGTTGGTGAGCACTGCAGGAAAGTGCCCACTTTTGATCTGAAGGAACCTGCTTTTGATGGCTGCTTTTTGAAATATACAACTGATTAAGTCAGTGTTTTGTCAAATTGAAGATATTTAAGCATTGCAGGAAAATCAAAGAAGAACATGCAGGGAACACTGATCCATTCTATTCAGCCTAATTGCTTGTTTCCTTGAAGAAGACCATAAATATGCCCAACACATGTTTCATCTCCTTGCTGACCTCTGCCCTCTTTATCCACCACTCTCTCTCATCAGTAATCCTACTCCCTCTATATGGGCGTATTTGTCTCTCTGATTGCCCCAGAGACTATATTTAATTGCCTAGAACTGTGTAAAGAGGCTCAGTTATCTTGATCTTCTTCGTCAACTCCAACTAGGGATAAAAAAAAGACTAAAAAATAGTAGAGTTTGAAATTTACACTTTTTTTTTATTCAATCAGACCTTTAAAAATGTCTTTCATTGGTTCATTCAATTCAATTCACATGTATTTGTATAGCACTTTTACATGTTAAGAATGATTAGGATGTATTGCAGAATTTCGAATGGTGCATGTTGATCCAGAGTTTGCATCATCTGAAGTCCTGGCAGGGGTGTTGAGGCATCTGAAGTCTTAATAAGAGCCTGGATCCAAACTGATGAAATGTATAACTGTATCATCTGCAAAGCAGTAGGAACTAATTCCATGTTTTCTTATAATGTTAACAAGTGGCAGCATATATATTAAAAATAGCTAAGGACCTAACACAGATCCTTGAGGCACTCCATATTTACTGATGTCATCTTAGATTTTTCCCCATTTAAATAAAATGGTAACGGTCTGATGGGTACGATCTAAGCCACCTTAATGCCTGTCCCTGAATACCAGTGTAATGAACTATATGTCGAACGTAGCACCAAGATCAAGTAAAATTGGTACTGAGATACAGCCTTCGTCAGCTAAAAGTCATTTGTAATTTTAACAAGTGCAGTTTCTGTGCTATGGATCCTGACTAAAATTTTTCATAGATAATTTTTTTTTTTTTTTTGCAAGGAGCAAATAATAACAACTGTTTATTTGATCATATGTAGTCATAATAATATCTGTTGATTTTTAATGTGATCACATGAAGCATGCTTTTTAGGTAAAAAAAAAATGCTGTAAATTAATTATTTAATTAATTAATAATTAAAAGTAATTAATTAATTTCGAAAATTAATTTCAATAATTCCATTGAAAATTATAT
Source organism: Opsariichthys bidens (assembly GCA_037194245.1). NCBI lineage: Eukaryota > Metazoa > Chordata > Actinopteri > Cypriniformes > Xenocyprididae > Opsariichthys > Opsariichthys bidens. The sequence goes on along the minus strand of CM074286.1, from coordinate 8,292,032 downwards.
GATAATTCATGTTATTTACTTCCAAAAAAAACATAACTTTTAGCAGTATTTTACAGTAAATTTTTATATATATAATTTTTTCACCATATTTGGTAAGGTTACTTGCTGTTAACCAAACAATTTTATACTGTATCATTTTACAGTCTTTTCCTTTTTTTATAGTGTACAATATAAAATAATTAAACAAAATAAAAAATAAATTAAATACCGATGTGCTTGTGTGTAAATCTGTTTTTTTTTTTTTTTATTAAAGCTTTAAATATGACTCATCCAATCTACTATTAAATATATTATTAAATATTTGTTGTATTGTTTTTAGGTTTTACATAATGTGAAGCTTTTGTTACATTGTTTTGCCATTCACTTTTTATGAATAATGCTAACTTTTGGTTTTTGTTCAAGTTCCAAATACCAAGATCATGAAATGAGATGAAGTATAAAGTATTTATTATCTTTTTTTCTTGAATTTCCTGCATAAAATGGCTTGGAAAAACCACAAAATAGTCAGTCATACTGTGATATTGGACCACCTACCCCTATCTCCAGCCATCCACTTGTCATTAAAAGCCAGAATAAATCTTACACTTACACACAGAGAGGCCTAAACATCCTCTCCATCTTTTAGCTCCAGAACCAGAGTGAATTAAGGGCTCCCACTGCAGAGAAGGCCGCCCTGTTTCTTGACGCCGCCATCGCAGCACGTAGCACAAACCGGCCAGATGCAGATGAGGAAGACCGGCGCAACTCGCACATGCTGTTCACCTTACACATCTATCAGTACCGCATGGAGAAGAGCGGCAAGGGTGGAAGTAAGTCTTGTCTTTGCACTGTGTGAAATGATACTGATATGATGTTGAAGTCTCTGTGTGTACTAAATCGATTATACTCAGTCTAGTCTACTTCCTTCTCCTCCTCCTCATTTACCCAGTGAAAGGAAAAACACATCTCAAGCTTATTAATGTAATAGCTGTGATATAACAGGCCAAATCGGAGAGTTACCAGAATCCCTTCAATTTTTCTCTCGCTTCATCATGGTAGGAGGGAAATCAATCATGTCTGCTTTGACCACTTCATTAAACTTTAATGGGAATTTTAACAGGTAGTAATAATTCATGAGCAGCTAACAGCTCTAATCATAGTAGAAGTACCTGTCACTATGCCATCACGGTGCTAATTTGCATAGGTAAATACAGTGTTAGTCTCTGTATTTTAACAGTGGAATTGCCATGGAAGAATCTGTAAATGGCTTCATCAAGCCTTCTGATTTTAAAATTGCAAAGGGCAGACCAAAACCTCTAGGACTGGAGAAAATAGGTTCCTCCAGTTTTTCACAAACGTAATGATATAGTGTTTCAAGGTCTAACATTTCTCTATATCATCTTGTGCAATAACATAATGTATTGTCAATTCTCTTCATACACAATTGCCATTGTGTGTGAACACTGTCTTTTATTCTTACTGGAAGTCATTTGCTAGACATAGCTGAGGATATAATCATTGGAACAGTTCCACATCCATATATCCGGGCATGCATTTAACCTTTTGTTACTCCAAGTGTATATCAACTGTCTGTTATATTCATTCAGAATGAGTAGACAGCACATCACAGAGACTCACATGTGTATTTGTCTCATATTGTGCATAGTATGAATATAGGTATATCGTTTATCTAGGCCAGCTTGATCTGTCTTTGAATCATAGTGGGCTGTATAACTTACTCATGAATAAATCACAGAGTCTTGTCAGCTACAGGTCTTCTCTGGGGGTGTTTATTAATATGTCTGTGCATTTTCCACTCCTCGCTTTGCCCGACACTACTTCAGTGTGGGAGTGTCATCAGCGTGGTATAACCACACTGGCAGCATCTCAAACTGTCAGTGAAACCAGTAATGAGTGGGGTTGACAGTGTATTTTTATCTTCCATTACAAGGATGGTTAAGATGGCATTTTTACCAATTGAGATATCACCCTCTCAAGCAATCATCTGTGCTTTATTATTTAGAAAAAAATCTGTCAAGTTTTTTTGCAACCATAAAACTTTGGAAACTCCATAATGTAAGTAGTTTTATTTGCGTAATGAACTAATTGTCGTATACTCTTTGATTTGTTTTGATTGTTGGCTTTTATCTCTCTAAAAGTTCATAACCACTATAGTGTTTCCATGATTTTGTTATATTAGCATATACAAAAAATGTCAGCATGAATGATAACAGATGTGAATGAATGTGAATTGCTAGATTAAAGCAGAGCTAATGTAGATTTACCTGAAATTCCGGTATGATTTGTAAAAGGACAGTATGTTTGCATGGGTTGTGGCTTGGGACCCTGAGGATCACCTCTCATTTTCTCTCTTTTTTTCTCTCCAGTGTCTGGTGGTAGGAGCAGATTGCATCTGATTGACTTGGGAAGCTGTGAGAAGGTTCTTTGTAAGAGCAGGGATGCAGGAGGAGGTCTGTGTCTGTCTCTTAATGCATTGGGAAATGTCATTCTGGCTTTAGCCAATGGAGCCAAACACGTTCCATACAGGTTAGAAAATGTAAATTTTATAAGAAATTGAAATGGGTCCTGTTGCTCAAAATGTGTAGATAGGGTGGCAGCATCTTTAGTACAAATATTTCTACTTGTAGTCAATATTGACAATCGATGAGCATAACTGCCAAGTGGAATATTGTATAAAATTGTATACGTTTTTTCTTTATATAATCAAATACATCACTAACGCAGATATGGCCATTAGCAGAATGTGCATGATAATTCTGAATATGTGCCTGAGATCTGTTGCGTTTCCATAGAAGATGTAATACTGAAGCATTTGAGCACATAATCAAAGATGCCAGCAACAAGCTTGTACCTGTGATCTTTGTGTTGACAGGTTTATTGTTTGACTGATGCACCGCTGTTTATCTGTATTTTGCTGAGATCATAGACGATGAGCTAATAGATCATGCATTTTTTTGTTGTTGTTTTTTGAAATGGTTAAAACAGATCTCTTTACAGGATCACATGTGCCTTATTTCTCACCTTTCTAAAAAAAAAAAAACTTAAAAAAAAACTATGCACATTTGGAAGAATTGCAATATAGACATTTTTTGTAGGTTTTTTATTAATATCATGTCAGAAGTGTATAGTGAACCTTTCAATGGTTCTGCACTTTTAGAGAACATTTAACAGTCAGGCTCCTTCTGTATTTGAGTAAACAGCTCACTTTCTGCTGACAATCTATCAACCTGTGTTTATGCTGACAATCAAAATGCATTTTTCTAGGGATAGCAAGCTCACAATGTTACTGCGAGATTCCCTGGGGAACATCAACTGTAGGACAACCATGATTGCTCACATCTCTGACTCCCCTGCCAATTATGCAGAGTCTCTTACCACTATTCAGCTGGCCTCCCGAATCCATCGTATGAGGAAAAAGAAGTCAAAGGTAACTTTTTACTACTAGAATTCAAGAACTGTACATATATATATATATATATATATATATGTGTGTGTGTGTTTTTAGAGATAACATATGTTATAGTTGTATATTAACAACAACAATGTTTAAGATTAGAATTAAGTATCATAAGTTTCACTGTCTCGGGACATAAAAAGTCACATGTTGCATTGACCTGGGGGTAGTCCTGCAACAGCTAATCTCTCTACTATATAATTAAGCATAATTAAGTTATATATTGTTGTCTTGGGATTTGTATAACACTTGCCCTCAGAGTATAGTCAATGCATGAGCTACTTAGACTTAACAAAATATGTTCATGCGTGAGTTTTGACAAGGTTACAACTATACCATTACATCAGAGGTCCAGAGTTATTTTTTTTGTTTGTTTGTTTGTTTTTTTGTCAAGTATGCATCAAGTTCTTCTGGAGGGGAGAGTTCTTGTGATGAGGGAAGGATCCGTCGACCACCACATTTGCGGCCCTTCCATCCCCGGACTGTGGCACTTGACCCAGATCTGCCATCATTCCTCAGTGATCCTGACTATTCTTCAAGCAGCGAGCAATCATGCGACACTGTAATTTATGTTGGCCCTGGAGGTGCTGCCATCTCTGATCGAGAGCTCAGTGACAATGAAGGACCCCCAGCCTTTGTTCCTATCATCCCTTCTCTTAACCGTAAGCAACGAGGGAAAGATGGGCCAGTTGATCATGATCACTTCAAATGTAACACCTTTGCTGAGCTTCAGGAGCGATTAGAATGTATTGATGGTAGTGAGGAACCTACAGCCTTTGTTGGAGAATCTGGAGAAAATTCTGCAAGCCCTAAAATGGACCGTGGTGCAGCCAAGTTGAAAGAAGGCTCTAGTTGCATTTCAGTTTCTCCCAAGACTCCTACCAAAGCACTATCATCAACACAGGACAGCATATCCAAAAAGTCAGTTTCTGTGGCCAATAAACTGCCCAACAGTCCAAAACACAAATCCAAATTAGAACATTCGAAATTGCAAAGTGCCACATCAGACAAAGATCTCAGAGACATGACTGAGAGTGTGTGTAGGACACGTGCAGATGGTGAAAAGGTGCAAATGGATACTGGCTTCCAATGCACACCAGGAAAACAAAGTAAACCAATAGTAACCCAAAACTCAGAGCCTGTGGTTAGGGAAAAGGTTTTTTCCAATAAAAAGTTACCCAAGCCTGCTCCCCCACCACCACAACAAAGAGACTATGGCAGGGTCAGTAGTGAAACTGAAGAAAAGTCTGCCACGAGGATACCACCAATTGGGATGAGCCATCAAAAAAGAGGTGATTCAAATGGGAACTCACCTGTCAAAGTCCATCAACTTAATCCCAGGACTCCTGGGGAAATGAGGTCCAACCTTAGGGAGAGGTGCATGGAGAAAGACATTTTGAGGACAACTGTAACCCTCAAACAGCCAGTGGAACTAAATGGAGAGGATGAGCTTGTATTCACTCTTGTGGAAGAGTTATCAATTGGCAGCATTGTGGACAATGGGAGGCCCTCCAGTATTGTGAGTTTCAATAGTGATTGCTCATTACAGGCCCTTGCCTCAGGATCACGACCAGTAAGCATCATTAGTAGCATCAATGATGAGTTTGATGCCTATACATGCAGTGTTGGTACCTCTGAGGCAAACATTAAAATGGTGGCTCCACTACAGGAGAAAACATTTGCTTCGCTCAACAGCCGTGGTTCTTCTATTACTTCATGGCTCAGCGAAGTAAGTGTCTGTACTCTGGAGAGTGAAGATGCCCAATCAGCAGATGTCTTTCTCCCTCAAGGTACTCATACTGGTCTAGACAGCAGTTTCTACCTTGATTCTCTAAGCATGTTCCAAAGCTGCTCTCAAAAGGAACCCAAGAACTCTTTGAATGATAGTGGCTGTAGCTTCTCAGATTTGGACAGCGACAGTGCTATATCAAGCAAACTCTTTCTTAGCAACTACCCTTCTTCTCCAGAGGCCCCACAATTATCTTCCAAAAATGTGCCAAAACTTGCAAAAGCAAATACCATTCATTTAGCGGATCCCAAGTCCTTTCAAGATTCTCAAGTTGTCCAATGTAGTCTTTCCAGGAAATTAAAACCTACCTCATCTATAGCCCAGAGTAGCAGTATCAGTGGAAGCAGCTCCAGTAGCAACTGGAGACGTGAGCCACCTAGGCAAGACTGCATACCAGATCCATGGCACCGAGGAGATAGCTCATTGGAGTCTTCTACAACTTCTAATTCAGGTTCTTCATCCAGACTGGTGAAAAATGGAATGAGTGGAATTCCTGCAAGAAAAGTAGGCACGAGCAGCAGTGTGCCTCGAATACCCAAACCACTAGGGCCAAACCCGTCCCAAAGGGTGGTGGACGGATGTGAAAAAACTATCAACAACAGGAAAATGGAGTCCCCAAGCAAAATGCCACAGCTAAGACGAGGTGCTACAACACTTGGGACAGTTCCAGTCATCCATACGTCCATTGATGTCAAGCTTGCGCAAGATATTGGTTCCTCAACAAGCAGTTTGAAGTTCTCCTCTTTAGGAAAAAATGGAAAAGCAAGCAAGCAAGAGGAGAGTATGTCAAAACCTGGAAATGTATCACCACCTCCTCCTCCAGTTCGCAAATCTAGTTTGGATCAAAAGAATCGAATCCTGTTTTCCTCAAGTGCCTTAAAGTCTGCTTATGATGCAGGAAAGTCTTTAGCACCAAGGGCTACAGGTTTAGAGGATGACGGTGATATTTGCTCTAAGGGTGATTCAAATAGTTTAAGAGCATCTAACTTAAAGTCAGAACATAGTTTGATAAAAGCAACCTCCAGTCTCAAAGCTAGAGGAGCTAGAGGTGATACAGGACAGCTTTATGGAAGCCAGATATCTCTTGACAGATGTGACAGTTTATCGTCTTTGGGCTCTAAACCTGCTCTTAGTCGAGAGAACAGTGGTGCTAGTCTCAATAGCAAGTCAAGCAAGTCTGTCAGTAGATTTGCATCACCTGTTTCCACCTCTTCCCCAATTGCTACCTCTCCTCCTCCTTGTATAAACCCAGTAAACACTGTAAAAAATGGAATTGTCAAAGGCAGCCTTAATGCAAGACCAATACCTGTTAATGCCAACAAAGCTCGTACATTATCTGCAAACAACTCCAAAGCCCTTAGCTCATCCACTAAGTCTCTTCTAGCACCTGCAACAAGGAATGCCAACCTTCCACCTTCAGGAAAGACTGTGTTACCTCGAGCAACAGTAGGAGGCAATGGTAAATCCACAAGAGGAACTATAATGGGTACCAAGCAAGCAATGCGGGCAGCAAACAGTCGCGTTAGTGAGTTGGCACTGGCCAACACTTCTGGGAAACATACAAGGGGCTCAGGTGATTCAGACAGTGGCAATGACAGTGGAGTAAACCTCAATGATGACAAGCATACCCCAATCCCCATTCTTCCATCTCCATATAGTAAGATCACAGCCCCCAGAAGACCTCAGCGTTACAGCAGTGGGCATGGAAGTGATAACAGTAGTGTGTTAAGTGGGGAGTTGCCTCCTGCCATGGGACGAACTGCACTTTTCTACCACAGTGGAGGGAGCAGTGGATATGAAAGCATGATCCGTGACAGTGAAGCTACTGGTAGTGCTTCTTCAGCCCATGACTCTATGAGTGAGAGTGGGATGTCCTCCTCTGGTCGCACAAGGAGTTCCAAAGCACCCAAGAAGAGGGCAAATGGTGAGTAACATCTCTTGTTGTCTATGAAGACATCAAGCTTTTGATAAGGTTATATTATTCATGAATTGTGCTTTATTGAAGTTCTGGGTATGATTAGCGACATTTTATTACAGTTTTTATTACAGTTTTATAGTATAAATACTATGAATTGATATGCAGTTTAGTCTGGAGGTTTGAATCTCCATTCTGTCTTCATCATAAGCATAAAAATAACTAACACATCTTGGTATTCCTCAGTATATTTGTAAAGCTCTGGTATACAATCTGTACTTTATTTCTTTGCATTTTATGAGACACAGCCTTTTTCTCCTTTAATTTGCAGTGTTTCTGTGTTCCAATTACATTTGATCTTTTCTGTCGCGCATATTTACTTTGTCTCTCCATGGACCAGGCCTCCAGAGGAGGCGTCTCATCCCAGCTCCCTTACCGGACACCTCTACCCTGGGGAAGTCTGGCACCACGGGCCAGTGGGTGGACCTTCCCCCTATGTCCGGGCCACTGAAAGAGCCTTTTGAGATCAAAGTGTATGAAATTGATGACGTGGAGCGGCTTCAGCGTCGAAGACAGGAGAAGACAGATGAGGTTATAATGGATTTTATGGATGTTTTTTTGTTGTTTGTTTGTTTGTTTGTTTTTTGAAAATGAGATTCGGTTCAGTGCATTTATATTAAATTTATTGTCTTTTCTCATGGGAATGTAAAGTATGTGAGGGATGCTTTTACATCTTACAGAAGAAAGTTACAATATAAATTGATGAATAACTTTGTATTATATGTTATATATCATTTAGATGCATACTACATTACACAAATAGCTTCCCAAAGACAGATTTTCGCTTGTAAATAAGCAATATTTTTAGCTCAGCAATATGCTTCATGTATCATATTCAAACTCTTATCATATAATGATAATGTTGGACCATATCCCTTTCTATGTATGCAAGTAAAAGATTGCATCTGAAAAGGAAAAACCTTTTTAAGTGAAAAATGGTTACATTTGAAACACTGGAGTGATGAAAAGCAGTTAACTCTCTGGAATTAATTGGTTTGGGGGTAAATGGCAGGAGTGATATCCTGCAGTAAAAGAATGTGTTATCATTTCTATCATTAAATCAGTTGGGTGAAGTTCTCAAATAGCTGCAAGAAGATAATCCTCAATTTGTCTGTCAGTGTTTTTAAGGCTAGTTGTTATTGCAGTGGGGAATCATCTGCCGGATCATGTGCCTTCTATTGCATTAAAGCACCAGGGTATTATAGTATTGCATGAATTTGTGTATCTCCACTTCTTAGTATAGATTCCTACATTAGGGGGCTTTCATACAGAGTCTTTCTAGGAACCAAGCCACCAGGGTGGTTCCCCAAGAACTAATAGTTCTCCTAGGCCTGTTTTCCTGGTTGCATTCGCACCGCCAGTAGGAACTATGAAGTGACACTTGTTGTTGTGGCTTTTATTTTGACGGCAGAGCCTGTGCACACAGCCCTGACATTTTCCATCTTTATTAGTTTACGATCTGTTTAACAGCCTGTCTAATATGTTATTAGATAGAACTGTTATGCAAAGAAAGACTGTATATGAAAACGTATTTTCGTTTGCCGTCTGGTTGATGTCCAATGTCACTAGCTGAGCAGAAATACATAATCATGTTTCGCTTGGTCCCTTCAAAGTTGCGTTGTATTTTCTCCTTAACTCAAGAGGTCCAGCTATCTTTTTTTTTTTCCATGTTCATAGAGTTAGTTTGTGGTTTAAATATATAGGCTATAAACTGTATGTGTACGTGGCTTCTTTAAAAATGGCTGGTACTGGTGTTCTGCATGCGTCTGGCCAATCGGTGTACTCTTACGTCATTGGTAGTTCCTATAGTCCTGGGTTAGACCCTACTCTGAAGGAGCTAATTTAGTTCCCCCAAAAATCGTTCCTAGTTCCCGCGGTATAAATCAACCAGACTGTAATGTGAGGAAGCTTGAATTCTTCCATTGCAATGCCTGAAAAATATCACAGTATTATTATAGTTCTGTGTCCTATGGTTCTTTTGTGCGGCAAATGTCACAATCAAGGAAAAATTAAAGAAATTTTAAGGTATCAGCATTGTACTACTTTTTTTTTTCTCTCTCAATCAATCCTGACAACATGGCGATAAGCCCAAAAAGATTTTACCTCATTCTTACAGTAAAAAGTTTGTGGCATGAAACTGTCATTTTATGTCCATCTTCTATCCACAGGGCCTGCTGTATTTTAACACTAAATTGAAGGTTCTTGAGAAACGACAGCAGCAAATCAGAGATCTCAGAGCCAAGCATACGTTTCTGAAAGAGGAGCTGGAGGACACCAAGTCTAGACTAATGATGGATCCCAGCAAGTGGATAGGAGAGTGTAAGTATTATATCTTTACACTAGTTTGGACACTCTAACTTGTAACTTTTAGAGCTTCTAGTAGACAAAGGTGAAGGTTCTTGCTAAATACTTCCAGTTTAATTTTTGACATAACTATGTTCTGGTTTGTTTCACAGTTGAGGTGGATCAGGATTTGGATCAGGAGTCGCAGGAGTACTTCGAGGCATTGGAGCAGGCTACAGCTGAACTGGAATACTGTGTCAACCTATGCAAGTCTCGCGTCATGATGGTGACCTGCTTCGATATTCGAGTAGCATCTGACATGCAGGAAGGACCGCGAGAGGTTGAGGTTTAAGAACGTGATGTGGTGATCGATGGACAACGAGATAGAGATGGAGGAAGACAGGACCCTGGATGTATGAACGGAAGGATAATGAAATGTAGCAGCCGGTCCGGTGATTCCAAGAAAACTCATGGATCAAAGGATGATCTTAATACTAGAATGGAAAACGGAATTCTGCATGAAGTAGGAACTTGTTATCTTCTGGAGAAGAAAAAAACTGTTCTGGTTATATGCAGTGCCTCATAACAAACATGGAATAGACTTACTCAAATGGAAAGCCAACATGCTTTGTTGCGTTTGACGCATTTCCTTACCCAAGGAAAGAGAAGAATCATTCTCACTTACCGAAGAATTATTCAACCACACCACAAAGTGCCTTTTTCATATGACTGTTTTGTACATTTGTTGTCAATCATTATTTTTTCTACCGGTGCTAGTGCTATGACCAGCATACCCAAGTCGAACCATTTTTTTTTTTTAATTGCATTGTATAGTGTATTTATATGAACATACAGTGTGTGAAATATAATTTTGGGTGCGGAAGGAGAGCAATAAGCTGAACTTCCATGCTTTGCCTTTGCCTCCTGAACTATCACCTCTGTCAGCATATTGTTATGAAACCTTTTGAGCCTTATGTTGTATTTGTAGTTTCTGTCTGAGTGTTTTTCTATCTTTCAAAGGTCTTTTTGAGGAACACAGTATCACTCAGCAATGGACAGTCATATGTGATGCAAGCCAGTTTTCATGAAAGTGTTTGGTTGCCTTGACTCCAAACTTTCCAAACTGGACTGAAAAGGGATGCATATCCACCTTTAACATATTTATTTCCCAGAGAATCCTATAGGTGATTTTAATTGGTACTACGTTTGCTCAGCCATGTTGAATGTACATTAAAACATTTTAATGAACAGCACAAAAATTCCCAAGAATGTAAATTCTCAAGCATTGTTATTGGTTCTTATCACATAAATACATGCAAGTCAGTGTCATTGTTATGCCTGCGATGGATGCGTGTTGCTGGAGAGGTGCAATCTATTAAAATACAGATTGGCCTCTTGTTCCTGTTTACTTTTAATAGACACTTTGGCGAAGGGCATTCAAGAGTGAAACCTGACAGCCTTTCTCTGTAGACACACTGTGTGCTACATTAAAAGAGCTGTGGCTGTGATTAAAGAGGGGCGAGGTGACATTTGTGCGGTACAGGAAGGACTCTTTTTCACACAATTTCAGACAACAGCATCCTAAAAGTAACCATAAAAATATCCAATGAGATTTTAAACACTGTGGCCTGCTCAGTGCATATATGGCCCGTATATTTGATGCTATTAATACACATTTTTTATAGACTAAGGGGACGTTAATCCTGTTATAAAAATATTGGCAGTCCATGTCCTCAAACATTAAGTCCAGTTCATGATGCATTGCAGGTTTTATTAACTACATTGTGGATGTATATCCAAGCCTTAGTCCTATGCATCCATGTAATCATGGTCTTGAACAAACAACCTCAGCAACTACAACAGGAAGCATTTAGCACAAATGACTGTCTCAATGGCTAGCCTTCACATGATCTATTATCGATAACTGCTGTAAAAGACCACCTGCTTTTCTCTGATGTCAAAGATGCCAGAACTTTGCTGGTGAAAGTGATTCATTGTTTTAACATGTAGCTGCCAGAATGACTTTCCTGTTACTTGTCTATCAATGGCTGTGAATGACCTTTAGATCTCATTCAACATTTAAGAAAATCAAAACCTTTTCTTGGATTTATTTACCTTTGTAAACACTCTCAGGCCCTTTTTCAAGATGCTGCGTGAGATTTGTATTTTTTTGTAGACTTCAGTCTTCATCTTTGAATTTTGTAATGATTATGCTGGCATTCACTATACTTTATGAACATGGACACCAAACTGAAACTTTTTTTTTGAATGGAAGCTGACAATGTATGTTGTGTCATGTTTCATATCAAATCATATTTTCTAACTTTGGTTTTGTAAAGAATTTTCTGACCCTATGTATAAATGTATTATATGGCAGCTTGGGATAACACTGTTTTTCTTGTGAATAAAAATGTCCTTCTTATCTGTCTTGGTCTGCCCATTTCTTTTAAACATTTATATGTCAGGAATATTAATAATCATTTAGATTTTTCTTTTTTTAGTGTTTCATAAGTAAAAACTTGTCTCAGCTGATCCTTAGCAAACATTTTGATTGACAGGCGATCTGACCAATCATACCCTGAATCCGCCATTTTGTCTGACAAAGCAGTCAGGGGAGTAGTAGATTAACTTTGGTAAACTTGAACTTGAAAAATTGCGTGTACTCACGTCTTTCCATGCTTGAAACGACATTCCTTCTGATGGTCATTCATGTTTATTTGATGCTATGAATGAACTAGTATGAAGAGATGATCGGTTCACGAGCTGCTTGAAGGAGCTACAGCGATCTGTCACGACACATTAAAGAGACACTATACGCTATTTATTGTTTAAACTTCTTTGAAAAAATATATAATATTTGAAATTTGAAACTTTGTTTCATATCAAAAGTAACCTGCTCTGTCTTGTCTGTCGATGTGTTTTCTCCGCGATGTATTTTTCACTGCATGAGAACATGATGTGTGGCATGAGAGCGCATGGCTTGTCCAACATAGCAACAGTAACTAAAGTCTTTGCGAAGGGTCAATTGTTAGATTTTCTGAAGAAAACGTTAAGAAACTTACCAAAACTTATGAATTCTCAGGAGTTGTGGGGGGTTGCCTGGACATTGCTATGCAGTTGTTAAAGCGGTCTGGTGTTTTTAATGCATTGCAATGTGTCTGCTATGGGTTTAATATAAGTAATATTATCAATAATATTAAAATAAAAATCACATGAGTACATAAAATATATCAATATAAAACACTGAAAAAGTATTTTGTGTTTGCAGTCGTTTTCTGGAAGTCCTTTGCAATCGCGTCAGTGCAAAATATTGCAGCACATTGCAAACCAGCATGACTGTCACGCTCAAAGATTAAAATTACCAGTGCAGATTTTGGTGTCTGAATGTATTTAATTGTCATATCAACAAAGTATCCCTCACTGTTTCTTTGTAAATAAAAATCACTTGTGTTATGTTCCATGTTTACATCTATATTATTATGAAATGCCTTTCAAATATGGTAAATGTCAAGGACTTTCATACGGCTACAAATGTGATCATAAACTACTTTACTTGCCAGAAGTTGTTTGGTTCTGTTTTTAAGTATTGCGCCTTGTTAAATCGTAAATAGTCTGCTGAGTATTATTACACACGAAGCTGAAATCCAATCCAATGCTGAGCTGCTATTAAAACCCACTGGAATTCAAGTTTATAAATCAATCAGCCCAGTTTCGTTTATCCTTCTTTGTAAACATGGAACTATATAAAGAATGAGGGAGGTGTCAGCGATCCACAGGTGTTGGAGAGAAATATAGAAGGCGATGAGCTGTGTTTGCGAACCAGCACAGCACAGATTCACACAAAAACACATGCACATACATTCAACATGGTCCTGTCACCACGTCATCTTGTTGCGATTGCCGCCTGCTCTGATTTCCACACACGAATACTCTATTTGATTGGGCATACACACAAACGCACATATTAGCCTGTCCATGGGGGTTATTACTGAGAAAAGCACATCCCATGTCTTGCAATTTATCAACCTAGCAATCTAAGATAACAATCTGGCTTTCTTCTACAAAGAGGCTGTGTATGCTTCAGGTATTTTTCAAAGCACACACACGGAAAAGGCACAATTTATAAAAGCTGCACAGCATGCTAATGCTAGCAGGTTACATTGTACATATGTTGACATCTCCCTGGGCCCATAATTTCCCTCACCCTTTCTGTCTTCATTCCACTGAAAGCAGCAGTAATGATTTGGCTATTGTGTTGTAGCAGCTGGTCACTATATCGCTAATCAAATCTGTAGCCTTTAGCCTAGCGGGCCCTGAGTGCTTTTTGACAGCAGGAAAGAGCGCCAAATCACTCCAATGACAATGATTAAAATGTACACACAATTTATTCTGGGACACCGTTTCATATTTTTGTGTTGGATAATACTGGTATAATCACCATAACTGGGAGTGACTATAGGTCTATTGGGTTATAGTTTCTGGGCATATTGCCACAAGATACTTTAACGCTCATGTCTCATCAGTTTAAAGGGACAGTTTACCCAAAATGTCATCTTTTACATTCTTCTCACCTTCATGTTGTTCCAAACACGAATACTTTCTCATCAAAGCTATCGTTTGGTATCCTTCGGATGGTTTGGAATATAGTGCAAGTTGAACTTGTTTTCAAAGAGTGTTTTTGTCCTTAATAGGGACATGGTCTCTATGAACCCTGATTGTATGAAATATTTGTGTTAAGTTTCTAATTGATGAGAGTAAAGGACAAGTTAATTGGTAGGTTAAAAATCATGTAAAATCTATGCGAAGTTGCAACCGACTTTAAAGATAAATAGATGGTGAGTATTTAGCGCGCCTCCTTGCCATCTCTAGATCGCAACAGTTGGAGGAAAGTGGTTAAGGATGTTCTGTCAAACTGACATAATCAGAGAAGGTACGCCAAGAGGAATCAAATTTTCAGATTATGACTGAAGACAAACGATGTGGATTACACAGACTAACTGTTCGCCACAAAACTAGTTATGTGAGCTAAAGTAAAAAGAGTCTTAAAATTAAAATGTCATATTTTGAGTTAACTAAATTTTTTTGATCATGTTATGATATAATGTTAAACTTGGCCTATTAATTTCATATGTCAAAATATTTAATCTTGGGTAGCTTTTAAATGAGATACCTTTATTTTAAAACTTGTTATTAGCTTAAAAGTGCAGCTCTGCAAAATATAGCAAGCATTTCTGTTGGGAATGGGATTTGATGCAAAAGTCGAAAAGGTGACAGCCACTCATGAAAACATGAGATTTACAGTAGATATATGCTGAAAAACTGTGCCTACAAACCTAAAAAGCACACACACATATTCAGTACTGTCATAAACATACACATAAAGCTTCCGTAGTGTGTATGTGAACACAATATTTCCTTGTTCTTTACTGCATTTTCGGCAGGATACTAGATGATAGTACCCTCAAGGTAGCAGAAATCATATTTGTCACATTCATGTCGTATTTCCTGTTGAGTTTATATCTATTCATGCTCATGCATTATTAACTTATGTAGCCAACTTCTCTGGTGTATGTGTGTGTCTTACCACTTCAAACTCTCAAACCTTTCCAGCTCTCACCAAGGGATCTCAGCTTTTAGAGAGGACCTCAGCTCCTGAACTCTACCCATCAGAGAAGGGCCCATTAACACGGAGACATTCCGGAGCTGCTGTAGGGAGATGTGCTGCACTGCTGAGCCTGCAATTTTAAAGGGCCATTTTGACCCTGATGCTGAAATGAGAACTTTTGGACGCTCCTGCAGGGGATAGAACGTGATGGCAATGCGACGACGAGGAGTTCAGGGAAAAGTCAGGAGGAACCACAGCAGTGCAAAGGCAATCCAAGATATATTCGTTTGAGTTTGAAATGTGAAATGAACCAGAAAAAAACCCCAAATTGCTAGTAAATTTTACAAAAATAATTACAAATAATGGCAAGTAACAAATTGAATTAACCCTTTAAACCCTGAGGGTATTTTCAGAGTTCTTTTTTCTGAGTGATACACAAAAAAGTAAAGACTCGTTACTCCAAAACTATAAGCGAGGAGAGTCAAAAGGTGGGTATCGTTTGAAAGGTAAATTTTTACATTTTTAAATAAAAACAATGAAATTTGGACGTTTTCATTCTGAGAAACTGCAAATAAACAGCATATATATATATATATATATATATATATATATATATATATATTTCTAATTTAAAAAGGAATTTAAAATGAAGGAAATATGGTAGCAAGTTCATTGTTTTTTTGTGATGTTCCTCTAGTTCAGCATTTGGAACAAATTTAAAAAAAAAAAAATTTTATCTTATTTTTGACATGCACAAATAATGACTCATAACTCCAAATCTCTTGCAAGGAGAGTCAAAAGATTGGTATCGTTTGAAAGATATTTTTTTTTAACTTTTTAAAATAATTATAATAAAAAAAATTCTGACAATCTCTTGCTGAGAAACTTCTGATAAAATACAAAAAATAAAAGTTTGCTCTTTTCATATTTTAAATATTTCATATTTGACATGCAATAACTCAGAAAAGAAATGAGGTAGGAGGAAAATTATTTTTGCTGATATTCCTCTATATGAGTCCTGTATCCAGATATCTAATTTGTGGTGATCCCATGAAGTATTCAAAAGTTACAGCATTTGGAATCAAGGTGGCCTTTTTTGTTTAGCGCTCGTCGCCCCCTAGTGGGCATCTTTAAAATCGCACTTTCACGTGGAGTAACTCGTGATCAACACATGGGATTTTGTTAATCTTGGACTCATTTCAATCGGGAGCATCCGCTGTAAGTAATGATGTGCTATTTTCCACAATCTAGGCATGTTTCATGAAGTTATATGCTGAAATGCTACTTAATAGCTACATTTTTGCTTTAGCTAGCAGCTGTGAGCCTGTGGGATTTTATGTGTCGTAATTGCGTGATCAATATATCATGATCGCTTCATTGGATTATGATGATGTTGGATGATGTAATCATGAGAATCTGCTGTAAATAATGATGCCAAATTTCCACAATCGGTGCATGTTTCATGATGTTAGGAACCAAAACGTGACATGAATGCTGCATCAGTTTATTATTTACATTTGGGTCTTGAGTTTCACGTACAAAAATAAAAATCACTCAAGTTCAGTCAAAGCCCATACCAAAGCATTATGCTCGTTGTACTCCACGAGACCTTTCAAATGACATATAACACCTGATTATCTGAGCTAAATGATGCTTTTGACACATTGGCATACATAATAATAAAAACAAACCACCCTATATATATATATATATATATATATATATATATATATATATATATATATATATAAATTATGAAAATATATATTTTTTTCAATTTTCAGTAAATAACTCTCCAGTACTTAAAAAGTGCTTACATTCATTGTAAAATTCAGACTCTAAGCTTTCAAATGACACCTATTTTGTGATGAAGAAGGCTGGAAAATATGGGGGTCATAACCCCTTAAAACATAAAAGATAAAAACATAAAATAGTTTATTTTCCTATAATGTGCTCCTCCAATAAAGTGCTCCTCCTGAATCATAGTTCCTCTGAAATCCTCCACCTCCCCCAGCACCACCTGTCTAGATCTGCTATGGTATTTAAGTATGCCTATACTTAAAAATAAATGGAATATGGATTTTAGCTTGAATATAACATTTTGGGCTATTGAAAATGTTATAGTATAGAATATTCAAGAAATTTCTTACGAAAATTTTTAATTTTCTTAACTAGAGAACATTGATTCTCACCTTCAGTGCCAAGTTTTAATATGCATAAAAGAAAATTAAATTTGAATGTTATTGCGAAACAGAATGTTAAAGTTCAAAAATAATTTAAATTCAGGTAGGTTCCTAACACAAAGCTATCATATGACTTTAGAAGACTTACATTGTAAACACTTATGCTCAAAATAATTAATCGGTTTGAGTAGGGTAATTAAACAAATGAGTTCAATCAAATTAACTTTTATGAGTATTTAGAACTTTCGTTTCTTTTGAGTTCACAAAACTGACACATTTTAAGTAATCAGAATTGTTTAATCTTTTTGAGTTTTATGAACTTCTTTTCATCAGACCACTTTAAGTGGGAGATTTAGTATTGTGTTTAATGTTTTGCTATTTAGCTATGTTTTGCTATTGCCATACTTGTCATGGTGACAAGTGAGCATGAGAGGGCTTTGAGAACAGATATATGGAAAGTGTTCTAAATGACTCTAGTTCTCATTCAGCAAATGCTATGAGAAAAGCATTGTGGTACCAATTTGCAAGTTAGCATTTATTGAATTTGCCAGTTAAAACTAACCAAGTTTCCACTACTAAACATATTTAAATTGATATTGCATAATAATTTAAATGTATGAATTAGCTTACTCAAATATTTCAAGTTAAGAGAAAAGAAAATGTATTAGTACAAAATAAAACGTTTAAACTTAAACATTTTGATGTGACTGATTACCTCAAATTTCTTAGGTTTATCAACTTATATGAGTTTACAGTGTAGCATATAGTACACAAGTTGTATGAACCATGTTTATGGTCCTTTTTTGGGGCACTTTTTGAGCATTTTTTATCCTTTGTTGTTACATGTAAGAAAAGAAGCCATTTGAAGATGTAAATGATGCTGCAATGTTAATTTTTTATGGACTGTTACGTAAGTTATGAAGTGCCATCACCAAACAGGGAACATTATTGGTGCTCCCAGCAATACAGAGTGCACAAACCAAGAGCAAGTGATTGTTAGATTTACTTCCTCTTGTCATTTTTAATGAGTAGAGCCTTCAGCACCTTAATGACACAGGGTCTCTCAGTCGGTCACTCCCATAAAAACGCACAGTTGATTTGTGAAGGAACTGAACCAATTCCTATATTGCTTAGGTAGATCAAGGAAAACATTATCATGCCCCCTATATTTTATTTTAGTTTACACCTGACATGATAGGTTCATGGTTTAATTTAGCCAGAGCAGTATACACTTCCATCCAAAAAGTTCTCCTCCACACCTTGAATTTTCTTCATGTTTCTTGGGTTGAGTAGACTGAAAAGATTTGTCAGAACAGAGGATACAAAAGATCTATAATTACTTTGCAGTGACTTCTACAGCAAACTACATTTTAATTTTGGATACTGGCCACAAGTTACAAAAAAGTACTTTAAAAAACATTAGATACCAAATGCAAATTCATCTGATGCTAATTACTAAATGCAAATTCACAAAGGATATGGTTCCTTGCCTATCCTGTCCTTTTCCAAATGCAGACTTAGACTGTTTTTTGTTGTTGTTTTTTTTGCCTTTGATACTGTGGGGTTGTTTGTGCCACCCATTGTCTCTGTGAGTTGGAAAATTAAAAGAGAATTTACGAGTGCCCTCCAGTCAAGGGGTACAGCAGCCGGTCCGGGTATTGTTAGAGGAGCAGCAAGAGTAGGGATTTACTGCTTTGCAATCAGGCAGAGTTCGCGTTCTAAAGCAGGGGCCTGCTCTTTTAAGAAGAGCAATAAACCCAGCCAAATGCTGCCACTTACTCTAAGTAATTAAAACAAGCTGGTTCAGAAAGAGACCTTAAACTACCCGAGTGTGTGGGTTAGATTTAGTGCTCGCACATGCCTCGTCCTGCCTAGGGTTGCTTCAGGGGTGCTGTAACTATTGACAGACCCTAACTAACACACATCACTATCCAGCGGGTCAGTCCTACCCATGCTTTAAGCTGAGCCTTCCCATGGGACTATGAATTTAGTGCTTTCTTCTACTGGAAAACATGGAAAAGAGGTTTGTAATCAAATGAAAATAAAGCAGCTGTACTATTAAATGAATAGGAACACAAAAAAGGAAATTCGGCCATCTTCTAGAATGTTTAAACCTGGCGTATTAATTTCTGTACGTTTTTGGGGAGTAATATCACATTACATTTTACAAACTTGCCTCGTCATAAAAAGGTGAAATATTGATATTTCTGGAGAAAATATCAATTATTTTAAGAGACTTATTGACCTTGACAGAGTCACACACTCTGCAAGGGCTCTCTCTCTTTGAAAGCGTTTCCTGTTTTTTTCTTTATATTTCTGGCTTCACGGCTTCACAGCCAGCCAGATGAAAACAACATGTTTCAAGCAACAACAAGTTGATTAAATGACAGAATTTTTAATATTTGTGCAAACTATTCCTTTAAAGCATGGGTCTTCAACCGGGGGTCCGCGGCGGTATTGCAGGGGGTCCGTCAATTAATGTTTGATCACAAATAATTAAAAAAAAAATAAAACGTGTAAAAACATCACAAAGTCAAATTTAAATAAAATATATTTTATTTTACAAATAGTATTAAATTAACAGCTTTAATAAAACCCTTCCGTCCACGTGCAGTCACGTGATCTCATGATACTGTCAACGCAGACTATAATTTGAAAATGCTACTGGCTAATAATTTATATACAATTTAACTCGCCAGAATGGATCGCCTGATAGTAAAATTAAAATGTGAAGTTCTGTTTAAACACACCAACCCGACGTCCAAGAACTAGCGGCGACGGAAGCCGACGGTGTTGTCGCTCATGTCGGCGGAAAAATATGAGCTTGAGCACCGAAAGAATTTAAGCCGACTGTCAACTAGCGCCTGCATATAAATGAGATGACTGTCTATTTAAGCAGATATATTTGTCTATATTCGTCATTCAAAAGGGGAAAGCGAAACCAAGACGGCAAGTATACAAACCATATACAAAGCAGCGCTTGCTGACCGTTTTGAATATCAGTCATGCTGATCACGTGCTTTATTCCACTCCTCTCATGTTATTATGAAAATATTCGTGCGTTGGAGTGCTCGGGTAAGAGGACGTGAAATTAGAACAAGCTTCCGTCGGTGCCGTCATGACTTATTCGCTTGCTTTCATAACTTTTGCTATATATTCTCGTGAACTGACTCGTTTACTATGCTGAACAGCCAATCAGAGTTCTCTCTCTCACCGACGCCCCGAGGCCGATTCAACATGTCGAATCGGCCAAAAAATGAGAAGGGTCTGGCTGCAGACCGTGGGCGAGTGGAGCTCCACTCTCAAACAGGAAATACGTCACCTCCACTTGAATTAATAAAGAAGGGCCATGATGGTGTCGCTATGAGCTCTTTTAATTTTTACCATAGACAAATTTTACCTAAATATTAAAGTCCGAATCGCGAGCCATAAAGTCCGAATCGCGAGCCGTAATGTTCGAATCGCGAGCCATAAAGTCCGAATCGCGAGCCATAAAGTCCGAATCGCGAGCTATAAAGTCCGAATCGCGAGCTATAAAGTCCGAATCGCGAGCCATAAAGTCCGAATCGCGAGCCATAATGTCCGAATCGCGAGCTATAAAGTCCGAATCGCGAGCCATAAAGTCTGAATCGCGAGCTATAAAAGTCCGAATCGCGAGCCATAATGTCCGAATCGCGAGCTATAAAGTCCGAATCGCGAGCCATAAAGTCCGAATCGCGAGCTATAAAGTCCGAATCGCGAGCCATAAAGTCCGAATCGCGAGCTATAAAGTCCGAATCGCGAGCCATAATGTCCGAATCGCGAGCTATAAAGTCCGAATCGCGAGCCATAAAGTCCGAATCGCGAGATATAAAGTCCGAATCGCGAGCCATAAAGTCCGAATCGCGAGCTATAAAGTCCGAATCGCGAGCTATAAAGTCCAAATCGCGAGCTATAATGTCCGAATCGCGAGCTATAAAGTCCGAATCGCGAGCCATAAAGTCCGAATCGCGAGCTATAAAGTCCGAATCGCGAGCCATAATGTCCGAATCGCGAGCTATAAAGTCCGAATCGCGAGCCATAAAGTCCGAATCGCGAGCCATAAAGTCCGAATCGCGAGCCGTAATGTCCGAATCGCGAGCTATAAAGTCCGAATCGCGAGCCATAAAGTCCGAATCGCGAGCCATAATGTCCGAATCGCGAGCCATAAAGTCCGAATCGCGAGCCATAAAGTCCGAATCGCGAGCTATAAAGTCCGAATCGCGAGCCGTAATGTCCGAATCGCGAGCTATAAAGTCCGAATCGCGAGCCGTAATGTCCGAATCGCGAGCCATAAAGTCCGAATCGCGAGCCATAATGTCCGAATCGCGAGCCATAAAGTCCGAATCGCGAGCCATAAAGTCCGAATCGCGAGCCATAAAGTCCGAATCGCGAGCCGTAATGTCCGAATCGCGAGCCATAAAGTCCGAATCGCGAGCCATAAAGTCCGAATCGCGAGCCATAATGTCCGAATCGCGAGCTATAAAGTCCGAATCGCGAGCCATAAAGTCCGAATCGCGAGCCATAATGTCCGAGTCGCGAGCCATAAAGTCCGAATCGCGAGCCATAAAGTCCGAATCGCGAGCCATAAAGTCCGAATCGCGAGCCATAATGTCCGAATCGCGAGCCATAAAGTCCGAATCGCGAGCTATAAAGTCCGAATCGCGAGCCATAAAGTCCGAATCGCGAGATATAAAGTCCGAATCGCGAGCCATAAAGTCCGAATCGCGAGCTATAAAGTCCGAATCGCGAGCCATAAAGTCCGAATCGCGAGCCATAAAGTCCGAATCGCGAGCCATAATGTCCGAATCGCGAGCCATAAAGTCCGAATCGCGAGCCATAAAGTCCGAATCGCGAGCTATAAAAGTCCGAATCGCGAGCCATAAAGTCCGAATCGCGAGCCATAAAGTCCGAATCGCGAGCTATAAAGTCCGAATCGCGAGCCATAATGTCCGAATCGCGAGCTATAAAGTCCGAATCGCGAGCCATAATGTCCGAATCGCGAGCTATAAAGTCCGAATCGCGAGCCATAAAGTCCGAATCGCGAGATATAAAGTCCGAATCGCGAGCCATAAAGTCCGAATCGCGAGATATAAAGTCCGAATCGCGAGCCATAAAGTCCGAATCGCGAGCCATAATGTCCGAATCGCGAGCCATAAAGTCCGAATCGCGAGCCATAATGTCCGAATCGCGAGCTATAAAGTCCGAATCGCGAGATATAAAGTCCGAATCGCGAGCTATAAAGTCCGAATCGCGAGCTATAAAGTCCGAATCGCGAGCCATAAAGTCCGAATCGCGAGCTATAAAGTCCGAATCGCGAGATATAAAGTCCGAATCGCGAGCCATAAAGTCCGAATCGCGAGCCATAAAGTCCGAATCGCGAGATATAAAGTCCGAATCGCGAGCTGTTTGACATATTTTGTGTGGGGGGGTCCCTGCTCCGTGTCTCGCTCATCTAAGGGGTCCTTGCCCTGAAAAACGTTGAAGACCCCTGCTTTAAAGTCAGGTCATTATTAACACGCTCTTTGTGTAAATGTGGCAAGTCAAGGATGAGGACCTCTCAGTTTATTTGGCCAGCTAACGTTAACCCAGCCGCTGCTCAGAATCTGTGTAATAGAGATGTGTTGCAGACACAGGTCTGATCTGAGCTGACAGCAACCTGGCAGCAGCCAGCCAGGCTGGTGTATCCTCTTCATTATCCGTTCTCTCCTCTCGCCCCCAACCGAGCTTGCATACTGTCTGACTGTATCACTGCTGGAGGAGTATTCAGAGAGAGGTGACCCTCATAGAAACTGCGGCTCTACCACTGAGAAAGAGGACGTGCTAATTAGGCCCACACAATGGCTAATAACCAATCAAACCTGAAGCCAACATGCATATATCTTTATTGTGCTTCTCTGTTGTTTAACAAAGATATATAATTGAAATTAGTTAACGTCAATCCTTCTTCCAAAACATATTTTTGTCATGTACCCTGATTCACTATGGTAAGCCTATTATAAGCCTTTATATTTTAGACCTGACAGGATTTTTTTTTTAAATAATGAAACAATTGAGTAGCTATTATAACATGTTTCAACAGACATATAAGGAAAGATTACTTCAAAGGAGAAACATTAACATATTATTAAGGAGAAAAAAAAAGAAATAATAATAATAATAATAATAATAATAATAACAATAAAACATTTTTGGAAAATGTTAGATTAGATACTGGAAAATATAATGCTGTATATATTACATCATTCCATATAATCATTCAATATAAAGCAATATATGCTTGGAGCATGTATGGATATATATTTGATACATATAAAAATAGCAATGAAGACAAAAACTGCACTACATTATTAAAACAATCAATATATTCAGTTAACACATGGGTTTGCATAAACCTGAAAACATATTATTTTTTTTTAATCTCACTTTATTGTTTTCATAGTTGCACATCTCATATATGAAAATATGTGTGGTTGTATATATAAAAAAGTTTTTTTTGTAAAAATTATTTACTGAAAACATTAACATTTTTAGGATTTTTCTTGTCTAAGATGGAAACAGTGAGATGTGAATATAAACACAAATACATGGATATATATCACAATATATTTTCCTTGTAATTGTATATATATATATTGCACATACGTGTTCAAAATATACTTTTATATATTATTAATTTCTTTTTTTAGCAATTTGGTATATTTATATTATTTCACTTAATATACACATAACATTTTTTTTGCAGTAAATATAAGTTAAATCTGTTAAACTTAAGTTGTTGCTACCATTTTTTTTTTTTTTTTTAACAGTAAAATTATTTTTTTCTAGAAGTTTTTCAGACAGGTGCCAAGCTTTACATGGGCAAGCATCACGCATGTTTCCTTTAAGACAATGTAAAAATCCTGTTCTATTCATGCAGTCTAATTTTTACATACTTTTTTATAAATATTTTTACTTGTGGATTTGTAGATTTTGGTGAAAAGCAACTTGATATTTCAGCAAAATGAACAGTAAAATTGTGACACCAGTTCAATAGAGTTAAAGCATCTGTTCTAATTATTTTGTGTCTTATCCACATTCATAACCAGCAAGTGGCGGACACCGCTCACCATAAGAACTCGAGAAGAATGAGAAATTATGCCGACCACTGGTGTGCCATTCCATGCTTCACACTCCAGTGCTGTAGGTGGCGGAAATGCAACATTTATGATGCTGTGTGAAAACAACAGAAGAAGCAGGTAAACATTTTTTTAAATTTTTAATGTTTTCCGTTTATAAAAAGATGCCATGGGGGTGATCTAATGAGGACAGAATTTTCATTTTAGAGTGAATTATTGCTTAATGAACAAGTTTAGCATCAGTTGCTCACATTTTAAACTTTAGAATGTTACACCATGATTATTATGATTAACCATGATTAACCATTATGATTTAGGTTGCTGTACTTCGTTCTGTGTGCGGCTGACTCTCTGTTGTCAAAGACACCCATGAATCCCATATGTCGCGAAATATGTGACCTTCACACTACAGTGAACAAAACAGTTGTTGCGCGACAGCTACAGCTTTCAACGGCAGCATTTTTCTCCTTCAGACCGCACACATGACTTCACTATAATCAGTGTTTGGAATGCAGTCAATCAAAGCGCTTGAGATTAACATCAGACAACTGCACTCGGCTTGTTATGCAGTTTGTAGGTCTGGTCATTTGGGAAATGTTGATTTCAAAGTTTGAGTGTGTTGTGCTGAAAGGAAATAAATTAGTATTAAATTGTTTGCATACAAGGAAAGAAGTTGACGAGAACAACCAGCTGTGATGGTAGATTCAGTGTGGAGATGTCTTGCATTTTAATGACGTCTAGCCTGTTATTTAAGGCACTTCCTCTAGCTGCTTTTTTTTCATAGTTTATGAAACATATTTCACAAAATTCACTATCATATGAGTTAAAGTCTGAGAGTCTTTCTGATCATTTGTCATTGATATTGCCTTTTAAAATATAACCATGTTCACAATGAGTAGTGTTTGTATATTATAATGTGCAACAGTATATATAATAGTACTATATATATAAAATCAGATTTATATACTACAATTTAAATGCCTGTAATGTCACTTTTAATCTATTTTAATGCATCCTTGCTGAATAAAAATATTAATTTCTAAAATCTTACTGACCCCAATTTAATGTTATACTTTAATCAGGGAAAATACAATACTTGTAGGAGCAATTATGATAAAATTTTGAATACTTTTGCAGGTAACAGCCCAGAAGCCAGCTTAAGAAATATCTTTAATCCCATGAGAGGGGCCCAAATAATCGACATACTAATACAGGGATTTAATGGCAGCTAGTGTGAATATCCTTACCAGAATCTTAAACTCCACTGGGTCCTGTGCTACTAACAGATGGATTTCTCTAATGAAAAAGACCCTTTTAATTAGCCTGTCCATGGACGTTTATTCACCTCGTATGGCCATCTCCCCAATAAAGTTACAGTGAGTGGGCTGGCCTTGCAGCGGGCTCCCGGCATTTGCCATCTGGTGGGCTGGGGGCTCTCTGATGGCAAAGTGGCACTCTTGTTTCTTCCCACTTCAGTGAGCCGGAAAGAGGCAGAGGGAATCGAAGCGAGGAGCTGAATCTGGGAGGTGGTTTGGAGTTCTTTCTTGTCACCTTTTACCATCTTTTGTGTGTGTGTGTGTGTGTGTATGTGTGTGTGTGTGTGTGTGTGTGGGGGGGGGGGGGTATTCATCATGTGTTAAACTGCTTTAATATAATAGTGACAACCGGAAAAGCAACAAGGAATGAGGGTCATGTAACCTCCCCCCAGTCAGGCAGAACTGATTAATGCTGTTATTTCTGATGATATATCGTTTCCCTGCTGAGATAACCAGCTTTACATCCTGGGATCAATCCGTCCATCGATCAATCTGTTCGTCCGTCCATCCATCCATCCAGTCAAGCAGAACTGATTAATGCTGTTATTTCTGATGATATATCGTTTCCCTGCTAAGATAACCAACTTTATATCCTGGGATCATTGTCATCCATCCACCCATCCACCCATCCATCCACCCATCCATCCATCCATCCACCATCCATCCAGCCATCCATCCACCGACTCACCCATCCAACCATCCATCCATCCACCCATCCATCCAACCACCCATCCAACCACCCATCCAACCATCCATCCAACCATCCATCCATCCATCCATCCATCCAACCATCCATCCATCCATCCATCCATCCATCCATCCATCCATCCAACCATCCTATCCATCCATCCATCCATCCACCCATCCATCCATCCATCCATCCATCCACCCATCCATCCAAATTAGAAGACTCGTTATGAATTAAATATAACATATAGAGTTATAGTTACTCTAATATTGTTTGACTCGAAATTTCATAGTTGAATGCAAAATGCTCTGAAATACTCTCTGTTAGTCTCTGTCTCATCTACAGGTTAACTGTATTTCCTTCCTCACAGCCTGCTCTCCATTATAGAAACATGATAAGATGAATTGTATTCATGAATTTTGCTTGTTCTTGGATGGCATGCAGAAATTTAGTCTATTTTCATGTGCTTTTTGTGCCCTTCTTTTCACTGGAAGGCGCCTATTTCTGATTATGCTTCATTCACAGGTGGACATTTGATTTGGCTGCGACTTGATTGCTTCCCCACTGCAAATGCACAGAAGGTCATTCTGTAACCTTCTTTGGAAAACAAACTGGCTACCAAACTGGCAAAAGAGAAAAGGGAAAGAATGTGCTTTGAGCATCTTGCGATGCAGCAGATTCAACTTCATGAGAGAAATGTTTTCTTCTAAGAAGAGTTTGAACATTAAAGTAGGCTACAAACAGAGTAAGGTAAAACTGCCCACCCTCCCTTCCTCCTTCAGAACGGCTATACATGAAAGTGTTTTAATGTTCTTCCACCATGAAATAAGAATCGGGAGCTATTGTTTTTTTCCCCTTAGTTATAAAAAGGAATTTTATTTGAATAAGTCTTAGTTCATGTCTGCTCTGATTAATACTGTTCAAAGGAACAAATCCTTCAATGTACCTCTGTGAAGTGATGACAGATATTGATGGATAAAATGCATGAATGTCTAACTCTCAGATGCAGCTGTGCAGAGCAAAAGTGATTCACATCGCATTAAAATAAGCAGTGCAATTAATCATTAAAATGTTGGTTCCATTTTTTGTCCATGTCATCAGCATTATGAAATCATCATCACTTTGGAATCTGTTTGTCTGTCTGTCTGAATACAAAAGTGAGCATACAAATTAAACCTTTTTTAGTTTTTTTTTTTTTTTTCTAGTTTATACAGCCAATTATATGGTTTCATGTTTGATCTTGCCAGAACATCTTATTCTCCTACATGAAGCAGTGAGAGAAACACTCCAATTGACATTTTATCATACGGCGAGAGTTTCAGCGGGGTCTTTGGCTATTCTCATGCCTTCAATTTCAAAAGGTCTGAGGAAAATCATAACTTACTGGATAGCTAATTATTTTACTTTTACAGCGCGATTGCTTGATGAGAAGAAATGTTGGAAAATCCCCAAGGCCGCTGAAAATCAGAACACTAGATTTAATGGATGCTCTTTCATGATGCTGACTTCAGCACTGCTGTGTGATGTGAAATTCTGTTTTACTGTAAGCTCAAAAACTGATTGGGACGAATAGTTGTGAATGTCCTCGCCCAGTAGCACGGATCACACGTTGAAGTGCTGAGACCTGTAGAAATCAAACTGACAGTGACAGTGAATATAGGGTAACCAACACATGTCTTGAAATGAAGGCAGTGAATTATAACTTGGTTTAAAATGTTGCTCAGAATGGTAGTCGGTATATATAGGTTCCATTTATTTGATAATGTGAAAATACAGTAAAAAGTAATATTGCCATAATTTCAGTCTTCAGTGTCACATTCTGATATGCTGATTTGCTGCTCAATAAATATTTTTTTTTTACTGTTATTATTGTTGAACACAGGTGGGGTGCTTCAATGTTTTATGAAAAAGTAGACTTTTTTTAAGGATTCTTTGATTATAGTATGTTTAACATATAGAATGTACATCACAAAAAAGGCTGTTGCCTTTTTGTCAAATGGGTAGGAACTTCAACACCCATAATGCACTGGGCATGTTGGCATCCGAGGCCCACCTGTCTGCTATGAATATGCTTACAAAAATCAAATACCACCTTGCTTTAGTAGGAAATACTTCTTAGCAAACTTTTAGTCATAATGGTGTCAACTTTTATTGTTCCCAGGTACAATAATTCAAGAAGTAAATGTTTAGTGGTTTAACTTTCAGTTTCCATTGAAGGATCCTAAAGGCTGCAAAGAATCGTAAATGGAGAAATATAATTATTATTATATTTATAATTTATGCAATATGATCTGAGGTCTGTTAATTGGTGACCTCTGCTCAAGTTACATTTCAAAAGTGAATTTGTGTAAAAATGAGAAAAAATTCACATAGATCTTTGAACAATAAACCTGTCAGATTGTTTTCCCGATGTCTTCATCCTCCCCAAAGATGTGGATGCTATGTTTCATTATTTTTTGTGTTCATTGTTCCTCAAGTGTCTGAGATGAAATTGTTCTATTGATTTGTCTGGCGGAGCAAATTAGACTCTGACTCTGGAGAGAAGCTAACCATTCATTTTGAACTGCCTAGTTTACCTCCCACCTCGCTGGGCTCTGGACAGACATATCTTCCAAGGTTTAATTACCGCTGGTTACCTGACTGCTGTTACAGCTGAACACACACACATACATACTGGTCCTTTAATTAGGTGTCAGCTGTTTTAGGACTACAGCTCATTGATCAGGACATGATGGTTAATAAGAAGCGAAGTTCTGGTGGTTCCTTTATTGAAATAGATGATACTGAGGTGGGTCAGGAAGTGATATTGTATGGGGCTCAGAGAGTTGGATGGGAGTTTGTATTCACAGGGCCCATTGGGATTAACCTGCTTTAACTTCACTTATTTTCTGATAAAATCCTGAAAAAAATGT
The DNA here is from genome assembly GCA_037194245.1 of Opsariichthys bidens. NCBI lineage: Eukaryota > Metazoa > Chordata > Actinopteri > Cypriniformes > Xenocyprididae > Opsariichthys > Opsariichthys bidens. The sequence continues at coordinate 8,262,691 of CM074286.1, read as the reverse complement.
AGTTTCAGTTTCTACAAAGACGTATTAGACACCAACGTTTTTCATCATTAATATTAATATGAAGTAGTTACTGAGCCCAAAATTAGCAAATTAGAATGATTTCTGAAGGATCATGTGACTCTGAAGACTGAAATAATGGCTGCTGGGACCTTTGCCATCACAGGAATGTATGACATTTTAAAATATATTAAATCAATTAACAATTACTATCCCACTCCTGCAGGTAAAGGATAGGTGCATAGGAGAGGAGACCAAAAATCTAAAAAAACAAAAACAAAAGGAAATCCTGCACACTATCAATACTTGCAAAAGGTATCAAGAATATTAATTTATTAGCAACGTTTCGGTCTGATGATCTTCATCGAGCATATGGTCATGAGACCGAAACATTGCTAATTAATATTTTTGATACTTTTTTACAAGTATTGATAGTGTGCAGGATTTCCTTTTTGTTTTTTAAAATATAAAATTAAATTGTCATAATATTTCTCAATATTACTGTATTATTATTATTATTATTATTTTTTTTTACTTTTTACTTATCTTTTTACTTACTTTAAATTTGTTGGGCATAATAGAGTCATTGGTAACACTTTACAATAAAGTTCATTTGTTAACATTAGTTAACAACATCAGTTAACATGAACTTATAATGAACTTCTACAGCATTTATTAATATTTGTTCATGCTAATTTCAACATTTACTAATACATTATTAAAATCTTGTTAACATTAGTTAATGCTCTGTGAACTAACATGAACAACCTATGAACAACTGTATTTTCATTAACTAACATTTACGAAGATTAGTAAATACAGCAACAAATGTGTTGCTCATGGTTAGTTCATGTTAGTTAACTAATGTTTAATGGTCCTTATTGTAAAGCGTCACCGAGTCTGACTCTAGCACTTGGACAATCCTACATGTGGGCACCTGGTTGTGGGCTGTTAAACTGGCATTGTTGCTCTCCAGGATTGTGCCTGCAAGAGTTTTGGCAGAATCTACATTCCCCTCCCCTTCCCCTGTTCACCCTCCTTACACAGTTGTTCATGAATATGAATGAAGGGAGAGTCTTGCTAGCATCATTAATGTGCCACAAGTCCACATAAATCACACCAATATAAAACTCCAAATGCTTTGCTAGTAAAGGGTTGGTGATAACAGGACAAGGAGAGACTAACATGATAACTTGGCTACAGAAGCTTCCCTTACAGTGTATTATGTTCAACATCAAGCCTTTGGATTCCTAAAAACATGAGGCTTATGGTGAGGTCATATTTACTATTCAGTGAATTGTCTCAGCAGGCAAAATCCATTTATTTGAATAAGATTCCAGGTGATCAGGAAATTTGTGTGAGGGCGAAATATTTTTCAACGCAGATTTCTTAAGGGGTTCATGTTGGTTGTGTTGCCTCCCCTTCCCCCCAAAATGCTGCTTGGTTTATAAGTGACTTCAATGTGAGCAGTGCTTCATACAGACCTATACTGTTGACAATAGACAACATCATACTTGGCAAAATTCATAAGTTTTTGTTACAGAATTTCACTTTCATTTTGTGGCCGCACATTTAAGTGTAGTTAAAGATATCTTTCGATCTTTATTCAACAAATGTAACTGTATATATGTTCTGGCTGTCAAAATTAACACGTTAATGCATGTGATTAATTTGTTTTCAGTTTAAGGGCCAATTTATACTTTTGTGTCAAGTGTACTAGAGCTGCAACTAACGATTATTTTTTCTGTCAACTAATCTAACGATTATTTTTATTACGTTTTTTTTTTTTATTAATCTAGTGATCTTTTTTTACGTAAGAAGTTAGAACTAATTTAGCAGTTAATTGAGGTGTAGAAACGCTGGGACACGCCGCTATGTAATAATATATGATTTGATTTTGATTAAAAATAAGCCACTGATGTGTGGTCGTCCAGTGGTAGACATTTGAATTTTAAAATGAAGAGTGTCAAAGACTTTCTATACAGTCTTAAAAAGAACTTTGATAGTGTTCAAGCCATTGAACAAACGTCTCCTGAACCATGTATTTTTCCTCTTGCGCTGTCTGTAATGCAGGGAGTCTTGTGATTGGTTGTCTAGCGAAAGAGAATATATATTAACAATATTTTCTTATTTGCGAGACGAAGATTTTCTCCTCAACTCAGTTCAAATTTGGCAGAGATCCAATTCCATAGGTGGTATGCCATTTCGGTTCTGCAAAGGGAACAAAGGACCATTTTTACTTTTGATAATCGTGGTCTAGGTTTTTGTGATAGAATGGAACTTTCTCAGTTCCCAGGAGCAGAAGCCGCCAATACGCGAGATGAATGTAAACAGTGTGACGCGTCGATGCATTTCGCGCACGTCGACGTATTTTCGTAGTCGACGTAAACGATGACGTCAACGTGTCATTGCAGCACTAGTGTACACCGTAGCCCACGTCGTATTCTAGGCATGTAGCTGATGGCGACTTGAGAATTTATACTGTGTTCCTCTATAATTACACCGCCGAAGAAGTATAAATTGGGCTTAATGTGTTAAAAATATTTAACACGGTTAACGCAGCATCATAATTTGGCTTGCGTTAAAATATTTGATCACACTCTTATTCATGCAAATGCTTTTAAACCATTCAAGTGCCATAAGACAAACAAGAACAATACACACAAATTATGCCTGTTTTCTTGAGTATCCTCATATTAGCAGTCTTAAATGAGTGAAATAATGTCTTAAATGAACTTAGAGTTGTGAGAAAATGAGATGCGGATCAGATTCGTCATGTTTGGCAGCGGCAGCTCTTAAAGTCACAGCAGCCTAATAAACTAGTTGCTGTCATTAATGTTAATCAAAGAACGAAGGTACCAGAACATTGTAGCTTTAATGTTTGATCTATATTTAGTTTATAATTTATGCAGTGAAGACTGTGAAGTGTTTGATAACTTTATTCAATTTCTGTGTATTTCATATACAGGGAGTGCAGAATTATTAGGCCTCCCAGACACTGTTCAGAGAGGTGTACTGTTTTACCTCCTTGTAAATCGCACATTTGATGATGGACCACAGGTTCTCAATGGGGTTCAGATCAGGTGAACAAGGAGGCCATATCATTAGATTTTCTTCTTTTATACCCTTTCTTGCCAGCCACGCTGTGGAGTACTTGGACGCGTGTGATGGAGCATTGTCCTGCATGAAAATCATGTTTTTCTTGAAGGATGTAGACTTCTTCCTGTACCACTGCTTGAAGAAGGTGTCTTCCAGAAACTGGCAGTAGGACTGGGAGTTGAGCTTGACTCCATCCTCAACCCGAAAAGGCCCCACAAGCTCATCTTTGATGATACCAGCCCAAACCAGTACTCCACCTCCACCTTGCTGGCGTCTGAGTCGGACTGGAGCTCTCTGCCCTTTACCAATCCAGCCACGGGCCCATCCATCTGGCCCATCAAGACTCACTCTCATTTCATCAGTCCATAAAACCTTAGAAAAATCAGTCTTGAGATATTTCTTGGCCCAGTCTTGACGTTTCAGCTTGTGTGTCTTGTTCAGTGGTGGTCGACTTTCTGCCTTTCTTACCTTGGCCATGTCTCTGAGTATTGTACACCTTGTGCTTTTGGGCACTCCAGTGATGTTGCAGCTCTGAAATATGGCCAAACTGGTGGCAAGTGGCATCTTGGCAGCTGCACGCTTGACTTTTCTCAGTTCACGGGCAGTTATTTTGCGCCTTGGTTTTTCCACACGCTTCTTGCGACCCTGTTGACTATTTTGAATGAAACGCTTGATTGTTCGATGATCACGCTTCAGAAGCTTGGCTATTTTAAGACTTCTGCATCCCTCTGCAATATATCTCACTATTTTTGACTTTTCTGAGCCTGTCAAGTCCTTCTTTTGACCCATTTTGCCAAAGGAAAGGAAGTTGCCTAATAATTATGCACACCTGATATAGGGTGTTGATGTCATTAGACCACACCCCTTCTCATTTCAGAGATGCACATCACCTAATATGCTTAATTGGTAGTAGGCTTTCCAGCCTATACAGCTTGGAGTAAGACAACATGCATAACGAGGATGATGTGGTCAAAATAATCATTTGCCTAATAATTCTGCACTCCCTGTGTATAGTTATTGTCCATCAATTAACTTTCTCCGATTAAACACACTTCAAAATTCATCTACTTGGGAAATGATATTAAAACTACCTTCATGGTGACTAATTTTCCCAAGTTGAATTGTTTTGGTCACAGAATGTCATTCTGTCAGTAAGCCAAACCCTAAACCTTAACGCATCCTGCTTGACAAAATCATGGTCAGCGTGACAGTAGTTTCACTCTAGCTTCATTTGCATGACGACCTATTTTTCTTCCTTAACATGTGTAGTGGCTGACATTAAAAATGGATGTTTCCTGGAGCACCTCAGCGGCCTGAGTTAATTACGTCATGAATTGTTTCTACAAAGAAGCACGTCAAGATGGAAGTCTTTAAAAGAGAATATCTCAGATTTAGGGCAGTTGTTTTGGGTTGCTCAATAGAGATTTTATATAAATATGGATGCACGTTTAGCTCAAGTTTAGTTCTGCTGCTCAGGCTTCGAGAAGAGAGCAGCTGCTAACAGGGGGTCTTGACTATAGGGTTCTCAAAGCTTTAGCCTTTCAAAGTCAATGAGAGGCTTCGGCACAAATTTTACAAAGGACACCACATCCAAAGAAGGCCAGAAGGCATAAACAACCGGGAAGTGAGCGCGTTCTGACAGTAGTTTTGACTTCTTGTGTTGGTCTGGGATGCCTCGCATTGTTTGTGTTGTCTGGCAGAGAATTATGTTTGTAATGATTCTCTTGTGATGGATGGTTTAGCCTCGTCCGCTAATCTCTTCACATTCAAATCCATCATTTTCATCCACAGTGTAATTCAATACCGGTGAACAACTATGTGTTGTTTAGAGGCCTCGTTCGTTAATGGATGAGATGTTAATTTAAGTTCGCCTTTTGCAGCTTTAAATTGGAAATATATAATCAGTTTTCTGGATTGCCCATTTCTACACAACTGACAACTCAATACTAACATGAAAATGTGATAAATTCATTTGGAGGCACAAATTTATAAAGCCTTAATGTGTAATGACGTTTTATTCAGTCTCATGATTAATTATTTATCTTTTTCATTTAGCGTTTTTTGCATTCTAGACCATTGGGAATAGATGATGTGCTGTTTCTGAAATTAATGGAATCATTTGTTGTGATAATTGACACACTCAAATGGTTCTGCTTTTTGAGTTTTGATTGGTCTAGATAGTCAGGATTCCACAGTAAGGTGACACACAATGGAACACAGGTCTGTTAAAGTACAAATATGTTGTTAATTTACGCTTTTCTCCAGTATTTCTGTATATTACATTTTCTCTAGACCTTCTTTTGTTACAGTTGCAACCGCAATATATCGGAATGATTCGTTTCACAAATCACAAATCTGATTCTGAATCTAAATTTCGAGAAGCACACCAAGCAAAATGTCAGGAATCTCAACAGACGAACTAAAGAGAACAAGCTAGTTTTAATCTTTGTATTTCGATATACATTTAAAGTTAACTTTGTGAAATAGTGTTTATGTGCAATATGATTGTGAAGTTACGTGAAATAACTTTGTCAACTTTCTCGCCTTTCTAAGAAATGTACATTCAGCTGTGCCATTATATCAGTGGTTTACCTGTAGTTTTGATGCAAAAGTAGTTTTAATATAAGTTACATTAATAACTCAAGTACTTTTGTCTAATATGCGACTTAAATGTCAATTTTCATAAACATATCTTTAATTTTACTTTACACAACACTGAACGGAAGTGAATGGCGCCAATTCATAATCATTAAAATACTTTGTTTCAATAGTACAGCCACAAAACATAAAGAAATTGTTAGCGAGTAAAAAAAAAAAACTAGAAAAGGTGTTCTATCCAATTATCTTCATTGCTATGATAACGTAAATCCTAAAATGACTGTGGAAAAATGTTACTGCACAAGTCATAATTAATATAAGTGCTTTGATAAAATTATACGTCACACTTTAGGGTCCAATTCTCACTATTAACTATGACTTTTGTCTTAATAAAGTCCTAAGGTAAGGTAGTTGTTAAGTTAAGGTATTGGGTATGATTAAGGCACATTGTCATGCATAATAAGGCATTAATATGTGCTTTATAAGTACTAATAAACAGCCACTCTCCTAGGAATATGCATGCTAATAAGCAACTAGTTAATAGTGAGAATTGGACCCTAAACTAAAGTGTTACCATGTTTGTACATGTGCAATCCTGAGGTTCTTGAGCGGATGATGGATTCACTGTTTTGGTGGATAAATGATGCTTTTGATTCTCTCATCATGTTCGATTTGTTTTTGATTTCCTTGGGGATGCAGCAGGCTGGCACATCACTCATTGAACTCTGTTGAAATCCCATTGAATTGCTGAAAATGATAGTGACTAACCCAATAAACCGGCTTTAACAGCTTAGCTCTCCTACTTTACACAGAATGAGATTATGAAAGGCTGAACGCTGGTATTAACCTGGTGATGTAATTACCTCTGCAGGTTGAGTGCTAATACAGTTATCAAGCATGCCGAATATCCCCTAATCTGATTAGGAACTGACCCCTCCTTCTTCACTGGATTCTGCTGGAGAGTGAACGTCCTGCTACGTCCGTTTGTCTTTCAGTTGACTTTGACAGAGAGACAATCTGCATCTGACCCTGACCTGTAGCAGTCACATCCGTTTACGGTCAGTTACAGTTCTAATGTGTGTAATTGGCTCTTTGGGCTTGAGATGTGCAGACGGATGCTTACAAATGAGAGGAAAACACATTTATTTTGAGGGGCTGAAAATATAAAAAGTAAGTCAAGCTGGTGTGGATATTCTAACAATAATAATAGTAAATTATCAAAATGCTAATTGTGAAATTGTAATTTAGCATTACCTATTATTATTATTACTTCTTGCAGACTTTTAAAAATATCAACAACATATATATATATATATATATATATATATATATATATATATATATATATAGATATAGATATGTGTTTTTCCTAATCAAAATCAGTGAAGTATAACCAACATGCAGGAAGCCATTGTTTTCATAAAAAAAGAAAATTCAGTGAGTCTGTGAGTCAAGATTACTTTTTCATTTTTAAAAAAAAGTTTTCAAATATGCCCCCCCCGCAATATTATTATTATTAATAGTAATAGTAATAAAATAATATTTTGAAAGAGAACGTTTTTCTTTCAAAGATTAATATGTCTACACTTGTACATGTATTCATGGTCTAAGGAAATTTTATAACTTAAATTTGATGATTGGACCCCTTGACAGTCTTATTATTATTGCAAATGTTAAAAGTATTTTTCCTTATTCATTAATTCAATATGAATAATGAAGATTATAACGAACCTGGTGACTGCATTTTAAATTACAGTTCTAGAATATTTCTCCTTTTCATCATTTTAAACATCTTCAATTATCACTTTCCCGGGAATTGTAAATGTAAAATGTTTAAATTCTATTTGTATTTTCTGTAATGTGCTTTTAGGGATTAGATGGAAGGAGTAAGATGGAATATAGAAGGGGTTTGAAGGAATATACTGTTACCTGGAGGAATGTGTAGCGTGAATCTCAAGGCATGTAAAATGGGTTCTTGTGGCGTGAAAGTCATGACAGCACATTTGAAAAAAAAGAATAAAATTATAATCAAATATCTAATAAACCTTCACCCCGCCCTAAGGTATTTTCCATAAGTGTTTCAGCAAGAGAGAGTGAGATTGAGAGAGAAAGTGTGTGTGTGAGTGTGAGAGGGAGATAGAGCGAGAAAGTGAGCGAGAAAGAGAGAGAGTAAGGGAATATTTCATTATTTGTAGGATCCCGGGCCAGAAATGTTCCATAGATAGGATATAATTGTAACTCAAGGTCATGAATTGAAAAACAGGGCCATGACAAAAGGCAACTGATGTCCTCACCAGGCCTGGTCGGTTTAAATTACACAGCTCAAAGAATGCAAAGCATAACCATGCTGATAAAACCATAATTGGAGAGGATTATTGCGTCTGGATATATATCATATTTAGAGTTTACTGTGCAAAAACAGGACTTAATTCATAACAGAAGAAGACTGAAGACAAATACTTGAGAGTCACAGAAATGGAGAAGCTGAATAAGGTGAAGTAAAATCCATTGGGAACCACATCATGAATATGTATTGATTCAATGATTCAAGAATCTGAAAATAGTGAAGCTTCAGTGACAAAAGCACATCATATTTAGCTTACACAGTGCATAGTTCACGAGGATGCGTTAATGATCAGCGTTTTCATCAGGAACTATTTCTTGCTAAAAAAAAGCCCATCTCGGTATCAATTAAAGTGTTGATAAAAGGGTTAGTTGACCCAAAAATGAAAATTCTGTCATTAATTACTCACCCTTATGTCGTTCTAAACCTGAAAGACTCCTGTTCATCTTCGGAACATAAATGAAGATCTTTGAACAGATGAATTTAGTCTTTTATTCACGTATAAACTAGGGCTGGGACAGTAAATCGATGCATCGCTAGTCGAGAAATGATTCTGGATCAAATCTGAATGCATCGCATTTCTCTCTTGAAACTATTCTGAGCTTAGTTTTTAACAGCAAATGGCGCTGCGTGCTTTAGAAACTGTGCTGTACTCTGCTTGCTCACAATTCCTTAAACACACCACTTAAATCTTCTATATAGTCATTCATAAAGTTTGAAAAGGTTGAAGTGAATTTCAATGGTGTTTGCAGTGTGCTGTTTACATTAATCGCTCGTCATAAAAGCATTCCGAGGTGCAAGTATGTCCCCAGACTCAGCTGAATGCTCGAGCGCTCTTCTTTGTGAGCATTTGAACGTGTGGTTAAAAACCAGCCTAGAGCTCCATCTAATGTGATCATCTGATGTGTGAGTTGATGAATGTGAATAAAAGTGTAAATTCACTCTGTTCATCATATAAAGCGAAAGAGTCTCTTCGGAAAATTCCGACCAAAGCATTCAATTCATATGGATTAGTTGTACAATTTCTTTATGAGCTTTTTAAAGCATCAAAGTAGTTGTTGCGTAGACTGTCATAGGAGGGACAGAAAGCTCTCCTGTTTTGATTTCGTTAAAAATCATTTCATTTCACTTCATTTGTTTTCTGCAGATGAACGAAAGCCTTACAGGTGTGTGGAACGACATGAGGGTAAGCAATTAATGACAGAATTTAAATGTTTGGGTGAACTAACCATTTAAGTTGGCCTACATTTTTCTACTAATGGACAATACAGCACAAGCACTTAAAGTAAATCTCTTCCTCTTGTCTGGATGTCCTGGGTTGCCTTGTCTGGTACAGTGCCTCACTTTTCATGCAGAGCTTCTGGCTATAATACAATAGTGACAGACTCCACCTTTGTTGGAATCAAACCAGCATTTTTTTTTTTTTGTTCTTTCCTCATATGTGTAACATATTTTGATCCCGTTGCCCTAACAGATTGAGATCAATGCTTTTCTGATCAGAGCTAAAAAAAAAAAAAAAAATGAGTATTGACATTTTGACATTGCCTGTTCTTTAACATTACTGAATTGAGGAGGCTTTGAAACATTTTCCTTTCTTATAGCTTTATTGTCTATAGGCACTATGTGTTCTTACTGGATATATTAAGGTGAATTAGGTTAAACAGCATTGATTTTGCACTTTCAATTTCTGAGATTTACTGTGAATTCTCTCTAGAACTTCAGATCTCAATAACAACTAGAATATGGTATGTTAAAGCGTTAGTTCACCCATTTCTGTCATTAAGTACTCACCATCATGTCGTTCCAAACCCGTATGACCTTCGTTCATCTTTGGAACACCAATTAAGATATTTTTGATGAATTCCAAAAGGTTTTTTTTATCCTCAATATCCATCAACGAAATGACCACATTCAAGGTCCAGAAAAGTAGTAAAAACATTGTTAAAACAGACGGTGTTCGAATGTAAACATGTAGGGGCTGCAACGTAAATTGTGTAGGAGACTGACGGGAGAGACGAATTTATTGGATAAAGTCGTTATTTTTTTGTTTTTGAAAGCATTCTCGTCGCTTCTTAATGTTAAGGTTGAACCATACGTAAAATACCACTGCTATTTTAACATTGTTTTTACTACTTTTCTGGACCTTGAATATGGTATTTTCGTTGCTTTCTATGGAGAATAAAAAAAACCTCTTGGATTTCATCAAAAATATCTTACTTTGTGTTCCGAAGATGAACGAAGATATGTGGAACGCATGAGGGTGAGTAGTTGATGACAGAATTTTCATTTTTAGGTGAACTAACCGCTGTTTTCATGTTTGGGATCCCAGAGACCCCAATTATGTACATGTTCAGTAAATGGTCAGGCTTCGAATGCTCAGCTGTTCTGTGATAGTAGCGCATCAATAAAGCACAATCAGACCCTGCCAAATCAATAAAATCAAAGCTCATCCCGGTCAGACATTAATTATCTAATAAATGGCATTTGGTGGCTCTCCACATGCAAGTCAATCAGTTTAAAGTGACAGTGTGTCCTCTAGATTCTATTGTAGATTGGGATTGTACCACAGGCTTAAGTTGCACAATGCTTTACATACAGCATTCATTTTGTTAGCCTTTGAAAGATTCTGCATTGTTGTATCAATAGGATAAAGTGAATGATGTAAATGTAAGCTCTGTTCTAAAACCAAATGCATTGCTGTACACCATGGGTCTTCAACCGGGGGTCCGCGGCGGTATTGCAGGGGGTCCGTCAATTAATGTTTGATCACAAATAATTAAAAAAAAAATAAAACGTGTAAAAACATCACAAAGTCAAATTTAAATAAAATCTATTTTATTTTACAAATAGTATTACATTAACAGCTTTAATAAAACCCTTCCGTCCACGTGCAGTCACGTGATCTCATGATACTGTCAACGCAGACTATAATTTGAAAATGCTACTGGCTATTAATTTATATACAATTTAACTCGCCAGAATGGATCGCCTGATAGTAAAATTAAAATGTGAAGTTCTGTTTAAACACACCAACCCGACGTCCAAGAACTAGCGGCGACGGAAGCCGACGGTGTTGTCGCTCATGTCGGCGGAAAAATATGAGCTTGAGCACCGAAAGAATTTAAGCCGACTGTCAACTAGCGCCTGCATATAAATGAGATGACTGTCTATTTAAGCAGATATATTTGTCTATATTCGTCATTCAAAAGGGGAAAGCGAAACCAAGACTGCAAGTATACAAACCATATACAAAGCAGCGCTTGCTGACCGTTTTGAATATCAGTCATGCTGATCACGTGCTTTATTCCACTCCTCTCATGTTATTATGAAAATATTCGTGCGTTCGAGTGCTCGGGTAAGAGGACGTGAAATTAGAACAAGCTTCCGTCGGTGCCGTCATGACTTATTCGCTTGCTTTCATAACTTTTGCTATATATTCTTGTGAACTGACTCGTTTACTATGCTGAACAGCCAATCAGAGTTCTCTCTCTCACCGACGCCCCGACGCCGATTCAACATGTCGAATCGGCCGAAAAATGAGAAGGGTCTGGCTGCAGACCGTGGGCGAGTGGAGCTCCACTCTCAAACAGGAAATACGTCACCTCCACTTGAATTAATAAAGAAGGGCCATGATGGTGTCGCTATGAGCTCTTTTAATTTTTACCATAGACAAATTTTACCTAAATATTAAAGTCCGAATCGCGAGCTATAAAGTCCGAATCGCGAGCCATAAAGTCCGAATCGCGAGCCATAAAGTCCGAATCGCGAGCCGTAATGTCCGAATCGCGAGCTATAAAGTCCGAATCGCGAGCCATAAAGTCCGAATCGCGAGCCATAATGTCCGAATCGCGAGCCATAATGTCCGAATCGCGAGCTATAAAGTCCGAATCGCGAGCCATAAAGTCTGAATCGCGAGCTATAAAAGTCCGAATCGCGAGCTATAAAGTCCGAATCGCGAGCCATAAAGTCCGAATCGCGAGCCATAATGTCCGAATCGCGAGCTATAAAGTCCGAATCGCGAGCCATAATGTCCGAATCGCGAGCTATAAAGTCCGAATCGCGAGCCATAAAGTCCGAATCGCGAGATATAAAGTCCGAATCGCGAGCCATAAAGTCCGAATCGCGAGATAAGTCCGAATCGCGAGCCATAAAGTCCGAATCGCGAGCTATAAAGTCCGAATCGCGAGCTATAAAGTCCGAATCGCGAGCCATAAAGTCCGAATCGCGAGCCATAATGTCCGAATCGCGAGCTATAAAGTCCGAATCGCGAGCTATAAAGTCCGAATCGCGAGCCATAAAGTCCGAATCGCGAGATATAAAGTCCGAATCGCGAGCCATAAAGTCCGAATCGCGAGCTATAAAGTCCGAATCGCGAGCTATAAAGTCCAAATCGCGAGCTATAAAGTCCGAATCGCGAGCCATAAAGTCCGAATCGCGAGCCATAAAGTCCGAATCGCGAGATATAAAGTCCGAATCGCGAGCCATAAAGTCCGAATCGCGAGCTATAAAGTCCGAATCGCGAGCCATAAAGTCCGAATCGCGAGATAAGTCCGAATCGCGAGCCATAAAGTCCGAATCGCGAGCTATAAAGTCCGAATCGCGAGCTATAAAGTCCGAATCGCGAGCCATAAAGTCCGAATCGCGAGCCATAATGTCCGAATCGCGAGCCATAAAGTCCGAATCGCGAGCCATAATGTCCGAATCGCGAGCTATAAAGTCCGAATCGCGAGCCATAAAGTCCGAATCGCGAGATAAGTCCGAATCGCGAGCCATAAAGTCCGAATCGCGAGCTATAAAGTCCGAATCGCGAGCTATAAAGTCCGAATCGCGAGCCATAAAGTCCGAATCGCGAGCCATAATGTCCGAATCGCGAGCCATAAAGTCCGAATCGCGAGCCATAATGTCCGAATCGCGAGCTATAAAGTCCGAATCGCGAGCTATAAAGTCCGAATCGCGAGCCATAATGTCCGAATGGCGAGCCATAATGTCCGAATCGCGAGCCATAATGTCCGAATCGCGAGCTATAAAGTCCGAATCGCGAGCCATAAAGTCCGAATCGCGAGATAAGTCCGAATCGCGAGCCATAAAGTCCGAATCGCGAGCTATAAAGTCCGAATCGCGAGCCATAAAGTCCGAATCGCGAGCTATAATGTCCGAATCGCGAGCCATAAAGTCCGAATCGCGAGCCATAATGTCCGAATCGCGAGCTATAAAGTCCGAATCGCGAGCTAAAGTCCGAATCGCGAGCCATAAAGTCCGAATCGCGAGCTATAAAGTCCGAATCGCGAGCTATAAAGTCCGAATCGCGAGCTATAAAGTCCGAATCGCGAGCTATAAAGTCCGAATCGCGAGCTATAAAGTCCGAATCGCGAGCCATAATGTCCGAATCGCGAGCTATAAAGTCCGAATCGCGAGCCATAAAGTCCGAATCGCGAGCCATAAAGTCCGAATCGCGAGCCATAAAGTCCGAATCTTGAGCCATAAAGTCCGAATCGCGAGCCGTAATGTCCGAATCGCGAGCCATAAAGTCCGAATCGCGAGCCATAAAGTCCGAATCGCGAGCCATAATGTCCGAATCGCGAGCCATAAAGTCCGAATCGCGAGCTATAAAGTCCGAATCGCGAGCCATAAAGTCCGAATCGCGAGCCATAATGTCCGAATCACGAGCCATAAAGTCCGAATCGCGAGCTTTAAAGTCCGAATCGCGAGCCATAAAGTCCGAATCGCGAGCTATAAAAGTCCGAATCGCGAGCCATAAAGTCCGAATCGCGAGCCATAAAGTCCGAATCGCGAGCCATAAAGTCCGAATCGCGAGCCATAAAGTCCGAATCGCGAGCTATAAAAGTCCGAATCGCGAGCTATAAAGTCCGAATCGCGAGCCATAAAGTCCGAATCGCGAGTCATAAAGTCCGAATCGCGAGCTATAAAGTCCGAATCGCGAGCCATAATGTCCGAATCGCGAGCCATAATGTCCGAATCGCGAGCCATAATGTCCGAATTGCGAGCCATAAAGTCCGAATCGCGAGCCATAAAGTCCGAATCGCGAGCCATAAAGTCCGAATCGCGAGCTATAAAGGTCCGAATCGCGAGCCATAAAGTCCGAATCGCGAGCCATAAAGTCCGAATCGCGAGCTATAAAGTCCGAATCGCGAGCCATAATGTCCGAATCGCGAGCTATAAAGTCCGAATCGCGAGCTATAAAGTCCGAATCGCGAGATATAAAGTCCGAATCGCGAGCTGTTTGACATATTTTGTGTGTGGGGGGGTCCCTGCTCCGTGTCTCGCTCATCTAAGGGGTCCTTGCCCTGAAAAACGTTGAAGACCCCTGCTGTACACTCATCTCACATGTCTTTTTGTCAGACAGAATTCTGACTGGGATAGAAGATCAGATAGTAAGTGACTGATTTGGATAGTCTTTGCTCAAGAATAGTCGACTCATCCTATAGAGTTTGCTGTTAGCATGTTGCTAAACTAACAATGTGATACTCAAATAAGCATAAACCCTAGCACACAGAAATATTTGGTATAGTGTATTTGTATTAATGGAACTTTTCAGTCATGACATTATTTTGTAAGCCATTTTATCAAAAATGTATCAAAAACCGAACAAAAAAAAACGACCAAAAAGACTCAAAAATGTTCATTCTTTTCTGATTTTAAGGTTACAAATTTATTTGACTGTTACTAAGTGCACTTTTTAAAAGTGTACTTAAGTGTTGTTAATAAATAGTCATGAAAGTGTGATCTCTTTAAATATACTTTTTTTCAAGGGTATATTTACCAAAAATATTTTATATTGATACTTTTTGAATATGATTAGAATAAACATTTCTCAACTGGTCCATCTTAGGTTTATTTATTTATTTTCACAGAACGATCCGTGGGATTGCCTTCTGTGAAGGATACATGCTGCCTTCAAATCTGGCCATAAAAGGTATTTTAGAAGGCTGAAAATAATTCAGTCCTTATTAAATGGAACAGACCTACAGTACAGACACAAAAATAAAGAAACCAAAAGAAAAAAAAAAATAAGATCAGGACCTATTATAAGGAATTGGTTTGGAATAAATCATTCAGAAACAAAGCCCATGGCACAATGATGCAAACTCTGCGCCACACATTTGTGAAAATGAACTCAAACATTTTGTCTGCAGATTCCAGAGTAAAAAAAGCAGAGCCAAACCCTGCTTTACGCTCTGATGTGTCAGCACTTCCTCACGCCTGATCCAATATTGTCCCTCTGACTTAATTACTCACGCTGTCGGTCAATAGTCTTTGCATGATAGACATAGACATGACGTCTCACTGTCAGAAATTAAATTACTGCTGATTTCCTGTGTAAATGGTGATGCTTATAGCTGAGTCTTGTGTTCTTTTGTGCTGGAGCATATTAACTCAAACATTAAGAGCATGCTGGATTCACTACTCGGCTTCCTCCTCAATGCTTTTCAGTTTTCCGATTGATGAATGACATCATTTGTCACACTAAGACCAAACTATTAATCACAATCATCTAAATCATTTTTAAAAGGTACTTACGTCATGTTTAAGCATTGAGTTTGATGGCTGGTATCAGTCCATCAAATGCCGAGAAATTTGTTGGGACATGTTTGGACTAAGACACGTTACGAGCTTACAAGAAAGGAAGAATATATTTCTTTGGATTGAATGGGAAATTAACCACTTTAATGGGAATCCTATGTGGTTGCATGTTTGGGGTTTGGTAATTTTGTGTTGAGGAAAAAACTGAAACACTAACACAGCAGTTCCTGTAGAACTCTCCATGGAACAATTCATACCGTGGCCAAGAAAAAAATGGCACGCTTTGTGTGACCTTTCTAGAGGAGCCTGGTGGCTGTGGAAGTGTGCAGAAAACTAAACTGACTTTATGATAATTACTATGGCCTGGCTCAATGAATAATTTAGTGTTTGAGGGAGGAACCGTTAACCAAGAGCTTCCTCCAAAACATTTACATACATGTAGTGACAGCCAAACACCTGCTCACCTCCACCAACATTTCTTTACCTAAAACAGACCTTTTAAATGTCCTTGTCTACAAAAATACACGGTGTAACTTCTAATTTCTTGGATATTGTGCATGCTTCATATCTTATGGATGCAGAGCCCAGCTCATGCCCTATAGAGCGGTGTTGTTCTCAACATCTCATGGTGTTGCAACAGGGCAACCTCTCCAAGGACCAGCTAATCACTGACACAAATATTCTTTTTTTTTTTTCTCCCTGGTTCTGTTTATGATTGCATACATATTTAAATTGCACTTTTTTTCTTTACTACCCATGTCATGCTGTAGTTCCTTGTAGTGTATGAATTAATTCTGAGTGCTCACAGAATGCAGTAATTACTTGGGAGTGGCGGTTGATGTGTTGTGCATTATAAGCAGTTTCAGTAAATAAATAAATAAATTGACATTGGGGAGATAGTTTTTGATGTGAGGGGTGGGGAGTGTATGCATGGATTTCCAGTATGTTTTACAGTCTGTCAAATACATCAGTGTTTGCTTAGGAGTTAAGACTTGTATGAAAAGGAGTTAAGACTTGTATGAAAATAATAAATGCTACATTCCATATAAATATACTTTATATCATTTCTGCAATAAAAGCAACATAATCAAGTTTAAAAAAAAAAAAAAAAATCAGCAACATCAGAATTCCTCATGCTATTCATGTTGGTTCTATATGGTTTTTAAAAACAGATACTCCATTTTAATGTTAATATTCCAGAAAATTGTCATGTGGTGTAACCATAAAGTAAAACGTGATAATGTCTCAGGTTATGACTGTAACCCTAGTTCCCTGAGAGAGGGAACGAGACGCTCCGTCGACCTGCCATACTTCCTGCATACCTGTGATCGCTTGCTTCAGCTACCTTAAGCTTGTGAGCGATTGCCCCGGATGTGCTTTTATACTTCATCCGCCCGCAACGTCATTCTCGCCGTTGGCTTGTTGGCATTCCAGCATCAGACGCGTTTCCCTCGAAAGGGAACATATTTTCCTAACACCTTAATCATTCGGTTTAAGGCTTGAATGTATGTTTTATATTATATTCTATTTGTATTATAAGAACTTTTTTCTCTCTCCTCTGCATATTAGTCGTACCACTAGTTTTTCCAAATATTTTCAAGTGGATATATATAATATATAATATAATTTGTTAAAATAATTTTATCTATTTTTTTTCTTTTTTGAGCATTTTTAAATTAATTGTATCATATCAATTATTCAAGATATCATCTTTTGTTTATGCCCCCTCCACCCAAAAAAAAAAAAAAATCTAAATTAATTTTACTTCAGAAATGGACAATAAATAAATTAATGGACAATATCGAATCAATATACCATTGATTTTAGATTCATCTGAACCAACAAGGAGACATGCACCCGCCTCTCATATTCCATCTCAAAAATGTTTTTTAGACTTTTTTCCCCCTCTCTCATTCCAAAAAAGAAGTGGGGGTTGTGAACCCCACTTCATCCTTGTCATTCCCCCTCTCCTGAATATCAATATTCTCTTTAGAAACATACATGTTCTGTGAAATTTACCCTGTTCAGAATGCACAAAGAAAGGCCTGAAATATAGATTTATAGATTTTTTTCCCTACTCTCTAGGGTGGTTTCAAGGTGGCAAAGTTAATTTGAAATTCACACAGTCAACATAAAGAGGGTGGTGAAATTATCTCATTCAAAACATTTCATATCAGAGGCAGAAGGCTGGATATATTAATTTCTAAATAAATAATTTAACTATGAATACATTAATAATACTACAATTTCAATTGATATGTCTGATTTATTTATCACCATAAATATTAGGCAAACCCAAGCAACAACATGCTATGGATTGAAATCTGAACAGACAGAGACCACACACATTCCAGTGTTATTTTGACTTTTTAATAAAAGTATATGATGTAAAATACAAAAAAAAAAAAAAAAAAAAAAAATCACAGAACATGCTCATGAAAAGCCAAAGTCCAAATCTTAAATGGGTTGCCAGATTGAGGACGTGGAACAGGAACGTGTACAACTGATGATGGAATAAGCCCTACTCTATATTTATCCATATTTTAATATGCTTTTTAATTAGTGCTGTCAATCAATTAAAAAATTAACTAATTAATTACACATTTTCTGTAATTAATCGCAGTTAATCACACCTAACATTTAAAGTTTTTAACATTTTTATACTGTTGTAATTTCACATTTAATTCCCAAATTACTGTAGAAACGACACAAAGACAATATATTTTACATGCTTATTTAACTTTGATGGATTAAGTTAAATTTAACTTTGATGGATATCGAAAATGATGACAGAATAAAGGTGTTAAACCAGGTAAATGATGTATGCTTAATTTCTTGATAAGTATGAGATTAATTAAACTTTTTTTCATATTTATATAAAATTGAATTCAATACAGAAAATTTCTGACAAACATGGTTGAATCTAGTTAAACTTGCCCCCTTTTTTTGCAAATATCTGTGTTCGCTGTATGTTTTTATGCTTGCCTAACAATTAACAACGGTTGGATGCTGGTGTTTAAGGGGAAATGTGAATTGTCCAAAATTAAGTGTGCACTTTATTTTTTTTTTAAAGATGCCTTTCCTTAATCCCCATCATTTCACTCTTTGTATTCAGAATCGATGGCCTCGTTCTACACAAAGCCCATTCTTCAGCACAATGGCATATTTGATGTGGCATCTTTGATGTGACAACACAGAGCAAAACTTTTCCCCGACCTCTACATCTCTGCCTGTCTGATACATTATTTCAGTACAGCAAATCTCTAACATACTTCATCTGAGTCTTCAACCTCCGTCCTGATCTGGCAGACACATATTTAAACTAGAGATGGATGGAGCATCGGAGCATGCCCATATGTCACTGCGCCGCTTGTATAGAGAGGAAATAAATAACGCTAGCATTGAACAGTGCTGGAGACAAAGTGTCAGAGCAGCGCTTGATCCGGGGTAGTAATACTGCGAGGTGTTAAATCAACAGCAGAGAAATATGAGCCCAAGGTTATTGAGTGTCGGGTGAGTGATAGAGACTTCAAGATGTTTGGCCCCTGCAAATCAGGTTGCCATGGAAATTATATTTTACTTTGCCATCTCCAGTCCCCTGGCCTCAAGTGTATGGAGAGATCTCTGGATTTATACATCCATGTACTTTGGTACTTGTTACTCAATGCTTAAAACTTACCCACTGGTAAGACTTAAATGTCAGGGCTAAACTATTGTTATCCATCCATCCATCCATCCATCCATCCAAACCATCCATCCAGCCAGCCAGCCAGCCAGCCAGCCATCCATCCATCCATCCAAACCATCCACCCATCCGGCCATCCATCCATCCATCCGGCCATCCATCCATCCATCCATCCATCCATCCATCCATCCATCCATCCATCCATCCGGCCATCCATCCATCCATCAATCCATCCATCCATCCATCCATCCATCCATCCGGCCATCCATCCATCCATCCATCCATCCATCCATCCATCCATCCATCCGGCCATCCATCCATCCATCCAGCCATCCATCCATCCATCCATCCATCCATCCATCCATCCGGCCATCCATCCATCTGGCCATCCATCCGGCCATCCATCCATCCAAACCATCCATCCATCCATCCATGCATCCATCCGTCCATCCAAACCATCCATCCATCCATCCATCCATCCATCCATCCATCCATCCATCCATTCCATCCATCCATCCATCCATCCATCCATCCATCCATCCATGCATCCATCCATCCATCCATCCATCCATTCATCCACCCAGCCAGGTCAAGTAACATTGAATCACAACTGTTTTTGTGCAAAATGCCACAAACTGGATGGGATATGGCCCCTTTAAATGCATAAAAAGTTGAGAAATGAAAAACAGTTATAGTGTTATAAAGAGGGCAAGAGGTGATGCCAGAGTTTAGGGGGAACAGCTGCCGCCCCTCAAGCAGGTACTTTACACAAACAGTTTCAGTAAAAATCCCATCTGTTAAAATGAGGGCCAGGAATGTGTGAGTGTATTTTGGCCAAAGGCACGTATAGATGAAGCCGAATGTGTGCATATGTGCTTTTGTGTGAAGATGAGCATGTGTTATTGAATTTGTGCTTCAGTGACAACATTGTTCTGAGAAAGTGTGACACTGTAACAGTCCAGTAAGATTCATTTGAATTGTTTGGTATGTGAGCATCAACCAAACAAAATCTATTTATCATATGCAATTGAGCCCTTCATTAGTGGTGTTTGCTAAAGGCCAAGGGGTCAGGGTTTGCCTGGTGTTAGCATTACGCAACTTCGCTGGTAGATGCTGTAATTACACCATTTTGTTCTAAAATAATTGACATCTATTCAAAATTAATGGTAACGTGTGAATATATATTACTATATTTTTTATCTTTTTTAAAAAACTGGTAAATTCAGTCACCCTTTTCTGCTGAATTCGCAAGGCCACACTGCTGCAAAGTCTGTTTTGTATAATTTACATATACTCTGAGCTGCTCAGAGCTGAAACCACTTGGTTGCCGCTTCCTCTAGGAAAGACGATGGAAACTTGAAAGAGAAAAAAACAGACAGTTTCAATTGTTCCAATATCTTGTGTGCAAACTCTGTAAGCTGTGCTACACAATGGTGTATAAGACAGACCACAAAGTTGCCTTGAAGGAAGCCTTGGGGGACAGACTTACATGGCTCCATTATCTGTATGAATCCTTATGTTGTATACAGTTGATGCACATTAAAATGTTATCATAGAATAGATTAAAATCTTTTATGTTTAGTTTTTCTTCATATTATGTGCATTTGATCAAAAATAAAAATTGTGAAATATTACATTTTAAAATATCTATTTTCTATTTTAATGCATTTTTAGTTCTTTTCTCACCATTTGGCGAATTTTTCAGCAATCTTTTTATATGGAAGGGGGGCGTTGTTACACAAAATAAATAATTGAAGAAGCAGAAATGAGAGATAGAAGCATTGCTTATGCACATGTAAAATAACAAGATCATCAAACATTAAACAGCATATATTTAAAAAAATAGAGTAAGGGTTAAAAACAACAACCTTGAGTTCAACTCCAAAGTGGTTTAAGGAATCCAAGGAACTCAGTTTTATCGAGACTCTTATATCAAGTGAGAATATGATCCATTTCATCTTTTATTTCTGTCTTATTTCTTTTATTAGTCCTAAATGGCAACATTAAGTAGTTTAGCCCAGAGGGCACTTTCAATGCCCCTGAAGAGACCTAACACATCTCTTCATTTTCACTCCAGCCATGTCCATTTAACCCACCAACTGTCTTTTTCCATAAAAAAAGTCTGCAGGGATAGCCTACAAGTGTCAGAGCCTCTCTCTCTCTCATACACTCTCTCACTATGGATTTGAAATAGCCCTAGTTGCCTCATTTAAGTTGGTAAAATGACATGGCTTCCCGTCGGCTCCAATCTTGAGAGGAGGTGTGGCAGTAGGGGTTTGTGTGTGTGGTCCTGTGTGTGTGTTTCCAGCAGTGAGGTTCTGGGGCATTAATGACACTGACTCCACATGGGAACCACCAACCATCATCATTTCTATCCTTCCAGTGTGTCCTCTTTGCTTCAAGGTCATTTCCAATGACTGATGTAAAAATAAAATGCAGACAGAGTGACACACTGCTACTGTATGTTATCAAAATCAACTTTGTGGTTAACCTGAATGAATAGTTGTCTAATTGTTTTAAGGAAGGCCTGTAATATTAAGCTGTTTTAATCCTTTTCATGGGGAAGTTTGCATAAGACATGTTTGTGCATTCAAAGATAGCTAGACGAAGCACGAAGCTATAATTCAGTTTAGTTCACATTTATTTGTATAGTGCTTTTCACAAAACATTGTTTCAAAGCATCTTTACAGAAAATGCATGTTTCTACATTCATCTTCAGAGGTGACTGTGTCAAATTAATGTCCATTCGTCAAAAATGTAGTTCTAAGATGAAACTATTTTTTTTAATATTATGCATGTCCAAAGATGGTTGCCTGGATGTGTATAGCTGTTGTTGTGCTTTAAAATGAATTTTATGGAAGCCTTTTTTTGCAACATAAGAAAAACATGCTTGGGTAAATCATAATTATGTCATAAAACATCGAATTTCAATTGAGTTTTGGTGTCATAATTAACCTTTTATGTCAATTTTGTCTTTATGTGAAAATTTTGACAAGTTATATTTATAAGATGGAAAATTCGAAATTATGGCATGAAAAGTGGGGAAAATATGAGGGGAAAAAGTCATGATTAAGACATAATCTCAGATTATGAAGTCATAATGATTTCACAAAGCATGATTTGTTTTTTCTTATGTTGTGAAAGTGTGCTTCCATTAAGATTTTACTGTCTAACAAACAGCACACTAAAAATATGAAAACTAAAAAGATTTAATCATTGTGACCCATTCCAATACAATTATATTCATACTGAACAATATAATTATTTAATCAATAAATAAATTCACCACAAAATGCTGTAAAGATTTTTAATCAAATAAGTAAAACTAAATGCCTTTAGTTACATGTTCCAACCAGGGTTCATCATATCTGCCAATGGCAAGAATATTCAGAAAATGTACCGGCTGTGCACCTGTGTTATTCATCATTCATGTAATCATTGTAGATGTTACTAGAAGACGCTGGTTTGTATCTCTAGGTGTTGATCCTTTCACGTTGCTTTCATTAACAAAGTCTGCATCAAAGTCAATCATTGTGAAACTGTGATTTAAACCACATATTATGTTGCTTTACTTGGCCAGTATCTATTTTGTTTAATAGCCAAGGTCATTTTTTCTCACACTTTGAGAGTGTTAAGAGTTCCTACGCACTCCCCAACAAACACCAACATTTTAAACTTGGATTTAGCTGTGGGGAAACACTATGTTCACACTGACCCAGCAAACATCAACCCAATAATCCAGCAAAACCCCACAACTATTTCTTGTCTACTTTGGGACAATGTGAAGTACTCCATTCATTTTGAACGCTGATTCTACCTGAAATGATTCTGAAATCTCCATTGTGTTTGCTCAAAGATATCAAGCCCCAGTCCAATGAAAACATCATCTGAATACAGCTGCCATGAGGGTAACCGTTGTCTTGTCCTGCATATCTTTACTTTCTCATTAATTTTGCTCCACTCACCTAGAGTCGTATTCCTGCGTCTGTCTGCTGCTCAAAAATTCAATCCCCAAGCCGTCTTCAATGGGCAGAAAGTGTGCAGTCATTTAGTTAATTAAAAACTGGAGGGCATCAGGCACCAGCGGGCCTTGCTCCCCACATTTTGGGTACAGCGTAATTAACGAGTAGAACAGGATAAAATGGCTGCTCGCTACCGGGGACTTCCTGCCAATGCTCTTGAATATTCATCAGTGGTGTTTAAAGCGGGATCGGTGGCTGTTGTTTGTGGGGATGTGCTACCGGCCCCTCAGGGGTCCCGTCTCCTGCTACCATTTCTCGCAGTGAGAGAAGTGGAGATGGCTGGAAGACTCTTTTAAAATGATAGATCTTACTGTATTACATGAAATGGACATATACTTTGCGAAAATTTGAGGGGATGAGCAAATTTACTGGTTTCTAACCTAAAGAATAAATCTTGAACACAAATTCACTCTGAGGACCCTCAATTGGACAGTCTGTCCAACATGGCTCAAGGTTCCTCATCTCTTGCCTCTGAAATTGCTTCAGTATGATAAGAGTGCATACCCATCAAACATGGGCAATTATCTCCAAAATGGTCTGCCATGTGTTGGCAGAGAAATACAGAGATATACTGGCACCATTGTGGTGTTTCTGGCAAAAGGGCGATATACTTGAATAAATTGGAAATAGAATAGGATTGGTAGCAACATCAAATCTCCATCAGATTACAGAGGGAGGAAGAGAAACCACAGCAGTCGTGGTGAGCACATGCTTTTTGAGGATTCTCACACCACAGATTGTATATTAAAAATATGTCCACAGTTCCAGGAATACAAGACAAAGTCGTAATTTAGTGCTGATGGAGAGAATAAATGGATCCAGATGGCTCATTGTCTAAATGGATTCGAATTCAGTTTACTTGGAAAGACAGTCACTGTGAGAGAGTGCAAGAATGCCAAAAACAACAAAATAGCGACATTAGTTTGGTTTTCGTGGTTATAACGTCTTTGAATTGACTTTTAGTACATTCACAGATTAAAATTTAAGTGAAGCAATGAGAAGTTATTTGGTGGACTCTGGAAGAACTCTATTTAGACACAGTTTTGTGAATTAATTTGTATAGAATTTTTCTCCCACAGCACAAATTGATCTTTATAGCCCATGTGAAAATGTATAGCTGTCTTGACATATAAGAGAGGAAGTCCATTCCAAGGGTATTGTTATATTTGGGGGTCATTGGCATCAGAAACTTTGAAAACCCCTTTTTTAGATGTCAAACATTAGGGCTGATAAACCATTTTGTGGGGTTGTGCTTGTAAAACATGTTCTGTAAGTTGCTTTGTATAAAGTTGTCAGCTAAATAACAAATTAACAGTTTATGCATGTCAGCAATCTGGATTGTATGGCATGCTTGTTTGTTCCATCAAATATCTGCATGTTTCCAGCATGCACTTGGACATGATAGTGCTGCTAAATATGTTGCACACACTTCATTTATGTTAGAGGTGTGACAGGCTGCCTCAGCTTGCATTGCTAAACACATGGCAGAACGCTCTCTCATGCCCCTTGAATCATAACAGAGAATATCACTATGCTTCACTCAACATTTAAGTGTCTTTCACTGCAAATAAGTTCTACACAGGTTCACTTTGGCATCAATATTCCGGTTAGTGGGGTCTCCAGGGAGAGATTTAGTCCTCCGTTTGAACCTCTGAAATGTGGCTAGTGGCGCCCTCAGAGGAAATCAACTAGATTTGTGCAGAAGGACTCTGCTTTGGCATTAAACAATGGATGACAGAAAAGAACAGTTTTTTTGTCAATAAAAAGGGAAAATAACTTTTTATTATTGTGTAGTTTAAAAATGATTGTCATCTAGATCTGTGATGTTTCCTGATGCTTCACTATAATGACATCTTTTAGTGAGAGTTACGGAAGATGAATCTGATAGGTCTTTTTTTGTAATGGCTAACTGAAGAGGATTTTGTTTTACTGAGATATTGCCATGTTGTTGAATCATGAGAAATTGTTTGTAACAATATTCTCCAGCTTAAATTTAAGTCTATTTTGCTCGCCAAGGCTGAATTTAACAAGTACAGTAAAAACTAATATGAAGGAAATATATTTTTTTCGTTTTAATTATATAATTAGTCTCAATTGGTTCTCGTTTCTCTCATAACACTTTAACTTGCCAAGATGGAATATACATAAGGGTGAATGATATTTGATAGAAACTGCAAGAATTTCAGCGAATAATGACTTAAAGACTTTAGAAGACTTTGACAAAATAGCCTTTTTTTCATTGAATAAACATAAGGTAAAAACAGATTAAAAAAAAGGTTTTGGTTAGTTGTTAAGACTTTATAACAAGATTTCTTTGTAGAGGGTGGAAAGAATCGAAAGTTGCGCGCAGAAAAACAAAGAATATCTTTTGAGGTGCTGCTTCTTGTTGCTATCTGTGCTCTTGTGTGTGTTTGTCCCTCAGGTTGTTGTGTCTGTCTGTGTTGAATGAGCTCCACACACAGCACCCCATCTCTCAGGCTGTGCTGAGAGGGATTTGGCTTTCACGCTGCTCCAAAGAGAATCCGCTGTTCCCTCTGCAGGATGCGTCTGTCAATGGGGAGAAGTGTTATTGCAGATTTGCCCTGCAAGCTCACACCTCAGTTCCTGCTGCTCAGCTGTGTATTTTTTTTTTTTTTTTTTATCACATCTGCGTTGGATGATTTTGCTTCACCTTGTTCATCTTTGTCCTTCAAGAATTTCTTTTATTCAATCTCAGTGGGAAACTCAGCTGGAGTGTGCAGCCGAAATGTAGCCTGAATGCATTTTGAACGTGTCAGTGCATTCTGTGCACAATGAACCTTGTCTTACAGAGGACTGCTAAAGAGATCTGCGTCTGAGACGCACCCTGGTGTATTGAGCTAATATTGAACCCGACCCACAACTCTCACAGTGTCCTTTTTCCGTACCTGCTGGGAGACATTTGCATCCTGTCTGATTTCATCAAGTCTGTAACCCAGCACGCCCTGGTTAGCCACCAATCGGTTGCGGGGATGAATGACTGTACTTGCACAAGTGGACGCTGGGAAAACAAGGGCGCGTGATCATTGGTACATCGCACTGATTAAAAGAGCACCTGCGTATAAGATAAAGGGTCCCCAGAAAGAGGAGAAAGGGCTTAGGGTGAGGGGCATCTGCCTTTTAATACAGGCAAACAGATGGACACTTGTGTGGGGGTCCTGTCCTGCAATGTTAATTAAAGAGAACCTATTATGCCCTTTTACAAAGTCTTGATTTTGAGGTCTTCTAGAATAGGTTTTCATGATTGAATGTACTGAAAACATAATTTTTCACAAATTTTACATTGCAGCACCTCTCTTCCCAGTCTGTCAGTAATGCTCTGGGCTTGGTTTCCCAAAACGTTCTTAACTCTATGTCGTTATACTGTACCTTAAAGTTAATACATGTTAAGTACATTCTAAGTTAAGTATATCTTCTGTAAGTCATTCGTTCGTAAGGCTGGTCTGTACCACTCTTAGCTATACCGTATCACTACTGACAGTTCATTCTGGTAGTGGCCACCACTGTGCAAAAAGCTTCTTTAGCCTACATCTCAGTCTATATGAATATAATTCTGAAGTTGTAATTCAGTGTTCAGTTAGGCTAATTGAAGTGTTTTCATGCAAATATTAAAATTGTCATTACACTGTTAGCTTATATTAGCTAAAGGTACTTTATCATATATTATCATCAGCTGGCAATCCATTAGGCAGCAAAGGGTTCTATTTAGTCTATTTAAAGGCAATGATTGTGGTGGGGAGTTTGGATACAACGTATAGTTGTACTAAATCAAAGATAGTGCCCTCCACGGAGCCTATAAGGGTTTGTACACTATTTCATCTGTGAAAACTTTAGTCCCTAGGCTACTATGTCAGAAGCAAATTCAGTAACTCAACTCAAAACCAACTCAATGGAGCGGTCCCCTCAGCACCGAAATTCAGCTGCTGGAGTCTTTTTTCTCTTCCATAGTAGCTGTTGATTATATGTATTGTGTGTTGCGCTTTTTTTTTACTAGGTCATCCAGTAACCGAAATTAGTGATTTACATCAATAATGTGATGCATCTGCTGAGTAATCAACCCTGTTTGTGGAGTAAATGAAGATGCTATAGATTATGATAATGCCAGTGAAGGCATACTGCCAGTTAGTGTAGTGGGTTGAAGCGTGATACGTTTGGGCGTGAGGTTGCAGGTTCGCGCACTCATTTTGAAATTATAAGCCAACTATTTAATTTGCAATTTGAATTATTTTTCATAAGATCCAATGAGTCCTGATAAATGCAATTTCAATTATTTTTAAAGTGCTTCTTTTATAAAGAGCAATGGTTTCTCACTTAACGCAGTGAAGCCGCTCCTGCATAGAGTGAATTATCGATTCTTGAGCCAATGATCTCAACCAATTCAGCACCACCACCTGGTAGCGTCGCATGTTAAGCAACCTAATAAAGGCCGGGACACACCAACCAGACATCAAAGAACTAGCAGCAACGAAAGCCGACGGTGTTATCGTCTCACATCGGCTGCTTAGGGGGAAAAATATGTGCTTGAACACTCCATAAGAACTTCAGCTGACTGTCCACTAGCATGCGCGTTATGCGCCTGCGTATAAAGGAGATAACTGTATATTTAAGCAGATATATTTGTCTATATTCGTCATTCAAAAAGGGAAAGTGAAACTAAGACTTCACGTATAGCAGTGCTTGCTTACTGATTTGAATATCAATCATGCTGATCATGTTGTTTGTTCCACTCCGCTCGTATTATGAAAATATTTGTGCATTCGAGTGCTCAGATAAGATGACATAAAGTGAAAACACCCTTCTGTCTGTGCTTGCTTTCATAACTTTTGCTGTATAGTATGACTTAAAGTATAGTTCAGGGAACACTTCTGGAAAAGATATACCTTTAGACTTTGTAGAGCGCTAAGAGAAAATGTTTTGGGGAAACTGTTTAGTTCCTGCCTCTACGAATCTGTGCTCTTATTGGTTAGCTGGACCAGTGTGTTGTGATTGGTCAGCCGCTTCCAGCATGCTTTGGAAATGTCACAACCCTTACCGGAACCATAAGTTTCAACTCACCCTAGCGGAACAATGAAAAGAATTAAAAACAATTGTGTAGACAAATTGTATGACAATTGTGGAACAAATGTAGAAACAATTTTCAACAATTGCTTGTAATTTTCACAAAAACAACAATTTCGCAAACACAAGTAACACATTGAATTAAACTTGACATTTTGGAGTAGTAATTTCCTGTAAAACATAATACATTTAATTATTTATTTTTACAGTCAACTGAATGGTTATGAATATGGTGAGTAATGCCACCGTAGCATTTCTATAGGAAAACTGTAAAGGTTTTCCTGACTGTCGACTTTGGAAGAAGTTTAGTCACAGTCTGAGCCCTAAGAACATCTCTGGTAATTAAGTTACTGTAGACAGCTCTTTTTTATGTTATTGTCAATTTTATTGTCGTATTTAAGCCAGTGTCTTTGTTTGCTATATATTTACTATGGAATCTAAAGGATCTGTTTGTACCTTAATGGTTTAGTTTGGTGCACTTGCCTGCTGATTATGCTGAGAGAATAACCAGAAGACTATAGCTGAACACCATCCAAAATGACCCCCCCACCCCCTCATAGCATTATTTGAGTAGGAGATTGCTAAGAGTGCCATGGTGCTAAATTGTGAGAGTTATGGCAATGGTGTTTCGGAGAGATGTGGCTGTTTTCATAGCCCTGCTCGTCAACCACCTCCTCTTACGACCAGCTGTCAGGACGTTTGGCTCATGATGAATGTTCACTGTCTACATGATGAAGTCTTCCTGGGAGGTCGTTTGCTCACAAATATCCTCTCAGCCTGGCTTGCGATATTTTCCATCATAACAAAACACACCGGATCAGCCTGCTAGCGGCTAGGCTTTATGGTTAATTAATCACGTGGGAGATAATTAATCAAGGACTAATTTCACTTTAATGATTCCTATCAAATTACTCTTTACATTGGGCCGTGTGTAAGTACACGTTGAGAACATCTTAATTTCCGCCGTCTTCCAAACTTGCAGAGGTTATGAATTAATTGATTCATTTATTTATTACTGTCTAGTACTCATGATATTCATTAGGGTCTGTTGGGCACAAGCTGAGAAACATATCTCAGGAGTTAAGTGAAGTTAGTGAGAGGTTAATTTATGCTGTGCCTTTGCAGATGGCTCGGCAATTCATACATGCCTTATTCAGCCAGATGTGAATGAGTGTTTCTATTGTATATATAGAGGGATAACTAAAAACTGTTCGGCTAATAACAAATAATTGTTTTTGCTACACTTCTGTAATACAGCTTTTACTCGGAATAACAGGTTAAAAGAGATGTTCTGGGTTCAAAGCAAGCTGAAGGATTTTTATTTATTATTTTCTCTCATGCGGTTCTATGGTGCAGATGTCATGTCTGTTTTTATTTTCTTTATATTGATAATCATCCCAGGATATTTTTCATAAATTATTTTTTTAATTTTGTGTAAGTTAGTTAGTTACAAGAAGGAAAATGTAACAAAAACTTTGGAATGAAATGAGTAAATAAGGTAAAGAATTTTTTTTTTTTTTTTGCCAGAGCTGTACCTTTCCAGGTGGTATTTTTTATTTTATTTTATTTTATTTTATTAACTTTTATTTTATTAACTTTTATTTTATTTTATTCAATTTTATTAATATTTATTATTAACTTTTAGTACGAATCCAGGCAAGGCTTCTCTATTCATCTTTGATTTTGCAGTATTCCTTTGGCAAGAATGGAGCCGCACTTTAATTTGACTTGTCTTGATGCTCTCTGTGTAATGGATTGAATTCTAGTGCACTGAATTGCGAGAAATACGTTATATAGAAAAATTGACTCTCATGTATCGCTTTTAGATAAGAACAATCGGTTATGGCTGATTCAGAGACTATTTCTCTGGAGAATTCATCTTTAACTATTCCTATTATACTTTTAAACCATGAGTTTTTTAGCTTGGAATTTCCACAAGATTCTAAATCTTTGGCTTAGTCCAAAGAATCCTTTAGAGGAAGAAGAAAATAAAAGGCACAAGCTTTTAAAACACATCAGGAGCCACATTTACTCAGAGGAGATGCCAATTACGCTGAATGTTTCTTTAAGGAGTGTTAAAGGATGTGAATTCAATCTGGGCTAATGCACAGATAATCTGCACCTCATTATAATATGCCTTATAAAAATAACAATAATTAAACATCTGCTTTATTACAATTACCTCCACTTGTTTGATGGAGAATGCCCTGGAGCAAAGGATTTCCTGCTCAGTATGTCCCGAATGATAAATCATGAATAATCAAGATCATTATCTCTGCCATCAACAGTGTTTTTCCAGTGGAATTGCCATTAAAAAACACCCTTTTAATTGGACCCCTAATTACAGGAGAGGGAAGTTCTCACTAATATCAAAAAGAAAAGAAAAAAAAAAAGTGGACAATGCTTTCCTCATTGTGTGATAAAAAAGTGTTTTAATAAAGCCACTAATTAAAATGATTTCTTTTTTAAATAATTTTTTCTCTGATATCACTTTTTATTTGTATTTTTAGCAAATGATCTCCTAGGTTAAAGTATTAGAAATTTGATATCTCTTTTCACATTCAATTGTACAATGTTTAACTGAATAAAACAGATTAAACAGGTTTGGAAAGTGTATAGTGCTTGGAAAAAAAATAATTTCCAGTCTCCTTTATGGACCTCAAGCAATCCCAAAGCCATAAAGCACTGTAAATCCCAAGTTAACGTTAGTGTATAATCTATAATGATATTAGTGAGCTCTGCTCTGATAGTAAATACCAAGGTGAGATGCTGGCCACAAGATGTATTGCCGTTTGAGTCTCTGCTGACAAATAATCTCTCCAAATTGAAAAAACTTGACCTTAAACTGTAATTTATTTACACTTTTTTTTATAAGAGACAAGAGAACATGATTTCTGTAGATTTGTTATTATATTAATGACATTCACTTTCAAAGAATAGTTCAATATGTATGTATGTATGTTTGTATGCAAACATATGCATGGATTGTATGCATATATGTGAAATATGTTTTTTTTAATTCTCATTTTAGGATAATTGCAGTTAAAGGTACACTATGTAACACTTTTTTGTTGCAAATGAACATAATTTAAACAAGGTAATACATCAATTCTTCTTTCAAAACATGTTTTTGTCTTACCTTGATTCACTAAGGTAAGCCTATTATTATAAGTGTTTATATTTTAGACCTGTTGGGATGGGTTTCGTGGGAAATTGCATATGTACGTCACTCGCCCGTGTGTGTCTCGTCATATCTGTAAATACAGAAAAGTCGCTGTTGCTACTTTGACGTATTTATGGTGTGGTCTCACAATGAGTGAGAAAGCAGCTAAATTTACATTTTGCGGACGCTTTTATCCAAAGCAACTTACAAGGGGAGCAATTAGGGGTTAGGTGTCTTGCTCAAGGGCACTTTTAGTCATGATATTGAAGGTGGAGAGAGTGCTGTTTATTCACAATCCCCACCTTCAATTCCTGCCGGCGTGGGAATCGAACCAGCAACCTTCAGGTTACAAGCCCGACTCCCTCACTATTAGGCCACAACTACCCCTAAAATCTTGAACCTTCTGGGAATCACGCGTTTTTAAAAGAAAAATCCAAACAGAGGAGAGTCTGCTGTCAAAAAGGGAATGTGAGAAAGCTTGTAATAAAATGAGAATCAACTTTAGCTTGGCTTTTCAGAGATGGAGAGCGATTTCCAATGTTGTAAAAGCGACACGGAGATGGTGTTTTTATTACTCGAAACAATTCTCTCCTGCAAAATGCAGTTTTATTTTTTATACTTTAGAGGGCCAAAAGTTATATAATATACCTTTAATAAATTAATAAATTCCACGTAAGTGGAATATTAGCACTTTTGTAGTGTCTTTTTTTATTTTGTAAATCAAATACCACTTTTTATTTCCATTTCAGAATAGTTAATTACCAAATGATCTCCTAAGTTAAAGTATACATTTTGTTGTCTTTTTAACATTCAGTTTATTTATTCACATTATGTATGTATGGTATTGTATGCATTCATTCATTCTACATGTCTGTTGTTCTCAAGCTCTCTGTCTTGCATAGAAGCCAAATGTTTTCCTTAATTATACTCAACGATTATAATGAGCAGGCAAGCATGAATTTTGCCATATTTCAACAATGTGAAGCCTCATTTAAAAATGCACTGTTTTAAAGCCTCTCCCTGCATGGAAATAGTTTTTAAACTTCACTTTGTGATAAATTGCTTCCCACGCTACTTTCTCTTTACCTGCACGTGGCCCAATAATAAAGGGAAAGGCCAGAGTTCTTTAAATATGTGTGGAACTGTATGAAGGGTGTAAAAGCACGTTTCTCATACTCATGTTTTCTAGAATTAAGCAGTGTTGTGTATGTGCGGTACACCTACACTCTACGATCCTTTCCTAATCATAATCACACAGTCTTCTTCTCTCATTTGTGCAGGGGGGTTGCAAACACGCACTGCTGCTCTGATGTTTCCAGAGATGTTTGCTTTTGTGCCTGGAACAAAGAATCAGCCCCTCAGAGAATAGGTAAGGTAACTTTTCCTCTGTTCTTGGTGGGCCTTTGAAAAGCTATTTGTTGGAGAAGGGGCATCCTTTGTTTCAATGCCTGTACCAGCACCATTGAATTTAATTATCATTGCATTTTCTTTCTTTCTTTTTTTTTTTCTTTTGGAAGAAGATGCTTAATTTTAAAAGCCCTGATCTTAAATGGAATGGAAATTGACAGTATTAATTATATGTGTGGAGGAATGAAAGACAAAAAAAATGAAATGTGACAGAATAAGCTTCTGATGTGACTGAGAAAAGCACATGAAGTAGAAGCTAATTCCTGACATATGAATTCAAACCAACTTCAAGCCAATCCAAGCTGTCTGAAAACGATGTTATTAACAAAATTCAGAATACAACTTACTAGAGGTATATATAGATAGAGGTATATATATATATATATATATATATATATATATATATATATATATATGATAAATTAAAGATAAGAGTCTGTGGCAGATACACTTTTACACTAAAAAATGCTGGTTTAAAAACAACCCAAGTTGTTTGAAAATGGACAAATCCAGCAATTAGGTTGATTTATTCCAGCGTGCATTGTTTAAAAATTACTGTATTGCTTGCTTAAAATGAAAGTCATTCAACGTCACACTTGGCAGAGGCTGTTCACGTGAGCAGCATGACACATTCGTGCCAATAATGAGTCGGCGTTCGGACATAGAACCTGAAACGTACAAAAAGTATTTTCGCTTCATAAAATTAAGGTTGAACCACTGAATAAAATTAATGTAAAAATTAATTAAAAAAAAAAAAAAATTCACTTTGACTTTTTTTAAACAATGTCTTTAGTACCTTTCTGAACCTTGAAAGTGGTTGAAAGTTGTATACCTCACGGATTTCATCAAAAATATCTTGTTCCCAAGATGAATGAAGGTCTTACGGGTGTGGGATGACTTGAGGGTGAGTAATTTATGACAGAATTTTAATTTTTGGGTGAACTAACCCTTTAACTATTTTACATTTTGATGAATTCAACCTTCAAGCTTACTTTCTTTCTAAAAAAATATTTTCATACAAAATTGCCACCTGGTAAAAAAAAGTAACTGTTCTTTTATACTCTTGCTATTTTACAGTTTACAATATTTGGTGATTCACAATATTCACATATACTTGAAAATGCCCATTTCTCATTTCATTTCATAGCCATACAAAATACTGGCTTCAGAAATGGCCTTCCAGAAGTTGACCTTTGCTCACAAATCTGGACATCGTGGAACTTTAATTGGACTCGATAATCAAATTCTTGCACAAATGGCAGCACAACCCCAACTAATAGTAGCCAATCTTTCTTTCTGTCTGAGATGCTGCTCTTTGAACATATATTCAAGTGCAGGTCTCCAATAAACTCCCTCCCCAGGTTCAAACCAAACAGGATCCTTCTCCCAGAATGCCTCTCCCTACCAGGACGCAGCTGGAGAGAGGAGATAAGACAGGCATGCCGGGTCCCTGGCCCTCAGTCATATCAGTGAAGGGAGGAGAAAGGGCAATAAAACGGGGAGACATAGAGAAAAGGGAGATGGGAGAAGTCAGAATTGGAGACTTATAGCATTCATTAGCAGCGAATGTAACACATGCCTATTTTTTCACCTCTCCAATTAATAGCTTCACTTCCTCTGTACGAAAATCAGTTTTTGCCCACCGAGAAAGACAAGGTTCAGTGTGACTGTGCACATAGTTAGTTTCTGTTGCAGATTATGAGAAAGAACAAGAAACATACTTTGTCACTTCATTACTTTACATAGTGGTTATTCATTCAACACTGTGCTTTTTGAAGTTCTGAAATGACTGTGTTTTTTCTTAAAATGGACAAGGCTGAGTAGCTGTAAGGGATGTGTGTTAAAGCACGATCAGTTTACTGTGTGTCTCAGGCCTTACTGAGTCTTAATTAAAGTGTGGTGCCTCAGTAACTTGCAATCAATAAAGCATGGATGAATAAACTCTATCGCCTTGCAAAGCTGAAAGGTGCACGTCAAAGAAAACACGAATAAATGAATGAAAAAAGAGAAGTCTGCCACATACTCTTTAGACCACCAATAAACAAACACCACCCTGTGTCTCTTATTGATACCTGTATATCTTGCTAATTAATATAAATGGATAGTTTTGGTTCTGGATGCTGATTGGTCAATACAGCATTCCAGCCTCCAGTACTGAAATACACGGTGTATTGTAGTAATAGTGCATAGCACACAAAGTTGTTTGTTAACCTTAGGAGGTTTACATGTCAGGAACTAGTACAGCACCAAGTGAATTTGTTTAAAAAATAATGTGAGGGAATTATATTTTGTAAATATGGTCTCGGTTGAAGAGGTTGCAGGCACGGCGGTGGGCGTTATGCCTAGCAATGCCCTTTAATATATACAATATTAGTATTTATTATATAGTATATTCACAATATAGCATGGCTTCTTGTACCTTGTTGTTTAAAAATGTCATTGAATCTTCAGTTTGCCTTTCTTAAAATGCAGGATCCATTCATTCATTCTTTATGTCATTCGTTCATTCATTCTACTACGTCGGTCATTCACTCACTCACTCATTCATTCATTCTTCTGCATGTCATTCATTTCATTCATTCTACACGTCATTCATTAATTAATTTATTCATTTCATTCATTCTTCTACACGTCAATCATTTTTCATGTCATTCATTCATTCAGTCAATCACATCATTCATTAATTCATTTATTCATTTCATTCATTCTTCTACACATCATTCATTAATTCATTTATTCATTTCATTCATTCTTCTACACATCATTCATTTTTCATGTCATTCATTCAGTCAATCAATCAAGCTTTCTTTGACACATCCTTCATTCCTTCATTCATTCATTCATTCTTCTGCATGTCATTCATGTCATTCATTCAGTCAATCACATCATTCATTAATTCATTTATTCATTTCATTCATTCTTCTACACATCATTCATTTTTCATGTCATTCATTCAGTCAATCAATCAAGCTTTCTTTGACACATCCTTCATTCCTTCATTCATTCATTCATTCTTCTGCATGTCATTCATGTCATTCATTCAGTCAATCACATCATTCATTAATTCATTTATTCATTTCATTCATTCTTCTACACATCATTCATTTTTCATGTCATTCATTCAGTCAATCAATCAAGCTTTCTTTGACACATCCTTCATTCCTTCATTCATTCATTCATTCATTCTTCTGCATGTCATTCATGTCATTCATTCAGTCAATCACATCATTCATTAATTCATTTATTCATTTCATTCATTCTTCTACACATCATTCATTTTTCATGTCATTCATTCAGTCAATCAATCAAGCTTTCTTTGACACATCCTTCATTCCTTCATTCATTCATTCATTCTTCTGCATGTCATTCATGTCATTCATTCAGTCAATCACATCATTCATTAATTCATTTATTCATTTCATTCATTCTTCTACACATCATTCATTTTTCATGTCATTCATTCAGTCAATCAATCAAGCTTTCTTTGACACATCCTTCATTCCTTCATTCATTCATTCATTCTTCTGCATGTCATTCATGTCATTCATTCAGTCAATCACATCATTCATTAAGTCATTTATTCATTTCATTCATTCTTCTACACATCATTCATTTTTCATGTCATTCATTCAGTCAATCAATCAAGCTTTCTTTGACACATCCTTCATTCCTTCATTCATTCATTCATTCTTCTGCATGTCATTCATGTCATTCATTCAGTCAATCACATCATTCATTAAGTCATTTATTCATTTCATTCATTCTTCTACACATCATTCATTTTTCATGTCATTCATTCAGTCAATCAATCAAGCTTTCTTTGACACATCCTTCATTCCTTCATTCATTCATTCATTCTTCTGCATGTCATTCATGTCATTCATTCAGTCAATCACATCATTCATTAATTCATTTATTCATTTCATTCATTCTTCTACACATCATTCATTTTTCATGTCATTCATTCAGTCAATCAATCAAGCTTTCTTTGACACATCCTTCATTCCTTCATTCATTCATTCATTCTTCTGCATGTCATTCATGTCATTCATTCAGTCAATCACATCATTCATTTATTCATTTATTCATTTCATTCATTCTTCTACACATCATTCATTTTTCATGTCATTCATTCATTCAGTCAATCAAGCTTTCTTTGACACTTCCCTCATTCATTCATTCATTTTATTAAATTGAAAATGAAGTGGCAGTAAAGATCTATTTCTCTTTTAACTCTACACACTTTATATTCATCACAGAATTCTGAAAAATAATGTTTCACAATTTCCGCATACATATTAAGTAGCTCAATTGTTTTAGACATTGATGATAATGATAAATGTTTATTTAGCACCAACTCAGCATGACAGAATGATTTCTGAAGGATCATGTAACACTGCAGACTATTCACATTTTAAAATATTTAGAAATAGAAACAGATATTTTAAAATGAAATAATATTTCACATTTTACTGGTTTTACTTTATTTCTGTTCGAATGAATGCAGCCTTGGTGAGCATAAGATACTTCTTTCAAAAAAACATCAAAAGATCTCACCAGCCCCAAACTTTTGAACACAGCGTTCTGAAGTCACACCTGAAATCGAATTAAACGTACCAGGAGTGGAAGTTTGTGCAGGCCACTGAACAATGAGAATTGAATAATTAGGTATTGAGCATCAGTATTTTTGATTTTGTCCAAAAGCAGATGAAAATAATTCCCTGAATGGCATTGAGTCTGTCTTTGGATATGTTCAGTGGTTTGTGAATGACTCGCTGTGACGGCTGCTAGATTGTGCAAGTGAAGCATCGTTTTACGGACTTTTTACAGCTGACTTTACACAGCAGCTCTATTGACTGAGAGTGAGGAGAACAGCGGACAGGGACCCATTTCTGACTCCTGATTACAGCTGTTTTGTGACACCTCAGAGAGTGATGTGGTGGATGCTTTAAACCTCCATAAATATTCAGGGCAAGTTTACAGTGTGTGCTGAAGTGCAGGCGTAAAATCAAGCTTTAATGACCCCCCACTTGTGCCTGAATGGATTCCTTTCTCAAGCTCTGCTGAGTAAGCTTGATGCGTGGGAATTGAAGTATCTTACGGTAGCGTCCCATTTCATTATTGGGCAGACTTTCTGGGGAGAACAGGGACTTTTCCTGACGATACAGTTGACTTGGTCGAATGAATTTATATACAGTATTAAAAAAAAGCAAATTCCAAGAAAAAGAAATTGACCTCCTCAAGCCAAGTAATTAATGCAACAGTATCAGATTGTGGCTTGGGTGACATACGGAAATATTCTCGGGGTTCCTTTCAGATAATGCTCCACTTTTGAAAATGAATGACGGCCTAGATAAGAACTGTTACTGAGCAGCTCTCTGTGCCAGGGGTTTTCAAACTGAGATCCACGGACCCCCAAGGGTCTGTCCACCTCTGGAGGTCTGCTGAAAATTTGAGATTTTACAAAGTGTATTTTAAAGGCTATAAATATGTTAACATTTAAACTTGAGCTTGAGACATTTATGGAGTATGTTTAACATAATACTATTTAACACATTTAACAAATGGGATTATAATTACGGTGTACTACATCTTGCTTTCCAAAAATTGTGGGGTTGATCACATTTATTTTACTGACAGCATTACTCTTACATTTTAAATGGAAAGAAACAAAACCGCATCTCTTCATACATCTAATATATATATTTATGAAAGTATGCTGTCAAATAATAATAAAAAAATATTTAATAAAAAAATGTTTCTTTGTGCACCAAATCAACATATTAGAATGATTTTTGATGGATCATGTGACAATGAAGAGGAATGATACTAAAAATTCAGCTTTTTTAAAAATAAATTACTTTTTAAGCATATTAAAGTAGAAACTTATTACAGTTTTCACTGTATTTTTGATAACATGAATGCAGCCTTGATGAACATAAGATATTTCTTTCAAAGGCACAAAAAACAGACTTTTTACAGCCATAGTGTATTATGCCTGTTTTTCACTTGTTGATCCAAGTTCAATAAGCTTGGGTTTTATATTAAGCTGACCATTACATAACAGTGAAACAAAACTTCACTAGTATGTCTCCTTGTGTTTTAGTTTGTTGCACAAACTAAAAAGTTTATATAGAGAGATTACTGTATTATTCTATACACCCAAACATGTTGTATATACTATACTCTTTGAAAGGGTAGAAACTTCACAGAAGAGAACACACTCTAATGGTACTGGAAACAGTAAAATATAATAAAAAAACTACATAAAGCTAAAACATCTAGCCCCCTGGGCATTAAAATGTCTGCAGAGCCCTGCTCTGTTAAACATTTCAGGACTGTTTACATTATCCCTTTCAATTCTGTTGATTTTGCAATGCAAAAATATAATTTTTCAGACATAACAAAATAGTGAAACCGGGTTATACAGCAGACAAGCTTGTGTTGTATAAAGCTATTGTAGTAAGGGATTGAGGGATTGCGATGAGTCTGTATTGGTCTACATCATTCCCTTTTTGTGGAGAAGTCCAATAATCCCCCACTGCTTTGAATGCATCAATGCCAGATTTGAATTGCTCCCATCTTCCTTCACCTACTCTTCATTGTGATTGGGGCCTCCCACTGTTTTATTGACCATTTCACTAATTACGGCTTGCATAAACAAAGTCCTTAACATTACTGTGAAGAAGTTTCAGTTGACTGGATTGAAGAGGTGGAGCCCTTTGAGCGTGGAGGGAAGGCAGCTGGAGGGGTAGGGATGAGTCTTTCCCCTGGCAGGTACACCATTCGTCTGATCATAGATCATTGATCACGATCGTCAATATTCACCATCCCTCTTGCATATCAATGCTCTCCTCCATCTCCGGATTAGGATGAATGGCCTCTTTTCTTCCTCAACTGGGCGTCCATTGATTTAGGGTGGCATATTTGGATGTCTATGTAATTAGGCGTCCAACTCTCTGTGTGATCGTCTAGCTGGCTCTAGTTTATCACCATTTAAATCACTGTCCTGGCACACAAAGCTGGAAAAACACCAAGAACTGAAATACAATAAGACCTCTTTATTAGACAGGACTGTGATAAATAGTTCAAAGTATGCTATGGTTTTCATGGCATTATTAGTGGGTGCATGAGATTCAATTGATAGTTATCAAGCGTAGCATTAGTTCTGGCAGGTCACGTCAGTCAAGCTCACATCAGCTGACTCTCAACTCATCCACGTCTACTTATAGGAATACGACGCCTACCACGGCATCCATATATAAGGTCTATCAGTATTATCAGCAGCTATCGGGGAGCTAATTACCCTCCTCCATCCCCAGCTCCTCCTCTCGTCCAGACAGTATTTGGCTTTCTGATTCCACTTTGAATCAGACTAATTTCTCGAGTTATGTTGTATATTAAATTATTGAACATTAGTGATATCTGCAGTACATTTATGTGGGTTCTGTTCTGTTTACCCTAGGGTGGTTATCACTGATCTCCCTGCTCTTATGCACATAGTTCTTGCCCAGAACAGAACCAAACCGGCGAAGCTGGTTCGAATCCTGCGTGGTACGAGAAAGATCAGTCCCATTGGTGCCATTACTTGGACAGGAGTGAGGTTTAGTGGGTTGAGTGTAACAGAGACCAGCTAGTAAAGAGCTGTGCAAGTTAACCTCACTCCTCTGGCTTTAATAGGTGACTGACACCAGAGGCTGCAGTCTTTAGTGTCCTTGTTGCGCATGCTAGTGACGCTGGATCGATTCCTGCTCAGAATGGGTTTCAGAAGGACCAATCACACTTGGTAATTCTTGCTCAGAAGTGAGTCCATTAAAAAAAAAGAAAATAAAAAAAAATGTTTTCTTTCACTAGATAGTCACAACGCTGTATTAAAACACACTTGACAGTGTTTCCGACACCCTTGTTTGGCAATGGTTTGGTAATGCTGCTGAACCTACAGCATCACGGCTAAAGAGTTGTGAGCTACCAGACTAAATTGAATGTAATGAAAGACAAAAACTGGGCACCACAAAATAATCTAAATACAATAAATAGACAACAGATCTTTTCTTCTTGTTCCTTGCTTTTTACACATGAGCTGCCTTGTTATTTTGTTTGCATTGTTAAATTTATGTTTACTCACGCTTCACTGTTTTCTTCAATGGAATCTCTGCAACAATTGCTATTACAGTCACGATACCGTGTCATGAAACTATTAGACGGTGTTTATGTACAGTATATTGTATGTTAATCTATACATTTTTGCATATTAATCTAAACATTTGTATATATTAACTAGATATTATCAGATCATAATTTGCCATTTTGGAATACACTAGAAAAAGCAACATGTAAAGTAAAGTGACATGATCCCTGACATAATGAAGCACTTACTCTCAGCAAACTTGGCCTGTCTCCTCCTGAGAGAATTGGATTAAATGGGGTCAGTGTCCCCCTCACCTGGTTGGCACGTGTAGGGG
This sequence comes from Opsariichthys bidens, assembly GCA_037194245.1. Classification (NCBI taxonomy): domain Eukaryota; kingdom Metazoa; phylum Chordata; class Actinopteri; order Cypriniformes; family Xenocyprididae; genus Opsariichthys; species Opsariichthys bidens. The sequence goes on along the minus strand of CM074286.1, from coordinate 8,221,296 downwards.
ACTAAAAGCTCATGAGGGGAAAGACAAAAAGACCAAGAAGGGGCATTAGGGGGGTTGACCTTGTACATGGAGGGGCCTCGGGTCGACCAGCCAACCATCTGTCTGAGCTGCCGTGGGTTTGACCTGCCATGATTGTCTGACTGAGGGGTCAAAATGATGAGATGACGTGATCGGAAAGAAGAGATGGAGGAAAAAGTGTAGACAATGCTAATAATGCTGTTCTAGAATTAAGTAGTCTAAACCCATCTTTTCTCCCATTGGTGAATCCATTACCTCAGTCCAAAGGTATATCAGTACATTTTTCTCATATGGAGACACAAAGGCAATTTGTGGAAGTTTCGCTAACCTTTACCCATTTTGAATGTCACCATTAAGCACAAAAATACACGCATAAAAACGTATGTGTGCATTATTCACTAGCGGACAAGATAGGGCACTAATGCACAACCATTTCAACCAAGTTGACTGTAAATGAGTCTTAAGTAGAACCTATTGCTGTCTGCCAGCACTCTGCTCTAAAAATACATTGTTATTATCACCGATTTAGGATGTTTTTTTTTAAAGAACGTCTTTTTAAAGAAAAGGTTGCAAGAATGTGCAATGACTTTAACAAGCATAAAAGAAAGTAATTTAATTTGTTACCATTTTCAGAGCGCATGCACCATTTACGTTATCCAATCGGTGATATTATTCCTTACAGTAATTTTAGGATATTGTGAAATATCTTTCTAAACAATGGATCAATATTCTTCATAAATGGATACATTTAAACAATTGATTTAAAGATGTTGATTATAAAAACAATATATTTTAGATTTATCGCAAAATACGCATATTATAGATCCATCTAAGCAGTTTGAGAGCATTGAGAAACTGACTCTACAACATTTGCAGGGTTTCATGGGAGTTGACTTGCGCTAAAGTGTGCTTTTAGCATGATTTGTTTCTCATGGTTATCTGATTGTTAGCGATTTCTTTACAGAATCATGTAGGAATGTGTTATGAATTGAACAAGCTTGAAATAGTCATTTGATTCTTGATCTGCAAAGCTCCTGCACTATTATCCGTTTTGTGATATTATTCCCTACAGTAAAGAAATTGCAATTCAGATATCAAACCACAATGTGTGATCCTTCTGTTGCTCTATTGATCCAGTTAGGGCATGTTCTGAATGAACTAAATGAGAGAGCTTAACAAATTGAGTATTTTTACTGTCATCCATTTACAAGAGGAAGGATTTTATGGCAGGGTGCAATACAGACGGCGTTCCAGACGGTCGCTAATTTGTAAGGACGTGCTCTTTGTGAGTCTGTCCACACCTCTAGTCCATCCAAACCCATATTTCATTCTTTGTCTGTCTGCTCTTTGTCAGGAGAGAGTAATTTAACTCTCGGATGAGCGAGACTTGTCACTTATGTGGGACTGACACTGATGTAGAGCTGACCGTTGACCCGGCGTGCTTGTGTCTCATTATCACCTGCTCCTCATCTGGGATCAGAAATGGCCCAGCCTGTTGTCGTACAGCGTCCCACCATGGATTTCTGGACTCATGGAGAGAGTGCACAGCTGTACTCTGACTTGAGAAAATCAGGCATTTTTGAATGATCTCTAAACTCATGCAAAAATTGGTTTCACTTCCCTTCACCTTGTAGTATCATTCCTTATAGGCTGTGTGTTAACAGTTTTTCCCCATTCATTTTTACCGTAGAGATTTTAAAAAGTCTTCGTTTAAAGTCCCCTTTTAATGTTGTTTATATGTCTGTGGTTTTTTTATATGAATTTGTGCATGGTTTGTCTTAAAGTACAAGTCAACACCATTGCAGAGTATTTTTTTTTAAGACTGCAGTGATCTAAAGACAGTTTCAAAAACGCAGTTTGGTGTTTCTGATGTCACAAACTACCTTGTAACCAATCATGACAATGTACCAGTGGGCTTTAGCATATCATCGATTATGACCGCTCTGAAGCAGGAGAGTCTCGAGAAGGTTATCCCGCTATATTTTTCTGTTGATATGAAAAATCGGGTAGATTTAGCAATATAGCGGTTGTATGAAAAAAAAAAAAATCCTTCTATCCTTTCCTTTTTCCCCTTTCTACTCTAGCTTATGTTACTGAGCAATGTCTGAAGCTTGTATTGTGAGCACTTCTTGTGTCTATTTGCCAATTCATGAAGAATCGCTTGTTTGTATTCCTCACTTGTAAGTCACTTTGGATAAAAGCGTCTGCTAAATGACTAAATGTAAATGTTTGATGTATATTACGATGTTATGAGGAACTATATGCCTATCTCCAGTGACATTAAGGTGTTCAAAGCGATTCTAAGGATTCTGATTTTCTGACTCACGAACAGGAACATGAGGAAAAGACTAATATTAATTACCGTTTTGTGTCCGACGTTGTAAAAAGCGTTGTGTAGCGTTTACCCCACTCCTACAAGAAATGCTTTATTTGAACACTTGTTTAAACTGAAGTAGTGAAATTATTGAAAATGTATACTGTTCACTTAATTCACTGATATTGTAATAAAATAAACCTAAATAATAGGATTCCTGTATTCAAAAATGATCATTTTAATGTTTCACGCAGTGTATTAAGACTGCAGACTACATAGAAGGAATGACCCAGTAGCTCTTTTTATAGCATGTGTTAAACTCTCTGCTCTGACTGATTAATGCAGTTACATGAGACTCAGTCTTGTAAAATGAGTCTCTTTCGGGGAAAAATGGGGCACCCAGCTCTCTGATGTGGCTCAGAAATCCATAAACCACCATGTTGTTGAGCATTTGGTGGCAGTATGCAGAATGCAGTCATAGTCTTGCCTAATGAGACTGTTTTATATTCAGAGAAAGAAAGACGGGGTGGAAGTTTTAAGCCTGATTAACTTACCAAATCTGCTTATGTGCTTTTTTTTCACACCAGACTTCAAAGGAATCACTTTTTAAATTTCCTGGACACTGGCATTAAGTGGACTGGTTTACAACTTCTTTCTTGATCTTCAAAGAGTGTATGAACACTGAAGTGAAACTGCCACTGTCATAAGTTCACAGGCCATCAGATAAACACAGTTTGTCAGCAGAAAGGCTAATAAAGAATGACCAGGAGTAGCAAGAGGGTAATGAAACTCTTTATGTGTAGGAGTTTAGAGCTTTGTGTTATAAAATGACCTTTTTATTGCTGCAGGCTGTCTTTCAGTATAATGTAATTTTGAGTCTAGTGGTGTATGACCACCAAACATGTGTTTGATCTAAGTGCCGAGGATCGTTTGGTAAAGTGGAGAGGCCCTGTGTTACTGAAAATCAGGATGTTTGACATTAAGTCACTAACAAAACATTAGTATCGTAAATTTTATGTTGTGTGTGTGTATAAGAAGTTGTATTTAAAAAAAAAAAAAACTTTTTAAAATGTATTCTTTCAGTTAAAGAGAATAGAAACAAAAAATAACATCAATTCTGACATCATTTACTCAACTTTATATGAGTTTGTTTTGTTCTCTGGAAAACAATAGGCAATATTTAGCTTTATAAAATATTATATGTAAATATTGTTGTAGTATTTAGAATTACATTGTTTCTCACATGCACTACTGATCAAATGATTGGGATCACCAAGATTTATTTTTATGTTTGAAAGAAGTCTCTTATGCTCAAGTTACATTTAGTGCAGTGCATTTAATAAAACAGTATTATTGTGAAATATTTTTACAATTTAAAATAAATATGTTTTAAAATGTAATATATTCCGGTCCTGTCATCCAATCATTTCTGCAGTATTCAGTGTCACATGATCCTTCAGAGGTCATTCTAAAATGCTTAAAATACAATTATTCTTATTCTCAGAAAAAAAAAAAAAATGTGCTAGGTGTGAAAACTGTCATATTTTTTCCAGGGATTGAAAAAAAAAACAGCAGTTCAGTAAACAGTTCAAAAGAACAACATTTTTTGTAGCAATGTGAATGTCTTTACTATCACTTTTGATCAATTTAATGTGTCCTTAATGAATAAAAGTATTAATTTCTTTAAAAAACAAACTTTTGATGGGTAGACTAATGATTTGAAAAAATAGAATGCAAACATAATTTAATTTAATTTAATTTAATAATGGCTTAAATTTAAGTTTGTTTAGCATAAGTTATATAGACTCTGACAGTCTGAATCAGAAGTTGCATAAGACAGAGCAGCCTGAACATCCTGCTATTATTCTCCTTTAAATGGAGTTGTAATAAAATATGGGTGAGCAAATTATGGCAAAATGTTATTTTTGCATGCAAAATCCCTTTAAATCTTTCTCTTACTTCTATGCACATGTCCAAAGTATTGAAAATTCAACATAGGACACTTAAATCTGAAAAGCCCCCTATAGAGAATTGGATTACTTCCAGAGTCATGGAGATGAACTTCCCATTTTTAAGTTGTGTGAATGGCACAAGGAATTAATCCAACAGGATAATGAATGATGTGACACCCAACTAATGACGTCTGGATCACAGTGACCTTTCCTCTGTGTGAATGAGGTATACCACGTCCACCTGTGCCCACTCTCAAGCTGTCACATTGAGGTCTGAATTTGTCTTTTGCCCCCTTTGTGAGGTTTGTCAGTGACCTCTTGCTTTGGTTTCAGACATGAGTGGAGGACCCTATTTATCTTCGTAAGTAAATGTCATTTGTTGATGTCTTTAGTGTTTACTATAAATCATGACAACAAGAATCCCAATTTGCCAAACCTCAATGAACTCTGATTTCCACTGCAGCACAATGTTTTATTTGACAATGATTGCCATTACTTTAGCTTTTTTGACTTGTTCCTCTATTAAGATCCTTCTGAATCATAATCCATTACTGTTATAAAATATGTGTCATGGCCGCTGACACTGCACATAACTCATCTAGTAAATAGTTTTATAGGATGTCCCGAGACAAAATCTTTGTGTACTTTATTTCACTTTAACTTTTCACTGAAAATCTGTGTGATTCTCTTGGTATTACATATGTGGAACGCGTCAAGTGTCAACTTGTCCATATTGGTGTCCTCCTGTCTATTTAAAGGCTTGACTTTGACATATGAGCTCTTTATTTAGCTAAAGCACATCATATGTCATGTATCTGGTTAAACACATGCCATCTGTCCCTTTAGATCTGTTTAACATTATATTCGGTTCTCTCTTCCTTGTTTTTTTGTTTTTTTTTTAACTTATCCCGTTGGTATAACTGAACATTTCCTCATTCTTGAAAAGTTATGCAAAGTAAAAGAAAAATAGGGTTATGTTTGGTACCGTGTTGAGTTGATTGCTACTTGATTACCGAAGTAAAATCTGGATCAGTAAAAAAAAAAAAAAACTTTTTGAATGTTTTTTCATAATTGTCTTGTGCACACATAAGGGTGCTCCAATTGATCAAGTGCCAATCGTACCAAAAATAGCTTTATATATTTTGATGGTCTCTATAAAGGCCAATCAGAAGAGCCGATCAGATGATGGAAAACTCCATTTTTCTATGCTTAGCTAAAATTCCTTCAGTACATTCGGTCTGGCACTTCTACAAGGTGTCTGAAAAGGACAAAAAATTTGCGGAGACATTGCAACAACAACAACCCTACAACAATAACAGCAAGAAACAAGGGCTGTGATTTTTTAAATTTCATTTCTTTCTTTCACAGAGGCGCGTTTTAACATAACGTCCAAATCAGCTAGATCAGTGATTGTCGTAAAATACAGTCTACTGTTGCTAAACTGCAGGACGTGCTTGATAATAGAAAAGCTATTAAACTGCATTGAGTAGGCAAAGTGATGCTGTTCTCCTAGTGCATTCCTGTGCGTGTGCTCCGAGACAAAGTGGAATACGGTCAAGCAAAGTTAACTTTGAGCTTCGGGTTCACGCCTAAATGGTCAAATACACACAGAAATATATCAAAACCGGCCGGCTTGGTGAGTATCTGCTAAAAAAAACCCATCAGTTATGTCTTAAGTGTACATAAACAGTTGAAAAAGAAAACACATGTGAGGTATTAGTAAATTGGATCCATGCATTCGGTCTTAAAGTGACAGCAGCCTAATATTCCTGTTGCCGTCTGTCAATAATGTAATCAAACAACAAAAGACAAAATCACTTACTGCTCTTTAGTAGGTTTACTAGTATTATATTTAATTATACAGTGAAGACTATGCAGTGTTGTTTTACATTTGATTGGTTTCTGTTGATAAAGACTGTTCTTTTTATTTATTTATATATTTCACAGAATACTATATTTGTTTAGCTTAACTATATTAAGCTGTTCCTAATAGGGAATTGTATATTATTGCTCATGTTGCTTGCCGATAAATAAAAAGTTGTCAATTCATGATACTTTCTCATATCTTACTTAAAATATATTTTTGTTAAGAATAGTTGGCCGATTATTTATTTCGGTGATCAGTGATCGGCCCCCAAAATCCTAACTGAAACACCCTTATGCACATCTTTGATACCTCTAAAGAGATATTATTTGAGTTTGAAATGGCGCACTATACACATTTGGTTTGGAACCAAAAAATTATTCATAATAATTCTCAATTCCTCGTCATTTCTCCATTTCATCACATCAGAGTTTTCAGAGAACTGTTGATTAATCCCAATTCACTTTTCCAGGTCCCAGGCTCCCAAAGTTTTATCAGATACAAAATCATTTCACGCATGGCACTGAGCTAATCCTCCATCACTTTATCGCAGATAGGCTCATCTCGGTCACGTGTATCTAAAGCAGAACCCCGCAGACTGATATCAGGCCTGTAAAACGAGGTTTGGTGAGGCTAACGGCTTTGCGGCCTTGTACTAATGTAACGTTCCCAGGCACCCTGTTGATAGATATGGGCACATTGGTGTGACGGTCCCTTTGTCATAGTTAATGGAGCCGCCTGGGCATGTGGTGAAGCCGTTTGATACTTCTGCCTTGATTTCGTTGTGTGCGTGTGAAGATTTGGACCTCTTGCAAGGAAAGTCAGTGGGTTTAATATGTATAATAAAAGCAAAACATCAGTATTTAATCATGATGGCGCATGTTGGGATGTTTTCTATAGTAATCTGTGTTTATAATCTTAAATTCACTGCAGAGGGAAGAGCAGAAAGAAAACAATGTCATTCAGTTGTCCGATAGCCTTAATCTTCAACTCTTCCAATAGTCCTCAATAGTGTCTTATTGAGCAGTAATCCTCAAACTTTGACTTAAATGTCAAAATCATGAGATGTTATAGATTAGCTGTGTCAGGTTAAGTAAGGAACCATCCCATATAGTTTGATGTTTGGTTCAGGAAGAGAATAAATGTTGGCACACGTGTTTATGCTTCAAAATGCATCTGTTTTCCGAATATTTTTTTAATTGAAATTAAGCAGCACAACTGTTTTCAACATTGCTAATGATAAGAAATGTTTCTTTTGCACCAAATCAGCATATCAGAATGATTTCTGAAGGATCAGGTGACACTGAAGATGGGAGTAATGGCTGCTGCAGTTCAGCTTTGCCATCACAGGAATATATTGCAATGTACATAAAATTTACATGAAAAGATAAAACAGTTATTCTAACTGTTATTTTACTGCAAAACCATCCTTGGTGAGCATAAGAGACTTCTTTTAAAAACATTCTTACCAACCCACAGACTTTTGAATGGGAATGTAATAGCTCCTGGAATGAGATGAGCTCAAATATACTTCCAAAAGGTCAAGAAACGCAGACTACTCTAATAAAGTATTTAATTCTGCTCTTGAATTTCATTTGATCTTACCTTCAGCCTGCATTTCCTCCCATGTCACTCATATAACTGTAAAAATTCCATTATGCATTCTAAAACCTGTTAATAAGTTTTGGTGTTTGACTCTGCAGAATGGCTTGCTGATGGTAAACTGACAAAGAGGGTACATTAGAAGTAAATACTATAGCTAACATATGGCTTGAGCAACTGGACAATAAATAAGTTATAATGCAGTTCAGTTGCTCTACAGATTGAGCTTTTTGGTCTTTTTGGTCTGACACAATTTCCGAAGTGTTTTATATTTTACATTTAGAACTTATTTCTTTTTCAAGCTTAATTTATGTACGGCTCTAGCATAATTCATGTTTGTGTGTTTGATATATAGTCATTTCACTAAGACTGTGTGTGTCACGTCTTCAAATGGGAATGGTTACATATGAGCCATTTGAGAGCTTTTCCGAACATCTTACTTTACATTTGAGGCTAAAATAGTTAAAAACAGGAGTCTAAAATTGGATGTTTTGTGAATGTGTGTCTGTTGGTGTCGGCCAAAATGCTTGCCATATGGGCAATAATAAAGCTCAGCATGTAAATCTGTTATTTCAGTGAGCAGACGGGATTGGTCAAAAACAGAAGCACTGAAGGTCTGAGAAGGTATTTGAGAAAAGGAGAAGTTAGCAGAAGTTAACATGGAAGCGACAATGATAATATAAGACCAAAAATTGTGAAAACATATATCATATTCTCATTCTCATTGCAAAAAAACAAACATTACACTTAATTATAGAATTAAATTTATACTATATTTATGCTCATTTAAATAAAAGTAATTCTATTAAAGTAATATTTTATTCTTTGAGACTATATTTATTGAGAATAAATTAAATGACGCACACAAACATATAAATAACACACACACACATAAAACAATAATATAAAAATATACATTATTTATTATATATTTATTGTTATTTCAGCTATTTGACATGAATACAGTGGAACAAAATGCTGTTGCAATTTACAAACTAAATAATACAAATTACAAAATTACAGTAACATACTGTATAAACACACACAGTGGGTAATAAGTACAAATACTTCACTGTAAACAATATAAACAATACTCTTAGAAGTTAAGTACTAACAAAGAAAAATTAAGTACCAAAAGACAGTGAGAATTGGTCAGGTGAACATATAGTGTAGAAAAAGCGTACAAAACAATAATAATAATAATTATACAAGTGATGGCTATCAAAAGCGGCAGATGATTTTGCATTGATAGCAGTATACCTGAGGTATTAAAGTGCAAGTAACAATTATTGTTGTGTTTTCTGATACAGTATAGTATGAAGAATTGTAAATAAAGCACCATATTTTACAGATTTGTTTTTTTAGGAATCTGGACATATTTTTGTAAGGTTTAGCCTTAAAAAGACGAGTGAAATAAAGTTACAAACACATCTCCAGGGCCAACCCTAGCAACTTATAGGGGGGCCCATTCATGAGTTTTACATGACTATTTCTTTTCAACTGTGTGGTCCAACCTTAGACCCTGTTATACTTGGTATTAGGATGCGTTTTGATCAGTGTGATCACATGTAGACAAGGAAGACACATACCTAACTATACCTAGTGATTTAATCCTTCTCTTTTGTCCACTTTCAAGCACTTCTTTGAGGGGAGGGTCTATGGGCGTTTGTTACACCTGTATTTAGCGTAGTTCACTTGTGATCCGAAATGCATACCAGGTGTAAACAGGTCCTTAGAGTCCAATCTTTCATCTCATTTAAGCCTATATTAATGTGTCAGCCTTTCAATTATTCCATAATGTTTAATAACATAATATACTGTGCTATAGCAATGGATCTCTAGTAAGCTCTAGCATTTTTAAAATTTCAAGTGCTTTTTGGAAAAAAAAAAAAAGAGTGAATTTCAGAAAACGTGTTTGCCACAGTAAGAAATGAGGGGGTTTGTGATAAAGGGCAGGCTGGTGTTCCAGATGTGCCTGTGTCTCACATGAGAGCAGTCCATAATTAAACTCTACACACTCAATAACCTTAAAGATTCTGTGCTGCCAGCGTTTTTCCCTTTGTTTTCCGCACTGCCTCTAGAATTGGCTGCTTGCTGTTGGCATGACTCCCTGGCTACCTGCTGAGCCGTGTGTCGCAGAACTCAAGTACAAACGAGTGGCGTCATGTCTATGTTTTGTCCTCACTCCCTCTGGGATATCACACTTGAGGAAAAGAAAAAGGACATTTCCAGTTCTCACCCATAACATCTTCCAGGCACAGCCCCAGGACACTTCTCATGAACTTTCACCTTTTCCGAAACACATATTGCTACCAGTAAAGTTTGCAGTAAAAAAAAAAAAAAAAGCTTCTGTTTGGAAAATTGTCCCAGGCAACGGTTTGACTTGTAACTGTTTAATCTTTATACGGCCGCGGTGAACCAACAAAGATCAGGGAGTTTTTATTTCCTTCATTTTGCTTTTTGGAGCCGTGGGCCACATGCATACCAACAGCGACAGATACCGTGCCAAGTCAGATAAGCTTGTAAAACCATAAGGAGCCTTGTGCACATTTTTAGCTAAATGGTGGCAAATGTTGTCAGAATGTGTCAGTGAGTTCCCCTCAGGAGCCAAAACTCTGGCAATGCAACTGAAAAACAGAAGAGTCATGGGGAAAAAGCTTAAGGACAGAGAGAACGCTAGCACATTTTGCTACAATCATTGTTTGTGAATCAACAATGCACTGCTAAGGATTCTAAAAGTAAATTCTAATTAGCAAATTATAAAGTTAAAGAAGAGAATGTGTTAGTATTATTTTTAAAGGGAGAGTTTACCAAAAAAACCCACATGTTGTTCCAAACTTGTATGATTTTTCTTTCTTCCGTAAATCACAAAAGGAGATGTTTCGCAAAATGTTCATGCTGCTCTTTTCTGTATGTAGCCCTCTCACCAATAAATATGGCTCAAATGTAAGGATTATGTCTAGGGAAACTTCTAAATTAACAATGACCGTGTGAGAGGCACATTTCTAAATTTACTTAATTTCCATTAATCACAAAACCCGGATATTCAGATACCACTATTAGTTTCAGTGTTTTATAGTTTGGATGTGGTACAACACTCCCAAATGTAAATATTAATCCCAAGGCAATGTACATAGATTTTTCCCTTCTCCACAGGAAAACTCCAGAATGTGAACTTTTGAATAAACATGAATTTATTAAACTGGAACTCTTTTGATTAGTTGTTTCTTCTTTTCTCTTCAAATCAAATTTAATCAATGAAATCACAATTCACTCCAACACAAATTCAGAAAATCACATTAAAACCCAATAAACCCAAAGTAATAAATTCTACCCAGCTGGGATTTTAGTTTATTCGTTGACAGGCTAAATTGGAGCTCTTTGTAATTTGACACCACACTGAGTACTCACAGATCCAGGGAAAACACGATTCCAGGAAATCGATACCAATCCCAAACCAGGAAGCAAAAAGGAGAGAACAGCAGCAACCTTGATCCATCTAGTGACGATGATGAACTTTTCCAGATGAACTCCTCCATCCACGAACAAACCCACAGCCGCCATTAGAGCACTTTTCTCAACCACTTTAGATCACTTTTCCGTTCAGTCATCTTCTCAAAAGTAAAGTTAAATCCCTTTCTGAACTCAATCTTCGGGATACTCAGTTCTTACAGTCTTTTTAACTGTTAAAATCATTAAGTTCAGTCAGAAAATAATCTTCTTCAAAGTTTACAAAACACCATGTGCTAACAAGTGTCTATATCTCTTACAATAGAGTTTATCTTTCTTTTTAACTAATACCTCACTCTGACTCCATCGACGACACCAGGCTATTTTTACTATCCTTCGCCCCTTGAACTCGAGGGGTCACCATGAGAACACCTCATTGGGTAAACAGATTTGCAATCAAATCAAATAAAAATACATTTTATGTAATTTCCCCATGCATTTCAACAGCATTAAAACTTTGTACAATACCGAGATATGAATTACTTTCAAAATAGCTTACAGTTACACCTTCAAAAGAAAATTAAGAAAAATAATGTGATCACAACGGTGAATCCACATTCCCATATTCAAATACACTTGCTCACATAAGCTAATTAAACTTTTCTTTTTAATACAAAATTAAACTCCCATAAAGACCTTTTATTAAAATAAAACCTTACATTTAGAAGTGCTCTACATGCATATTCAAAATATATAGTGACCTGACTGCCTAGCTACAAAAATGACAAATCATAAAAATTGTTATTGTTTACTTCCCAACGTTGGTCCAAACCAATATGACTTATTCTTCCCTGTATCACAAAAGATGCTTCATAAAATGTTCACGCTGCTAGAAACAAGAAGCTATCAAGATTCAAAAATGACAAAGAACATCATAAATGTGGTACATATAAAAAGATATCCCAAGTTTTCTGAAGCCATTCAATAACTTTGGGAGTTCACGAAAAAGAACCCCTTTGCTGTAGCTCTCAAATCTCATTTGTGCTTTCGCATATTCGAACTTGGTGTGTCACGATCAATTACAAGACACGTCAATGAAAGCCATTGGTCCTCACAATCAACATAAACACATATGTTCAAGGTTGAGTAAACTGTAAATTTTTTTTCATTCTGTTCCTTTAAGAGACTTTTCTGTTGACAAAATATGGACAGCATTTTTTTTTAAAACCAGAATTCCCATTAGCGATATTACTGTGAACCCGGATTCCTAGAACGTATATTCACAGTGTCAGCATAAGTGAAATTTCTCAAACTAAAGTAACAGATGGTGCTTGGACATATTCTGGACTCGTCATTGACCACAGGGGATCACGTATGCCTGGGTGCAAAGATTCTCTCATCGTAGCACAACACCTTTCAGTGGATTGAGAGAATATTAAAACAGGAAATTACTTGTTTTTTTGTTGTTATTTCTACATCAGTGGATCCACATTTCTTTGAAAACCTAAAAATATAATTTAGATATTCACTGATTTATAGCTTTTTAAAATATCTAAATGAAGAGGGCGCTGTGGAAATGATACAGTGGGATTGTTATGGAATTAAAGGTATATATTAGCTAAAAATGAACCATATGCTCCTCCGCTCTTCTTAATCGGATTTGAGACGTGAGAACTGATGCAATTTGTAATCACTGACATGTTGCCAGTGTAAATTAGATTTAAAAATGACAGTGGAAGGGACATTTATATATATATATATATTTTTTTATATTTAGTATTATTATTTGTTAGTTTTTGATTAGTTTTATGCGTTCAATATGTAGAAAAGAGCAGCGTGAACATTCTTCTAAATATCTCCATGTGTTCCCCATTATGAAAAAGTGCACTCTAGGCGTATTGCAAAATATCCATAGGAGAAAAAAGACATATGCAGGTCTTTAATGATGTGAGAGTGAGTAAAATTTTTGTTTTTAGCTGAACTTTCTTGTTGCTTATAATGGATAACACATAATAAGCATACTGGCAAGTCATAGGGGTTAAGAAATACATACTAAATATTCTTAACAGAGGGCATCAAATAGCTGTTCCTGCTGTTTAGATGAACACTTTGCTTCAGTGAGAACCCGTAAGTCACCTTTGCCTTTCCTTTTGTGTTCACCTTCCCTTGAGAACATGTATTTGTCTTTGTCTTCTTATTACCATTATCTCTCTCTCTTTCTCTCTCACTCTCTCTTCTTTCAGTGTCCTCTCTCACATCCCTCGCTCTTATCCCCCCTCCTCGATCTCTCTTTTTTCATTTTCACCCTGTCTGAGAACGATGGCCGGAGGCTTCTTTGAACCCCAGGGGGTTTAAGAGGACAGCAGTAGACAATTATCTGCAGCGTGATGGCAGCCGCTCATGGTGACTGTTTTTTTTTTTCGCCCATGCCACATTGAATGTCAGTGCAGGGTGGGTGCAAATAAGTGGTGTCTCTCTACACCATTATATGAAGCCCTTGATGGTGCCCATCAAGCATTACACCGAACTGTATTATTTCAACCTGAAGATAAATGATCTGAGATCCTTTTCATAAATCATTGATACTGTATTTCTCTTGAAAACACATAGATGTTATCAACATAATTAAATTCTATCAAATTCATTCATTCAACACCTGCATGCCTGACTGCTGTGTCAAGTGTTCTCTTTTTAATAAGACTAGAGCAATAAATAAATAATAAGTTTGGGGTCAGTAAGATTTTTTTATAAAAAATGTATAATTGTATTCAGCTAGGATGCATTAAATTGCTCAAAAGTGACAGTAAAGTAATGTTACAAAAATATATATTTCAAATAAATGCGGTCTTTGTGATCTTTCGGTTTATAAAAAAAGAAAGAATATATTATAGTTTCCACAAATTATTCAGAATAATTTCGCCTCCCTCTTGCAACGTCATCTCTTCTCTGATGATTTTTACTGGCGTGAGGGCGGGGCAACCTGTCAATCTCATGAGATAGACCAATAGCAAACCCCAACCATCCAAATCAATTCCTGATGGGCAAAGTCAAGTCCCGACCTTCATTTTTCTTGTTTGAGAAGCTGTTTCACTCAGATATATGTCAAAATTGGGACGAAAAGACCGTTTCATGCTAACTTTAAGCATCACAAATGTATTATTAGAATGAATTCTGAAGGATCATGTGACACTGAAGACTGGAGTAATGATGCTGAATATTTACGGAAATAAATGATTTCACAATATACTATATAATACATAAAAGTTGTTCTAAATTGTAATAATATTTCACAATATTATTATTTTCACTGCAAATAAATGCAAGTTTGGTAAGTTAGAAGGGATTTTGTTCAAAAACATTAAAAATTTCACTGACTCCAAACTTTAAACAATATTATAAATTATAATTATTTATTATTATCATTGTTATTTTTTTCTGTCCATTGTCATATGGCTTCAGAAATTTGGATTATAGCTCACAAGCCAAGAACTATATCCCCCCCCCCACACACACACACACCACCATTTTTCAAAAGCATCTGCTAATCTTCTCCTTTTGTGTTCCATGGAAGAAAGTATATCATACTGCATGTATTTGGATTGACATTGGGGTAAATATATTAATATGAAGTATCCCTTTAAGCATGTTTGTCTACAGTCCCTTTTTCTAAGCCAGACACCCAATGGCAAAAACTCTACAATCAGCCAAACATACTCATCTTTTTTTTAGGTGTAAAGTTGTTTGTGTTGACACTGGAATGATCAGTGACAGTAACACTGCAGAGCAGCTCTCATTGAAACGGAGCCTCAGGGCTCAACATGCTTGACTCTGAATGATGTAGCCAGTACTGCACATATGTGGGTTTGTTTGGATGAGTCTGGCAGTCTGTTTTTTTTTTTTTATTATTATTATTTTTTTAGCACAAGTGTGTGTGTGTCTGTCTGCTAGATTATAGACAAATACAGGATGGATTTATTGATAACAGTATTGGATAAGTGTGGAAAAATGTGTAAAAGTGAGCATGTGTTAGTATGTGTTTGATGCTATTGATTTACACACAGTGGTGATGAGTGTCTTTGTCTGGATCGTGATTATACTTGTGCACTGGTGGGGGATGGCAGGGGGATTAACAGCCAACTCAGCAAACCTGTCAATCTGCCCACCCCTCATTTTAAGAGATTAAATGCGGTGTGTGATGCTGATATACTGCTGCACTGATAGATACACGTGTTTGTTGCTCTGGTTTTCAGTTATATCTCATCTAACTTTCACCATGTCAATGCTTCAAGCTGTATGACATTTCTGTCTTGGTTTGGTGATGTGAAAACAGTAATGGTTGAATCTCAGCTAATGGGGAACTTTCTGAGCACTTTGGCTAACGTTCTAGAAAGGTTCTTTCAAAGTTATGAGCAAAGATTATTCCAGCAACGTTAATAGAACGTTCATTCAGAATGATCTGGTCTTTAATTCTCAAAACATCAGCACAAAAAAAATAGGTTTCACTTTATTTTGATAGTCCACTTTAGACATTCTAGTAGCTATAAGTAACTACATGTCAACTAACTTTCATTAATTTGTAACTATACTCTTAAGGCTGGGTGTAATAATCCAAGTGTGAGCTTTAATGAGAAAATGTGGTCTAACCGGCAATGGTCAATTAAAGAGAAAACAGAAGTGGCAGGGAACAGGCAGGCTCGTAGTAAAAGTCCAGGCAAACAGATCAAATGGCAGGCAGATAAACGATAGAACAGGCAGGATCAGGAACCAGACAGACAAGACAGGAATAAACGCTCAAAAACGTAACAGTAGGATGAAACAAGACCTCGCAATGGACATGGGTTCGAGGGTAAACTTAAATAGTGCACTAGATGGCCTACAGCTGGGCAGTAATCAACATGAAGGTAAGGAGCTTATGGGAAATGTAGTGTGGTGCATGGAGTCCATGATATGGGAGGGAGACCTCTGGTGGCAGGTAGATGGAGGACAACTGACCGGATTCATGACACCGGGACACACCAACTCGACGTCAAAGAACTAATTATACTGAACTATACCGAACACCCAATCAGAGTTCAGACAATTGAGAAAACTTAGTCGGCCGACACACAAAATATGCCCCATGGCCAACCGTTGGCTTGGTGTGTTCCGGGCTTTAGAAATAAAGATTCAATTGGGTTCTATAGAACCCCATACCCCAGACTCCTCCTTCAGCCGTCCATAACTCCCCAACCTCACCTCACTGGACAACGGGACCCTTTAAGCCCTAAGTATACTTCTTTTTTTACATGTCACATTTGAATGCACAGCCTTGCAAAGTATACTTCATATGACTTGCACACGTGCACAGGCATTCGACGCAGTTTTAAGCAATCTCTCGCCATGAGTTACAACCCATGTAAACATCTTTGAATTCTTTCTTGCTACAAGAGTTGTACAATGAGGGTACTTTCTAACCTCTTCAATCAATCTTTTGTCTATGTTAGGCCTCCATTGTCGCTCTAGCTTGCATGCGTTCCGGCCTGTTCTGTTTATGCAGTTTTTCTTCTAGTACTTTGTGAATCGGCACCCTCAGGGTACGGTTGCCACCTTGTGGATAAATTAATTACTGCTAAAAAAAATTAAATGCACATGTGCGATCTGCACGTACAAAGTCTAAGTTCAACTCAATGGGTGGGGGATGTAGAGCTTCAAACTAGGGAGGACGTGACAACCCTGAGCCTCGTCCAAATACCATCGGACACGAGCTCCAGGACCCCCTAAGTTACCCCTAATTCTGGACTAAAGACTCCTTCTTTCTTAGAGCAAATCTTTGGGGTCCCTTACTAAGGCAACTTCACCTTCAAATGCTCTTTTTAACATACTGAATTATAGTCTGATCTTAACATTTTATAAGGTCACCAAATAATTTATGCGCATCATATTTCCTCTAATCAATTATGAATCAGACATGATTTTTTTCAGATTCTCCAGCATGTACATTGATAATCATCTATTTACCTCAATCACCGATGTCAGTGTAGGGGGTGGGGGGTCTTCAAACCTTGTACTTACATGAAAACATCTGGGTGATTGACAGGTAAGGCCTTGCATTGATAGACACAAGAAGGACATGCATGTGTTTATATTATTATTCAAATATGTATGGGCGGTTTTGAACGTGGAGTCTCCAGGGGCCACTGTCCTTTCTCGATTAATCTTTATAGAAGGATATACAGTATGTTGTTAATTTTACATTTACTGTTGACATGAGCTGTACATTTCATTCAATTTTTCTTTAACTTTATTAAAATGTATGTATTACTAATCTATTATTATTAGATTTCACTCAAAAATCATCATTTGAAAAGGCCAAATAGATAATTAATGTGTTTCAGATTTCATTTGGATTGTCATTATCAATTTCATTGTATTAACTCAAATTTTTAATTTCAGTGAACTCAAAATTTTAAGGCAACCAGGTAACTTACTTTAAGTTAAACCAACAATTGTTTTTTTTTTTTACAGTGTATTTATACAGATTTCCATATTATCCGAACTGAAGTATGATCGAAGTGAACTCTTGATTTATGTGTTAGCAGCTCAAGAGCTTGTGTTTTCAGTGTCTTGGAGTGGCTGCTCCATATGAACTACATCTCTGGAGCATTTGGGTCCCTTATAACATACATTTGAAAGCACAAAACACTCCAACAAACTTACAAATTTAAAATGAGAATCATTGCACACACACAAGAAAAGCATGCTTATCCCAGCCAACCCATCCACCCAAAATATGAAAATATCCCTCAACATTTAAATACCCAATTATTCTGTCCCAGATGTCTATGACTTCCTTTCTTCAGATGAACACAAAGAATGATTTTTGGAGAAATAATCCATCTTTGTGAGTCCATATAATGTAAGTATACTGGATGGGTTAAAAGGAGCCAGTTGAGGTGTTCAGTGTTGATTAATCAAAATAATAGGTGTATGTAAGCAAAATACAACCTTTTTTACTTTTTAAACTATAATCCATTGCTTGTTTATAAGAGTGTTTTGATGCATGATGTAAGCGAAGTCCAAAGCTCACATGAGAAGTGACGAGGAAGCACAGAGGACGGGCACTTCTCATATCACAATATGCTTGTCGCTTCACAATGTGCTGACGTTTACATCAAACACAAACTCGTGATCCCACTTTTGAGAGCTATGCTAAAAAAATCCAGCAAAAACAATCATAAGTTTAATGTTGGTCCAGGCTTGTTCATGCTAGTGGACGAGAATAATCTTCTTTTTCTCTTGAGCTGGTGATGCTAGTCCATCAACACTCCTGCTCCCCATGCTTGGGGGCAACAAACCGGCAAATAAATTAATAAATCAATTTAACTGATTTTCTGTAAAGTAAAATAAAATAAAAATTATTATTATTATTACTATTATTATTAAATACTCATGTTTGTTTTACAGTGCAGCAGGATTATTCCAATAGTATCATATTTAAAAATTAAATGTGTTTAATAATGATTATTGTTGTATTGCGATTGAATGTGGCAAAATATTTTTATACATTTATTTTATTTATTTATTTATTTGTTTATTTAGTTCTCAGCTGATCACATACCTGCATCTCCATATAATGTCTTCACATTTGCTATTCAGAGATGTTTCTGTTGAAGAAAGCCTGGCACAATGTATCATGCAGATTATTGGCTCTCAAGACCCTTAAAGGGATTAACTCTCAGTGGTCCTGCTCGGCATGACAGCATCTGTGATGGGGTATCTGTGCCACGACGTCATCACTACCAGATGATATTAGCATGCTGACACACTGCCACACTGTCAGTGCCAACAGGGTCCTGGCACAGAGCTGGGTGGTGTGGTCAGTATATGATGAAGCACAGTGGCAGCCGGTGTACTGGCCACCCACAGCCAGAGTCATGGAATGTTTGGCCATTTGTACAAGTCTGGAGAGTCACATTATTAACACACTCCTGCTTAATAGATTTGCTTTTCATGTTGATATAGTACTCTGTAAGGCAGCATACTAGCCGACACTTTTTAAATTGGCATGCACTTACATGCACTACACTCTAATAAGTAGATTTTGTGTTCACCACCGTTTGGAACAGTTTGAATGGAAGTCAGTGTAGAAGTTGTCTCAGTGCGTTTCTGTGTGGAAACAGGTGATTATGTAACAAATTGATTTATATTTATAGTATAAATACTCCACTGTAATTATTTTATAGATCACAGATGCCTGCCATATGCATACTTGTCAGATGTTTATGACCAAATTTCATGAAAATCAGGGTCTGTTAATCACCGATAAACACCATTTTCAACAAAAAACAGAAATCTTCTTATGCATTTTGGCCATTCAATTACACAACAACGGCATTTTGGGGACCTGAAAAAGCAAACTTTTGAAAACAATACCGTTATCATCTCTGTGTAAACTACAAAAAACATGAATTTGTCGAAACCGTGACGTCACATGTTCAGTCTATAGGTGTGTAGTGTTGCTTTACAAAGTGACATCGCCAACTACTGGCCTGATATGCGTAACACTGTGTTTTTGGAAGTTTTTACTGATCTGTGACAATGTACGTACTCGAAAATGCAAAAGAAAATTCTTTCGTTTTTAGCACATTGATGTAAAGAGTCTGATGTTAGCAAATAGCTAAGCTTACAGTATGATACTGTTTAGTAAGCACCTTATTTTAATGACATAGAAGTACTTTTGATACTTAAAGTCAGTACTAAATAAAATATAGCTGTCCATCTGCCATCTTGATTAAGGCCCCAAAGTCTTCGCTTAAGGCACTGATATATCCATCTTTCCATCCAACCATTTTCAGCCGCTTATCTGGGGTTGGGTCGTGGGGGCAGCAGCTCCAGCAGAGGATCCCAAACTTCCCTTTCCCAAGCTACATTAACTTGCTCTGACTGGGGGATGCCGAGGCGTTCCCAGGCCAATGTGGAGATATAATCTCTCCACCTAGTCCTGGCTCTTCCCCGAGGCCTCCTCCCAGCTGGACGTGCCTGGAACACCTCCCCAGGGAAGCACCCAGGGGGCATCCTTACCAAATGCCCGAACCACCTCAACTGGCTCCTTTCAACCCAAAGAAGCAGTGGCTCTACTCCGAGTTCATCACTGATAGACAAACTTCTCTCCCTATCTCTAAGAGAGAGGCCAGCCTTCCTCCCGAGGAAACCCATTTCGGCCGCTTGCACCCGCGATCTAGGTCTTTCAGTCATGAACCCAGACCCAGCCTTCATGACCATAGGTGAGGGTAGGAATGAAAATTGATCGGTAGATCGAGAGCTTTTTCCTTCCAACTCAGGTCTCTTTTCGTCACAACCGTGCAGTAAAGTGGCTGCAGTTCGCCCCTACTGCTCCGATTCTCCGACCAATCTCCCACTCCATTGTCCCCTCACTAGTGAACACGACCCCGAGGTATTTAAACTCCTTCACTTGAGGCAAGGGCTCCCAGAGAAGGCACTCTAGCGGTTTCCTGCTGAGAACCATGGCCTCATATTTAGAGGTGCTAGTTTAGAGGTGCACTGATGTACTTCGAGCGAAATCGAAGAACGAACTGGCTTGATGTAACTTCAATCCAAATCAAGCCAAAATAAAGTTTGTTTCAGAAGTTCAAAACAGCTTGCCAAAATTGACTTTCCAGAAAAGTTTGCTCCAGCTGGTAAACACCTTAGAGCTTAGAGCATTGGTCAATGATGATACTGTAGTAGGTACATGTGCTTCAGACGTCGTCTCCAGTTCATTTCTTTTGTTCAGACATAAGTGAAAACATGAACACACTGGAGAGTTGCTTTATTGTAGAAATAAAGTTGGTACTTTTAATAATATTGAGACCACACCCACATATTACATAATTCCCATGGATCAGTGGCTGTTCAAAGGTGTTTTCCAGCCATGAAAACCTTTTCTGGAAAGTTCGCATTGGCAAGCTGTTTTGAACTCCAAGCAAACTTCTCTTGGACCTGATTTTGTTCAAAATTATGTCAAACCAGTTCGTTCTTCAATTTCGCTTGAATTATATTGGGGCTTTTAGCGTAAGAGTTTTACCAAGCTCTATGCAATGTATTCTTGGAGTGCCTTGTACGAATTTACATAA
Source organism: Opsariichthys bidens (assembly GCA_037194245.1). Taxonomy (NCBI): domain Eukaryota; kingdom Metazoa; phylum Chordata; class Actinopteri; order Cypriniformes; family Xenocyprididae; genus Opsariichthys; species Opsariichthys bidens. Next base: position 8,199,984 of record CM074286.1, on the reverse strand, counting down.
AATGCTCTGAGAATGAAGCATAATATAATGCAGCATAATTTAGCTGCCTGCAGTTTAAAACAGTCTTTTTGTGGGTTGTTATGATAACTAAAAATGCTAAATATAGCTAGCAAGGGTTTGGAACAGACATACTCTAGAATTAAGCGTTATATGGTTAAATGGAAACCTAGACTAAAATTACAGTGTGATTAAAATGAGGTTATAGTGATCAAGAAACAATAGAAATAAATCCCCAAAACTTCTTTAGAAGACTATCCAAATAAGACTTATCCACTTTACCTGTGATTACCACAGATCATTTTCTCACCAGTTTGGTTCTTTGCTGCCCCCAGCATATTCTGGCTATTTGTGTTTTCTCTCAGACTGCATGTTTGGCCTGCCCTGATGTCTCTTTTGTCCACACACAGGTGGTCAGCCTTATATAGCATAATTATTATAATTATCCTGTTCTTTTTCTGATAGCATTTGCAGTGCTTAAATAGTACTTTTTAAATAGAATGGATCAAGTGGCAAAATATTTGCTAGTGTAAAGAGCACTAGAATCCCAAGGCAGAATACAAACAGCAATTAGCCATCTTTCTTCAGCCTTACAATTTTAGACCATAATGGATACATTCTTTGAGAGCCACGCAACCTTGCACAAATCACACGGCAGTAAAGTCTCCCCTTACCTCGTAAAGGAAGTTCTGATTTATTTTTCTCTATTCTTGATGCAGAACACCACCTGGAAAATGTCATTGCCGTGTCAAGTGACAAAAATGTCACCCTTTGTTTATCCTGAATAAGCAATAATTGGCAATAATTGAAGCTATTAGCGAGCATTAACCGAGCACTTGTGTGGCACTCCGTGGGTTATTCTCCTCTATGCCAACCCATTAAAGCTAAACAGCATTTAAGCTCGGCAGCATATTTAGTTCATTATTCCTTTAATTGCTTGTTTATGTCGAGTAATTACGACCATGGGTGACACAAAGCCTTAGCATTGCACATTCAAATAGAATTCCAAAATCAGACAAGGCGATTATGGCAGAAATGGCACAGGCCAGACAGACGCGCCCTTCCCTCATTTCCCTCTGAAGCCAGTCAATAAACAATTTGCATATCTTTAGTCCATCAATATTTAATACCAGCCAGCTAAAGGGCTCCTCTCTCAGGCTCAGTCAGGTTTGATGTTTGATGCTTTTGAAATGTGCCACAGACAGCAATTGCACAGTCCCCAGAGGCTTTGGGCACACGGCGTGTTTGTATTGTGCACGCGGGAGTGTGTATGTGTATGTATTGTTCTTTTGAAAGCTTGCACTAATGTGAGTATTTTAGGCTATCTGCCATACTGAGTATAACTGCATTCGCTAGAGTCTCAGCTGGTTTTGCTTCAGGACCTATTTACATTGGACCTTAAGTTGTGAATATATAGGCTATATTTAATTATCATTTCATGTAATAATATACACGTATACTGTTTTTTAAATACAATATAATCAATAAATATGTGACTACAGAAAAAAAACAAGCCAATAATGCATTTCACAACTGATGGTCCCACTTTATATTAGGTGTCTTTAATTACTGTACATTTAAATCAATCATTTGATGCAACACACTTATTGTGTACATTGTACTTGTATTTAAAAAAAAATATGTGCATGTAATAGAGCTGTAATTAATTTCTGTAATTACATCTATAATTACTCTTACTCTAATGTGTGTTTTGCTCTTGGAAGTTTGCTGAGGCCCCCTAGTGGGTCCCGGTCCCCTTGTTAAAGTCCCCATGAAATCAAAATTGAAGTTTTTTGGCTTTTAGTATGAATATGTTAGGCGTAAGGTTGTCTATAAGCTAGTGTGCTCCAAAACAATGATAAAATTTGCATTTAGAAGATATAAGCATTGAAACCTTAGTCTCACTTCTGCCAATATGGATCAAAGATTTTGATGATATCATTTTGCACTTCATATTTTCTGTCTAATCAAATGTTCTTGAGAATCTGAAGCATTCCACCCCCCTACACTATAAACAGACCCTGAAGTTGTGGCTGAAATCGGTCACTCGTTCACACAATTGCTATTTTCTATATGGTGAATGGCACATAGTGCACTATATAGGGGATAGGGAACATTCAGACAGTGTTTTCTGTTAAGGCGAATGAAGTCTGGTTTCGCATTAGTCTCAAACGAACCTCCACAGACACGTTAGAACCGAGTGGATCATATGATTGAGATTACAAAACGTATCGAACCCATTTGAATTCTACACAGAATACTATAATTAAATCGAGTAGATTCGGAGGAGAAACAGTTAGACAGACTGAAAGCATTAGAAAGTGCTATACTCCAACATAAATCACACACTTTTCAAACTACATGTCCTCAGCATGATTATGATCACTGTTTTGCTTTAATAACAGTTTCGTAATAAATCTAAAATGAATCTATTAGACCGTGGCTGTCAAAAACGGTCAAATGCGGCTTTGCCGAACTGTGATATAAACCAAACGCTACTGGCTATTTTGAAAAAGGGGAGGGGCTACTCAATGTCCCAGCCAGTCTTCCTGTTTCAGTGAAAATTACGCCAATACATTGAATAACGCTGTGCATTTCAAGGAACTTCAGTTGGCCTTTAAGAACCTCTGCTCTAGAGGTTGTACATATGTGCTGTCTTTGTGAAATCACGGTGTACTCAAAAGGTCGGACAGTCCACTCCTAATCAACAAAAGCTGCTGTATTTGTAAATGATCTGTGACTATTTATGCGAGGATGTGTGGTTGGGGTAGTGTTAGCATTCCGAACTGAATTTTAATGATCAAAACAAATGAGCCGGTTCAGACCTGCAATTAGGGGACAGTCATGGCTGTATGTCGTCTGTAAATGAGCAACACGATGGCCTCTTTACCCCCTCTGGAGTAAACCTCTGCCCCTGGAGAAGCCTCATTAACTGGGCTGGGTTATGTGGGTAAAGGGGGTGATGGGGCTCTTTAAAGCTCAATAACCCTGGAGAGCTGGGGCTGGAACCTGTTCCCTATAATAGACAGCATTAGTTCAAGATGTTGCTGTCAATCATATTTTCTTGTGATTCTAATTCTAATTTAATAGGTAATAATTTGTGTCTGGTTCCATCTACAAGATTGATGGGCATGTTACATGGATTTTACATCCTTTACTTCTATATAGGTGCAATTGCTTTTTACCATGTAGTTCAATTACACCTTTGCAACATTGCTTTGAAATGTGCATTAGTATTGCAGATTTCATGGGTCAATTTTGTATTTGACAATATACAGTGTAAATAAAGTACAGGTACAGGTGCAGTGTTTCGACAGAAATTATACTGTAAAAATGCTACAGTAAAAACCTGTTGAATGGTTTACTGTAAGTTGCCATACCACATACAGAGAAAAACTGTAAACTAACTGTAAAATACTTTCAAATTAATTTTTTTTGGAAGTCATTTCTATGAACTACTATAAACTACCATATATTGTGAAGAACTCGAATTACTGTTACAGTGACAAGCATTTATTTTCCAGGGGTCATGAATTGCATCCTTCTCCTGGCATTTAATAATTTCTGACTTTTCAGTGCAAGTTAAATCTCTATTTTTTTTTTATTTTTTATTTTTTGTCAGTTTTACCTGTAAAGGAGAACTTGCCTTATAATTATGCACATCTAAATATAAGGTGTTTAGACTTCCAGACCTCGTCAACAATTATATATCACTTATAAATGATTATGATATACAAAATGAATAGTAGTTATTAAGATTGATGTGGTTTGGACTTGGGAAAATGTGCTTGGAAAAAAATATGATCCGAATATCGAATTGAGTAATAGTTATGCACACACTGAACACACTGTACATCCTATGAATTTATAAATTTTGTTTATTTTCTTGTTGGTTCACTTCCAGTAAAAATCTTTATATTTGCGCATGATTATCTCTTACATTGCATGGCATCATATCATGATTCCACGCTACATGATAACCATATTCATATATTACGGTATTCCAAGGTACTCCAAGCATATGCCGTATATTAGTATTCTAATCAGTCTCAATGTTTTGTTGGTTGGTTTTTTGGTCTGCTAACGAGGAGCTTCCTTTTAGAAGATAGCCCAATCAAGATTTTGTTTGAACATGTTAGAGCCCCAATGATGAAATATAAGAGAAAGACTCACGTCTCTGTGGATTCGAGCCTTGTTGTGGATTTGACCCACGTACAACGGCTTCAGCACACCCAGGGAGCGACACTGATAGCTGCACAGCAGAGGGAAGCTGTCTATTAACATTTAAATGATCTTCCTCAGAAAGAGATAACATTATGAAAGAAAATGAAGAATTAGAGTAATGCTCAGGTCTTAGCTGGTTGGAACGAGCTCTCACTCGCCTTTGGAAGGTAATAAGTGCCTCCCAATTACGTCTAATGAATTCTAATGGGCCTTTGCCATTTACAGTTCATCCATGCTCAATGTGGGGGCTCTTGGTCTTATTTCTTCTGCAGTTAAAGTGCAGTTAACTAGTGACGGATGGGGATATAATCATTTTGTCATTTTCTAATGAATGCAAATTTACCGTGTTTCCGATGCCATAGCAATATTTTGTTTGGCACATTGTGTCTCTGAAGTGCATTGCGACATTTAGATATTTTATATACTGCCATATCGGTGTATAACTGACAATATACGTCTCTGCTTGGATATCAGCAATTGCACCAGCTCAAAAATGTACTGCAAAGTCTCTAAAATACTTCAGTTCAGAGGCTTCTAAGCTCCATTACAGTTTGCCTGTTTTCTTTCTTCTTTTTTTTCCTGTCTTGGATGATACAGGCCATATGCTGTGGTTAAAAATCACTGAATGACTGTCAGCTGAGATGAGATTCACTGTGTCCTTTGTTCTGTTGAGTAAGTTGGAGTGTAGAGAGGGCTGTGGGGAGAGGGTGGGCTCGGATTATACAGTTTTGGAATACTGCCACCATATGGATGAGGTGTAAACTTAACCAGCAGGAATTGTTATAGGATAAGAACAAATGACTGATGACTGGTATGAAAAAGTACACTTTAGCATGCTTTTAAAAAGAAAAGAGTAAAGAAACAACTTTAAAATATTATAGGCTACTTAAATGCTGACTGAATAATGTTTACAGATACTAAATTGCATGTTAATTGCAATTAAACGAAAATTTATTATAGTTGAAATTATATTAAATGCAGTTAGATGAAATTTAAAGTGCTCTTTTGACCCAATTAAGAAGAACTTAAATCTGCTTCTCTATGTGACTTCATAATTCTGTTGTCCATGAAATATGATTAAAGTACTGCAGAATGTAATGACGAGTATTTATGGGAAACTAAAATATATTTTAATGTCATTTCTATTAAAACTTGTATGTCATTAATTACTCGCCCTCGTTTCGTTCCAAACCCGAAAGACTCTCATTCATTTTCGGAACAAAAATGAAGATCTTTTCTTTTTAAATCTGAGAGTCCCTCCTTAGACAACACAACTGCTTGATGCTTCATACTTTGATGCTTCAAAAAGGTCAAAAAGAGATCGTAAAACAAATCCATATGAATTGAGAGGTTTAGTCCAAATTTTCTGAAGAGACACGATCTCTTCATATGATGAACAGATTGAATTTAGGCTATTCACATATAGACATTCATCAAACATCAGTTGTGGTATAAACGGAAGCTGAAGCGTGTGTGAGAACCAATGAAGTTCATTCTCATAGCATGTTTGAGCTTCCCGAAGAGGTTTTTTTCTCACGTGTCTAGCAGGTTCAGTTGAGCTTCTGTTTATGGTCACTGATCAATGTTTATATGTGAATAATTGAATAAGCCTACTTCTTAAAATCACAACAGAAGATTATTAAAACATAAAATTTACACTTAAGTGGATTTTACTTCATTACTATTATATTATCTGCAAGTTAAGACCGTTTCAATATATAATAAAATACAGGCTACTCTTAAGATCTGAAGTATATGACATACACACATTTAATACAAGTAAGAACACTTCTTTTTCTCAAGAGCAAGCTAACTACAGTAAATGAATTAGCCTAGTCTAAAAATAAAACAATAAAAATAGATAGTCTCATTTAAAAGTCAAATTTTAATATCAAGCTTTTGAAACTTTTTCTTTACCTTTATCTTTTACTTGTCCAGATTTGGCTTCTCTTCAGTCTGCCTGTTGAATTAGCTTTGTCAATTTAGAATTAGCATCCTGACTATTAGCTTTGGAATGGATTGCAGTTAAAACAGTCGAAGAGAGGTTTAATTTACATGCTAATCATGAATCAAGCAAGCATTTCTAATCTGACTAAGCAAATTGAATTGTTTTTATCTATCTATCTAATTAATATTCTGTAGTTAAAAACAAGCTGAAACTCTAAAGTGTTTGTTAGTGTTTTATTATTTCGCATTATCTATAGCACCAAAGCTTCTTCTTCTAATTCTAATAAAGGAGCTAGATAACACTTCTGGACTGACAAGAGGGTTAGTTTGAACTTTTGTGCATTCTATGTTTATTGCACGACCGATGGTTTAACATTTGGCCTATTTACTGCAAATACCACTAGCATTTCAATCAAATTTCGCTTAAATCACTGAGGTGTGCCACAGCTCTCTTGCTTCGTTTAAGTGACTGTCTTTTGGTTTTGTGACTCCATTAGACGGCAGAGCACCATTGTGGAAATGCTAATGAGCTCGGATGTCGCCACACAGTGATGGAGTGCTCACAGTGACAAATCTTTTATTCTACAGAGCTAGCCTTGATATATAGTGCAATTTCCACTTTTTTTATTTAATCTATAACTTAATTCCAACAATGTAATAAAATAACTCGAAGGCACCTTACAGCAATCGTTTAGTGATGTCTGCTCACATGATGTGAGAGGCCTCTAAATGCGCATTTCTACAACTTTATGGCTCAGTGGTTTAGCAGATAGACGCTTATCACCGTGTCAGATCCCAGCTCTCTCCAGACGCCCTAGAGGTGATAGGATCATATTTGGGGTCAGTAGAGGATATTTGGAGATGATTTAATGTGTTTAAACCAGTGATCATCTTTAAATTAAGGTGGTGGTGGGTCGAGTCTCAAATATGAACACAGTGACACAGCAAGGGATTGTTACAAAAAGGCAATGCTTTCTGATATGAAGATCTTTGTGGTGTATATATACACAAGTTTCACAATTTGAGTTGAATTACTGAAATAAATGCACTTTTCCACAACATTCTGATTTATTGAGATGCACCTGTATGCGTTGTGTTTGTTACATCTTTCGATGTAAGGCGCTGTTGACACGACAGCATTTTCAACTAAAAGCATAAAACTTTGTATGCGCTTTGGCCGTTCATTTAGATAGCGATGCCGTTTTGGAGGCCTGAAAACACAGCGTTTCAAAGTGCAAGCTTTACCATTATCGTCTCTGTGTCAAGTACAAAAACTTGCGTTTGTGAAAACGTGACTGCGTTTTACGAATTATACCAAATAATAGAAAAAAATCGTCATACTTATCCTGCATTTCTAAGAAACATTAATCTAAAATTACAACACAGTTATGGGTCTTTAAAGACAGTATATAAAGTGTGAACTTTAAAGCTTTTTAGTATTATTTTACATTTAGTTTGGGTAACATTTTAATTCGATGGTCCACTTTAAACATACTACTTTTAGTAATTTTGCAACTATGTCCACAAACTCTTATCAGAGAATTAGTAGACTGTCTTCTTAATATCTGTACTTTATTTTGATGTTCTCTCAACAGATATTCTACTGACTATAAGTAACTTTACAATGCCAACTTATTCTACTAACCCAAACCCTAACACCTAAAACATAACTCTAACCTAAAAGTCTACTAATACTCTGAGAGCTAAATCATAGCCACAATTTAACAAAGGAACAAGTTAATACAACATGGCCACAATTGAACTAAAACAAGGGAACAAATTAGTACAACATTACCACGATTTAACTCCAAACGAGGGAACAAATTAGTAGTAGTCGTAGTAGTGGAAATGAATCAAACAGTTGTAAATTAATAAAATATGTACCAAAATGAATAAGTTATGGGAACAGATTCTTAGTTTGTGGCCATGATATCTACTTTTTCTTGGTATAATTCAATAGTTTCCATATTCCAAATATCTCTTGTGTAATGTTGCGGTCACACTAGAATTGAGCATGCGAAATGTCTATGGACACGGCACACAATAGTTGTACTATGATTCTTTTTAAAAATGGAATTGCTGCACAAATAAGTCAAGTTCTCTATCGCCGCCCTCGAGGCAAGATTCTTTGCATCGATGGGAACAAAAAGGCCTCTGCTTCTGTGCCCTCCTTACCCACCCAGTGATGCAAAAAGTATGATATCCTATTTATTATCTGCCTTTGAGAGGCTTGGGATGGGAAAGGGATTTGTCTTACCTACTGTATATCCTGACCCACTGAACATTCCCAAGGTGCCCTACCTGGAGGTAAAAAAAAGCCTTTTAGCTCTCCTCAATGGTACACCTCTTATTCTGGGAGGGCTTCCCCGGGGAGGATTCAATTAACCAGTCAGTGCGTTTGGGACGATTTAATCCCCGAAGCCTCATTTATCTCTATAGCCACACATCGCAAAGGCCAGACTCTGGAAGAGCGCTGCCCTGGATTAGCACTCCGCGCTTTGCACGTTATGTACAATGGCTCTTCACAGCGAGGCGATTACACAGGAGCATTTTCAACACAGAGGATTAACCCTTACATGCTTTCATGTGTGAAGGGCTACCTGTGTATACAACGCCAAAAGTGTGTTCAGTTCTGTTTTATTTCTGCAATGTGATTTCACAGAAACGTTGAAAAGCTAGTTTGCCCTTGATAACAAATAAAATACTGATCAAAAATAGAAAGAACCTCATTCATGTTTTCATGTCTCTTATTTTGTATTTTAGTCATGCTTCCTGTTCCCCATGTGGTCCTGTCATGTGGTTCCTGTGTATTGTTTGTCAGTGAGTCTTCTCTTGTGTCCATGTAGTTTGAGTCATTGTCAGCTTTTGTTTATTTGTTATTTCTTTTTGCACTTAATAGATTGCACTTGGGTTCATTCAACTCACCTACAGTGAACTTTATGTCACACCGTTGGCACCAGGAACGATGACGATATTAGCATCCACATCAACTCACAATAATGTTCTATTGATTATAATTGTGTGCTGCTTTAAATGCTCAAGCTTTTTAATACTGGATGGATTCTGATTGGCTGCCAATGTTTGAATCATTTATCAGCTGAAAAAAAAAAAATCTTAAAGTGATTCCATTCATCTCTAGTTTCTGGGTCCAAACCTATGCTTGTTTCAATCTCAACAGCTGTTCATGAGTACTAATTCATATCACACATTTAAAGAAAAAAAAGAAAATCATGGTAAACAACACTGCAATCTCCGGGCTCATAGTGTTCCGGATAATAATATTTTAATGATTCTGAAAAGATGAATCACTGTCTGATTATCTAAGATTTCAGAATGGAGCTAAAGGGTAGGATTATGATTTTTCTGAGGAGTTTTACAGCACATTGTGAGTGTACCACTGTTTGAGGTTTGCTTTTGGCATCTCGTGCATTTGGACCCGAAAACGGTGACGCATGACCTCAGACTTATCAAGCTGATTCCTTTAATTCTTCATGACTCAGGCTTTGAAACATTTATTTAACCTCATTAAACAAACCACATGAAATAGCACCAAGAATGCATTTCTTACATATTTTAGATCTTTTATACCCAGAAAGTATAAACTTATAACCAAAAATAATAGAGACAAAAATAATGAAATATTCTCCATGTGTGATACATCATTTTGTGGACATGTGGTATAAAGAGCCGCACAGGCGTCTCTATCCTCCTGGGATGAACTTCTACATAATCCTATGATTTGTCTGCTTGCAGCTTTAAATATGAGAGGATCTCATCCTCATGTCCTCCTTATACCTGGATCTACATTTTAATGGGCTCATTACCGCCTGGGCTGTTGAGAGGCAGGGTGAAGTCTAAATGGGGCCCCTGTTTCCTCAAAGGATTCGATCCAGACCGCTTCAAACCCATGGTTTGGAGCCCATGGCGAGCCAGACCTTATATAATCCATTTTTCCACCTTACTTGTCTTTGTGTTAGGGGCAAAACCATGTGACGCTATCGATAAGACCTGCTCAGCAGGGGTTAAAGCAGTGTTCATCGCCAATCCCTGCCCCAATCCAACATATGAAATATTCAGCAGGCCAATTGAGTATTATTGTTAATACCTGGCTATACATACTGCTGAAATATTAATAAGCAATATGTTTGCTATAATTTGATTAATGCATGAACAGATCAGAAGGGAGTCTGAACACTGCAATTGAAATCCCTTGAAAAGAGCTGATGGTGGATTTTTAAATGATATGAAATATGTTCCTATAATTCACTGCAGATTTTGTACAAATATTTACTTTTTGCATGGGAAATGAGAGGGAGTTCTGTCTGACTTGATTCATTCAATCCGTGATCATTATATTAATAGGGAAACAAACACAGGTTTTTGGCAGAATTTCTTGCATTTTTACACAATTAAAGTGTCCATATGGAGGATGAAACTTGCAAAAAATAGTAAATAAATGAATATCCAATAGGAGTGACCAGCACCTCATTATCATATTGGAGAAGGAAATAACAGTGGGGAATTAATAAATGCGTAAATTGTATATGAAAATTAATTAAAACACACTTTCCTCATTTCAAAGTGTATTCATTTAATTTGTGCAGTATGCATGAATTTACTAATCACATTTATTTATGTATATATGTTCTGTCCTCCATATCATAGGGTATAAATCACTAAAGCAAAATTGCCCAATGTATATTCTGTGAGCAATGTACTTTTCTTCACAGAAGCCAACCAACTGTGGTTTTACTGATATCCTCGACAGGATAAAAGAAATTTGACCTGTGCTTGGTCTCTTTTTTGGTCATTTTTTGTGTGCTTGAGCTCTGACCTTTTAGACAACCATGAGCACATGTTTTTGGCATTGGTATAGGCTTCCAGCCAGCTCTAGCATTTCTCTCCATCAATTCTGAGCCTTCGGCTCTTTAATATCAGTGACTTTTCTAAGGTCACACAACCACAACCTTTCTATTTCCACCTCTACATCACTCATCTAGGTAGTAGCTATTCTATGTACAGTGTTGTCTATTTCCTCATTTGTTTTGAATAACTTCAGCTTTAATTTGTGTGCTTTGTTCATTATATTAATACATTTCTGTTGTATTGGTATAATAATCCTTGATAACACAAGATCCTTCTTCTCTTTAAAACTACTTCATAGAATTTGATGGTTTTGATGGTAAATTTAACATTTACACATTTAAAAGATCAATGGCAAAAGAGCTGTGACATAGCTGTTAGTATATGTGGAAGATACAAGTTTGGTTGGGATCTGTCTTGGGTCCTGATCCCATTTCCCTCTGTCATTATTGCCTCTGTCAATATGAAATAGAACCCCCACTAGTTGCCATCTCTCATTGATTTGAAGCATTAGTGGGTTGTGGCAAAATGGAAATGTACAGGTTACAGCACCAGTTTGTTTTGCCAGTGCAAGACAATACATTACTTCAATCACTTATATGCATCACAGTTTTAGGTGTTTTATCCCCTAATGACTTTAGGGCTACTTACTCCAGTTTTCAGCAGACATGGATAGCTTTATTTAAGTAAAGGAGCATTTTTATGGCATTTGTGTCCTTGTGACCTTGTGACCCAATATTTCCATTTGACCTTGTACACCTTATTTCTTAAAATAAGCACCCCATTCCCACTTACAATAATTAATTCAGTCTAATAAATTTTTTTCTCCCACTTTATATTAGTTGGCCTACTATGCACTTACATTTAAATTAATCATTTGATACAGTGTACTTATTGTGTACATACATGTACTTACATTGCACTTATTTTTAAAAAATAAAACCTGCACATAATTATATTTATTGCATTTATAATTACACTGTTGACCCATCCCTTACACCTTAACCCACCCTTAAACCTACCCATACCCCCAAACCGGTCCCTTTCCTTACCTGTATCCCATCTGAATAGCAGCAAAAGTGTTTTGCAGTACAATATGAACACATTGTACTTATTTTTTATGTAAGTACTAGTGGTTAAGGCCATCTGATATGAAGTGGGACCAAAAATAATTGCTGTTTGTGCTAAAACACATTTTATTTTTGTGTTAATGGGAATTTCTACTTGATTATCAGTGGCAGCTTGTATTAAAGTTCTCAGTCTAGAGAGAATTTGATTGGACAAAAGTCAGGGTAGCGATCAAGTTAAGTTGTTAATATTTTTCCCGAAAAGTACATGTATCAGCATCAAGCCTAGTTTAGTTTCAATTGATTATTTTACACAATACTTTGTGCGCTGTGTATTATTATGCTTATTAGAGTATCGTGTGTTAACTTAGCAACATGCTAACATCTGAATCTAGTGGAAATCAATTGAGTTGAGTTGAGTCAATTGAAATCAGTTGAGTCACCTGTGTGAACCGCTATTTGAGTTACACATAGTTGCTGCCTATGTAGAGGTCAGGTTCTATGATAATTATCTTTTAGAGGCTGTTCGCACAGAATGCGTTTTTACATTCCACTGTGCTGCTTTTCATTTGTTTTTCTATGTGAACATGTGCTTGACAGATGTGTTTGACTGCTCTTTTGCAGCATTTAACATCAAAAAAAAAATTCCAAATAACATGCTTTTCAAAAACTTCTAAAAAACTTAGACATTATGTATTTTTCCACACATTAAAAGGAACAAAGACTGTTTTTTCTAAACATTCAACTTCCCTGCATTTTGTTTTTGTTTTTGCATTCCATTACTTTGTTTTCTATGGTTTTTCTATGTAAACACACACTAGATTGACATGATTGACCACTGAATTTGCGTCTTTTGCAGCATCTTGCCCACGTAAAGGTGCCCCCCCACCACCATTCCACTGCCCTGCATCTTATATTTTTAAATGCAAAAAAAGTGTTCTATGGCCCCTTACATTCAAGCCAGCTCACTAGGTTTTGTAACAAGGCTTTAGACTCCCTATATATGTCAATGTATTTCCACACACACATTTATTCTCACAGTGTCTTGCTGTGAGAGGTATGATTCCGCTAACACATGGTAAATGCAGACATCCATCTCTGGAGAAAAGAAGAGTGACACCCAATGAAAGCAGAGCAGTGCGTTTAATTTACACAAGTGCCAGCTATAGTCTGGATGTCTGGAGTCTGAATGATAAAATCTGTTTTATTGATTGTTTCTGTCTAATACATGATGTTACTCTCTGTACAGTCAAAAAATATATTAGGTGTAAAAAATTTTATCCACTTGATGCAATTTTAATACATCAAGAAAAAAATTGTGAACTAGTGTTCACATTTGCAAAGAGAAATACACATTTGTTCCTGCATCAGTTCCCTGAAGGGTCCCTTAATGTGCATTTCAGTGATACATTTATGTTTTTATTAAATCAGCAAAGCTTTAATGAAAGCACGTGTCCCACTGCTTCATAGGGAATGGAATGGACTTGCTTTAAATCAATACTCTACAATGTTCAATTATTAATCATCATATTCAATCATATTCAGCGCAGGAATCCCTCAAGTTTTTTCCCCTTCATATTTTCTCTCATTCTCAACAAAGCAACAAAGCAAACCAACATTATTATAATTCTGCAATGGTTTATATCATGGGAAAACTTTAATTTTAATTCAGAGCAAATTGTTTTATTTCCTTGTGACCGGATTTGTAGAAATGCCACTCCAGACAATTAATGTTTTTTTTTGTTTTTTTAAGAATTCCAAGAACATTAGCTGTAATCCTCTGCCGTCTTTCTTTTTTTTTGTCCTTGGACTTTAGTTTCTCTTTATGAGTAGTTCTGTTTGTTTTACCAGGATTGGCAATCTTCATCTGACAAACATTCAGATGTGCAGCTGTTGAGCTCTCTGCATAAGCACGGTTGATGTGCGTAACCTCTGAACCTTGACCTATGACACTGGAAGCAAGTCGTTTTTATGTTTGCTAATCACACAGAGGGCCACAGTGTCATTGGCTGGAGGGGATGGAAGCACTGTACCTGATGTGAAATACTGTTAACATATTTCATTTCCTGTCTGCCACGAGGCCTGATAAAAATGCAACAACCATCTTGCACAACCAACAGCCACAGATCACAACCCGCTCTAACTGGGCCTTTCCAGGTCTTAGGCTGGACGTCATTGTGAGGACCTTGGAAAATGGGCTCCGCTAATGTAAAAATGCCCATATTATTAAAAAAAAAAGAAAAAAATAACTACAGCAAACTATACATGGTATACCATACTATACAGCATACTACATACTTACTGTAGTAATGACACTAGGTACTTACCCCTAAACCTTAACTAAACCCATGTAGTTATCTTACACTACTCAGTACTGTTGTGGGTAAGTACACTGTAAGTACATTGAAAGTGCACATACTGTAAAATAAAGTGCAACCCCAAACTCTAATCCTAATTATCCTAACATGCTGTTAATAAATAATTAGTGTATAATTAAACTGTAACAAAAGCATCTAAAAATAAAGATAACCTTAACCTTATATAGTTATTATCAATAGTTTACTTTTTAACATATTGTTACTTCATGAATAATGTTTATGAATGGTAACACACATCATGAAATGAATAGTTATTTAACAAGAATGCCTTAAATTGATCAAAAGTGTAAAGGAAAAAAATGCAAAGTTCTGTCATGAAACTCTAGATGGCGCAGGCTAATAAGTCTTTTAACTCAACCTGATCGTAATCACATCATTATCTATAGGACACTGAGCATTGGTTCCTGCTGTATCAGTAGCCAATGAGCTTGCAAGCTCAAACTTCAAAAACATGAGTATGATTTGCTTAGCAGTGCGGCGCGCTGCAGAACCCTCCTTCTTCCCCAGCTCCACCTGTATAGATGTATGTATTAGCAGCAGTGAGTCCGTACTCGCTCTGCAGCAGCAATAAAAGCAGCAGCAGCATACCAGATCTATTCTACCAAGACCAAACATATCAGCATTGACATACCCATTGCCATGCCAAACACTCTGAGAGTTGTCATGACAGAAATGTATTTTAACTAAAGGCTTTTCTTTTGTACTTTCTATTTATCAAAGAAACCTCATGGTTTCAAAAAATATTAAGCAGCACAACTGTTTTCAGCTTTGATAATAACAGTGAAATGTGACTTGAGCACAAAATCAGCATATTAGAATGATTTATGAATATTTTAACAATGTTTTAAAATAGAAAACACATTTTGCTGTAAATTGTAAAAATATGCAATAATAATTAAAAAAATATATATTTAAAATAGTAAACGCAGCCTTTGAGACTTTGAACAATATATACACACACACAGTTTCTGTTGTGTAAAAGTCCTCCAGCTTTAGCTCAGTACTAAACATCCTCATGTTGGATGTTGTCATTTATTATGGTCCATCACTCCTACCCCCCAGCATGTCAGGCTCCTAGGCAACCTCTTCCACTGTTTTTTTTTTTTTTTTTTTTCTCTCTTTTTGCGTCTTAGACATCAACCTTTATTATCACATTTAATGCAGGCAGTGGCTCCCACTCGGCCGCACCCAGGTTTTATTCCCAGAGCCTATTATGCAGGATAAATAAGTGAGAAGCAATTTATTCTGTGCTGTGAAGGTTGAAAAGATGTGTATGATCAGCGATGGCCATTATCATACTCCTTGTCAGCATTATACCTGTAAACGCACCACTGAAGCAGCGAAGGAGCCGAAGGGTTGATAAAGCCATCAATAACTTCATTCAAGGGAACGTGCACGCCCCCCACAGTGCCTGTAGAGGAAGAGACGGCTGAGAGAGGTGTGGCGCGAATTGAGAGGGGAAGGTCATATGGGGTCGTGAAGCCATGAGTGAATACTGATGTCATCCACCCCCTCGGTTCACGAGTGGCCGTCTGTCACCTAATCAGAGCAACGTAGTCTGGCTACCAAACTGTCAACCTCTCGGCTTGTCCAAAAGAGACCAGCCCACCTCCATACTCATGTGCACACAGTGTATAGATGCACATGCGGGATTGGACGTCTGACAGCTCGTATAAGAAATTTACTGCTCTATCACTGCTATTTAATTCGTTTTTCCCACTATGATTAAATTGAAAAAGGGGGAGGTTTTATTGCTTGAGATGCTATTTAATGTACAGTGGACAGGAGGAGATTAAGAACAGCATTGTCGTGTAATGTTTCATTTTTTCCCCCTGAATCCAAAGCTGTTTATAATAAGGGACAAATGTCAGAATAAAATATATAAATTAATAAAAATAAGCTCATAAATGTGTGCATAAATATGATCAGTATTGCAAAAGCTGTACGCTACTTATTTCTTTACACATAATAAATGTGAATAAAGTGTAATATAATATTTGTTCCCACTTTATATTACAGTAGGTGTCGTTTACTAGTATGTACTTACTGAGTTGGGATGCAGTAAGGTTAGCAACAGGTATTTCTGGGTTCAAGGATGAGTTAAGGTATCAACACTGTAATAATATACATGTGATTACAGAAATTAATTACAGATGAAATTACATAAATATTGCATTTTTAAAAAACATATTTACAATGTAAAAACATGTATTATACAATAAGTGCGTTGTATCCAATCCTAATATTTAAATAGTTCCAAAAACTATTGAAATTGATGCTTCAATAATATCGCTTAATGATGGTCATTTCCTGAAATAACTTTTTTTTTTTTTAAATGTAAGACTGTAGCAATGCAGTTTCTTTTTTGTAACATTGTTTCTGGGTAATATGTAACATAGTTAAAAGAGACAAGTTACTAGTCTTGAATATCATGTTATTTGAGTTCAACTCGCACTCACCTTTCACAGAGGTGCAACGAAATATGACAAATGGAATGGATTGCTACCTAACTTGTACATGACCAACCTACTGTTATTTCTTGGGCATGTTTCACACGTGAAAGCAGTGTTCAAAGTAGCATGTATTTATTTTGCAGCCCACATTAATAATATTCGCTTGCTTGTTGAATGGATGGAATGCTGTAAGTATAGGATGGGTCTGCCATAAGTCACCTGGGAAGAAGTCTGTCGTTTTAAGTTATGACATTTCAAATAAAAATTCCAAGTAAAAACAATAAATTACAATAATGAAACGCACGCATGGATGAAAATGGATAATAGATAGGGTGAATTTTCATTTCACGCCGACACAAAACGAGGAGTTTCGAAAAATCAACAAATACCCTGGTCTCAGGTACCATTGTATTTCTGTAGTTCTTTTCGCTGTTTTTTTCGCAATGCCATTGATTGAAAGCCAATTGAATTTCTAGGATTTCGAACATTCTCTCAATTCTTCTCTCTCCTTTAATCTCCCCCAGTGTGTTTCCTTTTCTTTGTCTTCCACCGTGTGTTTGAGAAGATAGTTGTCCCCCCTCATTGAGATCCATTCTTGAGTAAATCCTGTGCGAGTTTAATGCACTCAGACATGCATGAGGCCTCAATGAGCCTCTATTATTAATGCCCAGTTGATCAGGGGAGTAAAAGGGGGTTTTGCTAAGGAGAAAAATATCTCATGTGGATGAAAAGACTCTTGGCTCTTCCATTTCTCAACGTATCATAAATTTTAAGGCTAAATTTCACAAGGATATCATATTATCCTGTTGTATCTAGTTAGAATTTATGTCTACTACAGAAAGACAGTATTTGACCCTGAAATAGATATGGATGGATGAGATATAATAACTGTCCAGTGACTTAGGGTATTCTAATTATCCAATTCAATCAATCATCTGATATCGTTTTAGCCAATCAGATATCACCACACCTTAACCTGGACTTCTAAATCATGATTGAAATTCACACCAATTTAAATAGGATTTTGTATCTACTATGCACATGAGTTTCAAAGAAGATTTGCATGGCTTAGGCCTCTAACAATGCCTGGATATTTGGTTCTGGATAATCTCAAGCTTTGCTGTTTAGAGTGAACAGAATGTAGAGGTTGGCACTGAGAGCTGTTTTACATAAACCCTAAGTACTAAACAGGCTCTGACTATGTCATCAATCCTGTCTTATAAACGTATAAAGGAAAAAGTATAGCCTAAATGAAGCACTAAATGAAGAGGTATCTCAGATAAAGCATTACTTTGAGAAGTATTGGTCTCTGCCATGAGGATGTTGATTGGGTCTCAATAAAAAAAGAAAGAAAAAAAAGTGTATTATATATCTGAACAATTAGATTTCCAGTCTTCAGTACAGTAGGTGTGCGTGTTTACATGGAGCATTGTATTGCGATTACCATTTAAAAGTCCAATCCGAATGAAAATGCTCAATGTAAACAACTCAGTCAGAATAAAAAAGCCTACCAATTGAAATTTTAATCGGTTTGAGAAGGGTGGGATAAACCTTTTCTAATAGGACATGTAAACACTTGATTGGATTAAAAATGGATAGCTGGAAAGTTTTGACGTAGAAATGGCGTAATGACGTATGATGCACGGAAAAAGCTAATGCTTTTGAAGATAATAAATGACTGTCGTGTCAATCTAAAAATCTCTTTCCACTCATCGTCTGTGAAGTGATGCAGGAAAACGTTGTCCCACAAGTGCTTGCTTTGGACTCTCATCTGCTGAGGATGGGTGTTTTTGACTGCTTTATTAATATAAGCATCATGGCACAAAGCTTTGTGTGCTCGTCTCCTAATTAGGACCTGTAATAACAGGGAATGTGAAGCTGATGTTGAGTTCATCGGTTTTGTTTAGGCGCCATATTAGGAGGACCACGCTGCCTTTCTGCTAATGAGTTTAAAGCAGTGTTTTGATTTTCTGTCATGATTGTGAAAAATGTCACCATTGTTGGTCATTCATGCTGCATTGAGAATTGCCATAGTAACTTACATTATAATTCAAGGAGGAAACTGGAGAATGTAATATGTTTGTTTCTTGTTGCCTTTTCTGCATGTAAAACACTAAAGGGAAGCAGGTTGAATTGGTTACAAGAAGACACCAGATAGCAAGTCTGTTAATAATGTCTAAAATAACCTAAATAATTGCTAAGTGTTTTTGAAAATTTGGCATTTTTTTGGTTTAATAATTAACTTTACTTTTGCACAGTTTACTCTCACAGTTTGTCAGCTTGTGACTTAGCAGAACTTGCACGCAGCTATTACAAAACTGTTACCGTGTGTGTGTAAAAAAAAAGTAAAAAAGTAGTATGTCGGTGTCTGTCTGCTGAATGTGATTACACACTGTCTCTGATCACCCTGTGTGGCCATGGGAAAGTGAATATTTATAATGACAACAATAAAACTTTAGTTAAATTTAAACATTTCCAAGGAAGAAAAGGATTGACTTTTTTTAGCTTGTTGAATACATATTTTTATTTGTACATTTCTAGTGTGACAGCTGAAGCAGCAGGGAGTGCCCAGTGCGTGACACTGTTTTAATGTTAACCAGATGACCTGTGAATGAAATATTGCAAAATTGCAGTGAAAACATTAAATTATCATGCAGTGCAATAGAATTGCTCTTGCCTGCAAACAATGCCATGAAGAATGTGAATTCATTTAAAACCAAAGAAGATGGCCACCTCAGAATACAATTCGGTGTGACATAGCTTCACATTCTCTATAGATAAATATGAAGTCTACTTTTTAAAATAAAGTAAAGGAGGATGGTTAGTATTCGACAGCAGTGGGGAACTCAATTTTGATCAATTTAATGCCCAACCCAACCCCCCCCCCCCCAAAAAAAAAAAAAAAAATTCTAACTGACCCCAAACTTTTCAACGGTAGTGCGCTTTAATGCAAATTCCCTATGGGAATGCATTTTGACTGAACAACTTGTCTGAACAGACCTCTATATGTCAGAAAGCTCTGCTGTTATCAGCCCTGCAATGTCAGACTTTAGTGCGACAGTTCATCCATACTAAAGCAGTGGTCTACTTCCATTAAATTCTTTAGCAGGAAGGTTATTTGATTGAATTTAGGTCTCATAAATGCCTATTCATGGCCGTGGCCCCCATTCAAATAATAATGATAATAATAATAATTAGTTACTGTTAATTACAAATTGCATGAATCTTTTCAGTGAGTGCCTGCCCTATAATTATACATGTAAATGAATGCTAAGATGATGGGACTGCAACAGAAGCCGTTTGCAGGGGAGAGGATGAGATGGACAAAATAATGATGGGGGAAGACTGATAGAGGGCAGCTTTAAGTCAACTGCTTTTATTTTTAGCTCTCAATCACTGTCTACCTTCTGATAATGTGTAATAATGGCAATGAGAACAGCCATGAGATTGTTTGTGTTTCTATTGAATGTTTTCGATCAAAGTCAGTGTAGGGGTTACCTAACCCAGCATGAGTTCTGCTCTAGCTGGGGCAATGCATTTCTTTTGAGATGCCTGTGGTTATGCTGTGTTTGGCCTTTGGTCATCCTTGGTTTCTGTCCTATAATGATGCATTACTTCCACCGCTGTAGGCACACACAAACACACAGTCTCTTGACGCATGCTTCCAAGGTCTTTGCAGCTTTCACCCTGTATTCTGTCCTTCCACCCAGGTTTTTATAGCTTTCAATTAAAAAAAAAACAAAAAAGTAGATATGTATATCCATAAGTAAGTGACTGGCCTGTATTATACAATATCTGGCTTTTATGCTTATGTTCGTCAATCTGTGTGTGCTGGGAGGATGGGGTTGTTGAGGTACGTAGTAGGAAGACAGGAAGGGTTCGATTATTGCTTTTGCAAATGTATTCAGAAATAAATGTGAAATATATATATATATATATATATATATATATATATATATATATATATATATATATATATATATATATAAAAAGAAGAGTAGAAGATTACTCTTCTTAAAGTTGTTATATCTTTACATCAAAATGAAATCAAGTATCCACTGGTATACCTCACGGTTCGCTACCTGATCTCTTTTTCTTCTTAAATTGTACAATGTCCCTGTGACCTATCATCCAGTTGCATTAAGGTGCAGGTGCGGTTTCATGCCACTGCTGAGCATAAAAAGCACAAGGATCTAAGCATGCCTGTTAGACATCTTGAAACACCATCTGGAACTTAATCTAGTGATTATGAGCAAAATGAATGTACTTCAACTAACCTGCATGTCTTGTGACCATTAGGCAACACCAGAGAACAATGAACATAAATATGTTAACGTTTACTCTTCACATGTATGAGATGCAACCAAAAGGTTTAAAACATTTTGTGTATATCATTTTAATAGTAATATAATTTAATATAATTTAATACAAATATTTAATGTTTGTTCAAGGTACAGATTTCTGAGAGTTTAGCAAGACAGATAGAACATTATATATAGGAATGACCATTTAAACATTAACACGCACAAACACACACACACATTGCTTCACATTTCCTAAAGATATTTTTCAAGTTTGGCAGCTGACCGAGCAGAAAGATGTAATCTCCTCTAAACAAATGAGAAAGATGTGATGATATTACTAGCCTGGATAATCAACAGCTGGCTCATTCCTCTATCTCTCATTCTCCAGTGTTTTCAGAGGGGTAGGGGAATGGTATTCAGATAGATGTTAATGTATCAATGCATTTAAATCATCTGACAAGATCATCGTCTAGACATCCACATAATCTGGCAACAGCACTTTTATCCAAGTCATACACATACACCCCTATATGGCCCTGGTTATGAGCATATGCACACACATACTGAATCATTCAATAGTTTTTTGACGTTGGGTAGGAATATCATCTAACCACAAATAGCTATATGTATACGCATAATACATGCATTGTCATGTCAGAACAAACAGAATGCTTCAATTCAGTATATAAATATTGATTCACCATTCTTCAACATTGTTTTAGCATAGGGGGAAAAATGAAAGTGCCAATCCCATGTGACACTGAATATTTCTTTTGCATGATACTGATGGATGCACCTCATTGATTCCAATTACAAAACCTTTAAGGCTAAATAAGGACGCCCTCAATCATCTTTACCCTCCTGCAAATAAAAGCATTAAAATTCCTCCTTCATTTTATCCAGTGTCTATATTACCACATCTGACCAATCCATCAGGCTCTGTTTGGTATCTGAAGCCATTAGCTTCTGCATGCTAAATTGAAAGGCCACTTCCTCAGCTTTGCATCATCGTTTGATTAACATTGCTAATGGAGGGATACCTCACTGGAGTGGTGGCGGCTGATGCATCTATGCCAAGTGGCGTGGTTAAGAGGTGACAGCAAATAAATTGGACTCCACTGAGATAACCATTTCTGAAAGCCAGTCTCATTTGATGACAGCCATTAGCCTTGGTGTGCCAAATTGATCAAGTTGTCACCAAAGGGTGAACTAGCCAACTTATTAATCAGCATGAGGCTTTTGGTAATTTCATGTTTCCTCCATGCTGATGAACTGGTAGGATTTCAGACTAACTCTTTGTGCTAACAAGTGTGTGTCATGCAATCTTACGTCACAAAATGCTGTTTGTTGGCTACTACAAACTTAGGCCTGAAACATAATGTATTTGAAAACTGTATTTTGACTTTACATTACAGCTTTACATCTAAATCACACCAATTCTCCAGGGGCGTAACTCAGGGTTCGGTGCTTGACCCTTTCTTTTTCCTAATTTACACAATATCACTGTGATCTGTCGTCCGAGTGCATTAAGTTCCCTACCACTGCTAAGCAGTCAACACACAAAGAACTTCAGCATGCCTAGTAGACATCTCAGTCTGGATGAAGGCACACCATCTGGAACTCCATCTAGTGAATATGAGCTAAATTAATAAATGTATATGTGCATGTATTTTAAGCAATGTGTGTGAACTAGCCAACTTACTAACTGTTGATAACTCCTACATGACATTTGACCTGAACGTGAAAATAAGCCTAACATTGATCTCATTGGTAATCAAAGAGATTCGTATTACTAACAGGCAAACATTTTTTATGTTGGCATAGATGCTGAAACATACATAATTAACATATTGACATGGACAATTTTACATATTTACAGATGCATAAATGTTTGCAAATCCATTCATCCATTTCATTCTGTTCTTTCTGACCACTGATGCTGTATTCAACTGGTTTCGAAGGATTCCATCACTTTACCTGGACCTGAACTTTAAAGAGTTAAAATGAATGTAAAACCTGTCATCAATTTAGTCAGGAATAATTGACAACGGAGTTATTAGAAGTAAAAAAAACCCATAATTTACACCCGAGGTGGTAGTGCGGTCACAGGGATTCAGTAGCCTGGTAGTTTAATCATTACTTAATCAATTTATTTTTATTTTGTTTGACATGGGACAGCTATGACTAATATAGACAAATACCAATATCCCTTCTGTGCTGTTTGGATCATTTTGTCGTGTTAAAACCTAAAAAAAAACAAAAAAAAACCTTGAAACTTAAGTTTGGTCAAAATGCCTTCAGTGTCTCCACAACATTCCAAATAAATTAGAAAAATTTTTATATGCACGGAATATCAATTTTGTTGTACAAACAAATTGAGTTCGGGGTCACATTTGACATTCATATGAATTCTTATGCGATCTGGAACTGCACTCTGACACATTTCTTAACACTGCTACAGATGAAATTGAACTTGCATAGCTAAAACTGTCAATGTTTACGAGCGTAGAATATGTTTTGAAAAAAGAAAAACAAGACAGACTGAGCTAAGACATCATAGTTGTCCAAAGTATTCTTCCTTTCAGTCGCTCTTGGTGGGCACTTATCTACTCTAAAAGCTAATCTCTGAATAGAAGAGTGAACACCAATCTTGATAGTGCAGTGGGGCAGACTGATAAGAATGCAGACCGCCTTACAGAACTCTTACTAAAGTATAACGAGTGTAAGGTCAGAAAGGAGAGACTGAACCCTGTGCATAAAAGAGAGAGTGCTCTGCTGTAGTTTCCTTGTAACTTTCCTCTAAAGTGCTGGGAACCGTAAATGGGTGTCACTGTAATGCCAGGGCTCTGTAAAAAAGCAAGGATCCTTGTCTGCAGAGCTCAGTGTCTCAGGTGCTCTCGGGTGACATTGGGTCTCACTGACTGCATGTTAACACAGCCTGTCCCAGGGTCCTCAGGGAGGGCCTGTCTCCATGTCAGCTTTATCTTGCTTCCTTTGCCCTTGCATGCAAATCCCCTGCAGTGTCATGCCTGATAAACAGTAATCCCATGAGTCTTGCATTTTTATACAAATTTACCTTTTCGCAAATCTTATTTGCAGCATGTGTACCTCTTTTTGTATGCCTGTTTTTCTTTTTCTTCTGTAATATTTTTAGGGCATATCTACACTAATTTAAAACATACCATGGTATTGCATGTTTGTTATAGACGTGGTACCATGTTGATGTCGTCAGTTTTTGACGTGTGCCATATTAATCGAATACTTCACCTAAATATGAGAATTATGTTTTATTCAACAATATCAAATTGATAATCTAACTAAAACAGATTAAATGTTTTATTTGTTTACCTACATGTCTTGTGACCATTAGCCAACACCAGAGAACAATGAACATAAGCACGTGTTTATTGAAATGTTTTGAAATATTGACTAAGGTCAAAGGGGATTGGCTGACAAAAAATGTGTGAAAGCAATTTGAAAATGCAAATTCACGCTCTGAAGGTAGGTTGCACTTGTGGAACAACAGCGATATTGTATTTCATTGCGCATGTGTTTATTGCAGTGTTTTGAAATAACTATAAGGTCAAATAAGATTGGCTGACCAAATATATGTAAATCCCTGAGTTATATGGACCAATTTAATGAAATTTTATGCTGCTTTTGCTTCCTTTTTCGATGTTTGAAAGCTCCAGTCCTCATTCATTGTAGTGGTATGGAAAAGAGCTACTGTTTTTTAGTTAGCGTTCTAGGGAAGAAAGACAGTCATACTGATTGACATGGGGGTAAATATAAATGATGACAGAATTTTGTGTGAAAAATTGATTTGAAAAATTTTACATTTTAAGTAGCATGTAAATACCGGTATGTATATATACCATCTCATCTATGTATCGTACTTCCGTAGTACAGTAGGTATACTTTTTCGGTGTGTATTATTTTCTCATCCCCTCTTTTCACACTTCACCCCCCCACCCCCCCCACCCCCCACCCCCCTCCCATACCATGTGATCTCCACACTCCTGACAAGGTCTGTCGGTTTTGGAGGAGGAGCCGGCGACCTTTGCTTAACTAACGACTCCTTCATCATGGCTCTGTTCGCCACCAGCACAGGCCTCCCTTTTATTGCTCTTTATTTCAAATTAAAGCAGCGGCAGCAGTCATCCATCATGGCCAGGCCTGACCTTTATCAAAGGAGATGACTGGGCTCATATGCGCACACACACAGCATAGAGCGACAGGGGTGCATTCTCGCAGCGGTGGTCCCAAAAAACTAGACACTTGAGTATTCTAGAGATGCATCGATCATGATTGTTAATTACGATTACAATTTTTTAACAAGCAAATTGTCCGATTCCTATACCAGTTGCCGATTTTTTTTCTTTTAAAATTATTAGTTGCTTAAACAACAAATATCTGTAGACATTTCAAATTACAGGCAACTACTGAATTTAATCACGAACCAAACAATGATGCTACACACATAGCAGTTGTTGTTTATTCAAATTAGATTGCATAATGTCAAGATTTAAAGCAAAGAATTGTCTGACTATAAATTTGAAAAAATTATGCTTCATAAGACACCTGAACAAAACAAAAACAGAAGACAGACTACATGAAAATGCAAATTCATTCTCTGACAGTAGGTGGCGCTTATGGAACAGCAGCGATTATAGCGTTTCCCTGGTTACTGCTGTATGCAAACCAGAGCTGCGCTTATAAACAGGCATTATATGGAGATAAGAGGAAAAGATAATACCATTGAAACTTTTATGAAGACAGTCAAATGCCTTAAGAGGTTGAATAGGCAACGCCGGTCCTGGAGTGCTGCTGTCCTGCAGAGTTTAGCTCCAACCCTTAGAAAACTTGCCTGCCTGTAGCCTTAGTAATTCTGAAGACATTGATCAGTTTGTTCAGGTGAGTTTGATTAGGATTGGAGCTGAACTCTGCAGGACAGCGGCTCTCCGGGACTGACCTATCCCTGCTTCAGAGATGCATTCATATAAACCCCCATACCCAATTCAATATTTATATTTTTCTTCCAATATTTCAGGCATTGTGAACAGTGAGCTTGCTGTGTCTAGTTTATTCTCTGCTGGCGTGTCTCTATTCTCCTCTTTACGTGCCATCTTCAGCATGTCCTGTCTCTGGCCTTGTTAACATCCTATTTACAGACTTCATAATATTTCCACACAAATTACGTTTTCGGATTGCAATGCAGTTTGTGTGTAAATCAGGAATAGTGATTGGTCAAAATAAAACGAAAAACCAATTTATGGCCGGTCGTCGACCGGTGTGTCTATAGAGTATTAAAACAATGTAAAAATGTATCAAGCCTTAAAGTGCCCCAATTTCAAAGGTTCCTAATTTAGATTTGGAGGCCTCCTACAATAGGTTTACATGTAACCAAGGTCAAAACACTTTAATTTTCTCATAATATACATTGCAGCATCACCTGTTTTCTTATAGTGTCTGAAACTGTTCGATAAAGGATTATGACTCTATAAAACCCTCCATTCTGAGAGCCTGCTCTGCTCTGATTGGTCAGATTGACCAGTCTGTTACAGACTGTTACAGAGCGTGTCAGAAACTAAACGTTCATTACCATATCTGAATTTCAGCTCTGGATCTTCCTTGTAGACACATGGATACGAACAGTAACGATGGCGTCGCATTTACCATATCAATTCAAGCTCAAGTCCTCAAGTCATTCCTTGTAAGTGTATGCAAATAGACAACAAAGCTTTTCCAGGCCTCAGCTAGAACTACAGTGTTTGAGGGCGGGTCAAAGTAGACCTTCCAAAGTTCAGAATCAGTACTTTCATTTGGGTGACAATTGCACTGTGATCTTTGAAACTTTGCAGAAGCTTTACATTCACAAAGCTATAAATACTGGCCATTACTGGCCATTAATTTGCCTACAGAGTTTGTAGTAATGGCTTCTGCCAGCAGAAACATCAGTATGCTAACTTTCCTAACTCCAGTTTGCTCATGACTTTCAGATTCTTTGTAGAACCATCCATTCTTTTTCATGTCTAAATCTCCAGTGTCAAAGTGAATTACGTAAATTATTTGCAATATGTACATCCTTCTAATTCACTCTTCACTTTATTGCTAGCCATTACATATTCTGCAATATGCTGTTTTTAAATGAATGCTTTCATTGCCGTCCTGTCCTTGAAAAGCCTAGCATTGCAAAAAGCACTTTAAGAAGAATACTTTCACCATGATACCTTTTATGCAAATTGCACAGCAGAGAATAGGGAAAGTATATTGGCCATTTGAAAGCAGAGGTGTCACATGAAGAGGTTTTGTGTGTGTGGATAATTGCAGATGTAACAATGTTCAAAAGCACTAAAAGAGGCTCAGCACTCAGCACTGAGTTACTATAAAACATATAATACAGACAATTATCATCAGACTGCACTGTGTAGCAAATTTGCTATGCAACTGAACAGTAATTTTCTATGGTAATGATGATTTAAAAGTTGGGGTAAATAGACAGGGAACCACTTGACAAATTTAGCAAGATTGCTCTGGAAAATTCTTTTTGACTTGCTTCCGAATAACAGCTTCTGATATAGTGGTATTTGCCAGAAGTCCATGATTCATTGATGTGTGGAAGTTTTTAAAAGTATTAGTATTTATGTTGATATGTGCAATATTGGTCTTGATTGTACTTGGCATGTCAATGCGATAATGTCTGACAATCATATTGCAACCAGTCTACAGATGTGGTGTGTGATCCGAAAAGTCATAGAAATAAATTCTCACAGGCCTTGAAATACATGACATTGTGACAGAAATTTAATTTATCGGCTGAACTATTCCTTCAGTCTTTTTGTTCATCAGGATGATATGTGTGAGTGATGAGGAAGCTCTCTCAGAAGAAATACATGATGGCATGACAGGCTCATCTGCTAGACATGAGTACTTCAGTGCACCCCAAAAACGTCTGAGCTCAAAAGAATGGCAATGGCCCTCACAACATCATCTGTATAGATGTAACAAGCAGGTCTGTATGTTTACACCCTAAATCCTGAATGTCAAGAAACCATAAAAAAAGTTCTAAATCAGGACAATAATTTCCTTTTCCAGTTAATTTTGTAGTTTATAGCCCATTTCCACATAAAATGTCTTGGAATTGGAGCCTATCACAATTTGCTTGCTGTTTATAACCTCACTGCTCAGTGAGCGTCTCGGTTTTTAGGATAGTAAAAGCAGTAGATGGAAGGCTGTGAATAACGAAAATAGTCATTTTTACAGAAGTTCAATATTGAATTCATGTTTTATTATTCCCTGGTGTGTCTTAATAATGATGAGGTTAATGAGGCAGATGCACTGAGCCAATTCACTTCCAGAAGTGATGCCATTCTCTCTCTCTCTCTCTCTCTCTCTCTCTCTCTCTCTCTCTCTCTCTCTCTACTTCATCTTGGTTGGTACACTCAGTGGCCACTTTATGATGGACATCTGTCCAGCTGCTTGTTAATGCAAATATCTAATCAGCCAATCCTATAGCAGCAACTCATAAGAGGCTGTGAGGTTCAGTTGTTCTCCAAAACACAAGAATGAGGAACAAAAAATCTGTTTTAAGTGACTGACTGTAAATTTCTGCTGCAATATTCAGACTATGTTTTAAAGCATGCATTTTCAAATGAAGGAAGACCTTGTGACTTGTTCAGATAGCATCATTTTTTGAGTTTCTATTGATTAAAGCAATCGTCTTTATTGTATGAAAAAAATTGAAGGCAGCCAGGTAACTTTAATTTAAGACTCTTTTTTTAGTAAGTATTCTCTGTAAAATAATTTTTCAACCCTTTTTAAATGTTTTACAAGTTTGGGGCTGGTAAGATTTTTGTTTGTGTTTGTCTGTCTCTGTGCATTTATTGTAAAACCAGTATTAATATATTTTAAAATGTAATTTACTCCTGCAAAGCTGAATTTTCAGCAGCCATTACTGCAGTCTTCATTGCCACATGGTCCTTCAGAAATCTTCAATAAATATTTTTTATGCTGCTTAATATTTTTGTGGAAATGTAATGCTTTTTTTCCAGGATTCTTTGAAAGTTAAAAAGAACAGCATTTATTTAAGATCAGTTTTGATCAATTTAATGCATCATTGCAGAACTCCAACTAACCTCAAAGCTTATTGGTTCTTGCCTGTCACATGACCAAATGGCTTGAAGTTTGAGGCCTAAATATTCTTTCATTGATCAATGATTTGACTTGATTTGAGAATAAGGAGTTAAAGTTCTGTTTGCCCTATATTTTATTTTCTTTAATCTTATTTAACCACAGAAGAAAAAACACGAGAGTAAGTATTGTAAAGGATGACAGAACTACCACTTTTAGACCTTGAAACAGATGCTCGTCCAAACTGTCCTGCCTAATTTATTATGTTGTTGTCCTTCAAAATGATGTATTTTACCGTATAGTACTGCATTGAAAAAGAATGCCATACAGAAGCAACATCTTTTCTCCTGTCTGCAAAAATTCAAGCAGATAAAGGCAGATAACTATCACTCCGTTTCATCAGGATGGACATGCTTTGCATGGTATGTGTGAGATTACTCCTGAATCCATGACCACAGGACAGTTATGATAGAGGCTCTATCTCTGATCCAGCAGAAACTTTCACACTGTTACTGATGCAGGGCTGGATATCTCTGCTGCGGTCATGAGTGATGTCAAAGGATAGTTTTGGCATAGGTTATTTCCATCTGACAAAATGTGAAGCAGATGTTTTTCATATGAAAGGCCAGAGAGATAAAATAGTTTTGTTCGTTAAAAATTGTGACTGTTTATTTAGCAAATGTTTCATTTCTGCTAAGACTAAGAATAACAATGCAGATTTTCCGATAGGGATGAACAATCCCAAAGCTGATTCT
Organism: Opsariichthys bidens; assembly: GCA_037194245.1. Classification (NCBI taxonomy): domain Eukaryota; kingdom Metazoa; phylum Chordata; class Actinopteri; order Cypriniformes; family Xenocyprididae; genus Opsariichthys; species Opsariichthys bidens. The sequence goes on along the minus strand of CM074286.1, from coordinate 8,169,866 downwards.
TAAAATCGCAATATCTATAGTTTGGGATGAATTGGAATCAGGAAAGCTATTAAAAATAATAGTATAAGAATATAAAGAATAAATGTAAAATGAAATAAAGAATGTGAATGTATTGTTGTTATTATTATGTGTTTATAACAAATTCTATTATTACTCTCTGGAACGGTTGCAATTGAAGTGTGGAAATTAATTTGAACACATTTCATTAGTGATATTTGATGATGCCTCTAAGCAAAATCTTATTTTGATTTTGACCTGATTAACATTTTATCATAGCTTTGTAAATCTGACCACACCTGGGTCAGGTAATTTACACCGTAATTCATCATTTAGATTCAATCTTTTAGATCTCATTTATTTTCACGTCAAGCGAATTTTGGCAAGAATTCATTCGGTTGGAAAATACGAGCAAGCAGAAATCTCCATCTGTACCGATGCTACCCGTGAGATTCATATGACAGCAAGTTGGAGAAAAAATGGGCACACTGCCAATTAATTATTTCTTTATGAACTTTACCTTTAAAGCAATCTGTCCCTTTTTAATAACAGGAAAGTTCCTTTTGGACCCAATCATTCATAAAAGAGATACAGTAAAAAAAAAAAAAAAAAAAATAAGGAATCAGGACAAAAAATTAATTTAGACATTTATGTCTGGAGGAGACATATTGTTTCTGTCATTCCATTTGAACTAATTAAGTCATTTGTTCTCTGGTCTAATTGTCTGGGCTGCTTGGAAATTTTCATCTTTATATGATATGAGTTTTATATCTGCACAGATAATGGTACAATTTTTGGGGGTATTCAAACATTAATTCCCCTTGGCATGCCGCGTTTACTCAAAGCACCATAATTAATCGGTTTTGTTTTTATTCACCTCAGATTGAATAGAGACATCAGTGTCTGCCGCTTCTCTTGTTGTGTTTACATGGCAGCACTGCTCCAGACAGGCTCCAGCTATTGTTTCCCTGTCCCGTGTTCTCCACAGCGATATGCTCATCCAAATTCTTATTACTATTATCTCGCCTCCACAGCCGAGCGAGCCCAACTTTTTTTTTCTCCTTGAGGGGTGCAGCATAATTTGTTTGGAGGATATTTAACAAGAAGAAGAGCCACTCATGCACATACTATATCTGATCTGGCTCTTGGCCGGAAAGTTGATACACTCTCGCTCAGGGAAAAGCCGAAACGAGTTCAGTGCTTTATTCTTTCGCCTATCCTGACTTCTTCACTCATCCTGTCAGGCCTAAATAACCTTCTCTATTTCATTTTACTGACCTTGGTTTTGCGGTAGAAATAACTGAGGTGTATTATGGGTTCTGCGTGGCCATTATGAGTGTTGTAGAGGAAGCTGAGCTCTTCTGTGCCCCGTTTGACAGACAGCTTTATGATTTGAGCATAAACTAACCCCTTCCATTCCTCACGTTCTCGCTAGTTTACAGCGAGTAGCTTTCAGTGGGAGTAAATTGAGCTTCACTGAAAAATGAAAGAGCTGAGCAATCCTGCTTACATTCACATAAATACTCAGAAAAAAAGTTCATTTGTTTTTCATATTGGATTTGATTAGTAAATTTCATATATTTACTTAGTATCCAGGTATTTTCAGTAGGTGGGTTTCCTGGGAATCAAACCCATGGCCTTGGGATTGTTTGGGTGATGCTTTATCAATTAAGCTATTAGGCCTAAAAGTGCAATTTTAGGGTAGTATGATTAGATTTGAAATACAAAGCACAATTGTCACAAGATTAATATGAAGTCTCTTCATTTTTCTGAACAGTGGCTGTGGTCATGTTCGTCTTAGCTTGATGGTTGTTCCATTATGATGAGTTTAATGTTATTGTTGACGACATGCCAACAAATGCACATCAAATGGAATACAAATTAATGCTGTTATTTTCTCTGCATACTAATACACCAAAACCATAATGATTCACTCAAAGATGAAAATTCTGCCATCAAGTGAATGGAAATTGTGGCCTTCAAACTCCAAAAATTACAACAACAAAAAAAAAAAACTCCACAAGGGGCCATTTACACAGAAAGCTTGCATGCAAAAATGAGAGACGCTGTGGTCAAAGACGTCCATCTAGCAGTCATTCTCAACCCTCTTCCTGGAGCCAACAGTTTGACAGTTTTTTTATTTATTTGAGAACGGCTCATTTGGGTCTGAGTCAAGACTGAGACCAGAACAGGGCCAAGGCCACATGCTCGTGAGTCTATGATACAAAATGATGAAAATGTGGTCTTGTATTTGGTCTCGGATCCATGTCCAAGACCATATTTTCATGGTCTTGGTCTTGTCATGGACTTGGGAGCATGTGGACTTGGCCTTGACAGACACTTATCTCAGTCTTGACTCAAACTCAACTTCCCTCTGGTCTCTGTCTTGACTCCAGCTCAAACAGTTCATTTTGTCTCCCTAATCAAATACACCTGGTTGAGGTCATCAGCTCATTATTAAAGACCTGAATTGGGTGTCTCAGACAAAGGAGACATTCAAAATGAGTGGTTTTGGGGAGGCGCCAAGAACAGGGTTGAGAAACAATGATCTACCACATGTTCAAACGTAAAAAAAAACAGCAACATAAAAATGTAGCTCAAAAAGTTCCTGTGAAGCTCGAACAGTGGAGCAAGTCAGAGCAGTTTGTGTAGAAGAAATAAAATAAATATGGGTTTGGAACAACATGAAGGTAAGTTCGCTTTTGGGTGAACTGTTCCCTTAAGATGGCAAGCCAATGAAAGATGAAGTGCTTGACTAAAGAAAAAAAAAAATTGATTCACTCCCACATTTTGGTCTCATTTTTCCGTGGCTACGTGGAAAGCCATGTTACCTGTAGCGCTGTGTGGGTGTTAGCAGCTAGTAACGAGTGGTTGTCTTCTGTGTGATTGCTGTTAAAATGTTGTTTGTGCTCGCAGCAATTGGTTCACAGCTGCTGCGCTCGGTGTGTTAATTCTGTCCCTGCCCCAGCCCACAGAGGGCCAACATTCAGGCAAGCAGTGCTTTCAGTAATTGGGCTGGGATTCTACAGCCCCCACTTTGGGGCATTGAGTTGGTGTTTATGCTAATGGCTTTGGCAATTAGCCTCGGGATGCACACTATAGAGGTAACATAAAGGATCTGGAACAGAAGCAACGGGTGGGATAGATGACTCTTTTTCTTTATTACCAGGAAATTTATATTTGATGTAACTAGGCTAAATGGTAAACACATCAACGGTAAATTCAAGTAAACAGATCCGGTAAGGCAAAGACATCCAGCTGTCAGTTAATAGATATGCTCCAAAATATCAAAGAAAAAGAAATTTGGGAACACTCTTGCTTCTGCCAATACAAAAATCTTTGTCTTAGTCTTGCATTTAAAGCCAAAGCTTTTGATGCTTTTAGTCAAATCAGCTTTTACCTTGTTTCTCTCTCTCTCTCTCTCTCTCTCTCTCTCTCTCTCTCTCTCTCTCTCTCTCGCGCACGCTCATTCTCCCTTAATGCATCCACACACTACTAGATAATCGGGCCGATTTTGAGGTCAATTCTTCCCTTCCGACAATCCTGGGTAAAGTACCTTGATGGATCTACAGTACTTATGTGTTAAGAGTAATTGAATCTGTTTGGAAAAACTCTGGGCCACACCGATCTCAAATCGTAAATACCCAATGTGCGTATGTTAAATGTTTACGATCAGAAATCCTGTTGTGTGGCGGGATCGTGGAACGTAACAATAACCAATCAGAAAACGAGCTGACAGAAATGAAAGAATGAGACGACTTCATCCAAACCTTTTTCTTTTTTTTCCGCAAATTTTCTGTAAAAAGCAGTCCAAACAATGATATCTCCATTTCCAATATAATATCCATCTCCATCACCATGTTTGTTTACCACCAGATTTTGCGAGATTTCCTGTGTTTACTGTCGGGACTCTAGCTGTTAATGGAGTCTGTTAGTGTGTGGTGTGCTGTCTTGGTCACATTGCGACACTCCACACACTATAGGAACAAAACACTTAAATGTATGATTTTTATCATTATGTTTATGGTCTCTCACATTTTGAAAATCTGATCAAATTTTAAAAATGTTTTAGTCTAGGCCAGCCTTTACAGCACACATATACTACCATTCAAATATTTGGATTTTTTTTTTTTTTTTAATAATTTTATTTAGGAAGGATCATGTGACAGGGAAAACTTTGCCATCACAGGAATAAATAAAATTTTATATGGATTCAAATAGGAAAAAGTTATTCCAAATTGTAATATTTCACTAAATTACTGTTTTAGAGTATTTTTGTACATTCTTGGTGAGCTAAGAGACTTCTTTCGAAAACAAAAAGTCTTACCAACCCCAAACAGTATTTAAACGGTATACATTGCCAAGATATCTATTCAATGTTTTTCCTGAAAGATGCCGTTATTATAGTTTCACTTACCAAATGAAACTCTTTCAAACTTGTCTCGGCAACGCACATGTGCTTGCTGCGTGAAGTCGCTGTTTACACTTTGGATATTGTAGCTATACTTATGCAAATATAAAGAAGCACATGATTACCTACAATGACTAGAGTTATTTTTAGGATTAATTGCAAGATTAATTTTGCTTGCACCACTGGATCAATCCTTGTATGGAACACCGTAGATTACGAGCTAATTTGAATTAATGATCAAGCTGTGCCTAAAAGGTTTTTGAAAGCAAATATGTAATTCAGTACCATGCAATTTGGTTCACTGCAGTGCCAGAAATTTTAAAAAGGCATTATTTACGCCCAAGAATTGGGTTTTGGGGGCACTTATTTCCTTTACAATGACAATATACGGTAAAACCACAGCATAGGGACACATTTCAGGGACTTTCTACTTGCACAGTTTAATAAAACAACAGCTGATCTTGTTTATTGATCTCTCACAGTATACCAAAGGCCTGCATAGCAATGATCATTTGGTATGCTAATAATGTGCGTAATCAGCATAGAAGGACAGATTGGATTCCCAAAAGGCGTTATCAGTGTTCATGAAAAGCTTTTTCGACACTTACCTTTTTTTTTTGGCATAAAGTGAGGAAAACTTACAGCTGCTCAGCTGTCATCCAGTGTCATGTTATTATTTTCCTCTTCTCTTGAATGACATGTTTAATTCCGGGGATAAAACTTTACAAAAAGCAGGATTATGGGGTCAATAATCTCTAAGGTGTATGTGTGTCATTCTGTCACTCTCAGGCAAGCCGTCTCTAGAGACATAGGCCCGAGGCTTGCTGGCAGGGGAAGACCATTGACCAGCTGCAGTCTGGACAAAAAAAAGAGTACGGCTCTTGACGATGATAATTGGAAAGTGTTCATGCATTGTTGACATTTAAATATTTGTGAAGGTCTCCAAGTAATCCGCACAAGGCATTCACTCAGAGTACTGCAATCAGATGTGACATTCATATTTGTTACACAATAAAACTGCTCTTGGAAATACCAGGATTTCCCTATAGTCAGATAGTTAAATCATGCTGACTATTGAACATTTTCATAAATTTTCTAAATGATGCATAATCAATATGGATTATTTTGTTGCCAAAGCGCAAAGGAAACATTGCTGGAGTGACTTTTTTCCATTCCCTCTGGTCACAAGATGAGTGAGAGCCAATGGCATTTAACGTCATTGACGTCAAACCTTGACCAGCCTCTGGCATTTTCATTATTTAAGCTTGTGTGCTTCAGTTCAATGGCAGAGGGGAAGATTTTTGTGTAATAATAACTTACATTTTGCTCTGTCCACTTTAAACTAGTGTTTGGCTTAATGCACAAGTAGAATGAACAATTGTCACCTTAACCCTAAAGGTTCATCCATGTTGAATATGCCATCACAGTGACGTTTTCTCTGACATTTGAAAGCATTTATGGAACATGTAGGCGGATATTCTGGTCCCTGATGTAAGTATTATATGTAGCATAAACCCAGTGCACTTATAGCTGCATGTTATTGGATGAAGGTAACTATGCTTTTCTCAGGCAGTTGTACAAGTTGCCCAAGCATGTTCCTTGTCATTTTAATGAATTATATTCTCTGCAATTTTGGTAAATGATGCTCTTCATATCTAGGTCACTGTGTTAACAATACCTAGTTCCTGAACCTATCCATTAGTTTTTTTTTTAGTGTCTTTGAGTGATAAATAAGAGCCTGTCAGGAAGTGTAAGTTGGAACATGATTATTGAGCCTCATGTATTGTCATCGTCAACTATAGAGGAGCTCAGAAACATTGAATATTTAGAGGTGTAAATGGTCTCCTAGATGCTGTGATTTGTGTTTGATCAATGTAAAATGATCTGTATTCCTTATTCTCTGCTGTAAATAAATTATTAGTTCAGTCTAAAAACATTAACAACATTTGTACGGTTGTTTGTGCTGCTAAAGAGATATCACAAAAAATGATTTGTGGGTTGGAAAGTGATATTGAGTGATTAATACTGTTTTTAACTGAAAATACTCATTGTTGAGATACATTGTCATTACAGTACCAAAAAAAAAAAAAGCAAGAGAGTGAAAAACAAGTTCATTTTGTACCAAGCATGCTCTTGTAGGCCAGGTTTTTACCAGAAATGCTGCCCACAAATAATACTTCTCAAATACTGGAATGCATCATCTTAAATAACACAGGGTTTGAGTTTCAGGCACATAAAGTGCCGTCTGAAGGGGGATTTGGTCTCATTCTTTCCCCTGAAACTTAACCGCAACATCTAACACTATGATTAGCATTCACACCTGAGCTTCCCTGCAAATGCACAGAAATAGTTGTATCATGAGTCAAAATATTCCGGAGCAGGTGTTTAGTGTACAGAACAATGGTTACAGAATAACCAGCTCTGTGAGAGCAGTCAACAATTGCCTTTTGAATGTACATAAAAAAGCATTGAATATTGGGGCTGGTTTCATACAGGTATTAGATTAAGCCAGGATTGGGCCTTAATTTAATTAGGACGTTTAAGTAACTTTCATAAACATGCCTTAGAAAAAAACATTACTGATCTTGAGACAAAACAATGGTACTGACATATTTTAAAATATGTCAGTACAAGTTGCTTTCAGTTAAGAAAGCTCATGCATTTTAGTCTAGGACTAGGCCAATTCTTAATCTCAATTGGAAATGCACACGTTGATGTCAGTGTATTTCAGATTAGTATATGTCATTGTATCTCCAATTTTATAACAGCAGTTGTTTGTTATTTTTTTTTATTTATGTACAATCTATATTAAATGCATTTATTCAGAAGCTGTAATCAATTGTGGAAATAAGTGTAATAAAACAGTTTCTTCGGTTGACTGATGCATATGAAACAAAAATGAAATCGCTCATTAATCAATATGGATTTTAGAATGTTGTAGTTCAAGGGAAAATCATTTGTAATCTGTCTCTGTAAGCAGAACCATGTTACCGCTACTGCCTAACCACGGGTTTAAATGGAAGAACAGAGAAGCGTGTGGTTTCCTAAAGTAATTCATGATCATGAAAAATCTAAATATTGTATTGTTAGATTATTTTGTCTAATTAAATTAGAAAAAAGGTGACATTTTATAATAAGTGTAGTAATAAAGTACTTACAAAGCGTTTGCAAACAATCAGCTTATGTACTTAAATCATAGTTAATATATTATAGCATCTACTTCTGTGATGGGTAGGTTTAAAGTTAGTGTAAAAAGGGATAGAATATACAGTTTGTACAGTATAAAAACTACTACACCTATGGAGAGTTCCCATACCAACGTGTGTGTGTGTGTGTGTGTGTGTGTGTGTGTGTGCGTGTGCCTGTGTGTGTGTGTGTGTGAATACAGTTACAATATACAGGATATAATTAATGTCTAATAAAGGTTGGTTTAAGAGGCTTAATGACATTTTCTAATCGAAAATGAGAACTGTTTACTCCTAATAACCAATTAACAATTACTTTACCACAAGCTAATTAAACAGTAATAATTGTGTTAATTACAGTGAAAATGAATGAAGAACTCACTATTTGTATATAGTCTTTTAATACATTTGCAGTGTAGAGCCTATAATTAATATTAATTATAATAGTTTAATGATTTGTAGGTACTTTATTGCTGTATACTTACATTTACCAAAATAGTACATGTTACAAAATAGTACATGCACTTTTTTTTAAAATATGAAATGTATATAATTGTTTCCAGATAATTAATCTCAAATTAAATGTTTAAAATACATTTTTATGTCAAAATGAAGCAGTTTAGTTTTTCTCATAGAGGTTCAACTCCTACTGTGAGTGTTTAGTTGACTTTTTTTCTTTGTTTCTGTTTCTCCCCTCTGTTTAGTTTTGTTTTCCATAGCAACTCATTACTCCCTTCTAATTTAGTTACCCATCAATTTCACCTGTGTCTCGTTAAGTTGCCTGGGTTTGTCTTGGTATATGTAGTCCTGTGTTTTCAGTTCTCTTGTTGGATATCGTCTTTAATTTGTGTGGCTATTTGTTTCTGTATCTGTCCCATGATCTCCAGAGTATTTTGATTTGCGATTAAAGACTATTTAGAAAGTGTATGATTTGTGGGTGTTGGATTGCCACACAAAATATTTGACACCAATAGACCTGGGTTTTTATTGATCTACTGGGAAACATTAAATTGTTTTGGCAAATAATGTATTTAAATGAACACTTTATAGAAAGTACTTTTATAAATTTGAATGATGCAAATTTTTATTGCATTGGATTTTCCAAAATTTGTGAGAGTCATGGCATTGAATTCTGAAAAGATAAATTTGTTGTGGAAAATATGGCACTTACTATGGCAAGTTTTTTTTTTTTTTTTTTTTTTTTTTTTTTTTACTTTTTAGACATTTCAATTCCTCTGTGTTGTCTGTAAAACTGTTTCTAAACACTGCTGCAGAAGTATTTGAACTTTTATCTGGTCTTCTATTTTGGTATCATCGATTTACCCAACCCTAAACATCACAAAAAAATAAAAAATAAATAAATGTCCATGGTTGTCTTATATGCTGGTCAGCCAATTCCTTCCTGTGTAAATTAGCAGTTCTTGGCCAGAATAAGCCATTAAGTGATAGTTCAGTCTTCTGGATTACTCTTTCGCTCCAGTTTCCATTTCAGTTGTGCCCTGTAACCACATTTTGGTAAGCTACATATGTGAGCTCATAGTGGGTGTCTGAAGGAAACACTCTAGGGGTCAGACAAAGAGGACACTGCCAATCTTCTTCCTGAGAGGGAAAATGCACAGACATGCTGTCACATAGCGGACATGCAGGACTGACAGTGAGAGACATGACATCCGGAGGTCAGGAGAAGTGTACGAGCAATCCACATTTGTGAATATTGGAGAAGGAAGGAGGCTTTGTGGGAATGGCCCATTAGAGAGTGCATGCACCCAGAGGATAATCAGATACAGGCCAAATTACCCCCAGCTGGACGCCAATCCTGCATTTCCATGGAGAGTGAGGGGAGTGGAAAGACCCTTCCTGGCGCATGGGTGTGTGGGTGATTGCAATTGCGATTCCATACGGAGCGCTGCTCGGGACGTTGACCCTGACCCAGTTGGTAGGTATGATGGTTTATGGGCCATTGGACCGCATTTAATTCTGCGCACAACAGAGGCCCATTACAGACATGACTGCTAGGAGATTTCATCCCTTAACCCTCTGACTTTGTTTTTTCAATCTTCACATTTCAGGCTTGAGCATAAAGAAAGGTTACTGACAGCAGCGAAAAACGTTCTTATATATTTAGTTTTTTATTACCTTAGTTTATATTGGATCAACCTAGCAGCTACTGTGACTTATCTCATGGGTTATTTTTATTGGTTTTCAATACCAGACTCCAGAAATTGGCCTTCCACTCATGACAAGACCCACACAGAGCCTGCACCCATTTTCTAAACTGATTGGGAGGCAAAAGCTCTAGAATCCCAAGGAAAGGTTTTGAAGTCAACATGAAATTGCACTCAAAAACTATTTTATTTCTTTATGTGGATGTATGCCCAAGTGCCACCTGATACCCACCATATTTTTAACGTTGAAAGTAAAAGACTCCCTGTCAGCCACTTCCAGTTATTTTAGCTGTACAAAAACAGTCTGTATACTGCTTGGATGGGCCGCATGATTTATCGAAATATTGCAAACGTGCATATCTCAATATGCATATTGCAATGGCTTACGATAACAATGACTTTAATACTTCAAAAGATTACAAAAGGTCAAAGATTTAGGTCGACGCAGAGAATAGACTGGACATATGACAGTTACCTACATGTAACATGCTCAATGAACTCTTATTGGTAGCTGAAAACATACTTTCAGCTGCTTTCAGAGCATTCTGCAGCTGTGCAGAGCCGCCCATGACCAATGATTAAATTTACAGATTATATATAACTCTTAGTTTTTGTAAATGGACACTCGTAGCTCTGGTTTGAATACACCTATGATTTTGTCCCTGCTGCTGGGTGGAGTTATCGTTCAGGGAGAAAGAGTAAATCTGTCCATTCGCTTTGATTCATGGGGGCCCGTAAACATTGTGCAAGGTGTATGATTATAGGAGCAAGGTGTTGAACACGCAGTTATTCACTCTGGAAGAGTCCCTGAAACCCCACCCGGCCCAATCTGCGTTATTATTGCTTAGCTGTCCGTACTTGTCCCTTACAGTAACAACGTCTCTGTCCTTCCTTCTTGCTGGCGCTCTTTTTGCCTCTAGTTTCTTTCTTTCTTTTTCCATTCTCATTCCACAATCCAGTAAAGAGAGCATGAGCACATACCTGTGCCGTAAGGTAATGGATTGAATGGGGATAATGGATGCTTTGACACATTTACAAGTTAGCAACTCTGTAATTATCCTTGTGAATTGTTATTTATACCACCAGCTGACTGTGCTTTAATCCCGACCCTATCCTACAATCTGACAGGAATTTACAAGGTAGAGTTACAAGAAGAAAATGTACCCCAGAGTGTATGTGTGCATTGGTGTGAATGAATGGAAAGGTGTGCCAACAGACGCAAGAGCTACACTTGAACTCATTGACACTATTATCAACAGCACAAGGTTGGTAAATATTGTGCTAATAGAAAGAAAACTTAATTGTCTGTGATGACAAGTCAAAGTTGTGAACTTGTACTTTAAATTTAAAGGCACAGGTGATATATTAAGAGTACATTTCCATGACTGTTTCTTCGCATATTTAAAAAGTGCATGTTGCGATAATATGAAATTAAAGTTTTACTTTAAAGTACATTTTAAATCATGATATTCTGTATGCTTTAAAGATGTACTTATTTTGTATTGACTAATTACACACTAAAGCAATTGCAAAGTATTTTTTTCTTACTGTAGTCTGTTATTTAATATTACATGAAGTAAATATAAGTAGAGGAGCACTTTATTTTACAGTCCTGTTCCCTATGTACATATGATGTACTTATTATAACACTAACAATAACTGGGTTATAACTATGTGCTAATCCTGAACCAATCGTTAACCCACGTAGTTAACTTTTTTTAGCAGTACTTTCTTGGGTAACTACACTGTAAGTACACACACTGTAAAATAAAGTGCAACCGTAAATTACATATAATATAAAATATAAAAATAAATTAAAATTCTATATAATATAATTATATTGAAATTATATATGTAATATATGTACTAAATTGCAACCTCATCATTACAAATGTTTAATTAAACACATGACATACACGTTTTAATAGAAATGGAATTAAAGTTTACCATATATTTTAGTTTACCATAAATGCTTGTCAGTACACTTGAAACATATTTCAAAGACAATAGAAGTAATTATGAAATGACATGTTTTAAGTATACAAATGACATGTTACACTCTATAAAGATGTACTTAACCTGCAACTAATTGCATTTAATGTAAATGTATGTAAACTATAATACATTTTCATTTAATTGCAAATTACACACAATTAAGTATCTGAAAACATTAGTCAATTCACATTGTATACAACTATGTTATTTCCGTGTTTGTGTTATGTTGATTTTTTTTCCTAATTCAGCGTTCCCAGTAAAATATCACCAGTCTTTTAAATGTCTTATATATCTCTCATTGTGCTATATTATCAACAAATATTGTATTCATTGTTGTGTTTTAGTGAAAAAAGTTCACTCAAGCTTATTCACCTCAAAAAAAATAATTAAAGTGCATATAAGCTCAGATCCATGTGGCGTACAATCAATCAGTTAAAAAAAAGGAAAGAAATTCAAAACCAGTGCTAATTGAAAGAAAACAAGCTGATGAAAGATTGAATTAAATATTTGGCCAGAACACAGCATAACAGGAGATTCATAAGCAATTTTTGTAGGCTGGTCATTTTTGACCCGGAACACGACAAGAAGTCTGTGGTCTCACAGTGGAATTGGGCTAGTTTAACACTGTTGCTGCGGGTTTTTCATGTCTTTGGGTTGAAGCAACCCTGAATAACATATGTAACCCCTGGAATGCGAAATTTACCATGGGAACCCCGTCAAAAACGCAGATTTTACCCCCGCAATTTTTATAGGTTTTGGGCTAGTTTTGAGTAGCGGTTAGGCGGGTTTTGTTGTGAAAACCTGGCAACCCTGACCACAAGTGTAACAAGTTTGAGGAGAAAAGAAAAGAAAGAAACTTTGGGAAGTTATAGCTGCGTGAGCAAAGTCAGCAAGTTTAAGTCAAATGCAATAATATTTATGAACAAAGAAAATACTCTCCGGGTCAAAATGATGGTTTAATAATATGCTGAAACGTACTTCTTTTTCATAAGGTTATAACATACAATCAAATGCAAATTTACCCAACCTGTCTGATGTACACTATTGAGGCTTTTTAAACTTCAGTCCAAGCCCTCGGCACAGCATATATTGGGTCATTTTGAAAATATAGCCAACGCAAACAAAGGTGGCAGCTGCTAACCACATTATATGTCAGAAACTGACCAGGAACCTGACTTTGAAAATCTATCAAATTTTATTGCTGTTTAAGGATATATGCAGTAGGATCATTTAGCCCTGCTGCTACAGTTATGAGCATGTTAAACATAAGCTTTTGTTTAGTTAAATGAAAACTAGCTAATTGATGATGAATATTCAGAGGATGTTGTTTATGGCTGAATTTTTCACTGAGGCAGGCAGTGCTGTTGGAAATTGAGACTTTATAGATTGCCTCATAATGTGGGAAAAGGATTGATAATATGGAAATAAGGCCATTTGTATGATCACACACACAAATTGGGACTCGTATTTCTTCATAAAAACATTCTTGCTAGGGTTGAACCAATTTATGAATTACCTGCTTATTAATTAGCGGATGTTTTTTATTTGGCCACAACACATGCATGATATTGAATTGGAATGACAGGAATGACAGTTCGTTTGCCTAATTATGCCTGATACAGTATGTAGAAATGCATTTTTCAAATCTGATTACACATTTCTTGTATACAAGTTCAGTCCTGCTAAAGTAATTACCACAACAAATCAAAACAGATTTTAGTTTTGTCTAAAATGTGGTTTTCTGTACTGTTTGTATGACCCGTTTCCATAATTAGCTATTTGTACTGACACAAGAAATATAAGGTATCATTAGAAATTTATTTAGAAACAGATTGACAAATTGACACTACTTTAGACCCCACAATAAAAATGTTATACCTTTATAAATAATTGCTTTATTATTATTGTTATTATTATTTGCTTTCCTGCATGCTGTGTATTAAACTATGTGCCAGTCCTAATTCTGAATGTATAACATTTGCTAGTATAGTTTAATATTAAATTAACAATTTTATTTACATATTCACTCTGGTCATTGTAAAGTGATAAGAAGTTCCTGGTACCGTAGATACATATATCCACAATAATCTTTATACATTTGAAAACACTCTCAATCCACACTAGCATTTTCCAGCGTTCTCCAAAAGTTGCTTGTCCACACTAAAACATCTGAAAATGCTGAAATCATCTTACTGAACATGTATAAAACATCATAGCGTCATAAAATAAATGCAATTGACCTCATCTTTTGCTGTAAGACAGCAATTGTGAGCACATTTTCTGTAATCTTTGCAGGAATTTAACATGAAGATTGTAGAAGGTTTCATGATACAATGGAAAATGGTATTTTCAAATTTATCCACTTGTGAGAGCATTTTCAACAACCTCTAAAAAGAACAACCTGTGGATTTACATGTAAGGTCCGTAAAGAGAAAAAGATGCCTTGTGAAATTTACTTTATTGTGAATTTAGTTGAAGTGAATGTGTTGGAAATGTTAGGAGCAGTTGTGTTCACTTGCACTAACAGTCTCTGTATCAAATGATGCATTTATTATTTAAGTGGGTCGTGAAAAGTATTTGCCTCAATTCTGATTTGCGTTACACTATTTTATAGTGTCCTTGTTACTTGTACCTACAGTATTAATAACAGTAAATTATGCATAATTACATGCAGTTATCCTTAAAGGGTTAGTTCACCCAAAAATAAAGATATTTTTAATTAAATCTGAGAGCTTTCTGTCCCTCCATTGACAGTCCACACAACTACCTCTTTGATCCTTCAAACTGTTCATAAAAAGAGATCATGAAACTAACCCATATTAATCGGGAGGTTTTACGAGAATGAACCTGTTTGGTTCTCGCACGTCAAGCAAATGCTTGAGCTACTGTTTACCAAAACTCATGTGTTGATCAAAATGTGAATTAAATGTGAATAAAAGCCTAAAGCGATCAAGTCTCTTCAGAAAAATTGGACTAAACCCTCTCGATTTATATGGATTAGTATTACGATCTCTTTATGAACTTTTTGAAGCATCAAAGTGGTAGTTACGTAGATGTCAGGGAAGGGAGAGAAATCGTTCTGATCTTAGTAAAAAAACATCTTCATTTGTGTTCCAAAGATCAAAATGAAAGTCTTACGGGTTTGAAACAACCCGAGGGTGAGTAAATGATGACAGAATTTTCCTTTTTGGGTGAACTAACCCTTTAAACCAAACCCTAATCATAACCCTACAGTAGTTTTATGTTAGTAATCAATATTACATACATGAATGTATAATTACACTGCAACAAGAACACCTTAAACTACAGTGTAACACTGATTTTTAATCATGTTACTGCATAATGTAACAATTCATTTAAAGAAAAGCTATAATACGTTTCACAATTCCTTCTTAGCAGTCCTAAGAGAAATGTCCAGTCAATTTTTATCACTTCATGATCACAAAAATATGATCTTCACAGAAAATCTTTTGTAAAGCTTGTCTGAGTAAGTAACAGAACCTAATGGAGGTAGAGTTTAAGCAAACGGCCAGTCGGAATACAGTTTAAAAGACAATCTCAATGCAATTCTGAATAGCACTCAGTCCTAATTCACACACACACACACAAACACACATACAAAAGCACAAACATATCGATATGGATATTGTCAGACATGCACACAAAGTCTTTTTCTCTCCCCGAAACGTGTTTTGAGTAAATATGTTATCAGTGATTTGTGAGAGCAGAAGAAAACAGTGCACTTCTCATTTTAATCTCAAAAGACCATAAACACTGTCTCTCGTTTCTCTGAGACGCACTGAATTGCTGTTTTCTTACGATTCATTTCACGCTCTATCTAGCAAAAACATGCAGCACTTCTGTTCAACACTTACCCTTTGAAAATATTAATGGACAGAGCATGCATTAAGAAAATCCTCAATCTTTCTCCCTTTCTTCTGTCAGGTTTCTCTCAGTACATACACATGGAGCTGGGGGACAAATGTTACTTTGTGTAGCATTACATACCTGTACATCAAGAAACCAAATTAAAGGAAAAGGAGTATCGTTAGGGATTTTTATCCTCAGGTAAATACTGGTTTTTATAGCATGAAAACAGTGCTGTGAATCACCTGCCACATTCTATAAGGTATATATCTAAGTGCAGGTTTTGGAACTGATCAGAAATGCGTTCGCAATTGTAGTTCAGAGCTCTGTGTTCTTTAGATTCGGACCAAAAAGAGAAAATGATGCATTTGGTCCTGATTCACTTAGCGTTCACATTGTCATTTTTTTACACTGAAGCTAAAGATACAAAACAAACAAAGGGTTTTGTGATGTATATTTCACAACCTAACTTACCGAACATCAAAAAAAAAAAAAAAGAATGCTGTGTGCTGAATGGGCTAAATGCACTCATTGTATTTGTGTATACATGCTGGTATATCTGTCATGACAACTCTCTGGAGATTAGTATGGTAATAGAGATTGGCATGGTAATGGATGTGGCAGTGTTAATGTATTTGGTTTTGGCGGAATAGATCTTCTTCGCTGCTGCTGCTGCAGAGCATGTACCGAGACTTGCTACTGCCAGTACATCCACAGACATTGCTGTGAGCATGTAAGACATGCTGCTGGTGCTGCACTTGTAACATACATGAATTAAGCCTATAGCAGATCTATACAGGTGGAGCTGGGGAAGGTGGGGGGTTTCTGAAAGTGCGCTGACTGCATATAGCAACATTGCCTGTATTTGAATGTTGAGTTGCAGCTGTGCTATGCAGATAATGACTTGATCACTACCAGATGAGTTAAAGACCTATCCGCCTGTGTCATCTAGAGGTTCATGAGAGAACTAGGTAATTTTGCCATCTGAGAATTATAAAGCATTATGATTTGTAGCTCACCTGTTACATTTGAACTTAATTTTTTTTTTTTTTTTTTTTTTTTTTCTATTTTGTGAAAACTGGAGTCTTTTGCTCTGACTTTGACCTTGGCTTTGTTTGGATTGTCAATCCAAGCTTGAGATTTGGGGCTGCTACTGTCAGTTTTTATTATTTTATTAGAGAAATATCCCAAATTATTATTTTTCATTTGATTATATGTTTAAAAATTACACTTTATTTGGTAACACTTTTACAGTGTCGTTGTTACATACTGTATATTACATGTAGTTACCATAGTAATAACTATAAATTATGCATAATTACATGCAGTTAACACTAAACCAAACAAAACCATAATATTACTCTGTACATGTAAAATTATAGTGTAACAAAGACACCTTAAAACAAATTGTAAAACTTTATTTTAAGTAATTATACGTTTTTTATTACACATTTTATTTTTGGAGTAAAACTTTATTTTTCTAAAGTTAATTTCATAGCTAGCATTGCATTTCAGTTATCCTGAAAACACTGTGAAATATAATAAATTAATGTAATGAAATAAATGTAATAATTCGATGATAAAATTATAGTTTTATAGTAAAATGTATTTTACATAGATTTTACTAGTGTTCACAATAAATGTTTTTATTTATATATTTTATATTTATGTACTTATAAGATTAAAAATGCAATATTTTCATATTTAACAATTGTAATTTTGGTTTGGGACACAGGTAATATTGTGAAAGTCTATGCATTGCTATATTTATAAAATAAATAAATAAATAAATAAATGAAGACATGATAAACAGTTCCCAAAATCATTTTAATGTAATTTTCATACAACACAAACAAGCAAATTAATGAAAATAAATAAATAAATAAAAACATTTAGATCAGAAACAACTTCAAATTTGTGTCATGTTTGGAATTGTAATAAATGAAATAAATGAGATTTATTATTATTATTATTATTTAATGAAACTCATTTTGCATATGCACATACTTTTAACAGTACACTTTTAACATCTGCGTGCTTGTGTCCTGTCGCTCTATAGAGGACATAAAAAGAGAGTAATTTTGTGTTTAGGTTGAATTCGGTCAAAGTTTCTCCTTTACAGCATCTGATTTCAATTTAATGTCAGTGTAGACCCCCACTGAGACAAGCAAAGCAAATGTTCAAGCACCCGTCTCATTGTACCCTGAGTGAAATTTGCAAATAGTTCTCTGCCCCGAAGGATAAAATGCAACACTCACAGAAGCATGCAAATACCCTAAAATTCATACATCATTTCAACTGGGATCACTGGGCTGTGAGAACACTTAATTATCACGAATAGGAAGGCTAAAATAACAGAATAGTGTATGTGTGTGTGTGTGTCAGGGCAAGGCCATTGCGCACGGCAAACAAAAACACACCTGCCACTCAGAATGAGTGATTACCTTTCTCCACACGGAAGGAAAAGTCAATTCCACACTTTTGCCCCTCCTCCAGGCGCAGACACACATTTAAAATGTCTCTCACATGTATACACTCAAACACATTCACGTTTATTTATGAAGGCCCACAAAGTTCATGATTCTGCTGGGTGTTCCGAATCTGTAATCATTACAACAACACCAGTAGATCATTTTTATATTTGTTTGTTCTTCTCGCTGTTCTTCTCAGTAGCCTTTATAGTAAAGCACAGAGATCTAAGTTTCCTGGAGGGCTTCTTGTGACACAGGTTGTTTCAATGAATGATGAATATGGGCCACTTTAGTCAGACGGGGAATGCCTGTATTTATAATACCATGTCTTTTTGACAATTAATTCAGCAGTCAGCTACAAACACTCGAGCCTTTTGTCTGTTTTACAAATGTCCATGTAGACTAAGCGTATATGGTGTTTACTGGAATCAGCTTGCTGTTAAGTTGGTTTTAGGCTCACTTGACGTATTTTAAGTAAAATCTAACATGATTGAGAGACTGAAAGCGAGCCGCTTCAGGAGGAAGTTAAGATTGTGCTGGCAAAGGAAACGCATCGATTTTAAGGACAGCCGGTAAGTTGAGTTTTCTCCCTTTGCGGTATCTAACAGTTACATCCATCACCTCGCAGAGACACTGATGTAGACTCACATTCATTTCTTACACCTCAGGGAGAGTTACAAGTGGATCCTAGCAAGGTACCAGCTTATGAATATATCCTCTATACTGGTTAAGCTAGGTTTTCTGTGTAATTATAGGTAGCTTGTGTCCTAAAAGAAGAATAGATCAAGAAATAAATATGCAAATTCATGCAAGAAAAAGACCAATCGGAGTGCAGCATGCAAATATTAGCTGCAACAACGTCATCTCTGTGGATTGGAGATTTCTTAAACCTTAACATTTTTTTTAAGTATATAGTTCAAATTAGTAAAAAAAAAAAAATCATTGTGGAGAAGAAAAAAAAAACAAAGTTTGTATATATATTTATTTACTTTTTTTATTAGCGCTTTTGTTCAGGAAGTAAAGTGACAGTAAAGACTTTTACTTCATTATGAACAAAGTTTTTGTGAACTTTATATTCAGCAAAGAATCCTGAAAAAAAAAAATTATCATGGTTTTCACAAAATGTTAAGCAGCACAACTGTTTTCAACTGATAATAATAAGAAATGTTTCTTCAGCAGCAAATCAGCATATTAGAATGATTTCTGAAGGATCAAGTGACACTGAAGACTAGAGTAATGATGCTGAAAATTAAGCTTTGCTATCAGAGGAATAAATTACATTATAAAATATATTCCAATAGACAAAATTAAAAAGCTTACCGACCCCCAACTTTTGAACAGTAGTGATATTTGAGAAATTGTTAGCTTGCCCATGCATTCTGCTATGGCTGCTATACGGTTGCTTAGAAAATCTGCGTAATTTGTTACATGCTTGCAATTGTCTTCTAAATCGTTGCTAGGTGACTACAGGTTGGCCCAAGTCAAATCAGCCTGTCTCTATATTATTCACAAGCAAAAATCGTCCAGTCATTTAGAAAAGCAACACACTTCTCCTCAACAAGTCGCAATTTGATCACTCATGTCTGTAGAGATGGTTCAGTAAGAATTATATTAACAAACACGGATTGTTCAAATCCATAACCCTAAGTAATAATGCTATTAAGTAAAAGATCTTGCAAGCACTGTAATGATCAAGTCATAAGTATGATCCAGTATTATTAGCAATGCTTGTCATATAATGTTGCAGTACACTTTAACAATCTGAATGATCTAAAGCAGAGCCCTCTCGGGATGATTAATAAGCTAGCTGTACAAATGTAAGCTGAGGCTTATTTCAGCAGAGTGTGTGAATTGGTAAGCAATCTGACCGCATGAATATTTTAAAATGAGGAGTTATTGATGACTCAGAGGAGCGGCTAAATTCGCTTGCTTGAGTGTATCATGCCGTTATTAGTTTTTCTCAATGTGTTGCCTCTCTCTGAGATGTCTATGTAATCAAAGCGCTGTTTGTTTTCACTGGTAGTGATCTGGAGTTGGTTCTTTCTTCACCGAGGAGAGTCTCTCTGTGGGATGGATAATCTGGCCCTGGGCGTGATTCCAAGGGAACACCATAATGACTGCTGTGACTCCCTGACCCTTTATGATTTATGCAGTGCTCCACGGATAACAGGCTCCATGGACCCCCTACACATACGCACACATTTCCATCCACTCCAAACCTCAACCCCCCATGCTCTCTAAAGATCCCAAAGCCCTAGTGAGATTCCTGTCTCAGGGATCAGCCCTACACATCCAAAAAATCTCCCCCAACTCACGCCTGTTTAGGCCCCAGTGTGCTGTTGGGTCAGAGGTCATGTTGGAGCTGTCAATGAGCTGCTTGTGGCAGGAGTAACAGCGGTCCTGAGGGACTGCAGTTCTCCCAACCTGTTTGGGTTTGAGGTATGAGGAGGAAAGGTGAGGAGCCAGGTGATAATGCATCATACTGGACACTGTGAAAGGGCCAGGTCTTATAGATTTGTGCGCTTGTGTGTGTGTGTTTTAGTAGCAGACCTATTCAATTCAGATTGTCCGTCAAACCTTACTGTCTACTTTGGCTGCTACCTTTTAAGGCAGCGTCTTAACTGAAATGGAACCTCAAAAAAGACTTTGAAATAGTCTTCATGGGCAGCATCTCAGCAATGGTCACAATAATTCTCACAGGAAATTTGAGGAGACTAGAATCAAAAGAAATATTCACTCAGTTGATTCTAATATAAGTTGTTTCCAATGAAGAAGCAAATGAATGAAGTTAAAAGAAAAGAAAGAATTTTTGTAAAATTAGATCAAATTTCCCTGGGAATCAAACCCACGGCTAACATCATACATGTTGAAAAGCACTCACGATTCATTCCAATAGAAATCAATGTATGTTGCTAAGTTAATAATTTGATGCTCTAATTAGCACAAAAACGTGTATGCAACTATTGGGCGAAATTTATTTATTTATTTTCTTTTTTGATGGAATTCTGTTTTGTTCTTTGTTGTTGCTTTGACAGACATTATCCAAACCAAATTACCATCCGTCCATCCATCCGTTTTGAGTTTGTATTCCCTGGGAATCTCTGGTATGCCTAACATCACACGCCACTTTCAGAAAATGTACCCAGCCCCAATGCTGGAAACGTTGGTTCGAATCCCGCTGGGAGCAGTGCGAGTAAACCCTGTGGGGACCCTGGGAATCAAACCCATGACCTTTGTGTGGTAGCACTTTGTTGACAAATACTCAGAATTGATCATTTTTTAATCAAGATTTCTCTTTAAAATTTTCATTTCAAAGTATTGGTAATACTTTATTTTAAGGTGACGTCGTTACATGTTACTACATGTACTTGCTATAGTAAAAACAGTCAATTTTGCATCATAATAAGTAATAATAACCCTAAACCAAACTATAACTGTAACTTAGTAAGTACACAAAGTTAATATCAACATCACCTTAAAATAAAGTGTCACCAAAATGTTCATTGCAGTGCATTCTGGGATTGCCTTTTCTGCAAAAGATAGATTCAATGCTGTCTTTTATCAAAACAAAGTATAAGGCATCCTAACTTCTTTAGCCTTTGGGTCAGAAGTGTGCCCATGCTGCCTATAAATCTTGCCCAGGTAGGTAGCACACAGCTAGTGTATATATGCGTATTCTAGACTTGGGTGCCTCTACACATCCATCTGTTTGAGTGAGTATATCAGCCATCCCTGAACAACCAAAAGCTTTATGAGGCCATGAATTGGGTTGCTTTTAATTGGCCCTCTGTGTAGAAGAAGAAGCCTGCAGCTACAACGAGCTTATCAGCTCCTGCCCTCCATCAATAATGCATGTGTCGGGCATTAATGTGCTGTGTTCTGCCTGTTAGCAAGAAACAACAGTGGAGTTCTTGAGGACAGAGTCACTCAGGGAGGCAAATGGATGGTTCTGCGCCACACTCCAGTGTAATTCAGATAAATGAAGGGACAGCGGTCCTGCTTTCCCATCTCTTCAGCCCTGAGGCCATCCCGATGGATCGCTTCTGCTCTGTGACTTCAACAGTTGCCTGACACCACAATAGTATTCAATGTTGTGGGACTTTTTCATGTAACCAGTAAAGTAACGCATTACTTTTAAATTTACATCGAAATATCTGAGTTAATTTTTTTTTTTTTTTTTTTCAGATAAGTAAGGCAAGTTACTTTGTTTTCCCATTTATTCGGACACCTCTCCTGTCCTTATGTTGAGAAAAATCGTGAGTAAGAGCAGAGGTGTTGTGTGCACTGTGTAAACATGATGGATATTGTAGTTCTAGACTAAATGTGAGCATCTCACTTGCACAAAAACAGAATCAGTTTTCTCAAAAAACAGTGAAATGCTAACTCTAAATATTATGCAAACCTGCAATAATTGAATGTTAAATTACAAAAACTTACTTTGAGTTTAATATCACATTATTAACCATTGACTTTGCTGCTGACCTTGGATGATCAAATTCAACCATTTCAATAAGCAAAAATGACTTGAGATAAACATCCTATTTGTTTTTGTTTTGTTTTTTATTGCTGAAGACTGCTGAAGTCTTGATTAAAATTCAAATTTGAATAAAAATTAGATTTAATAGTAAGAGCAATTTACGCTAGCATTGAATAGAAAGACAACTTCACTGTGTTCAAATGTAACAAAATGTGTGCACACTTGTTCTTCAAAGGCATGACAGCTTCACAGAAACCTGATGCATAGTGGGATGGGGGTGCACGAAATATATTAGTTATGGTAATGACCTGTGCTCAAGCAGAACACCGCCTGAGGGAAGGAAGGGCGATCAAAGCTCTGCTTTTCTCCCTGGACCCTCTGTGACCCACCCCCTCATCTCTCTCTTCCTCTGCAGGAAGACCCCTCAGCTAAGAAGCATCTGCCACAAAAGGTGCTGCTACTGTAGGTAATCCATTGTGTGCTCAGCTAAAGTATTTACTGCAGAAAGTATTTGTGAGAGATTGGTATCAAAATGGCTCATAGTGGTGCAATGGATTTTGGTTTTCTTTTTAAAGAGATGGAAATAAGATAATAGCCAGGGGCTCACATTTTTGCCTCTCCTGCTGGTGAATGAAGAATTATTAGTTTGAGCATCCTGACCCGCTCAACACAGCATGTTTGGTGAAGCTAATGGTGCAGAAATGATTTCACCAAATATCCACTGTCCTGCCAGATCCATTAGTGCAATTCCCTGGGGGCAATTGCTCTGCAAATTTTGTCTTCATCACCTTTTAAACTGAAGGGAAAAAAGAACCGCATGCATACATACATCGAACATTTCTTGGTCTTTCATTATTTAGTGACAAGTGTACATTTCTGTTACTCTGTCAGTCTATATAGTGTTCTTTTACATAATTTAATTTTGAGACAATGATACACATTTTATATAAGGTAAATATTTTTTTTCTTGAGTTTTCAGTTAGCATGCTAACTTTGTTAGCTTGCTAAGATAATCTTCTTTCAAAGTCTCATTACGGAAAGTCATTTCACTCGTCGGCCATCTTTGAAAAGCCTCTTGGGCAGCCATTTCAGTCATGCAGTACGCTCCTATCTCTTTGAATGTGGAAACATCAAATTCTCCAAAGATGTTCACCAAGCTTGTGATTAAATTTCATATTTGTAATCACCAATGAAATCTGACAACTGTTTCTAAACACAAAAAAAGGGCATTTTCCAGGCTGGACCAGCCAGTGTGCATGTAGCTGCACTGATAAAATCACTGCGTCAAAATCAAATATTTCACTACTATATAGTATGTGAAAAACAGTGCGCCAAAAGAGTAGTATGTCTGAAAAAACTGCAGTCCCCACAAAAGTCCCCAGATGACCTACTGCTTCTGCCGAGATGAACTGCCGATTGGCCCTTTTATTTAGAAGGCGGGACTTATTCTGCTATATTGCAGTTGCACTTTCTCCCATTCATAGTGATATGATTGCAATTTTTTATTTTTTATTTGTTGGAATATCTAAAGTCTGATTCCATCAGGTTTCCATGCAAATCAATTAAAATGCTAAGCTAACACATTCAGTGCAAGTAACTTCACATTAATGACATCAAAACAATACATTTTCGTGCAAAAAACTGTACACACATTCAAATATCAATATCAATCCCAAAACCAATCATGAGCACAAACATAATATGTCACATATAACAATTAGCAAAAACAACCCCTTGTATTGGCCAAAATAAATTTTAACATTTAAATAGTATGAATCACAAAATATAAAATTTATGAACAACACCTTTGTTTATAGAGCACAATATAACCTTTGAATATGCATAACCTATCATCATTATTTGTGATATAATGTGCTGTTTTGATAGCACTTTGTATTTAAAATGAAAGTTGCAAAGTATTCTCATTTTTTGTCATAATCTTTGTTTGTATTAGTATTTACAGGTATTGTGGAGTGTCAGAATATTTGCCATGGCCATTTTCTTTAGTAAGCTATTTGTGTCTTTATTGATTTGTTCATATCTCATGTGAATTAAGATATTAGAACAGTGAAGATCAGATTATCATTCTTTAAAGATTTAAATCATATATATCCAGCCGAACAAAGTTTCAAGCTAAAAGGTCAGGAACTCAATTTGACCCATTTTTAATGACTGGCAAGTGTCCAAAAATGTATAGAGGTTATGGAAGTGTTGATGAAAGTTTGTGGACAGAAATCAACAACCATGAAGGCTTTTAGCAATGTGCAAACTCAACACTATCTACACTATGTATGCCGGGGAAGTCCCTCACTTCATAACATTTATGCCATGTTTATCTAGCATATAATTACTCAATGACTGGAACGTTCATGATCAATCTTGTATTTGAAACCAAAAGGTATATTAAACTGAGACATGACACTGTGAATGGCTTATCATGTCTGTTTTTTACAAATGCTGTTGAAATGAGTTTGAGGTTTGGATATTTTATTTGAAATGCGGCGCATGAACCGATCGTCTCTTGCTACTAGCTATAACACAAAATAAACATGAATCAACAAAGGAAGGTATGATGTTTCAAACATGGAAAGATGTCAATACAGGCCATTTTTCAAGTTAAACTCCACTGATGTTAATCTCTCCTGTTTGGTTTGTTTGTCAGACAAAATGGTAGATTTTGATTATGATTGGTCCAATTGGTCCCCAAACCCCCCCCCCCCCCCCCCCCCCCCCCGTGACAGAAACGAGCTTCCATATGAAGGATATACTTGAGTCTGTCCCGATACTCTACACAAACAACATATTTATGTGCTTATCACATTGTCTGTGCATGTGTTATGTATGTTATGTATAAAGATGTTTTTGTTATGTAGAACCGTATGACAGGTCATCCATCCTGCAGTGATTTGGCAGTGCCCTTGTGGCTATTTGAGTATACGAACCATAGGCTTGTGTCAGCAAACTCTGATGGAAGAGTCTGCTGGGTGTCTTTACACAGAGAGGCACAGTTTACTCACTCTACCTGGAAATAAGGACAAAGGATATGTGAGACTGCTGGGTACGCTAACTTTGAAAAGAAAACTACAGACACGAGACCAGGAATTTCCTTTTTTTTGCTCTCAGTTCAGGGAATTTAACATTTTTATTAATCACAAATTAAATTATTTGTGTAAATTAAATGCTAGAGTTGTTGGCACACTCAGCATCCGCACAATGAAATGATCAACAGATAGGGACAGTGTAGTGTCAGCTATAAATGGATCAGGCCATCCATCTTCCAAACTTTGTCTTATGAGTGGTTGTGATAAGTATTTACAGTACATAAAACCAATCACAATACAATGTAAAAAAAAAAGAGTATACAAATTTTATTTGGTATGCAAATATTAGTATGACATCATTGCTGTTGGTTACATTTTGATTCCTGAACAATCTATAATGTTTATAAAAAAAAGCTACTTAAATGTCCTAATTGAACCGAGGCTTAATTCTGGCTTAATCTAAGCTCTGTTTGTGAAACCAGACCAGAGTGTTTTCTGACCCGCTTAATCACGACTTTAGTAGCCTAAATCTTTATGTAATTTCTTAACTATTAAAATGTTACGCTGAATGTATTGATAAGCATTTACGGTAAACTAAAATATACTTTATTAAAGGTGCCGTATGAAATTTTTGACTGTACTAAAGCATAAAAATACCATGTTTGCAGTTATTTAGCAAGCATAAGTTCACATACTCGTTTCTCTTAAAAACAATGCTACAGCCAGTTATTTTACTTTGAAATATGCTTTCTGCATCAGAATGGCAATGGGTTTTTTTTTTGGTCTGTGTGATTTCGCCCCTTGCCAATTTACCCAACAGTATTTCGACAACTCCGGTTGCCGTTGCCGGAAAACACAGCGTGCTGTGTCTCCTCACCTTCCCTTGTCAATTGCGCTCATTCCTATTCACTTATGATGGGGGAGGGGAGATAGTGAGCAAGGGAGATTTGAAGAAAGACTGTAGAAAGAGACATGGCTGAGAGACATTACAAAAGAGTAAAGGAATATCATTGGAGAAAGATCAGGCAAGAGATTTAGGACCTGAGTTAGTATTAGAAAAGCGTTCCAACAGTGGAGAGACCTAAAAAGAAATGCCCTGAAAGTGGATGCTGAGGCTGCGTTGTTTCTTCTCCATATGTGAGTAACACCAATGCTGTTGAGTGTTAGTTACAGTAACAGACATGAGTGTCATTGATTGTCTGGAGCTGGTGTGCTGCTGGCTTCTGGCTAACTCTTGACTAAATATAGTCGGTAACACTTTATTTTACAGTGTCATTGTTACATATGTTACATGTATTTACTATAGTATTAACTCGAAGTTATGCATAATTACATGCAATTAACCCTAAACCAAACCCTCACCCTAACCCTGTCCCTATAATAAGTACATGTAGTTACTTGTCATTACTCAGCACTTAAATGTATAATTACACTGTAATACTGACACCTTAAAATAAAGTGTAACCATACAGTCTTGTGTGCCGCTTGTCCATTTCTTGTTCTTCCTTGTCGTTTGTTCATTATCTTCACTTTATTTTTCACAAAGCATTATTTTGCTTCGACTCAGTTACGATAAAGAGACACCCACGCTTACATTACGTGTTTGTGAATTTGGGAGCAATGAAGGGAGGTTTGTGTTTCTTTGGCTTGATTTCACATATCAGGTGTTTCTCAGAAATGGCTTACTGCACCTTTAAGTGCAGAAGTTTAATTCCCACTTTTAAAGGTTAAGAAAAAAATGCTTGAGCAATATCAATCTGCTGCCCTAAGCACTATAACTAATCTCATACCAACTGGTGCCACTCTCATATCATGAAAGAGCATTAGGATGTCATAATACACTCAATCATTAGCATGATTTGTCATTTGTTTAGTCTGGCCCATTGTGTAAATTCACAAAAACTCACTAGCATCAGACAAGAGAGGGCTCTGCACGTACTGACAGAGCTTTATGATTTATGAACCGCAGCTGTGGAGACGAGTGAACGTATAAACAAGTCTAAAGTGTGTTCTGCAGTGAAAAACTAAGCGTCTTTGTTCTTTGCGGTTAGGTTGATAATTCATCACACTCTCTCTCTGTATTGTAATAAGGAAATCTGATGAATAACTTTTGATCAAGTGATGATAACCACAAGCCAATTTTAAAAATTGACTTATCCCACAGTACTCTGCGCAATCACTGGGAACATCTACTGTGGCTTTGTGAACCTTTCTCTTGTCCATATTTCTGCTCTACAGTATTTCGTATCACACCCACAGTAGCAGCAATTCGAATTTATTTGTTTCTTTCATCTTTGCACATAATTCTACCGTATAGCCGCCGTAAGACAATATAAGTTGCTGTTCTTGTGGGACTCGGCGGTAAACAACTCTCAGTGACAAAGCCAGGAAATAAAAGCTGCCTTGGTAGGCTAATTAGTCGCCGCCTCGAGCTGGCAGTAGGAATTCATTTCATTGTGTCATTCACAACAAGCTGTCGGTGCTCATCTGAAGCCCAATGTTTCATAGCCAATTTGCAGTGCACTCACCTCGTTCGACAACTTTGGCCAGTAAATCTTCTCTCATAACTATATTCATTGGTGATGAGAATGAGCGGAGGATGGAGGAGATATAATGAAGCCCATACTTTGCTGCAGTTTAAAGCTCCTTAGAGGAGTATCGCACACACGGTGTCGACACCCCTCCCAGTGAAGATATGAATTTGAAATGCTGTGTAGTAAATTTTGCCATCTTGTAATGAGTCCTTTCGCAACTCATTTGTAAGTTGTCATTGCTTGGAAGAAACATTCCCCTCGCTCTGGGGTGCTTTTTCAGGAGAGTTTCTACCAATTTAGTGACCTAATTCCTTCGATAAGTCCTACAAAAATATTTCTTCATTAGGTTTGTTTAGAATGGCATGCTAATGTTCTGCTCATATTATTGTTTGCAGTATATATGTACGTGTGTAGAATGTGCGTGAGAAACAACAATGCAATGCGTTCCACCTAACAAAAAAACCTGAAGAAATATGAAACTGAATTCCAAATGAATATTTCTTAATAAATTGTTTTTGTGTTTGCACATGTTTTTTTTTTTTTTTTTTTAAATGTTTGGAAATTTAAAGTTACCTAATCTTGATATTTTATTGCATTTTATTCATGGTTTTAAATAAATTATTAAATTTAAATTAAATTATTAAATATTAAATTATTACGGACATTTTATTTATGGTTAGGGATACAGTTTATACAGTGTAAAACAAGCAAAAGGGTGGACATTTGTCATAGAAAAAAATAACTATTTTTGGTGCAAGAAACCCTGACTAACATTATAAGTCAGCTTTGATTAAAAAAAATCTGATAGTATAGAATACAGTAGAATGTGACATTATGACAGATGTCATAACCTATAGTGCATCCAAGGATTATTAAAAGGCATGTCCTTCCATAAGCTGACATATTTAAAACATCCATTAATCTTCCTTCTTGTCCTCTGCCCTTGAGAGAACACATGCATCTTATATGGGAAGACCACTCACACATAGGTCAACATGCATGAGTTTCCTCGTAAAAAAACAAGGTTACTTCATACCCTGCTGTATATATAATGCATAATTAATTGCTAGGGTGTACACAGTGGAAGAAAATGGGGGGTTTGGGTGGATTTGTGGCCAGACACACAAACATTTAGGTTTTCAATCTCTTAGACAGCAGAACATTTGTCTCTGCATGTAGAAACTCCTTATAGCATGTAATTACCATATCATTAGTCAAAATCACAGTGAAACTATGACATTGTAACATGGAGGAATTGATGTATTCTCAAACATCCAAAAAGCAAGTGGGGACATGAATCCTGTGTGCTCACGATGACGTTATAGTTCACCCCAAAATTAAGAAGAAAAAAAAAATTGTAATCATTTACTCACACCTAAATGAGTTCACTCATGATTTTCTTTCAGAATCAAACCTAAAAGAGATTTCAGATGGGATGTACTTGGTGTTATTTTCCATATAACTAAAGTGATTGTGTTGTCAGACTTTTAAAATGAGAAATAAATACAGTAAAGTGCCATATTCTACTTGTATTTGATAGCTCTGTGAGTTTTAGACCACATTTATACAGTAAGTAATTATGCACTGTAAGTCTTCTGTTCAACTGTTGTTCTCAAATTCCATGTGAGCAGTTTAAATTGCACCAAAAAAAGATGGTGTCGCAATTGGTTTACGAGACACGTTTGCTTTCAAACCTGGAGTGACATTTTGTGATTTCAAGTTCAAATATATGCGCAAATGGGAAATTTAGCATTACAGCATGAGAAGAATATTGAAATGTTGGTCTTTTCCTCACCCTCATGGCAGAAGTTTACAAATGTTTGCAGTTGAAATTGAGTCAATGCAGTCCAATTGAGGAATCCGCAGAATCAGAAAGGGTGAAAATTTTCCTGCGCGGATTTGAATTCAAGTTTGTCACTCAAATTCACACCGTTGCCTGACAGAAAGCTGCTTGATTTTTTTTAAAGTGTTTTTTGCTTCATACATCGCTATACAATAAGAAATATACTTTTTTGTCCACACAATTTCGCCAATTACTTCCTTTAGAAGACGTGGAATGTAGCATAATGAGCATTATGAGCTACTTAACATTCAGCTAAACCTTTCTTTTTGAGTTCTACAAAAGAAAACGAGTGGTTTCTTTAAAGATAGTGATGGACATTTAAAAAAAAAAAAAAAAAAAACCTTAATAGCATGTCATATCTGTCTCTTGAGCTTTTTGTTGAATCTAACAATTTGATTAATCGTTACTCAGCAAAACAAAGCTAAAGCATATGTCTGAACAAAATGCTCCGACTTGCCATTAGTAATACTTCGTTTGTACATAATGCTGAGGTGGAATGAAGCCAAATTTGACCTGTGGCCACAGGCAAAGGCTTAAATCAAGTATTTTATTGAGACTTTCCTTTTGTATCTGACAGGGGACTGCCAAACCGCAAATCCATGACCCAAGGAGCACCATTAATCCATGCCGTCCCTCGTGGCTCTCGCTGTTGAAGCTCTGTGTAGTAAAACTTTAGTGTGTTCAGCTGTAAATAAATTACGGAGCATGAAGGAGGTTTCGCTTTCTTGTAGACTCAAAGAGTCCAGGGTGTCTGTTGGGTTTTACAAACATTTCTTGGCATTATTGATCTAGACATGCTGGATCTGGGATGTAGGGGGAAAAAAACACTAGGTATCCCGCTTTTGATGTTTGGTCTTCCTCTCATCAAGGCGAAATGTTGTATGCTAGACAGGTTGGATGAATCTTTGGAAGGGATTTCAGGTAGACTGTACTATGTACAGAGCTGATCCTCTAGTGCGGTTAAGTTTGGAATGATATGTTGTCGAATCACCGACTTTATAAGAAAAAATCTAATATTTTTATCAGATGCACCTATAGACAAGCTGTTGTGTTACACACAGTTTGAAGAGATGGTCTGATCAAACCCCCATGATGATCAGTCGAGCTTACATTTGTGTCAAATCGAGTATGTCTTTGCCCAGCCGATGGAAAGAAATGAGAAGAAATGACATATGCCGTGTTATTCTGAGAGCTGTGGCATCTTGGGAAATATCTTTTTGCTGTACTGTTCAGTCTCTTCCAAGGGCAGAATGTCAAATGTTGCATTGCTATTTCATAGAAAAAGGATTATACATGCACTTGAATAAAAGGAGATTATACTTTTGTTTTATGAAGTATATTGGTAAGCTCTTTCTGAAAGCTGAAAGAAAAATTTAGCAAGGCCATTATGTAGAAGTGAGTGCTGAAATTACAGAAGTCACCCAGAGTCCCTGAAAGCTGATCATCTCTGTCAGAAAGCACCTGGACTTTGAAAACGAAGTACTAAAACTATACACACACACACACGGCTCACCTTTGTGTTTTCAAAGGTGCTGTCCGACAGAGACAATCAGCTTTCAAGGGCTCTGGGTGACTTTGAGTGGCAGCTCCAGGTTTTTTTTTTTTTTTTTTTTCTCTCTCTCAGGGGTGCTAAGAAAAAAAGAAGTACATCAATAACTTCAATACCCTGCATTTCCATTTTACCTTAAACTATACAATTACATTGTCTCATTGTAAAGTGTACACAGTTACAAAGTACTATAGCCTATTGTTAAACCTTTATTATTACCTTATCAGCTCTTTGAATCTTTGAACAACGGTTTATTGAAATATGTCGACTACAGTCCCATAGACATATAGGCGTGCGTTCGTCTATGTACTGTATGCTCCAGTGAGCTAAATGAAGGCACGCGCTTGTGATTTTAAAATGCAAACAACGGTGTTGAGAAGTGTTTTCAGAAGCTGAACTTTTAACTTGACACAACATTTTAAAACGTGGCGCGAGAAACTGAAAAAGCAAACGAGATGAAACAGTCAAATACGCCTGTTTAACGCATTCATCTATATGTTTAGATCAAAAACTACATTTTTTCATCACCATTAGGGGGCGAACAAAGTGCAAGAATTTATATTAAAATATTATTTGTGAATATTGAAAAAGATCAGGATAGCTACTCACGAATAGCAGATTTCAAGATGACAATATATCTGTCGTTATCTTCTGAACTATAAAAAATAACTGACTTATGTGGCGTTTGCGCTGACTCTATTTCACTTTCTTGCTTTAAATTTAGTGGGCTTAGCTTTAGCAGGACATGTTATTTTAATAAATTGAAGGGATTCTCAATCTTTGTTTGCTTATTTATTTTGATGTCTTAAGTATCTTTCTTTCTTTCTATTGCCGTTGCATATTTTTTCAGTTTTCTTTCTTTTATTTTCTTTGCTTTTTTGCTTTCACATGTTTTGTCCACTTTCGATCTTTTATGTCATGACCTGCATCATCATTGTAGTCTACAATTGTGCGCATATGCTGAAAGGTTACAGAGGGAAATAGATATTTGAATAAACGTGGATTTATGAAGTACCATTTCCATTTCTCACTGAATGGCTCCAGTGTAGGAAATATGTAATTACGCTTGAATTATCCCATTATACAACATCACAGTAATATTCCGAGGTGCATGACAATGAAATTAAGCCACAAATTGACTTCAATACGGATCTCTGCTAACCTGGTCCAGGCAGTTGCCCGGGTAATTTCAGTCTTGACCGGTCCTTAAAGACGACCACGGGTCCTGCATGTCAATGAATTCCTTCCCATTTCCTCCTATTCAAGCGTACGCATGACTTCCTGCTAATGGCCACAACTAACAACACAATGACTTGATTTTGCACTCTTTATGGAGGTATAGGAACATTCCATATTGCATGAATGTGTCTTCCTGTTGAATTGTAGGAGTAATAACTTAAATGTAATATAAAGCTTATGTCTCTCTCTGACAGGAAATCTTGCTTCTCTGCAGCTCCTCCAGCTGTATGCGGCATTAAAGGTAAAATACGGATCCCTGGAAAGCCATTTAGCACCTAATTGAGCAGTGCTATTACTTTAAACTCCCAACAGACAATGACAGTCACTTCTGTGTGTGTGTGTGTGTTACAGTGAAATAGAACAGTGAGGGAGACTGACGATGGTGCACTACTTTACGGTTAATGGTCCTGTGTTCAGATTTCATTGTAATGCTGTACAAAGAAGGAGTCTATTTCTCATCTATCCATTGCCACACGGTAAAGGAAAATAAAAAATCGCAGCTCGTCATTACCCATGCTGGATAAAGCAAAGCTGCCAGATGAATCCGCACCCCTGTTTAGTTTATTGATGAAAGAGCTAAAGTAAATATGTTAGTTCATCTCCTACAGTCATAAAATTGAACTATGATGGTTAGATCTAAATAACTTCATAGATTTTCATGTCATGGTCACATAAACATCTCTCTCTCTCTCTCTCTCTCTCTCGATGAAATAATTTAGTACACAAATCTTGGGAGGTAACCACTATGTTCACTTCTGTCAGGTGATGAATTGAGCATGTATTTTGGGTCAAAGGGTGACATGTGTTTATTTTGCTCAGATCTGCAGACTTCTGCCTGATCAGACATTAGTATGCGCTGTGTTGTCTCTGGTCTATGAAACACATCTGCCAGCCTTTTGCAGGCCTTGTTTCAGACCAAGTGAAGCTGAGAATACCAATTTACCATTAAAGTGTTTTGCTGTGAATTCTAAATGCCTGAGAAAGCAGCTACAAAACTGCTGGATAGACAAACTCTCTCTGACCAAGCGCTTATTACCATAACTTTACTTTTATGAAGTAAACAGATGATTAGCAGTCCAAGTCAGGAACTTTACAATGTGAGGCAGGTTTTCCTGCAGTTCTTATTCTTTTAAAGGTGCACTATGTAGTTTTTTCATCCGCTAGGGGTCGCTAAACAATTCAAAACTATAACAAAGGTGTAGATTGATGACGCAGTGAATATGGAATCATGGAACTTGTCGTCATGCTGATGGATCTAATAATATTTCTGGGGAAATAATGCTTATGGATGAGTGAATGCATGTTTTTAACATGACTGTGGTATGAAGCAGGCCGTGGCCGAGAATCATGGACGCGATTGCTAATGAGAGACAGATATCAGTGGCACACACGAGTCCCGGGGATATAATTTCATTCTACCGAACTACTCATAAGTGCTGAAATACTACTCATACAGGCCAGTTTATTTGATGAATTAAAACTGTGAGGTAACGCAGCGCTGTTTCACTTGGTCTAGCGTTTCGCTATCATACTAAACTGCATTTGAGTGTGTTGAAAGCTGTAATGTTTAGTATTAGTTTGTTGTCTGTATGAGACTTAACAGTAAGCTAGATCAACATTAGATTATCATACTGATGATATTCTAACACTTCGTGCTGTTGAGCTATATTACATTGATTAGTCTTATGTAGCCTACATTTGCTTACTTTGTCTAATAACATGCAAGAGCGCCGTCTCTGTCAAGTCGAAGTTTGCCGCAAAGCTTTCGCCATCTCGGAAGCGTCACACCGATATGATCCTCGTTTTATTTCTCCTTATGTCCCAAAGTTTGCTTGCCATGTTCCATAATGTTTGA
Organism: Opsariichthys bidens; assembly: GCA_037194245.1. NCBI lineage: Eukaryota > Metazoa > Chordata > Actinopteri > Cypriniformes > Xenocyprididae > Opsariichthys > Opsariichthys bidens. Next base: position 8,135,237 of record CM074286.1, on the reverse strand, counting down.
ACAAAACAACAGCAGCGTGCCGCTAGCTGTTACACAGCTGTCTGTGTCTGTTGCTATGGTTACTTTGCAGTACAAGAAATCAGGGATAACGGAGATATTATATCACTGACAGGTGCAAGTGACAAGAGAGGGACGGGGCACTGTTCAAAATTTCTCTGAATTTACAAATTCTTGGAAACATTTAGGATAATGTAATGTAATGTACACAGCTGAATGAAATATGTAACGCTGTGCACGTGTTTTTTTTGGATATTTTGATATAAAAAGTTAACATATTGTACCTTTAAAGTAAATAATATACTTTAAAAGAATGTACTTATAAGGATAGTTCACCCAAAAATTAACATTCTGTCATCATTTACTCACGCTCAAGTTGTTCCAAACCTGTATAATTTTTTTTCTTCTGTTGAACACAACAGATGATATTTTGAAGAATGTTGGTAACCACACAGTCCCATTGACTTCCATGGTATTTTTTTTATTTTTCTTTTTTTTTTTACTTGTTATTTGTGAATAATACACCTCAGCGCTAACCCATATAGCACTCATGCATTTGTGCTACAGATATGATACCTCAAATCGTGTGGCTTTTTGAGAAGTGTGATATTACTTCTATATATTATACAATTTTGGCCTGATGAATGATAAAATGTCATAAGATGAAGACAAAAATCACTTTGGAAACCATTTAGCAATGTGCTCAAATATCTTCTCCAGCAAACGTATAGAAACTATATATGTAGAAAATAATGTCTGGATTACTGTGTTGAATATTTTCCTAATAGTTGTGATAAGTGCTTATCCAGTGTTTGCCATCATTTTGTAACCTTATTTACTCGAAAGGGTGGTTCACGTTCAAATCCTCATTATAATAAATCATATGGAATAGAACCCAAACCTGTATTTATAAATGTCTTGGTCATTTGTATTTTGTTAAATTGTCTGAACAAAGAGGTACCAGTCGTGTTTAACTTGCATCAAGCCCAACAGATGTCTTTTTCACTCCACATAAGAATGCTAGCCTCAATTACAGGAACAATCTCTGGGTTTGTCTCTAGAATTAGAGCGCAAGTCTTTTTGACCTTGTATCAAATGAACTGGCTCTATGTACAGGTGTCTGGTCTGAGCAGTCAGCCATTCAGAGATGATTTCATGTCTTTTATTCCTTGTCTGCTGACGAGCTAATAGGGCCTTAAAGCACATTTTCAAAAAAGGAAAATCATCCGTGTCTCTGTGGCTCACTGGTTCTGGTTGCATTGTGTGACTGCATTACTTAGACCATTTGCTCACTGGACACAACTGCGCCGGACCAAGATGCAATGTTTATTCATGCAGTCACACGTCTCTGGCCTTTCACCTGTGTATATCTGTTGAATATGAATATGCGCTCACCCTCTGAGCTCCCCCACTGCCACACGCACATGCACACACTTGCAGACACAGGGACGTGGAGGAACAGCAAAAACTGCCCACAAACAAACATTTACTCTCCTCTGCTGTGCTTTTTTGGTCAGCGTCAGTGAATTAGAAAATATGGCTTTTTGGTAAATTAATGTTGGCATAAAATGGAAGTTTTGAAGGTTTTTTGTTTTCTATCATGCCATACAATTGATTGAAACAGCTTCTCAAACAAGAAAAAATGTAGGGTGGGACTTGATTTAGTCCATCATGTGAGTGACAGGTTGTCCAGCCTTACTTTTTTATTTTGGTGTCTTAAGTATCTTTCTCTCTTGTCCCGTCTTCAAGCCGGTAAATGCATCATCGGAAAAGAGAAGAGATGTCACTGCAAGAGGGAAGTTATTATGATTAAAGATTAGGAGGGCACATGAATTTAAAAAAATATGTGCACAGATAAATCATTCATAATAAATACCACAACATTCCGTATATATATGAAAAAATATTTATCAATTTTGAGCACCACAATGGCAAAAAAGCACCATAAAAGTATAAGAAAGTGATTCTTATGCACTGTATTCCTTCAGAAACCATATGGTAGCTTTGTGTGAAGAACAAAAACAAGTGTTTTGATTTTCTTTCTTTTTTTTTTTTTAAAAGAAAGAAAGAAAGAAAAATCACCATTGTAGACACGCCAATAAACAGTGAAGTCATAGACAAGTGTTTAAAACAGCATCACTGATCACTTAAATGATTTATTCATACTTTTTGTGCTTAAATGTTGTTGTTTTTATGATATTTCTATCATTTAAAAAATGTATTTGTTCCATTGTGCATTCAAAATTCCAATGTGATGTGCTGTTTCCTGCTTTTCCAGCATCTCTGTTAATAAATGTATGCACCATTAACAAGTCTATGTAAACACATGATGTGGCTTCTTTAGAGTAAAATCGTTTTATTTAGAAAATTCAACGCTAATACAACTGACTAATATATAACTGGATGTGAGGGACTGAGGGTTTGTCAGTACCAGGGTTATTATAGTTCAAACTAAAGTAAAACAACAACAACAAAAATGTTACTTGAAATAAAATAAACATTAACTGAATTAAAATTAAACACAATTTTTTTCAGCTGGTTGCCAGTGCAGCATTTCTCATTTTCATTTAACTTGATGTAGTAAAATAAGTAAAACTAAAACTGACAAAAAAAGAAAAAACTTAAAAACCATATACAAGAATAAAACTAAAAACTAATTCAAAATACTATATTATATGGGTATAGAAGTTGTTATATAGAAGAAGAAAAAAGTCATGGGGCTTTGGAACGGCAAGGGTGAGTAAATGATGGATGGGGCGAACAATCCCTTCACTAATTTATTTTTTCGTGTCTTTTTTTTAACAGTTACCCAGCACCAAGAGAGCAGGTTCATTATATTAATTTAACCACTTACCATTTTTATTCATTCACTGTTGGTTGGGTTATTCTTTAAATTATACACGCAATAACATTTTTTTCCAGGGGGGTTATTATGATGTCATCAACATACTGAAGGAAACCTGTTCGGATTAGGGCTTTGTGTGAAAGGTGGCAGGTGTAGTAAATGGAGCAGTGTGCACATCAAGAGCCCCAATTTCTCCCTCGCTGTCTGGATCCCCATGATTGCAGTGATAATAGCTGGTCTGACTCTTCTGAGCTCAGCTGCTGGGTGAAAGGTCATCAGGAGCAGCTGCCCTCATGAATCCAGGGTGCAGGTGGCACTGGGTAGAGAAGGGGCAAGTGGTAGTCCGTGCCAATGTCTGGATCTGAGTCCAGCAGGTTTATGTCAAAAGACAAGCTGATTGTTTTCCAGGGGAAGACCTGGAACCTATGCATGATCTGGGATATGTAAGACATGCTGCGACTTAAAAATACAACCACATCAAAACAATAAGCCAAAGACAGTGTGCTTTTCCAGTAACAGTCTTTCTGCCACAGCATTGAAGAAAAAAACAGAATTCATCAGTGGTTTTTCACACTAGGGGTTCTCAGCAATCTTCCAAGGGAGGCTTAAAATGGTTTAAAATATGTTTTAGAAAGGTAAAACAACTGAAAATATTTAAGATATTTCTTAATTTAGATATTTAAGATATTTAGTTGTTTTAACCTATGGAAACTCTTAAAGCAAAATTTGGAATTCCTCTTCTTTCAGAGGTTAAATATATGTTTCTTTTATTCATTTATATTGGATGACAGATATCACTGAAATACTGTTGTTGTATTGGCCACCCCGTTTTCCAAAACGTATGTGCAATGTGAATGATATGTTGACATCAGATTGACTGACATGACTTTGGAGAGTGGAGGTTTAGAGACAATGTGTTAGTGAAACAGTGTAAATTGACTAAATTGTTGTTGTTTGTTTGTTTGTTTGTTTGTTTGTTTGGATTTTAGTATGAAAATGTTAACCTTGAGGTGATCTACAGGCTACTATTTTCCAAAACAATGACTAAATTTGTATTTAGAAGATATAAGCATTCAGTCTCTCACTTCCGCCAATATTGATCAGAGACTTTGATGACTTTGCACTTCAGCTTCTCATCAGATTTTCTGTCCAATCAGAAGCTCTTTAGAATGTGAAGCTTTGGCTGAAATCTGTCACTTAATGTTCGCACAATTACTATTTTCTATATGGTGAATGGCACACGGTGCACTGTATAGGGGATAGGGAACGATTCAGTTAGTGTAAAAATGCTTTCCATTTCGGCGAATGAAGTCTGATTTAGTGTCACGCAAACCGCCGAAGCGCGCGCACAGTCTGCTCCGGTCCAGAGACATGATAGCACAGAGTGGATCATATATGTGAGTCAGTGCAGACCACAAAACATATCGGACCCATTTAAATTCTACACAGAATGCTATATTTTAAAGCGATATGGATGAGATATATGAGACAGATTCTGCATTAGAAACAGCTCTGACGAGTAGAAGAGATAAACACCAGTGCTATACTCCAACATAAACTACACACTTTTCAAACTATGTGATTTTGCTTTTAGTGTCGTATTAAATCTACAAGGGGAATCTATTAGACTGTGGTTGTCATAAGCTGTCAAATGCGGCTTTGCCGAGCTCAACGGCTCTGACCAAGCTGTGATATAAGCTAAACGCTATCGGTTATTTTAAAATAGGCCACCTTGATAGGCCGTTGCAACAAGATGCTGGCGATGGTGTATCCTATGCCATGGCCATGAGGGGTACCAGAGGCAGCTTTACAATACCTTATTATTAATTATCATTATTAATATTATTACTATTGTTATAATTATTATCATTGCTATTACAACTATTACTATTATCATTACTATTACTGGCTGTATCAATATTACCATTATTATTATTATTGCTATTACTATTATCTTTATTTGTCCTCTTCCTGATCCTTTAACCTCCCCCTCATTCCGGATGAAATGAGTATATTTGTTAATATGTTTATCATTACTACTACTGCTAATACTATTACAACTATTTGTCATTTCTTATTAATTGGATTTATCATGATTATTATTAAGGCATAATTATTTATCACAATTATTATTGTTATTATTGTTACTCTGCTTATGTCTGTTATATTGAATCCCGACATGCTCCTTTAATCATGTATTTCCACTCCCACATCCAGTTACTCTCACAGTTCTACACACACACACACACCCAGTTGTGTTTTTGTGTTTTGTGGGGACTTTCCATAGGCGTAATGGTTTTTATACTGTATAAACTGTATATTCTGTCCCCCTACACTACCCCTACCCCTAAACCTACCCATCACAGAAAATGTTCTGCTATTTTAAATTTTCAAAAAAGATAATTCTGTATGATTTATAAGCTTGTTTCCTTGTGGGGACCAAAAAATGGCCCCACAATGTCAAGATTTACTGGTTTTACTTATGTTGTGGGGACATTTGGTGTTGTTTTGGTAAATATTTCAATTGTCTGTTTACATTATAAAAAGGGGGAAAAAAAAATAGAGGGTGGAGCTGCTCGATATGTCCCGCTCTGTTTCAGTAGAAATTGTCAACACATTGAATAATGTTGTCTATTTCAAGGCACTTCAGTGGGTCCTTAAAGTCCTTCCATAAACTTAACATCAATTTTCGCAATGTATTGCATTTTCAAAAAAAAAAAAAAGTCATCGGTAATTGATTGGGTCATTCAAAGTGGTCGCCTTATGACATGGGTTGGAGGAGAGAGGTGGATAAATAAGATGGAAGTTGTTTCAGAGCAAGTTGTTACAATCTGATAAAAAAAGATTTGGGGGGGGGGATGCATCAATGCTGATGAATCACTCCTAATACAAACAGGAATGTGTATTAATAAAAGAAAGATTTTATGTTGACTTTAAAGAAAATTATTACAGGAACTGAAGGAAAGTGGGTTGTGAAGAGACCAAAAGAGTTATTAATTTCCCACAGTAAAGGCTGTCTCTGCCTCTTCAGCTGAGCACAGTCAAGGTCATGAGAAACGAGACAAACTCATCTGTATGTGTGCGTTTGTGTATATGTTCATATATTTCTGTGTCACGGCATGTTAATACCTCAGACATCATCAATTTCCTCCCCAGACACAACTTGTCCGTGGCTAGCCGATGAAATTAAATCAGATTATCTCCACCCCCAAAACGATCAAGTGCGTGAAAGTCCAAGCACTGAGTCAGCCGCTCCCCAGAGCTCCGGACAGGAAGTCTTTGATCCAGCGCTTTCACACAATAAGGAAGCAGACGCAGTCTGAGAAAAAAAACAAAACAAAACAATGACCGCTAATGCATTTAGGGAAACAAGCAAGGAAAGTCATAAGGATATTAAGTTCTTATTTAAAATGCAACAGCTCCAGATAGATTGAGCTGTGTGAATGAAGTTAAGAGGATTACAGGTTGTTTGGTGAAACTCGAAGCTGGTGAGAGGAGATAAAGCAAGAGAAGGGTGGACAGGTGTTGCCGTTTGGCTCACCGCTCTGAAATCTGCTCATCCAGCGCAGAATGTCCTTTTTCACTGCGTGTATGGGTTAGAAGTTTAATCTTTTTTATCACTGTGCACTTTTTTTTTGTCAACGTGTGAATTTTCATTCAAGAGACAGAATGTTATTCATATGGCATGTTTCTAAGCATCCATTATGTCATCCATTAATTTGGTCGTCTACCTTTACATTTATTCATTTAGCAGACGCTTTTATCCAGAGACTGAAAAAAGGCTGTGAACATGGGAAGTTCTGGTAATACAAAGTTTCAGAAATCATTTAGAATAGCACTAACTAGAAAAGGGAGAGATTAAAGAATAATGAAAGCATAGGGGAATAAATTGTCCTTTTTTTTTCCTTTTTTGATGCTAAGTGTTGATGAAAGAGATGAGTTTTCAGCTGTTTCTCGAATATTGTCAGGGATTGGCACTCCGGATAGGGTTGGGAAGATCATGCCGCCAGCAAGGAACAGTGAAAAAAGAAACATTCAGGAAAGTGATTTTGTGCCTCAGTAATGGTATCGACCTCAGGCTTCTGGATGGGATGTAGACTTTTAAGAGCGAGTGCAGGTAGGAGTTTGCAGAGCCTGTGGCTGTTCTATATGCAAGCATTGATGTCTTGAACTTGATGTGAGCCAGTGCTGAGAGATAAACAGATAGGTGTGACGTGGGCTCTCTTGGGCTCATTAAAGACCAGTTGTGCTGCAGCATTCTGGGTCATTTGTAGAGGTCTGATTGCACTTGATGGAAGTTCAGTCAGAAGACAATAGTCCAGCCTAGAAATGACAAGGGCCCGGACAAGGTGGTCATCTAACCTAACATTTCTTTAGTCTATAGTTATCCATTTGTTTGTTTGTGTTCATTCATTCATCTAACCTTCATCTTCCAATTAATCAGCCTCTAAAAGAATTCATCCAACCATCCATAAACATTCATTCCCTCCAGCTTCTGTTTAATCAGTCACTCAGAGAATCAATCATCAATCCATCCATATCCATTAATAAAATCATCTAAGTTCTAATCATTCATTCGTTAGTTCGTTCATTAATTCAACTATCTATCTGTTTATTTGTTTCTTCATTCATTCATCTACCCTCCAGCCACTCAAAAAATCCATCCATCCATCCTTCATCTTCCAATTAACCGCCTCTCAAAAAAATCCATCCATCCATCCATCCTTCATCTTCCAATTAACCAACCACTCAAAGAATCCTTCTGTCTATATAGTTATCTATCCATCCATCCATCCATCCATCCATACATCCATCTTACCTTAATCATTATAAATTGTGTCTTTCTCCTTTAAACAATGTCTATCCAATCTGTGTGTGTGTGTGTGTGATGTTTCATGGTAGAGAGTTTCTTGGCTCACTCTAGTACTAAGACTAGTGAGATGGGAATATGTGGCATTTTATTCCCTGGAAGCGAGATGCGTGCCAGACTGAAAAGGATTAGGGCTGGAATGTTGGACCGCTCTATCCTTAGTCTGAAGAAAAATTACCCCTGAGGTGTGGTTTGAGGGAATTCCCCCCAGCACAGGGCAAGTTCCTCCTGCAAAGCCAGACCGGTTGAGATATGAATAATGATTTGCCTGGCAACATGCACTGAGTGACTCGGTTCAGATTCATACTCTACACTCGGAATGGATTCAGCACTGCACACTTCCCATCTTGAACCTCACACAATAAATTCAGGGTGAAACTCAGAGTTGAGCTTTGATATGGACCACTGGCTTTCTTTGATTATTCTATGATTTCGATAAAACCAGAACATTCTACCTATCCCGGCATGTCATTCAAAATTCCCTGAACTCTTGAAACTGCTCTTACCTACATTGGTCTTTTGATTGAACTGCCATGTTTTCTGCCTATAGGACAAGAGCCAAACGGTGGTAAAACAGATTAAAAATCATTTTACATGAGAGCGATAAAAGAGGTAATCAAAAGTCAGTCTTACCATGTTTCAGTTACAATAATACCATTTTTTTTTTCTGTAGACGAGAGCAGCTTTATTCTATTTCTCCCTTTCTGTTTCCTCTTTATTCTCTCTATTAACGCTATTAACACAATAGATAGATTATGTTGACTTTTGGGTAAGAAGTTTCATCTGTACAAAAAGAAAATACAGACTATTAAATGGACATAAAAAAAATGTAATCTTGCTAATTTGCCTCAACCAATACTTTTATTGGTATATATATATATATATATATATATATATATATATATATATATATATATATATATTATATTATATTATATTATATTATATTGTATCATAAATTTCACTGTCCAATCCAGCAAACAGTTCAACTAACACTCATTGTAACTCAGCGAGTCTCTAATTCAGATACTAATGCCTGTGGATCTTGGATGATTGTCTCCCCCTTGTGGTCATCAGTCTAAAAGGGGAACAGATTATTTCATATTTAGTATAATTGCAAAATCTTTGAAAAAATATCCTTTATTTTGACAATGAGTTCAAAAAAATCCCTTAATTATGTTTTCTGTTTCTTTAGCCAGTGTCTGTTCTGTTATCACACAATTTCCTCATTAATTTCAACTCATCTGTCTTGCCTTCTTACACAAATGTTCATTCTCTCTCTCTTTCTCTCTCTCTCCAAGTTTGTCCTTTTTCTTCAAAGCTGCTGATGTGCATATAATGAATAACATTCATCAAAGTCATAATCGCTTTCATATGAGTTAATTCACAGTGCCACACAGTCTCTCTTCCACCAAACTAGAAGTAGAGCTGCTCTCTAGGACATAGACAGATCCAATCCAAACCCACCATGACCAAACATTACAAGGTAAAAGACTTGGCAGGAGTATTATTTCTGTCTCCGAGAATGTAGTGTGTTTACATTTGTATGATATGAATATAAATAGCGTGTATTGTTTCAGAAATAGGAAATAACATTTTATTTTGCATATAGATTAAATGGAATATGGAACGTTTGAAGAATACTGGATACTGAAATTAATGGAAGCCTGTTTCCACCGCATAATTAAAAAGTACACTGGGACTTCTCATGGTTGTCCCAATGTTCATTCAGAATTCCAAAAAAAAGACGAGATATTATGAACTCAAAATGGCAGGAAATACAGTTAGAATTGTGTGTTATGATTTTGCAGTCTCATTTGCCTCAAAATTGCATGATATAAACTCACAACTGCAAGAAATAAATTCAGAATTTTGAGATAAAAAGTCTCAATTACCTTTTTTATTTCAATTTGTATTCCATTGAGGAAATGGGCTTCAACATAGGCCCTGTTTACACCTGGTATTAAGATGCATTTTGGTCGATCGGATCACAAGTGGACGATGCTAACTACAAGGGTGTAAAAGGGTCTAAAACATTTGGAGCTTGTCCACTTTCAACCACTTCCAAAGGTAGTTGAAAACGCATTCGCCCGGATTGCTTTCGCTCGATGTGTTCAAACAGCTGTCTACTCTCCGCCTACTGACCTAACGCATACACAATATGGGAAGCACGCTAGATTTAAACTTTGTCGGCTGAAGATCCAATTTTGGTTTGAAATTGAAAACGTACCAAGCACAATTTTCTCTTACCATTCCATCGTGGGCCTTTCAGAGCAGAAAAGAAAGCTGCTGCTCTTTGTGTGTTTCTCCGTCATCTCCGGTCGCGTTCATATGTAAATTGTGTGAGCTTATTTCATCCACTAGACATCGGAAGATCTGAAAAAGCCCATACATCTACCTGCCCATAGATCCTCTCCTTGAAGAAATCAGCACAGAAGTGCTTGAAAGTGGACAAAAGAGACTGATGTAATCGGAATGCGTCTCCTTTGTCTACTTGTGATCCGATTGACCAAAACGCATCTTAATACCAGGTGTAAACGTGGCCATTTATTTATGAAGGTGCTATTTATGAAGTTTCACAACATATCTGTGAAAAGCGTCCAACTGCATTGTACAAATTCTGTTTATATACCACCAGTTGACATGTTTTTCAGTTTCATTGAGCTGATGCAAGAGACAAGGCAAAGCCCTGGTGCTGAGACAGCACATGTCTGCTTTATTTCCATACAATATGTTATAAATGTAATATGGGAGTTGTAAGCAGACCATGATATGGTTTATTACACTATAACCATTTTGCAATTGTTGCCTGACCCGGCCTCATTTCGCAGATCTGTTTTGTCATTGGTGGAACCGAGCTCACTCAATACAAACATCTTCGCCATCTCAGCATAAAGCTGGGAAGACAATTCGGCAAACATGAATTTTTAATCAAGAGGAGTTCCTTCTCCCAGTTTCTGACCTTCAGCCTGAGCAAATTCTTTTCAATAATTCATATTTTTTCAGTAGCTCACCCCCAACTGAATACATGGCACTAGGAACACATTCACAGTTTTGCATGCTTGCTTAAACAGATTGCATTTATATTTCTAGCTTTTTACACCAATATTATGTCTTATTATGACAACAATGACATTATACAATATAATGTCATTGTTGCTTTGATTTTACTGACTAAGTATTGCAACTTTTTACCAAAACTTTGCATTATTTAAATGGAATACTATTTAAATAAACCTCCTAAAATAAAACTAAAGTTAGAGTAAAATAATTTTCTTTTTCAACTGCATGTCCCTTCTTCTATAATTGTGCATTAAACATTTACAGTTGTCAAACCAAAATGCCACGCTGTATCTGGTGCTTATAACCGCATGTCTGTTTCATCTTCAATTTCACACCTGAGTGGGTTCTTACCCGGGGCACAGGAAAACACTCTCGCTACCCATGCTGCATCTGTGTCTTCTGCCTTTTTACAGATCGACAGAATCCCTTGACTGCAGTAAGCAAAATAAAAGCTGTCCTTTAGTGTGTTTACTTATAGAAAGTCTGAGTTTTTATGGTCGACTAGTTTAAGTACATTTTCTTTTAGAGCAATTCCAAATATTTTAAGTAAAGCATTCCATAAATAACATGCAGGTGTTTTATATAGTTATTTGTGCTGCTGTCCACAATAATGAGACCACATTAAAGTGATCCGCCTTCACCTTCTTCAGCTGTGCTTGAAGTCTTAAGCTGGGTTCACACTGTACAAAAATGTCCATCAGAGACTAATTTTGTGAATCCTTAAAGATTTCTGATCCTGGGCTAAAATCTGAAGTCTTTGATATCTAGTTCGACATGTCTGTTGACAGCCGTTTGATGACCATTGCGATCAAGTTTTACCAACCAAATTCTGGCAGTGTCAGAAGTTTTGAGGGACAGTCCTCAGAGTGGCTTTTCCAATGATAACCATCAAATAAAAAAATAAAATAACAGGAGCGCAGAATCTGATCACGCGATTAGCATGACAACTATCTCTTTTCTTGCATATGTCTGACAATAATGACAACTGAGATCCTACAGTCTGACATGACTTCCAGAGAAGATCATATTTGTTCAGTCTGACAAGCAACAGGATTATAATGAAGCCTAGGGGCCATTTACACAACACCATTTTCAACTAAAAGCGAAAAAAAATGTATGCATTTTGGCCGTTCATTTACATGACAAAGGTATTTTGGGTGCCTGTAATGGCAAACTTTTGAAATCGGGTTTGAAAGTATATATTTTTGAAAACTATACCATTATCGTCTCTCTGTAAACGACAAAATTTGTGAAAATTTATGAAATTGCATCATCCACATGTATGTTATGTGTTCAGTCGCAAAGTGTTTCTTTACAAAGTGACATTGCCAACTACTGGCCTGGCAGCATAATACAGTGTTTTAAATCATTTCCGCGGATCCGTGCGAATGGGAATTATTTTGACTATGGAAAAACGTGTCCATTTTTAGTACATGAATGTACCCTCAGTTTCTTATGGTTTCTAGATGCTAGGTTGTTTTCTCTCATTAATCAATCAAGATGGCCACCATAAACTCAAGATTGGCTGACTAAAGAGTCCATCGGTACTAGAACCTTTCGAACTCATAACAAGGGCACTAATTAAAAGGTGGTGTTTATCAACTCTGTCTTATTGTAAATAATTACTCTATTTTTAACTCTAAACAGCCATTATTATTTTAAAATGTGGCTCTTGCCTGTGCAAAAAAGCATGTTCTAATGGTAGTTAGGGTATTGATACACAGTCACTAATAGGAATGGGTGGTTGTTACGTCATAACTAGATGGATTGCTAGGTGATTGATTTATTAGTGATAGAATGATATTCTGGTTGATCCCTAAATGTAAGTTCCGTCCATCCACCAATAATCATAAATCTAATTTGAAAAGTAATAGCACAACTCCTTCTAACAAGGTGTGTGATTTGATGTATAATTTATGTCCATACCACATGCAGTATGAGCAAGAGTAATGCTTGCCTTAACAAGCACCACTATTAGCAGACATTAAAACTGGAAGTCATCTTTGATTCATAACCTACACAATAAGAAAAACGTAACCCAGGAGGCTTCCTGGATCTCTGGATTAATGGCTCAGACATTCATAATGTCTATGCATGCTGTGCCGTGTCAAGTCTTCTCAGTCCTTGTGGGGATCCGCTGCTTTTGTTCTTTGTTTGTTTAACCCATCTTAATGTGAAAGTAATGAATAATGTTCTTTCCTTCAGAAAGTTCCATTGAATGACAAATGAAACCTTTTATAAAAGTTTTCTGCAATTAAGTCCCTTTTACCTTTACCTAGAAGACTTTTTTAAATTACATATCAACAAGCAAGAGTCAGTTGTTGAGTGTCTGTCAGCCTATTTTTTGCGGTGTGTTCTGCACCATTGGCACTAGTCAGATCCCCATTGGTGGCTTTTCAGCCAGTTGATCAAGATTAGTCAAAGTCCATCAGTGAGAGAGATCGCTCTGATTAGTGAACTAGTACAGGAGAAGAAAAACTGAAGTGGAGAAAGTAAGCAGCAAACCTAAGAGGTAAAAACCTGCTTCGTTTACAGTATGTGTATCTTCCAGTTTCACTTTTTGAATGACAAATGCAGAGTACTGCCACCTGCTGGTATGGAGAGTTAATTCCTCTCATGCAGGTGAAGAACGTACATGCTAGTTGGGCATTGACTGTGATCTTTCCTGTGTTTTTTTGTCACTGCTACAGCATTTCTTTGATGTCGGTTTGGTGCGTCTGGGCATTAAGGTGTAATACTATTGGGTGACTACGCTAGCAATGCTGCCAGCAACGTGGACATCAATGTACTCTTTATTTCATCCATTATGAAACAGCTTAGAAACAGATACTTCTGATGGAGCTCTTCATATGTGACCTTTTCTAATGTTTTTGTCATATAAGGCCACTTGCTACTGGTTCCATTAACCGTCTTCAAAGATACTTCATATCGATGAGTCTTATGTAGGCTCTTGTTATTGATGGGAAATAAGATATTTCAATGGCTCAGGCGTAATCGCCTCTAAGAACATATTGTGAATTGAAACAAAAGACTTGGCACACTTGTCTAAAGCAAGCTGATCCGTGAGTAAGATTCAGATTCAGGTCTGGATTTGCAAGGTTCATTAATATTGATGAAGAGCTGTCACACTCATGATTTCTCTATGAGCAAAGGTTGTGCTCTGTAAAATATAGTCTGTCAGTTATCTTTACCGGGTATGTGGTTTATCCACCCAAGCACATTTATGTCACAAGTGTCTTGTGTTTTTTAAGACCTCAGGAGCAGTGGTGTAACCAGAATAGAATGAGCCCAGACACAGAAAAAAAAAAAGCAAAGTGCCTACAAACCCTTGTGGGATGTCTACCTACAGTGGGTGACATTTATAAATATGTTCCTATCGCAAAATGGGGCAGCAAAATTATGTTACCCTCTGTGATACTTGGTTCTGATGAAATTTTTATTTTATTTTATTTTATATTTTATGGAAGTATTTATTATAAAAGTGATATCAATGATATTGTGATCCAATATTATGGCCCTTTAAACTGTCTCTTCTGCTGTTTATGTGGTGCACTTGTGAGATTCAGTTTCTGTTAGGGTTTTGTCTTAGAAAGAGAACTTCTTAAAGGGGCAAGAAAATACATTTCCAGTCTTAATATATGAATTTTATGTATAAATGTAATTAAAAAGGCCAGACAAATATCAGAAAATATAAGTAAGTAAACTATTTTACAATTTTAACATCTATATTTGAGCTTTAGTCTTGTTTTGTCCTCCAATCCTGTATTCCGGTCCTTGTTCTCACCTGTTTCTTGTTAGTCTGTGTTTATTTAAATATAGGGTAGGCAATGTTTTTTGTTAGCAATAAATAAAGTAGTCATATATATATATATATATATATATATATATATATATATATATATATATATATATAGAGAGAGAGAGAGAGAGAGAGAGAGAGAGAGAGAGAAAGAGAGAGAGAGAGAGAGAGATAATTGGCGTATAATGAAATTAATTGAAATTAGGGGTGTAACGGTACACATATTCGTATTGATCCGTTTCGGAACATGGGTTTTGGTATGGTCCACGTGTGTACTGAATGCATTACGCTGCAACATTAAGGTCTCCTGTTTGGGAACACTTTGGTTTCCCAGTGAATTACAACAACGGACAAAGACAGTGGGATAAGACGAAACATGATCATCTCTTCCTCTTTAATAGTTACAGAATAAACATGAATGAACATTTTAAGGTATGTTGAAAGATACAGTACAATTTACTGAAACGGTCATATCTTGTGTAATCGTTCAATTAGTGTTTTAATGGCAGAAAGACATAAATAAAACAATGCCAAGCATTTACCATTCAGTGTCCACAGCTTGTTAGTTCGCCAGAGAAAATCTTTCGCTTAATATATGCACTGTATTAGCCTGTTTGTGGTGATTGATAAATCTGTCGTGAAAATGACAGCCACTGTCATTGTCAAATGATTATATTTCAACAATTGGAGTAAAACATAATTTTATAATTAGATTTAGAAGTTATTGCATACAATTTGTTATGTGAGTGTTGATTATTATATAAAAATAAATAGCGATTGAATTTAAGTTGTGAACCTTTAATATTATAGTAATGTTCAAGTAGGTGTCACGATTATCAGCTGGAGTGCCCGGAAAATCCACTAAAGGGCACTCCACTCTGGACTCTTTTCACTCACTCTCACTCTCATTCACTTATACAGGACTACATTTCCCACAAGCCCCATACCCATTCACTGATTACCTCACCAGCTGCACCTCATCACCCACACCATATATAAACACCATTCACACATCATTCCCCGCGAAGTCTTGATTTGTTTTCCACTGTCAATTCTGAGTGCTATTCCCCGTGTTTGATTTCCTGTTTTTGATTCTCCCTGTCTTTTCCCATTGTCTGATTCTTGCTGCCTGTCCCGACGTTCCCGCCTGTGTATTCGACCAAGATTCTGTTTATCCCTTGCCCTTTTTGCTCTTCATCAACCTTTGCCTGTTTGACTACTCTATTCTTAATAAAGAACTTGGATCCCACTCCGCTGTCTCTTCTTTACAGCAGGGTTCCCTATAGTTTATAGCATTAGCAGAGATATATATTTTTTTATCCTTAAGAAACTTTTAGTTATAATTTAATTTAATATATTAAAGACAGAGAGTACATAAATAAAAAAAAAAGAAAGAAATTATGTGCACGGATAAATCAAAGGATGTCATGCTTTATGATGTACTACCTGAAAAATGTGTAGTGGTTTTATATTGCATATAGGACCACCGTTACAACTCTCACCTTTAAGACTCCCTCCCCCAACCTCAATTCAACCATCTAAATAAAATCATTTCAGAAGTCAGAACCAGTGGGTAGGGTGGCAATGAATAATTTAACAGGAATGTTTTCATACACAAACACATAGGAGATGTTGAGCAGAGATGGAAGAGGATGATGTCATCTCCCTCTCACATGCCAAACGCTATTGTCACATGCTCGGAGAGCCACCTCGATGCACACACCCTTCACGATCACGGCCTCATTAGTGCTATCACTGGCTCACTACTGACCGAAGAATAGAAATAACTCTTGGGGGAAAAAATGCTGAATTAAATGTTACACGACACAATGCTATCTAAAATGAAGTATGTGAGAATGTATGGCAGAGATGAGTGAATACACTCGAGTAGGGGGTCATGCCAGTGGGAGAGCCCGAGATGGAGTTTGCCGCATTAGATAAATGACTGCTTCTAATAATGTCTTTTCTTTATCAGAGGCAGGCAGACAGGGGTGGCACCGTGCCATTTCTGTTACTTCGTCCTTGTCATTGGTGCTCAGAGGGCACAGGCCTCTAGGGAACGATACTGATAGTTTAGCACAATGAGGACACCAGACTGTAAACCTCCTCTTTTGTGTGAAACAGGGAAGGAGTGTATGTAAGTTCATGTGTTTTTCAATTAAAGCATTTGCATTAAATCTTAACCCAATGGCATAGATTTTTTTTATTTGGTTGGCTCACGGTCATATTACATTTTATTATTTAATAATTACTTTAATATTGATGGGTGATGTCCATCCATACTATCCGTTACATCACTGCTCCTATATACAGTTATATTGGTTTATTAAATAAATATTGAAATTGTTTGATTGGTTGATATTATCTCCTCTGTGAAGACTGGTCGTCTGAAATCACCCCTCAACCCCGCAATTATTTTTTTTTTTTATTAATAAAATAAAAGCCTTTGTGTAAGGTGCAAAAAAATAAGTAATTACATAAATATATTTTTTTTAAAGAATTTTTGTCTCTTGAATTTTCATCATTGCTTTCATCAATGTCATCAAAAAACAAGGTCAAAAATCCGAGGAACAATACATTCAGAGTTCAGATGTGCAGATGGTGTTTTGTTTTTAATAATTTTACACACACATGTTATATATATATATATATGTCACACTTATTATCATCATCACTATTGTTACAACCTTTTCTTCATTCATAACATAAAATTAAAAATTAAATAATCAGAAATACAACAAATGTCAACAGACTGATCGTATGCAGTCTTTTGTGCCACAGCTGAAGATAATAAAAAGATTAAAAATATTAAAAATATATTAAATATATTAAAAAATTTCAATGTTTATATGAAAGTTTGAAAATTTACATTTTTTTATGGTTTTAATTTTCGTTTTAGTTAATGAGAATAGCTCTGATATCAGTGTTACATTTATATTCAATGAAACTTCCCTACTGTATTTTTATTAAAACGGCTTCCCTTTACCAATATGATATTTGTAATATCAAATTAACTAAATAAATAAATCAGTTTTAATCAACTTAGACACTTGAATAAATAATTAACATCGAAGAATGTTTGTGTTTTCACTTGTTGCATTAATAAACATTATTTTTATTCTTTTTTACTTTCGGGAAGTTAAGGGCGATAATTATAGCGATAAAGATATAGTTCTAAAAATAGACTATATACAACTATATACACAACTATAAAGATAACTGTTCGGCCAAACAATATTTTTGGAATCACTTTCAGAACTATTTTTTGTTCTGAAAGTGCAACTGCAGCACATGCTTAGAACAAACAGAACGATATCATCCGCTGGTGTGGATGCTAATATAGTTTTTGTTATTATCTTTATAGCTATCTTTCTTGGTGTGAGTGGGCCTTTATATCTACCGTTTTATCTCACCAATGAGAGTTGTATTAGGGTGGCAAATGTGGTGGAGAAGACTACCCATCTGGACACCGCCCTGCTTGACCCACATCCCTCATTCTTTTCTGAGGTTACAGTGCCCCCCAGCAAAGAAAAAGAAAAGAAATCCTCTCCTTTTCCCTCAGCCCTGAATTAGTGATGTTTGGCTGCCTCAACCTTTACCTCATCCTCACAGTGGTCTCCAAATCCTCAACTGAACACCCCCTTAAAACAACATACACCATTGCACTTACTCTGTGCCCCTTCATATCACAGAGGAGCAGACAGTGAACATTCATCATCATCCTTGAGCTGATTCAAGCTGACAGGCCAACACTTACAGTAGCTTAAATATTCAGGCCAGCTTGCCATTAGTTGTATCGAGAGACAAAGGGAAGCTCCCATCCAAGCCTGGCACATGTTCACCAGGTGACATCATCGCACCTGGGTTCAGATAGAAGAACATACACAAATACCCTGAGACCACAAATCTCCTCTTCTAATGCATTCGGCGGAACTCAGGTTGAGTTTTGTAAGGATGTTTCAATGGTTGATGAAAACGGATTCATAAAAGCGGTGAAGATCTGTCGCTTTCTTCATCTGATTGATTGAATTCCATGACTGGTGAAAGTACTTCCGCCACCCAGTCATTAGTGTTGGGCTCGAAATGACTTTCTGCACAAGTGGTTTACTTGAAATAACCTCTTGGTCACTTACATTGAATGAGGCCATGGTCATTTGAAACAAGGGCTCAGAGGAAAGGCACTTTAACGTGTAATTCCCCTGTCGGTTCTTGAGGTTATCACGTCTGTCCTGATTATTTTCACTTGGCTGGTAATAGCTCACGGTTCCCCCCACCTTTTCTTGATCCCCATTTTAGGATCTTTTTCTTTCGGTCCCTTTGTCACTCTCACTTGACTGGCTCTGACAGGACCCTCCACATCTTTGTTCAGCTGTCCATTTAAATGCTAAGATGTTTCTGGGCGTTATCTATAAGGTTAATGTGTGACTGGCCATCATTATTAATCTCGTAAACTCATTAAATGCACTCATTTATAAAAATTGATTAAATGATTGCAGTCTATCAATACTTATTTATGTGATCAAACACTTTTTTAGTGGTTTTTCTTTTTTCTTTTGTAGTGATGCCATAGACCAGTGGTGGCTAACGTCAATCCTGGAGAGCCACAGTGCTGCAGAGTTCAGCTCCAGCCCTGATCAAACACACATGAACAAGCCAATCAAGGTCTGAAGGGTTGCTGGACAGCTATGCGCAGGTGAGTTTTTATCAGGGTTGGAGGTAAAGTCTGCAGGACTCAGGCTCTCCAGGACCCTGCCATAGAAGAACCATTTTTTTTCAGTGAAAAATTCTTAAAAGAACTGTTAAAAATCCTTTTGTTGAACAGAAAGGTTCAATGGATGTTAAAGGTTCTTCATGGAACCATAGTTCTACCAGAAAGACTCAGGAGGCAAGATAAAGTAATAATGATATTTATTAACAATCAGCAAGCAAAAAGTGGTAAGATAAAGTTATTTGGCGTTGGCCCCGTCCGTAGCTTACATCCTGAGGGTTGCGGACTCTGCATTTCCAGCCTAAAGAAGAAGGCAGGGGCGTAGACGACCCCTGGGGAGGTGTGGACAGGGACCATCTGGTGGTGGTGGGGAGGATGGAGGTAAAGGTTGACGTCAGCATCAGCGAACTCAGACATGTGTACCGATCTTATATAATCCAAGTGTTGGATGGTTAGATGGCTAAATGTTAGTGACTTAACATTTGAGTCTTCTCAGCAGAACTTGCACTGGAGCTTTCATTTCTTGTAAATTAATTTTAAAGTGCTGCAATTAGATCCTCTTACTCCTCGTCTCTGCAACCCGCACTTGATACATAGATACCAATAAAGAAACTTTATTTTTAGGAGTGTAAAAGTAGTGACTTATGATGTTATATTTGGTATAAAATTAAGTAAAATACATTTTAATGCAATATATGTTCATAATTGCATCATTCTATTAGATTTCGTCTATTTTTTGCTCAGTTAAAGAAAATAATTCCAAACAAAGGAAAAGAATATGGATTATTTTATTTTAAATGTCTTTTTACATTAGTTAGTAGCTTTTTGAGCAATTTCTCATCTCGTTCTCCAATCCTCAAGGTTATTATTATTATTTTTTTATCTTTTATTCACAACAGCTCCCTATCCATACTATCAGGCATTTTTAATCAAATCATGCTGTTTTAGTCACCAATAAAATTTATGTTTATATTCTCATATGGAATTTCATACCTTTCTGAGTCCCTTCATGAAAAGTGAATTAAACGGTAGCTAAAACACTGTATCTCCAGTTCAGGGCCAGAAAAAAAAAAAAAAAAAAAAAAAAAAACTTTTCATAATCTGCCTGCAGATTGTAATGCTGTCATAGTGCCTCTGAGGTGATTTGCTATTTTATTAGAGAAAGTGTAGCTGGTATGATTTTTTAATGAGAGGGTTATTTTATTCAGGCAATGAGAGTCATTCAGCATCTGCACTTGACTCTAGGGAGGGCTAATGGCCACGGCTAAAGGTTAAATGATCAGAGAACAAGTCGTTTTATTGCTGTTTGTTTATTAAGATGCTTGCATAGAAATTAAAACAGCAGTGTTAATTTTTATGGCTGCAATAAACCATTGAATTCATTTCAATTTCCTGGTGGTCTAGATTCAGATTGTTTTGAAGACATGCAGTGTCGAAACAATCTGTGCTAATAAGTCAAACCAATCCCAGCTGTATTTCAATTAGAACTATGCTCACATTTTTGAGATACGGTAATGTTTTATGAGACAATGTTGCAATACAACACAAAGGAGTCACTGCCTCAGTCCCACAATTCTCTGATGTTGTTTGCCTTTGCTTCCAGAGGGCCGACTGCACGTTTCATTAATTCATGATGTTTGTGCAGGGAAAGGAATCTGTAAAATGTCTGTGTGTGTGCGTGTGTGCGTTTGGAAGTCCCATGGCTAGTGTCCTTCTCACATTAGATATTTGCTGCTGGATGGGGTTATAATGAGAACGTTGGACAGATTGGAAAGGTCATCAAACCATATGCTTTTTCTGACTGTGTAGCACCTACAGCTCTGCATTAAAGGATCCCATTGAGTGGCTGAAGTTTACTTTTAACAATGTCCCTGATCAGCATGGATTGTTTTGTTATTCTGTCACAATGTAATGCACAGAGGTTGTTATTAAAGGATTGGGCAGTTAAAAAATATTGACCGCAAAGAACTGCTGCTTATTTAACATGCAAAGTGGGTGTTTCTTCAAAGCAGAGCAGCAAAAAAAAATTCATTCTAAGAGTTAGAGAAAGGGTGGGAAAAAGGTAATGAAAAATAGATAAATGACTAAAACAATTCAATTCAATTATTTAAATATACATACAGTATGTGACCCTATCAATGTGGACTCTATATGAAATGTTCAATGTGTCATGAAAATGCTATTCTGTTAATTTGTCTCTTAATAATAAATGCACATAATGACATATTGACTGCTCAAAGGTTAATGTGATGCGTTTGTTAGTGAAAAGGTTAATGTATGATCTGAATATTTAGTTTGCTGGACAAGATGCACAGGTTTGATTTCCAATTCGATTATCCGCAGCATACGCCTGTGACAAATTGCATGTCGTTATTTACCACAAAATCATGTGCATGATTTTACAATACCCCCAACTGTAAAATTTAATTTTCCTGTCATGCATTGGTGTAAGTAATGCGATTATGTAAATATTCTCTCGCTAACTCCCACACAACTAGTGTCAACATTTACCAATGTGAATATCATATCACTATAATAACCTTTTTGAACCATTACCACAACAGAGGAATATTTCATGTGGATATGAAGTCACCATTATTTATCCTTTTCTTGCCAGTGTGTTCCTCATGTAGGGTTTGCTGAGATGAAGGACCCTGTGTGACAGGCCAGTGACATGAATAAGAAATGGCTAGCGTGGAGAGGAGTTTTCGCCCATCAAACGGTGATCACTCCTGGTTATGGACAGTGGGGAGAGCGTGAGGAGGTGTCAGAGCGATTGACATCCTCAACCCCCACCCTGGTCATGTGGGCTGGTTTTCCAATGCTCAATTGCAGTTTTGCCATCAAAGGTACGTTTTAGAAAATCCTTAAAAAAAAAATGATGCAGCTTGATGAGAAACGATATGCTAGAGATCAGAAATGTGGGGCTTTCCTCAGGTTGAATTGGTTTGGAATGAAAGAACATGAGTTTTAATAAGTTTAACATTGTCCAAAACAAAATTGAACAAAAAACAAACAAAAAAATACATCATTATTTTGAATGATTATGCCATTTTATTTTGATTTCCCAAACTTTTTCAGAAAAAAAATTATAAATTAATCATAAAATACATCCAACTACAGAATTCTCTTTAACGGGGTCATGACATGTATTTTTTTTATCATTATTTTAATATGTTATACTTCCATAACCAACGCCGCTGAAAAAGTAGGAGGGCACTGTCGCGCTCTATAGTGCAATAACCTAGCAACGACTCACAACTCCCTAGCAACCGCAAAGCTACACCCTTTAGCAACCACTCAAAAGCTGCAATGGACAGGCACCACTAGTTAAATGATATACAATTAATGTATTTTCCCCTTCAGCTCTATTTCAGTCTGTTTAGGTTCTCTTTTAGAGTCCTTTTCGTTTCCTTCACAGAGTTAGATTATCACTTTTAAATATGATTTTCTAGACTTTCTCTCAGTAACAGTTCAATCCGTTTCTCGGTCTCCACGTTGTGCCATACATCTGAGCTGCCGGCTTCTGCATGTCCGATTTTCTGTTGCCCCCTCCCTCCTTTAAGAACAACAGAGTCCTCCCTAGTTTGACATGGCCAGGGTCCACAAAGATTAGATTTGAATTTATGAAGATTGCTTCACCTAGGTCGGTGCCGTTGTAGTATTTCACGTGTGGCCCCCTCGTCACCAAGCCACCCAAGGGCCCCATATTTCACCGTGACAACGTAATCACAGCTCCGCATTAAAAAGTCATTATTGTTTAGAATGGGAGCCTCATCCAGAAAAACACTAGCTATAAAATCTCTTAGCCTTTGTGTCTCAGGCAGCGCACATGTTTACTCAAGAACACAAGCTCTGGTGATTTAAATGACCAACTCAGAACTCCATTGATCTCAGAGGTTTTTGCCTTTACAGAAATACACACTTGCCAATGTAGAGCCATGCTTCAGGATTTATTCATACATATTAACAAAATAATATATTTTATTGCAAATATGCAGATTGTATTCATTTCTTGGTGCACTGATAACACTTTCCTAAAATTATTTGATGATATTCAGTCCACAATACAAATTCAAGGATTATAACAAGTAAATATATATTAGCAGAATATTTGACATACTCATGAGGAATTAGGAATTTAAATTAATTTGTACAATTTGTGTTAAAGGCATCAATAATACATCAAATCATAAATTTGTTGAGGTAAGGTATGCTGTTATTTTTCTAAAGGTCCAGACTGAGTTGGTATAATTCTTTGATCATTTCCTTTGGGTCAGAGTAAACTAGATGTCCAAACACTATTATTTTAGTATTAATTATGTAATATTATAGTATTTATTAATTTTTTTGAATTATCTTTTGTTTTTGTATTTAGTTACATTTTAATCTCTTTTTTAAAATGTTAATTCTTTTTTACTTTTACTGTATCTCAGTTTTAGTAATTTGTCACTTCATCTTAAACCTTTTTTTATTTCAGTTAGTTACCAAGACAACATTTAAAAAAAAAAAAAAAAATTCACTCGTTCGAATTTTAAAATTTTTTGCTAAATCTTACGTATTTTACGAGTTGCCAAATTTGAATGAATTCAGTTGTACGAATTAGCCACCTTGTAAAATATGTACGAATTGTTCGTGAGATGGCGTTGAAT
Source organism: Opsariichthys bidens (assembly GCA_037194245.1). NCBI lineage: Eukaryota > Metazoa > Chordata > Actinopteri > Cypriniformes > Xenocyprididae > Opsariichthys > Opsariichthys bidens. Next base: position 8,111,303 of record CM074286.1, on the reverse strand, counting down.
TTTCTCCATAAGGAAAATTTATTTTATAATATATCTTATAAACCTTTAAAGACAGTCCTGCTATCAGATACAAGGTTGTTAATCTATAGTATTTGCTTTTGTTGAAGCGTCAGCCTTCTTTATTTCAAATTATTTTTCAAGTAATGTTTATCAGAGGAATTTGTGGTGAAAAACTACATTACCCATGATGCTGTACAAAAAATTCCGCCAATCAGAGTTTCGACAAGCAAAAAGCTATTTAGCTTTGCCCACTCCCATGAAATCATATGAATGACCTAATTGAGTCTTCCTACACCCTCAAAATAATTTATTTGTATATTTTTTGTTTATATAGCCTATTTGTATTCATATTTGTACAGAATATTTAGCAATACATTTCTCCATCCTTTTGGATTGGATTCACAATGCTTCATGGGATTGTAGTTCTTTCTCTCACTAAAGCCATCAAGTACACAGACTTGTACCATTGTATTTTTGTCAGATTTTCTTCAAATCAAAGTTTATAATGTTTTGAATCACCCCGTAGCTAGTTGGCTTGGTTCACGGTTTTAACTAAGACTTTTTCAAAAATGCCTATAGAAGAAATGAATGGAAAATAATACTTCCAGAACAAATGCCTCTGAAAAAGTGGAAGGACACTGTGCACTCTATATCACATTGCAACTACTCGAAATTCCATAGCCAGCACATAGCAAGACCTTGGCAACCACCAAGCACACCATAACATCATAGTAAAAAGCTTTTGAATTTTTTTTTCTGATTTTATAGTTGATTTTATAGTTTTCATGTATATGCCATTTTGCATTGATGTCAAAGCAGACAAATCTGTGTGCATAGGAACACAAAGACAACAACTTGTTCATAAATTCTTTATTGACACAAGCATTCTACAAGCTCTTTCATCAAAATGTAAAGCTTCTGGATGTTACAAAACTGTCAGAAACCCGGTTCTCCTTTCATCCAGTGTTTACCTATCTGATAGATATCTGACGTCCAGCCTTTGGCAACTCATTCTGATACCTGGGTAATCCTTCAGCCACTTCAACCAGAAGATCTGCTGGGATGAATCACCTAAGGCAGCACCATAGATGTTCTCCTAGCTGTCATTTAGTCTTCTCCAGGCATCTCAGTTAAGAATTGCAAACTCTCTCCAAACCCCAAGAGGTTATAGGTATCAGCTTATTGTGTTTTATAGCTTAGCGTGATGCTGCTTGGGGTGGCCATGGTGCTTGACCTCAAAGGTCACTTTCCTTGACTCCCTGGCTTTATTCTAGACCTAACAGGCCCAGAAAATACCGCTCTACAGAGCCTGCAGTGAATAAAAGTAGATTTATGGGCTGTTTCTGCCATGTTGACACACAAGATGTAATTATGCATTAAGGAACGTCTACTGCGCCCTGTTATGCTTTAGCTGGATTGGTTAGAGACAAGCACTGAAATAAGGAGATAAAGTAGGAACACTGGGGAAAATAAGGAGTGTGTATAGATGTGTCAATGTGAACAAAATACTGCCCTCCTCGGATTTAGATCTGTTTTTCCCTTCCTTTCAGTCTGTTGCTCCATGCACAGTTTCTAAGTGGATCAATAAAGTCAATTCATGAGTCTGCCACCTTTCATGAATTAGATTTTTCTCCTAAATCAATATATTCCCATCTGACTGCACCATCACTTCTAAGTCCATTCTGACCAGCTCATTGCAGCAATCTACTTTCTTAAAAAACAGCATATAATATGAGTCTTGTATATGCTATTGATTATTAATCCAATAATCTGCATTAGCAATGTCTTTTTCAAATTGTGACTGACTCAAGCCATAGAAATATTTACAAAGGATTCAATTTCATGGGTTTTGAGGCATTCTGTTGAATATAATACAATGTATGTCACTATTCAGATGGGGCAAGTTTGTTTTAAAATGTGCTTTGTAACAATTTAGCCAAAGAAATATTTAAACTCTTGGAAGAAAAAGGAGTCTCTTAAAGGAGTCTTAAAGGGTTAGTTCACCCAAAAATAAAATTTCTGTCATTAAGTCCTCACCCTCTTATCATCCCAAACCCGTTAGACGTTTGTTCACCTTCAAAACACAAATAAAGATATTTTTGATGAAATCCAAGAGTTTCTGAACCACACATAGGCAGCAATGTTATTGCACCTTTTGAGGTCCAGAAAGTTACTAAAGGCATTGATAAAATAGTCAATGCAACTACTTTATTTTGTAGTAATGAAAATGCTTTGGGGAAACGTATTGGAATAAATACATTTTATTTAGGAAATGTAGTGGAGAAAAAGTAAAAGTTGACCGAAATATAAAAACTCAAGTAAATTCCAGATTCTCCCAAAAAATAGTCAAGCACTGTAATGAAGTATTATTACTTCGTTACATTACACCTCTGCAAGCAGCCCAACATGCCCTCACCTCCTTTGTTGTGTGTTCCCGGGGGCAGCAAGGTTTTATGTAAATTTTTTGTTTTTTCAAAATTTATGTTTGTGACGTCACCATCCCGGGAAGAAGCTCATTGTAAAGGACCAGCCATTTGTTGTAGTCCTTAAAACTATTTTCTGTTAAAGAAAATATCTCCCTTTGAATTGAACTTTGAGCGTCTTAACTTAAACAGCAACATTAAACACTAACTAAAGTTAAAAAAGTGAAATCATAATCAAGGACCACTTTAAGGTTTGTGTCACTTAGTGTAGTCTGTGTATGTACTTTGCTTTGATAAATTATTTTGAAAAAGAATAAAGGCACTCAAGCTTGAAGCTTGAAAGTTTTGGACCCCATTGATTTTCATAATATGAAAAAAAACAAAGAACAGATGAAACCCTCTTCAAAAAAAAAAGCTTTTTGTTCTTTTGTGATCAAATTAGCCACTTTAGTAGAAGCATCAGGCATGATCGTCACCTTCCCTTAAAATATATAAATGATGTTGGGCTTATGTTGCATATAAACCTCATTGATCTATATTCATAATTGTAACTCGAATATAATTTTAAAAACGAATCCAAATGGTATGACTACAGAACAGAAACATCAAACCAACAAGCAGGATTAGCCTATTTTCTGCTCAAGATGCGAGTGTTTGTTTTTCAGAACAAATAAATTGTTTCAGTGCCATTGATGTTCACACTGAAATTACTGCCTGGCTTCCTCTTTGGCAGGTTTGCGTATGTTATCCTCACACTCTAATTCACAGCTAGATTTATGGCCATTCAGGAGGGACCAAACAGGACGAGAAACTGAGCCTGTTTGATCACGGGTTAGATTCTGATTTACCATCCACAGCTTAATTAAGTTACATGGCACCAGGGTGTTGGCCAGCTGCTGGGAGACTGAGCACTGTGAGCGGTGGAAAGGATATCTGGTTGCACAGCCTTCCCTGAGCGCTCCCTAGGGAGGCTTGCAGCTGGGCAGATGCCTTTCTGGTACCCATAAGGCCAAGCTTGATGGATACATTAGTAATTCATATCTCTATGTAGACCTGACATGGCTTCCCAAAAAATATATGAGGTTGGTTTCAAGTGAATGTGAAACTTCAACTTCAGTCTGTCAGGGGAGCCATATATATTATAGTGGATGTTTTGCTGTACTATGGATCAATTTCAGCCCTTTTGTAAATTGAGACTTTGCAGTTTTATACTTTGGAACCCCTTTTCAGCATCACCAAAGGATAATAAATAATAAACCAAGATAAGCTGTGTGTTAAGTATTTAAATAAATTAAAAAAGTGTTAATAACAGAAATTACAATAAACATTTTTCTAGTTAGTTATCAAGCAAAAGCACAAGTTAATGAAATAAGTTATTTTAGATTTTATACACAATATTGACCTTTATAATATAGGCTTCTAGATTTTCCAGTCACCGAAAATAGTTCCAAATGAAGTCACAGCAGAATTAATCTTTGTGTTTTTTCTGGCTTTCTTCAATGATCAGTGTTCTTCATTGATTCGCTAATAAAGACCTATTTTTGAACAAATCACCAGTTTTAGAAAAACAAATGGTTCAGTCATTAAAACCGTTATTGTTAAATTTTGGAATGAATCAGCCATTTTGACTGGATCAGGTAAATGATTCAATGACTCATTCATTGTATCATGTCATTTGTTTCATTCCTAAATGAATCAGTGTTTTTGAATGAATAAATTGAAAGAATTATTCAATGACTCATTCATAAAGACTTTTATTTGTTTTATTTTGGAATGGATCAGCATTTTTAAAACAAATCGGTTGAGTGAATGATTCAATACCCCATTCATAAAGACAGGCACTTGATTTTGTTAATTAATGAGTCAGCATTTTTAACAAACTGTTAGAGTGAATGATTCAATGAATCCCTCATGAAGAGAGTCACTTGTTGCCACCTACTGGCGTAACAATGTAACCAGCAGAAAGAGTATGTGAAAAATCCCCACCACTAATGCAAAGACTACTAGATGGTCTGTCTGCAATGCACAAACAGTGAAAAGTCCCAGTGCTGATGAACCTCACATTAGTTTGGCCAATCAAATTTGAGGACTGGAACTAATAATGGTCTTCTAATATATTGGCTTTTTAAAATGAAAGAACTTTATGCTAAAGACATGTACAATTTCTTCATTTAAATCTTAAAATTTGTGCTTTGTTTTAATGGTAATAGAGGAATATTTTATTTAAATATATTGCTTTTTAAGTTTTGAACATGTTTTAAAATTACCATTTCAAATTTTATTTGTCTAATGAGGAGGGAATCCCATTTCAACAAGTGTGAAGGTTTATGAACTTTTAAATTAAAGTAGTGATTTATCGTGCAATTGAAGTGCAATTTGCATTTAAGGGCTAGTTTATGGCCACCGAGGCCCCGTCAAGGCCATTAAATCTTGATAATGAGATTTGCATTATAAAATGAGGAGGATCGAATTCATGATGGCTGTTATAGGGAGAGATTTGAAATAAAGACCTTCACTCCCCTCTATCATTCCTAATCGCATATTCAAGTTATTACAGGACCATTTCCAAAGTCAAAACTGTACAGAGTTAAGATTAAGGAGCCATTACACCAATAGCTACTCTGAGTATCTGCATTTGGAATTACAAAGATAAAAACATGATTTGTCTTGCTTATCCGTGTTTTTTTTTGTGTGTGTTTGTTTTTGTTTTTGTTTTTTTGTCTCGTGCTGGCACTCGTGTTTTAATTCTCATCTAGACTGCTGTCCATTTTGGTTTCCTTTATATAATTTCTGCTTCTGCTTTATGAGAATATGCGATGGCAGGCTCATGTTCATGACCTGAACCCTACCATTTCTGGTCAGAGTGATCAGGGTTCTTTCATTAATGTAATTTCGGTAATGAATTCTGGGGGTGATCTCACAGTCAGAGCCAATCTAAGGCAGATGGTTTTCATGTCCTTTCTCCTCCCTAGCTTTTTAAATCAATATTAGGCCTTAATTCCCCATGTCTCATACTTTTTCCCTCATTAATGGAATCCCATATCGTGGATAGGAATGAAATGGCCAATGCAAATGTCTCCACTGATAAATTATGTTCAGGATTTAAATATGAGAACCGTTTGACCGAATGCAAAATCAATTTATGCCATTGTTTTTTTCTGATGAATGTGTTGAATAAGTACTAAATGGCATATCGTATATTAGAAAGCATGATTAATGCTATTGCTCATTCTTTAACTCTAAAGGTGCAGATATTCTATGGGTCAATGACATATAAGAGTGTGCATGATAGAAAAAAAGTACTCTTTGTATTCATGCTAAGTTTTATATGGTTTTTGAAAATTAAAATGTAAAATGTAATGACTCAGAAAATGTTTACCCAGCAAGTCTAAAGTATAACATATTATCTTTACACCTTTAAAACACAGTAACTAAACTAACCTAAACTAAAACAGTAATTAAAATAAAATTATAAGGTTGTGAGGTAAGGTATTTTTACAAATATGATAAATTACTCATTCATAAATGTTTTGTTTTTATTATTATTATTAATTATTAGTACATTTTTTTGAGAGGCACACCACATGACTCACTGTGGTCAAACTTTTTTCAAATATAAATAAGTAGTGAAACAGTGTTATATTATTATTCATTTTGACTTGTGTCTCCCAAAAAAAGTCAAATATAAATAAAAAGAACAATAAAAACATGTTCATCATAGAAGTTTTAATGTATTCTTATTAACCAACAAATGAGACCACCTACCATTTGCTTACCAAGTCACCATTTACATTTTAAATGTATTAAATGCATAAAACTGTTTTTGTTTTCACTTACATATTTAAGGTTATTTATATAAACTAATATATCATCAACTCCTTCCTCTTTAGCCATTATGTCCGTGTTGTTTCTCTATTTTTTGTCCTGTGAATGAGCTACTGACTATTACTCTAATGGCCCTAAACAGAGGAAGCCCAGAACCCTGCAGAGGAAAGGACAAGCTAACTACTAATTTATAGAGGGGATTGCTTGTGTCCTAGATAATTATTTTTAATGTCACTCATTACAGCGTCGCTGCAGGGGGAGAGCGATATCAACATTCTTGTTGCTTTGCTTGGACACAATACCATTACAACAATGTCTTTCAATTAACCTTTCCTCTGTTCTATAATCAGCTCTTTCTGCTGGCCAGGCAAGTGCTGGATTAGGAGAGAGTGACTCGGCATTAATGGACTATGACATGGAGACAGAAAGATGGTGAGACGGAAGCTGAGATGGAGAGACAACATTTGCAGGCTGAGAGGGCAAGATTCTCTTGTTCCAGGCTTGGCGCCGTCTTAAAACCTTATCCTCTACATCAACCAATTACAGATATCTTGTAGAATCATTTTAAAGAGGGCCTAGAACCCTTACAATTACATTGGGTACAGACACACCAATGATGCCAATATATCTAACATTTTCACTTTCTGATATGAAAAGCCTATTGGAATATGATAATTCCCCCTGTGCAGGGAGCAATTGCTTATTTCCTCAGAAAATAGTGGTTTGGTGCAAGCAATTCCATTTCATTTCAAATCATTTTGTGATAAAAGCCAAAAGTGTCCTTAGAGGGATATGAAATGAAAAGCAAGTGAGTCAACGTTCTCCCAAATCAGACTAGTGCTGTATCTACAAAATCTGGGAATGGGTATTATTCATGGGATGGTTAATGACTAGCATTGATGTAGTGAATGTCAGAATCAGAATGTTTCACAGTGTGTCTCAGTATTGTTTCCTAGGAATCCTGCCAGCATCACAAACAATCATAGTGAACAGATTTCCAAAATGTGTCCACAAATAGTGGCAATGAATCTCAACTCATGTTCTCTGGCAAGCCTACGGATGTGCATGACTATGCATTTTCAATATTACTAGTTAGTGGGTTGGCCGAATGACGAGTCGACCTTAACCTGTTGGCCAGCACCCTCGCTTTTGAAAAAATCCCAAGAATTGGTATATCCAAACTAAAACAAATACAGTTCATGAACCCTTTGCACCAAAAGCACAAGTATGTTCTCATTTGAAAGCAGACACTTTGCAGTTTATTGTAAAGTCAAAATGAATTATTTTCATAGTGAAAAAAATATCTTCAAAATTTTGTAAAGTTATTAGAAATGTACTTTTATGAAATAACTTTATGAAAATAAAACTGAAGTTGGCCTTGTTGCAATCTAGAAATGCACCGCAGCAAAAGTCACATGTCCGACCATGTTAAATTTCAAATCTGAAGATGGTAAGTGTAAAACTAAAAGTTTTATTAAATGTTTTTCAAGATCAAGTCATTTGATTTGATTTTGAGAAGACTCAAAATGCTCTATGAATGCTCGAAATGCGTATCTATCTATGCGCTTGTTAACATGTTACCTTAGCACACCAACAAAACACGACAATTTATTAACACCATGTTTTTTTTCTCCAAACTTACAAGTCAAGTGTTTTAAATAACCTTCTGTGATCTAATGTGGCTTCGGATCAAAAAATCAGACAAAAAATATACGCTTTTATGGTATTCTGCAGAAAAGCTATCTAGATTAGCATTGCATCGTAAATATATTATGAAAATACCAGACATGGCATGAAGAACACAGATGAACCATATATCGTCACAATCGTTGGAAATTGCAGTGCAATGTTTGGATGTTTTTTGCAGATCTATAGAAATGTAGCCAGTCATGTATTCCAAGTCTGAGTTGCAACAAGAGTAAAAGTATGGGATGTCTTGTGTTACTTTACCCAACCGCAGTGAGTAAAGAAGATGTCTTTCCCACAGAGAGATGAAGTCATAGATTTTCAAAAGTTTTCTGGTGTCCTTTTCCTAATCTGATCAGCAGGACTCCAGGTCATGAAGACAAAGACAGCTGGAATCAAATTATAGTCAGTTCCTATAACACTGCGGCCCATCAACCGACTGCCTGTCACTCTCACACACACACACACACACACACACACACACACACACACACACACACACACACACACAAAAAGACACAAAGATGCCTTCTCTGTCTGTCTTTAACTAATGTACACACTCAAGCACCTAGAGATTTGCCAACCAAGTACCCTCAATAATAATAATAATAATAATAATAATAATAGTAAAAATGATAATACTCCTGATAGAGGAAATGACATGGAGATGGTCAGTTGTCAACTCAGTTTTAAAAAACCTTATTCAAGACGTGTCTGTCTAGGTGAACCTGATTTCACCAAGTACAAAATATTTGTGGATCAACATTTTTGTTGATCCTGGAACAACATTTCAAGTCAAGAAATTAGCTTTGAGGGGCAAGTGTATATCAAGTTTAGGCTTACAATCAGGGTTAGGTGCTTTTACATCAGTGTTATTCATCTCTCCTTTCCCTCTGATTTTAGGGATAAGTTATGGGTAGAGTTAAGTTTAGGGTTAGGGACAGAGTTAAGTAATTTAACTAAATTTTCAGACAGAAATCAACAAATGACAACAAACGAGTTACAGTTTACCATTTTTATTTTGAGAAAGTAATGTCTGTTGTGTGTCACGGAAAGTGGTTGAATAATCATCCCACATCTAGCACTCAAAAAAAGTGTTGTTTTCCTGTGCACTGTATTGTTGAGCCTGGTTTATCCCAAGTTTTTTTTCTTCATTTTTGTCACCTGATGGTCTCCTTTTGCTAACTCAGTTGGGATTTAAAAGACAATTAATATTCAGTAATATTATCAATTTAACTTCACTGACACTATTATTACTGTTATTGAACTGAATCGAATCAACATTGAACCGACTCTAGCTGAGTAATGACATTATTGTTGTCTGTAGAGCCACTTGTAGCTGAATTAAAGTTATTTTATAATTGATTAACTTTACATATTTATTGAACTCAACTGAACACAACACTGAACTGAGCTCAATAATGACACCATATTCTTCTCTAACAACAACAGATTTACTAAAGCCTTAACTAAAAATGAAAATACAAAGTGAAAACCTATACCAACTATGAACAAAACATATAATAGCTTCTCAATGATACTAAAATAACATTGTTGTGTCTCATATTTGATGGCGTTTTCCTCATTGATCATTAATTTCCACTTTATTAATGTGAATCTGCTCTGAAACAATCTGTATTGTATATAAAGAGCTTCTGTATAGAAATGATGACATGACTTGACCGACGACAATGTTACTTTACGATATCTTTGATTTGTGCATATTAAAATCTGAGAATGCACACTTCCTGTCAAAACAAAAGTTGGTTTGGTTACATTAATATGAACATTGTCAGAATTCAACAAAACGATTGTCTGTTTAATGTGTGGGTTTGTCGAGGAGTTACTAATAAACCGGCGTCTGTGTGACAACACTGGACAGCTGACTATTCCTTATTAACAAAGCTGTCAAGGAAAACTTGTATTATTTAGGCATATTATTAAAGCAATGGGTTAAAAAGATTTGATTTCATGATTGGCTTCTGGTTGTATCTGTTCTTTGTACTCGTATGGCTCGATCTCTGGGAGCCCGCTGAGGCACCTATAGCATGTGGGTATCTTATGCAGACTAAACCCCACTGACCTCCAGACCAGGGTTCAAAGCCTGTCATTCTTATCTAAACTAACCAGGATTTGTTTAGTTTAGAAAAAAGAGCCTGGACAATCAGAAGCTTTGAAGAGTGATACTTTCATAAAGGCCTTTTGACAGTATATCTGTATCATGTTTGACACATGAAGAAGTTTTTCTGTCTGGACAAATACAGCGGTCCAAATATGTATTTGGACACTTATTATACATTTAAATGTAATCATGTAATTTAAATGTTCACATGCAGTATGTTCTACTATTTGTGGAGTACATATTCACAAATACATAGATTATATTTAATCATTTAGCAGACATTTTTATCCAAAGCCACTCACAAATGAGGAGAGCAATCAAATCAACAATAGCGCAACAATATGTAAGTGCTGTGACTAGTTTTTTTTTAATTGTGTCTCTTTGGGATGGCACCACAAGGCTCTGTAAAGTCTGAAGTGGATGTGAGAGGGACTAATTCTGGGATATAAACAGTGGTTGGCATTCATCTTCTCTAAATTTGCTTTCTGAACTGCATACTTGGAGTCAACTCTTCACATCTACAGCCAAGAAGACTGTGAAATATTATAAATTAAGGTATCTCAATTTTATCAGAGACTTTTCGGCAAGTCCTAGATGAATTGTTAGGATTAGTTTTAATGTTATATTCATGTTTTCCAACTCCATTCTCTTCGGATGGGAGGAAAGTGGTATCTCGTAGGCTTTGCTACAAATTAATTTGTCAAAAGTCACCAGGCTGACATGAAGATGGAAACTGCCATGCTGGTGCCTAGCAAAGACGGACACCTTGATCTCAGTTACAGTCATCTAAAGTGAGTCTTTACACCACAGGTAAAATAAGTGATAATTAATAGATTAACTATATAACCGTACATTAACTGTCAGCTCGAAAAAAAATCACTAATAGGTACGAGTTATGGAAGTAAAATCTTAAAATTGCCCAGTGCATGAAAATCCAATCATTTAGTAGTAGTATCTTGCCTTGAAGAATAGTCTTGATGATTTGTTCTCATGCTTACAATAAAATATATTTTAAGTGCTTCACTTGTTTCTTAGAAGTGATGGTTCCTGCTTCAGGATGAATGATCTTGCTAAGAAAACTGACATTTCTGGATGCTTTGTCTTCCACAATTAGCATAGTTTGCCTTTAGCGAACGGTCAGATTGCTCTTTATTGTCATACTTTTGTATGTTTGGCCTAAATGTGTCTGATTCCATCAGGTTGGGGAATCGACGACGACATGCTTGTGGTTGATGCTAAAATTGATGAGTATGCGATCATTCACACCATCAAGGCCAAGGAAGGGAAATTTGAGGTTCTCAACAAACTCTGTCTTTTTTTTAAGACTATGTCAGGATCACAGATCATACCACAAATATAACTGAGGACTTGAAGTAGAAGTTTAAGTAGTTCTGCCTGGACACTGACATCCTTGAGGAAAACATTGCTGTACTGCAATGGTACATTTTCTCAGTCCATTTGGTCACTGATACAATAACTGCTGTTTTGCAGGTGAATGGTAAGTTGCTTAAGTGTCATCAACCACAGAAAGACCAAGAAAAAACCTTCAGTTGGTCTGATCATTTCACCTGAAAATAAAGATTGATAACAATAATAATAAACCTTTCTGGATGCAAAATACTGTTAATTCTGTATGTACTTCTGCAAATCTAAGATGACTATTTAAAGTGCCCCATTACACATTTGGGGGGGGGGGGTGGATTTTACCTTTCATGTGGTGTTATATAAGGTCTACAATGTTTCAAAGATCAAAGTGCACAATAAATAGATTCGCTGTCTTCCAAAAGAAAGAACTGATGCTAAACTGCCTGAAACGAGACGTCAGTTATCCAAACCTTTGTAGGTTTGCGACCAATTTGTATAATTTCAGCCTATGATCTTCATTGGCTTCCCATGAACAACGTCTAATTTTTCCCGCCCTCAAACAATGTTTGTACCCGAGTCTTGGAAGAGTTTGGTTTGTATTATCGACTGTTATCTTGCCAAAATGCTGCATGTCTGTTAGGCAGAGCTAAAAAATGTCACTTTGAAAGGTTTTTTTTGCCTCTTTGCGAACTGATTCAATGGCGCAAATTGTTTTTCAGCTTTTCGTACAGATATGTTCATGAATGTACGAAGTATGCACCGAGTTGTTGTACAATGCAAAAAGGGCTTGGGCCCCAAAAACATTCCCGCTGAAAGTGTGCTATTGCAAACCGAGACATTGCCATTGTCTGCAAATTTTCAGTTTGTACTGATAAAAGGTCATTCAGCACATTTTCAGCAAGCGAGTCTCTCTCTCTCTCCTCCAGCTACATTAGTTTAGATAAAATGACCTGTGCCATAAGGCAATGTTTCTCCTTTTATTCTTGTTTCATTTGTTTGTGAAGGTTTTACTGTAATAGATTCTTGTGATGAGTGTGAATGTGATAGCACTGATATCTGCTGGTGGGTCTTTACTGGTGCATTCCTGCTAGCTTGGAGGAAATGAATCAAAAGATGTATGCCATGAAAAGAGAATTCATATTTACTTCTCAAGGAAAATGTGGGAGATATGATGGTGCTTCAGTCTAAAGGATAATGGTGTGGAGGTTTATAGGTTGTTTGTAAGGGGAAGGAGTGTATCCACTGATATGTTTTAGAAAATTACAACAACAATATCTATTCCCCCATAGTTCAAGGTTAGTACTATGTTAGTATTAGCATTGTGTAAATCTGACAAAAAATCTTTTGGGGACATCTGGGAAGAACATTCAAATGATTAAATAATGAATTAAAGTAGTTAGAAATAAATTCAATTACTTTGAAATAGCATATTTTTTAACTAACATTAAACAAAACCAAATCTAAGGTGCAGCTGCATTAAAATATATCAAGTAAAATGTAAATGTATTAAAGTTTAACTTTGCAGATTTGCAACCTTCTTTGTATTGTTACAGTGTTGGTACTATATGTAAATGAACATTGTTAACTCGTTCTCCATGTTACTTGGACTGAGAAATTCACGTTTATTTATTATCAAAAGACTTTTGACAGCTACATCCTTCACTGGAAACTGAAAGTAACTCGCTCTCACTAAACATTTATTTACTCCTTGAATTCTTACAAGGATCAATGTAAGTTCACATCGTTGTGTCTAAAAGTTTGCTAAGAAGTATTTTCTACTAAAGCAAGGTGGTATTTGGCTCTGGTAAGTGTATCCATAACAGACCGGTGGGAGTGGCCTTGAATGACAACATGCCCAGTGCATTATGGGTGTTGAAGTTTTCCTACTTATTTAGAAAAAGATAAGAAAACAGCCCCTTTTTTCTGCAGTCAGATAGTACAGATTTTTTTTTTTTCGCCTTTCTAATGCATAGGCAGCCAAGCACTGTTGATAAAAGGTAGAGCCTTGGAATCATGATAAATGGGAAATATATTTTTGTTGATGATCTGTGTGTACTGTATTAAATTGCATAAATTCATCCATTCTTCCATCTATTTTCCAAACTGTTTGTCCTATGTAAGGTCGCGAGAATATTGCAGCCAATAGAAACATATCACAAAGAGCATATTTTCTTTTGGTTCCTTTTAAATAAATAGAAAAATTATGTCTTTCGATAGAAAAACCATTGGCTGTACATACCAGCTTAACTGACCCTCCATCATAAAGATAAGACTGTCTTCCGTTTTACTGCACAGCCTTCTATTCAAAACGGGCTTGTGCTTGATTACTCTCAGTTCAAAACTAAACATGAATGATTGGAGCACTTTTATGCCCCATGTCATTTTGACATACAGTCCTATTCCGGGTCATTATTGCTGCCTGCTGGGAATGCTTTTTAGGCTATTGTCAGAGCTTTACTAGTATGGTGAATTGTCTAGACGGGACAATAGCTTTCAGACATGCAAATGGTATGTTTGTCATATGTAGCATAAAATGTCTTGCGTGTAAAGGCTGTATTAGAGCATAAAAGCAACCCTGCAGAAACAGACAAAGTGCAAATTAATGATCTAAAAAAGGTTCCCATTGTTTTTACAAATCTGTCCAATACTGACATAAATCCGGTGTTCATGTGGCACGGTGCACATGAACACCAATTATTGTATCCAACCTGTATTATTGTTTCCATCTCTGTATGGTTTAATGAGTGTTTCATGTTTTAACATGTATACATTGTTTGAACACTAATCCATTAGTACATATATTACAAAATTTAACTTTTAGTTGTTATTTTATTCTCTGCATAGTTCATCGTTGACACAGACAAATACTGTACACTCACGCTGGAAAATGTAATGTATCCAAATCATTTATGCTACATGTCCTTGGATTGTGTTGGAAATTGGAGCACCAGCACAAGGAGACCATGCAAACTCCACAAAGAAAGGCCTCATGGTACTCAAACGGGGATCTTCTTGCTGTGAGGCGAAATCAGTCCATGTGGAACTGAGTTTTTTCTACATAATGTTCCTTTTGAGGGTTTTGAAGTTCAGCCTATTTTCTGAATGCCACCACTGAGAATATAAATTGCTTGAAACTGAATTTTCCATCGTTGGCCACATGTTCTCTCTCAAGGCTCAGACTGCATCACGACAGTACTATGTGCTCGTCTTCAAATGAAGCCTCTTCTGCCCTCTTCAGGACTGATGGTAATATTAGAAGTGCTCAAAGAAAATCAATTTCAGCTAAAGGTGCTGCGCTGCCAGTCACATTCCATTATACTGGAACTGAGAAGAGAACATGTCCAGTTACATTTCAAAGTGTGAATTTTCCAGAACTTGACCACCAGATTTTTACTTCACTTCTGTTAAAGGTCTTTCAGATCCACAACTTTGATCTCTCCTGCCAAGTACTGGCAATTTTTTTTTTTTTTTTTTTTTTTTTTCAATATTTCTACCACTGCCATTCTGTCATCCAGACTCCAGACCATTACTGTTCTGTTAAAAATAGTAAAATAGTCCCTGGCATTCTCTGACTTAAATGGCACCACTCCCAAATTGCATATCTTCCACTCTGCCATTACAGTCACATATGGCAGAAAAAAAGCTGTAAATTTCTACCTCTAGAACAGGGTTCAGGAAAATAGTGCACATGATTTCTCACTGCTGAAAGTTGTTTCTATCTATCTGTATTGCCAGAGACACACATTAATAGTGTAAAAGGTTTTTCCTATTATGCGCATTCCACCCAGTAGCTGATAGCCTCAGGTGACCTTAGAAGAGAAATGCAATTATAGGGGAGAGGTAACGCTCTATTGTTTCTGAAGTCTCACTCTGTCTCTCACGCTCTGTGTGAGGTTAAGTGTAGCCACTATATGTTCTTTCATATTACTGTACTGCTCGGGTCTTTGATGTAGTGACAATCACCCTGTATTTCTACACTCTACACAGGAATAATTTTAAAATACCTATCACTTTTCCTCATTTAAGAATCATTACCTGGAGTATTGTTCCTTGAAATGTTGATCCAGCAACATGTTGTACTTGGTGAAATCATGTTCACCGTTTCCTCAAGTGTCTTCCTAATGTCTTTTCAGCTTCAGCCTCATGTCCTTTCACTTTAGCTTCCTAATGTCCTCTAACAGTAGCGTCCTCAAGTATTTTCAGCTTCCTAATGTCCTTTCAGCTTCATTTCGTCAGATCAGCTTCCTCATGCCCCTCGACTTATGTTGTTTCAGCTTCATTACATCTCCTCAGCTTCCTAATGTCCCTTCAGCTTTCCTCAGATTTTTTTTTCCATCAGTTTTCTATGGCTTTTCTCATCTTCCTTACATCTCAGATTTCTTATGTCTCCTCTGCTTCCTTAAATCTGAAATTCCCTTTAACCCATAGATGCTTCCATTTGTTCCTGAGCTTCTTAAAGGTGTATTTCACAGCTGACAAATTGGCTTTCATTAAAATTTGTCTGCCTATACAAAAGAAAGGCAGGGATTATTTTTTGTTGTTGTTGTTGTTGTTGTTTTAAATCGGTGCTACCTGACTAGAGAAAACCGAGAAGAAATACTCCCATGAGTCTGCTATGGATACGCTTATACCGGAGTCAAAAACCACCTAGATTTAGTAGGAAATACTTTTTTAGCAAACTTGTAGTCATAATGTTGTAAACTTCCCATGAGTTATTTATATAGTAAATAAACATTTATTGAGATCTAGTGAAGGATCCTGGCTAAAGGATTGCAAAGAATCGTAAATACTGAGAAAACGCCGCCACAGAAAATCTGAAAAACCTCAACAGTCAACAGTTTGTTGACAACACTTTAAACTGGATGACCACGAACACAGTGTTTAATACGGCGGCCGAGAGACCTCAACGCGCTGCAAATAAGAAAACGCATGCAAATAAAAAAACACATGCAAATAAAAACAAAACATGATCATCAGTTTGACAACATGTGCTGCAAATCCTCACAACACAAGCAAATACAAAAATGCGCTGCATATACAAAAACACGCTGCAAATACAAAAACACGCTGCAAATAGCACAAACCACAACGGAAATGTTTCAAGGGGGACCCCAAAAAGTGACGGACCCTAATAGGACTTGCTTATTAGCTGTGCCCAAAACCAGTTCGACTCACCCGTTCACTTATTCACTAATCCCTATATAGTGTACGGCATTTGAGTGCACAATATGTTCACAGTCATTAAATACTATGAAAACTGCAAACAAAAATAAACAAGTGTACATTACGTCATGTATTTATTATTTTTAATAAAGTGTTTTTTAGTTTGCTAGAAGCTCACGCTCACTGATGACGTGGTCGTCGAGCCCCTGAGGTGGCCGTTACAATGACGTCACATTAGTATGCTACAAATGATTAATGAATATTTTTAAATCATCCACTAAATTATCATCTCTTAAAGTTTTATGAGTTAACAACAATGCCACATATTAAAACACTTTGCTGTTAGTTAAACACTTTACATTGAGTTAATGCCTACATAGCATATTTAATATTTTTTAGTTGGTGCTGTTGTCAAGTTGTTTGTGTATTTGCAAGTTTGTATTTGCAGCACGTTTTTGTATTTGCTTGTGTTGTGAGGATTTGCAGCTGATGATCACGTTTTGTTTTTATTTGCATGTGTTTTTTTTATTTGCATGCGGGTTTTTTATTTGCATGCGTTTTCTTATTTGCAGCGCGTTGAGCTCTCTTGGCCACCGTAGTTTAAGGCCAAATGGAGGGGAAAAACTGAAAGTAACTGCCATTCAGTTGTGTACAAGTAAGGCCCTGATCACAGAACGTGTTTTGTGCGGTAAGAGGCGCCTTTTTTGAACTGTTTTCTATGGCAGTGAGCATTCTGCGTGCTGTTTATGGACGCCTCACGTTTTAATCGCCTGCTGCGCCTCGCGTTTTTGCTGGAGCACCTGAAGTTGAAAAAAAATCAACTCTGAGCAGAAAAACCCCCGACGTCATCCATCCAATCGAATGAATGGAGAGACGGCTGACGAATGTTTACAGTTCTTTGGACACTGCAAAGATGGAGCCCTTTGCTTGTAACTTATATTTTTTGTTTTAGTTCAAAAAAGTAAACTGCTAATATGACAGTCTAACAGCAAACCAAAGAGCACTCGTGCGGGTTCAACCAGCGGGTTGCACTTCAAGTTTCCTCAGCCTCCTCAAGTCCCTGCAGCTTCCTTTCAGTCAGCAGTGAGAAAAGATGTTTCAGTGAGGATGCCATTAGTAGCTCCAATAATTCACTGGAGGAAATTGTTCTTTCTAATAAATTGGTTTAGGTTGAAATTGTTTGTTTAAGCCCATCACCAGCTAAACTCACTCCACTTTGTCTGCTATTTCATGCGTATTCATTCCATTCGACATATGTATGTGCTCCCTGAAGACTACAAAGACGCATGGGCCTGAAATTAGAACAGCAAACAGTAGGAGCTTCCCGGAGTGTCCTCCAGTGCTAAAGCTAATATAGCAAGATAATTATCATGGATTTTTACAGCATGCTGAGCACATTTGTCCTAAAGGGGAGTCTGTCAGCGTTTCTGCAGATGGAATTTTTGTTTTATTAGCTCACAGTAAAATTGCCATCTACAACAGGAGGATTAAAACAATCGCCCAGTTTTATAGTTAGAGGAATAGGTCATATAAAAATGAATGCATGAGCAGAGATACAGATATGGTCAGGGAAACAGATTCAGACAGGATTTACAAATGACAGGGTTCAGAATGAGCTGATATTTCCTTGTGAGACATTTTGGATGTAATTCCATGCAAAAAAAAAAAAAAATCCTTTCTAGAGGGATGATAGTAAAGTGATTTACCTTGTCTCTCAGGGAAAATTTACACGTCTGAGGGCTGGTGATTTTGAATAGTACAGATGGCATTTGGTAAATGGCAAAAGATGGTCCAATTCATTTCTCAGTTCACATGCATCGCAAATTCAATTTGAATACCAGATTTATGGCAACAGATGTGCGAGGACGATAGATGCCGTATATGATCATAATTCTTTTGCCAGTTTTTTCCACAGTGGCATGATCTCTAATTATGGTTATTTTTGCAGCATTGTCCATCCCATTAGTCTTATCACAATTATTCTGTTTGAAACATTTAGTCTAGGGTCAAAAGTAGAAAAGGAATGAAAGGATTGTGAGTTGTCAGTTTGGGGCAGGATTACTACACCCAAAGAAGTTCTATAATATAAAAATTCATCTCAGGAACACATGTACTGAGCTTTATGTACTTTGTGTACATTATGTGTAGATTATAAATTATCCAAGGCGCAAGTTTGCTGTTGCAATGCGCTTGAATGCAATGTAAAAATGTTGTACTGCAATATATGTAATATATGTAATGCAATATTTGTCTGACAAGCCATGCGCTCTCACGCCACACATCATGTTCTCACGAGTGAAAAATACATCCCGGATAAAAGTGGACACTGACAACGCGTGGACATACAAGACAGAGCAGGTCGCTTTTGATATGAAACAGTTTCATATTTAAAATATTGTATTTTTTTTAAAGGAGTTTAAACAATAAATAGCGTATAGTGTCTCTTTAATGTGTCGTGACAGATCGCTGTAGCTCCTCGTGAACCGATCATCTCTTCATACTAGTTCATTTATATCATCAAATAAACATCAATGAACATCAGAAGGAATGTAGTTTCAAGCGCGGAAAGACCGTGAGTGCACACAATTTTTGAAGTTCACCAACGTTAATCTACTAACTCCCCTGACTGCAAAATGGAGGATTCGGGGTTATTATTTGTTAGATCGTCTGTCAATCAAATTGCCGTATTGGTGATGCATATTTTCAGCATCTATAATATATTTTAGTGTCCAACAACATGTCTTTTTGGAGGGAAAAAGCATGTTTATCTCTTTGTAGTGAGGTAGTAGTTCACATAATTGAATAGAGTAAGAACAAAAATGTGAATAAACAAAAAGAAACCCAAAAAAATGCAGAGAGTACCTGCTTAAAACAGATGAAAAATTAAAAAAAAAAGCATTCTCATCGATATAGTTCGTGACTCAAAAGTGGTAGATTATCCACCAGGAAAGATGCACAACTTCAGAATAACAAATGCAGCCTCCCCCTCCATGTGTATATGTCCTGGTCCCTCACCACTCAGAGCGCTATATTTCCCATGAGGATCTGTGCACTATCTACCATATTGACTGAGATTCTTGCTACTGGAATTCTGAGAAAATACTGACAGGAGGTTGACAGACTGAAGAGAGTAAAGGGACGTCTGAGGTCAGTGCAAGGTTTGCAGCAACAAGTTTGTTCCACCAAGGTCATGGGTTTGATACTCAGGTAACTGCAAAAATGTATACCTTGAATTCTATGTAATAGGGTTTGGATAAAAGCATCTGCCAAATGTTCAAATGAAGGATTTGAAATGAAGACACGGATGTATAGCTTGCCCTTGACATTTTGACTTACAGTTAGTGTCTATTTTTAAATTTTTAGATTTTTCATCATTTAGCAGACGCTTTTATCCAAAGCGACTTACAAGGGGAGCATTTAGGGGTTAGGTGTCTTGCTCAAGGGCACTTTAGTTATGATATCGAAGGTGGAGAGAGAGCTGTTCATTCACAATCCCCACCTTCAATTCCTGCCGGCGTGGGAATCGAACCAGCAACCTTCAGGTTACAAGCCCGACTCCCTCACCATTAGGCCACGACTACCTATTTTCCCAATATGCTGCTGTGTGTATAAATTATTTTGCTTACACTTTATTTTAAGGTGACGTTATTACAGTGTAATTACACAAATAAATACTGAGCAATATGAATGTACTTAAATTAAATCAAAATACACAGCTAGTTTTTAATCTAAGTTTTTTGTTAATTTTGAAAAAAAAAAGTTACTTAGTATATGTTTAAAATAAAGTGTTGGCATTATTTTTGAATATCTTAACATTTTTATTTCAACTTTTTTTGACAACAGTATCAGATTTACAATCTTCAAATTAAAAATTAAAATTATCCAATGATTCACTCACCCTCATGCCATCGTAGGTGTATATGACTATCTTTTTATAGTTTATAGTTTTAAATATGGATATTTTTTCTTATAAAACCCATCGCTTTGCTTCAGAAGGCCTTTGTAAACCTCTAATTCCATGTGGATTACATTTATGATGGATGCAATTTTTTGGGCTTCAAAATCTCAAGCTCTATTCACTCCCATTACAAAGCTCGGAGGAACCAGGATATTTTGTCTTCATCATTGTGTTCATCTTAGAGAAGAAAGTCATTTACACCTAGGATGGCTTGAGGGTGAGTAAATCATGAGATAATTTTCATTTTTGGGTGGATTATTAAGACTGCAACTGGAATTTATATAATTTAAACCATAAAAGCTGTTCATTTGGAGAGCAAATGGATGCGTGTTGCAGCAGTTTCACGAGTAAGCAATAAGGTACTCGGGGCTAGTGCTGTATTGTGAATAAGTCACGGCTGAAGGAGTTGCAGGCACTCCGCTTCGCATCGTGCCTAATAACGCCCTTCGGTTGTGACTTATTCACAATACAGCACTAGCCTTGAGTACCTTATTGCTTTCATAAAACAGTTACCACACAATACAAATATTAAAACCAAAAATATGTATCAATGCAACTTTCATGAAGTAAACTTCTAATAAAAGCCTTCCTTCCGCCGGAAAAAATAGTCCCTGACCGTGACCAGCAGGAGTTACATTATTAAACATGGCGGCAAAGGCTGTCTTTATTAGTGTGTCAGTCAGTAGCAAAGACTTTTACATTGAAAGACTGAACTGTTGTGAATATGTAACAAGACCCAACTGACAAATGCTTTGACTAGCTGTCAGTCACGGGTAAACCGCTTAACTTTTAAAAGGACAAGATAATACATCGGACATTTAACCAGTTTTTATATTAGACTGCCCTGAAGGAAAATGCTAAATCTGAATGTAGGTAATAAACTTGCTCACTTAGTCTCTTTCTCGCAATACTTTTATACATAATACAGTAAGCTTCAATGAACAAAATAAATTGAGAGTTTACGTTGTTCAGAGTGGTTGCTAAGGGTGTTGTGTAGTGATACACAGAACCGTTTTTATAAAACTAAATGTTTTATAAATAAAAGTGTATATTTGCATTAATTTTATAAACCATAGTAAATGTTATAATTGTATACACATATAAATCTGCAAACCTTACCTCTGCCTGTACATTTATGACAACAACAGCAGTACTGTTTTTGTTTTGTTATTTTTAAAATGATCATCTATTGCCATGTGACCATGCGTATTCCTCCTTTAATCAGATCCGATCTGATCAGTGGGCCAAGTCATAAATCCTAAATTAAATTTAGCCTTAATTAACAGACCTGCCACATCAACTACCCATTACCTGTTGGATTAAGAATCAACAAGGAAACCAGAGGAAGTTGAGCAGCTGTTGAGGGCCCTGGAAGCTTTTTCATGTAAAACCGAATGATAGAATCAACATGAAGATAGAAGGTATCACAGTGAGGTCATGCCAGCCTTTCCCTCATTTTATTGATAATTGTACATGTTTGGAAAAGGTCAGTGAAGAGCATACAAGAAGAAAAAAATTGTGCAATTTGAATTAAAAGGCAAAAATGAAAATGAAAATGAAAAATAAGTTTATTGCATATTGCAATGCTAATCTATACCAACAAAATGTCAAACATACAATACTGTCAGTAAACGAATGTATGTTACTGCTTTATCAGCACAATTTATTGGCCTGATGACTTTTCCATGAAGCGGATCTATAAAGTTCTCATCTCATGTGTTTTAAACCATATAAAAGGTTGAAGGAAATTAAATGGCAAAGCCTGCAGGATCAATAAACACATTGTTTGCCACTGTTCACTCATCTGCTGAGAGCTGCCCTGTAGGGCAGGCTGCAGGGCAAAACCGCTCACATGTATAATGAGTCAGACCTTTTCTAGGCTGTTAAATCCAGAGGACTGTTTTTGATAGAGAAAGTACTGACCAAATTTTCTGCTTAATTAAATTTAACATCCATTCATCCTCACATGAGAAATAATAAGACTGAGACATAATGAAAAAGAGACTGGAAAGCAAAAGATGAGAGCTCATGAAAATTTACAGCATGATACTTCAGCCCATAGAAGCAAATGCTACAGTCTTTACCTATTACTTTCCCCTTGTTGAGTTGTTATAAAGGTTTTAGCGTCAGCAGATCATTTCGGAATCAAGTAATCTGTTTGTGTACATACAATGTTCATGTTTTTTTTTTCTGTGGAAGAATGAAACATGAGATAGGTTTATAATAAGAAATATAATTTTATTGATTCTGATTAATGATAATTGAGTAGGCAGGTGGGTTTTGATTAAAGCGAGATTGCTTTAGAATGTCATCCAATGAGAGTAAGACATTTCCCTCAAGCTAAAGAATCATTATTACAACTCGATTGCAATGAGAGTTAATTCCCTCTGCAATCGCAAGGCTTTCAATGCATGAGCCACTTTAGAGAAATTAAGTTGTTTTAGACTTATATTTAATTTGTCTTCAACTAAGGATTCATTTTTCAAGGCAAAAGCGTTCAATTACAGAAAATGTGAGCTGGGTTATTTAGTTTACTTGATTCAATGCTATTTGTGCAAGATTTCCCAATTGAAAACATGATATTTTCAAGTTCATGCCTTCCTGAGCATTATACATTTTTGCCATGTGCTGTCTAATACAGGCATAAAGTTTCAAGTGAGGCAATGACAAAAATGATTTTATTGACTAAAGAAATAAAAATTAAAACGAAAGGAAGGAAGGAAGGAAGTTGGGTAGGATGGATGGATGGATGGATGGATGGATGGATGGATGGATGGATGGATGGATCGATGGATGGATGGATGGATGGATGGATGGATGGTTGGATGGATGGGTTGGCTGGATGGCTGGATGGATGGATGGATGGATGGATGGATGGATGGATGGATGGATGGATGGATGGATGGATGGATGGATGGATGAATGGATGGATGGTTGGATGGATGGGTTGGCTGGATGGCTGGATGGATGGATGGATGGATGGATGAATGGATGAATGAATGGATGGATGGATGGATGGATGGTTGGATGGATGGGTTGGCTGGATGGCTGGATGGCTGGATGGCTGGATGGATGGATGGATGGTTGGATGGATGGATGGATGGATGGATGGGTTGGCTGGATGGATGGATGGATGGATGGGTTGGCTGGATGGCTGGATGGATGAATGGATGGTTGGATGGATGGATGGATGGATGGATGGATGGATGGATGGAAGGATTGATGGATGGAATTTAATGCATATTGAACTTCACAAAGTTTCATAAGTATTTGATGGATGGATGGTTTGGCTGGCTGGCTGGCTGGATGGATGGATGGATGGATGGATGGATGGATGGGTTGGCTGGCTGGCTGGATGGATGGATGGATGGATGGATGGATGGGTTGGCTGGATGGATGGATGGATGGATGGAAGGATTGATGGATGGAATTTAATGCATATTGAACTTCACAAAGTTTCATAAGTATTTGATGGATGGATGGTTTGGCTGGATGAATGGGTGGATGGATTGATGGATGGAATTGAATGCATATTGAACCCCATAAAGTTGCATAAATGTTTGATGATGGATGGATAAGAAAATACCAAAGAAAATTACAAGCAGTTCCATGCCAAACTACAGGAACAATTAAGAACGATAAAATCAAGAAAAGTATGTAAGAATAAGATTTTTAAATAGGAATCCATCTACAGAAATTGAAGCATGCATTATTCATAAATCTGACATGAATTGAAAGGATGAATGAAAAAGCTCATCACATCTCAGGCAGAGTTATATTTGAAACAAGGTGATGCTGTATTGTGTTTGGGGATGCTAGTTTACATCAGGGACTGGAAATTCATTGAGATAGAAGGAAAAATTGATCTATGTAGAAAAAACCTTCAGGAAATTGTGCTGCAGTCCCAAGAGCACAGAGCACACGAAACGATTCATCTTCCAGCAGACCAGCCGCATAAAGCTGAAGTCACTATGGAGTGGCTCAAAATAAAAAAGGTTAACATCCTATAGTGGCCCAGTCAAATCCCTCACCTCAATCCAATTGAATGACTTCAGGAACATTGTTCACAAATAGTACCCATCCAACTCGCCAAAAGCAAAAAGGAAAACCTTTCAGCATCACTTCATCCAATACTGATAGACACATACTCAAAGACGTACCTGTAGCTGCTTCCAAAACTATTCATATTAATATTCCCTATAGGTAATATTTAGTCACCTAAATGATGTCCGTCATGTGCATGTGTATAACTTGTTCAAATGTGCGTAGTGTTTCTTTACAAAGTGACATTGCCAACTACTGGCCTGACATGTATAATACAGCGTTTTTAGTCGATTTTGCGAATCCGAGTGAACGGGGGTCATTTTGACCATGGTTTTGTGTGTATACGAATAACGAAAAGGGAAAAATGTTTCGGTATTTACTAGTACATATAGCAAAATATCTAACGTGTCAAAAATCTCTGTTTAATACGTTAATGCACCACACAGCAAAAATAAATAAATAATTAAACAAACACACACGTAAATACATACATGGATACACAAAATATAGCCAAAATATGTTGCTAACATAGATTATCAAATATATTTACATAAAATGTTAGTGATATGTTTCCTTATCACCTTATGTATTTTATTTATTTTCTATTTTTTTACTTTGGGGAAAAAATGCAATTGCCGAAAATGTTTTTTAAGATTTTAAATGTATTTTCTTGTCCCTTGAAGTAGATTTTGTAATATATTTGGACATTTTAAGGTTTATTATAGAATAATTATCAGACTCCCTAGTGATAAACAAAATATATTTGGAATATATTTAATATATGTTTTGATCATAAAGAAATATATATACCTTTGAAACTGCTTAGCAACACCTTGGCAACCATGCAAAAGACCTTGGCTTTTTGCAAGGGGGAAGAACTTTAAAAAAAAAAAGTAATATTTGTGTCACTTAGAATTTTGAATGTTGGCCTGGTGAATCCTGACAGCATTAAGATTTCCTTCAGTCCTTTTTATGAGATGATTTGTATCACAAGACAAGACATGATGCACTCAGTGTTCACCATGAATGATAAGCTGCGATCCAGTCAGTGAAAAGAATAACTTGTGCCCCATTATAAATGGACTGAGCCGCTCTGCCATATTGGCCTCATTCTCTGCATATCTTCATCTCTTCATATCTTCAGAATGTGAGCTACAGTGTTTCTTTGTTGAAACTCACTAGCCCTGAAACAACTAATGATTAAAGTAATTAAGGAGTGTTAATGCATTGCATGCAGTAACACTGATATACTGTTATTACTTTGCTTTAGTTACTTTGTAAACCAAAGAAAAGTGAGAATTTTGTATATATATATTTGATTATATTTCAATTAGAATTATTACATAACCAGCCAGTGTTCAAAATTGTCTCCTTACCTTAGCCCAATTCACAACGGTAAGCTTGTACTAATGTTTTCTGCGATCGTTAGATTTAATCACCATTGACAGCGCGGTTTATTGCAATGCTTGTAAATCCTTAGTTGGTCAAAAAAAAAAAAGTGGCAGATTTGTTACTTGCTTGCTCAGATGACATTCTCCGGTGAAAATTCTTATTTTGGTCATACTTCCAAGATTTCAATCTGTGATTCCAGTACAGTAAACACTCGTGCTAATGCACAACCCACATAAATTCACAAATAACTGCAGTTTCAGGTTTCAAACAGAGATGGCGACTATGAGGCAAAACATACGAACTGCAGCTTTAATGACAGTAACTCTGGTTGGATTAACTTTACTGCTCTTCTTTTCAGTATTGGGGACTAACTAAATAAAACTATAACACACTTACAAAGTGCCACAAATTTTTTCACAAAATGTTCTATTTTTCTATTTTCAGTTTAACAGAATCCCATGTAATCATGCAGCAATAAGTGGATCCCGACTGCTGCAGTATTACTGTCTCTATTTAGCACCGTCCATGATCCGTGATCTTCTTATACTCTCTTCTTAGACTCTGACTTTAGAAGTTTTGTGCTTTCAATGCTGCTTTTTTTCAGCATAGCAGCTCAACATCGTGGTAATCGGATTATTTTCCCTGGCAATCCCTGCGTGTAGTTCACCTAATCGGCCTAATGATTTCATGCAGTTTGGATTGCCTGTCGGAGACGCAGAAGACATCTTTAACAAATAGGTTAGGTGTCAAATAATAATAATAATGAAGTTTCTGAAGCTGTCAGATGAAAAAGCAAGGTTTTTGCACTGCCCTTTGACCAGTGGAAGTGGATGGTGGAGGTGTAGTGGACTTGTGTTTCTCTTTGTGCTTCTGAAGTGTCAGAGAGAGAGACAAAATAGAGAGTGTTGAGGATGAAAACCAGCAAAATTAAAATACCATACTTCCTACAATAAGCATGATCATGTGTGTGCTAACTGTGTCACTTCCTGTAGTGGACACTTGTGAAAAATATGATCTTTAATGCAGGATTTTGCATGGCTGATAATAAGAAGTTGATAATAATTTTAATTGGAAATAATTTCAGTTAAGATCTTTATATTTAGGGTTGCAGCAGATTATTTAGTAGAAAAAAAGAAGAAAAATATCATTACTTCATTTAAGTGTAATTTTTAAACATTTCACCAGAGGGTGTCAGAGTGCAGGAAAAGAGCAAACTTATACAGTGGAAAAAAGAAGAAAAGAAAAAGAAATTTAAAACCATTAAACAATTCCTTCCTTGATTAAAACTGTATTTAGGTACAAGTGAGACCCAAATGACTGTAAGGTGCATTATAAATTATTTATTGCTTATTTACAAAATACAGATTAGACTATTTTCATTAAAGTAATATTTTAAGAATATTATTTAAAAACCATTTAATAACAAATATTCACTACATAAACTTGCGGCCCCTATTTGAAAACCCATGACCTTGTTCGTATGTGTATGTTCAATTTTTAACCAATAAACTACAGCAAAAATCTATAGGAAAGAACGAAATGTGCACTCATGGATTGATTTATTAAATTCGTCATGCTGAAGACAAAATGCAAGAGAAGCTTAATTACATCTGTTTTACAGAGTTAGAATAGACTATTGACTTGAAATTCATTGGAACAAACAATTCAGACAGATATAATAAACTGAACAGGTCCAACAGAACTGGACTAAAACTTAAAGCGATAGCGCACCCAAAAATGAATTTACACAACCTCAAGTTGTTCCAAAACTGTATGAAATTCTTTCTTCTGCTGAACACTAAAGAAGAGGTTTTGAACTTCCATATATATATATATATATATATATATATATATATATATATATATGTGTGTGTAAAAAAAATAAAATACTATGGAATGGGGTCAATGGGGTCCATCAACTGTTTGGTTACCGACATTCTTCAAAATATCTTCTTTAGTGTTCAGTATAAAGTAAGAAATTCATACAGGTTTGGAACAACTTGAGGGTCAGTAAATACATTTTTGGGTGCGCTATCGCTTTGATTTCAGAGAGGTGATTGCCAGGATAATCATGTTTTGTTTTTTGGTTTTTTTTTTAAAATACCAAGTGATCCAGGTAGTTGAGTTATCTGCGTGATGTCATTGACTGGTCTTGTTTCTGATAGATAGGAGGCAATTATGGTTTATAGACACAAGACTAATAATCTATATTAGTTTAAGAGGACATAATGGCTGAAGCTCAGCATTTATAACCAGACTGTGAGAGAAAAGTAAACATTTAAACTCACCCCACCCTGCAAATAAATATTAGCTGTCTTTGTTTAGAAAGTAAAAGCCACCATCACCCATGTAAAACACACAGTACACTCAGTACACTTTATGTGTCATGTATTATGTGCCTTTTTATGATCATGCTATATTGTTTGATTATTCTATATGTGTAGCTTTTTTTATTTTCATTTTCAAACATTGTTTATGAAGCTTGTATGTGTATGGGGATTGGTGTTCCCGGCATTCCCAATGTCATGGGGACAAAATGTCCCCACAAAGATGACAATATCTGAAATCCTCGGCCTTGTGGGGACATTTTTTGGGCCGTGTTGAAAACAGTTTATAAAACCCAACCTGTGTGTGTGTGTGCACAACATATCCTAAATATTTACATCAAATTCACTCTGCTCTACTAATCAGTATCAGCACAGGCCAATAAAAATCCATAGTTAACCTCTATTAAGGCAAGCCGTTTTCAGGACATGAACTTTTTTACTATTTTTACTAGTTAAAATGTTAATTCCTGATATCAGGAATTAGATTTCCACTAGTAACAATGACAATTTTTGATATCAAGAATTATATTTCCACTAGTAACAATGTTCATTCTTGATACCAACAATTCAATTTCCACTAGTAAAAACTATCATTCTTGATATCAAGAATTGTACTTTCACTAGTGAAATCTCACCATAGGCTGCCATTCAAATTCAATTGTTGATATCAAGAATTAATTTCTTACTAGTTGAAATTCCAGTTTCACATATCAGGAATACAATTCTTACTAGTAAAAATGTTCATTTCTGATGTCATGAATGTGATTGTTACTAGTAAGAAAGCCGTTTTAGAGATCAGAAATTATATTGATATCAGGAATTCATTTTCAGATATCAGAAATGAATATTTTTACTAGTAAGAATTCAGTTGTTGATATCATGAATAGACATTTGCACTAGTAAAAATGTAATTGTTGATATCATACATTTACATTTTTACTAGTAAGAATTGTATTCCTGATATGTAAAACTGGAATTTCAACAACTGAATTTGAATGGCAGCCTATGGCGAGATTTCACTGGTGAAAATACAGTTATTGATATCAAGAATTATAGTTTTTACTAGTGGAAATGTAATTCTTGATATCTAGAATTTAATAATTGAAATCAAGAATTGAATTGTTGATATCAGGAACTGACACTGTTACCAGTGGAAATGTAATTCCTGATATCAAGAATAGGCATTTTAACTAGTGAAAATTGATTTGTTGATATCAAGAATTATAGTTTTTACTAGTGGAAGTTGAATTCTTGATATCTAGAATTTAATAATTGCAATCAAGAATTGAATTGTTGATATCAAGAATTAGCATTTTAACTAGTGAAAATTGATTTGTTGATATCAAGAATTCACATCCTGAGAATGAATAAAAGTCAAAATGGCTTGCCATACTCTAATATGCATTATAGAGGTTTTATTGAAAATGTTTTGCTGTCTAAACCCATCATTCATGACCTGCAGCGAGCAAGCCTAATTTTAGGCTACGCCACCCTTTTGACCAACATTTATTCTCTCAGAATAGCATTTCTTGTTAGCTTCGATAGGCTGCTTGTCAAGTGAAGAGAATAATTTCCTTTAAAACGGAAAAAGAAAAGGCTCGCTCGTCTGTGCTGCTGTTGCTGTACAACAATTGGCCACGAGCAGCGTCATTCAAACGACAAATCCTCTCAAATCCCGACTTCCCTGCGATACAGCGTGGGCGGCGCTGAACGCCGGTGCTGTCTCCTCTCCTCCCCCCACAATCCTTCTCTTCCCTCCCACGCACCCACGCCTCCTGCCCTTGACTCTTACGGAGGGAGAGGAGAAGCTGTGATCTGTTCCTGTTAAGAGATTGCAGCGACCGATCTCTCTTCTATCGACTGTTTTCCGAGCGTCTCCGTTTCTCCATGCGCGTGCCGCAGCTCAGATGGGAGACGTAAGTGTAGCGGCTGTCTGGCACGTGAACGCGCGCGGCAGGTCTCTCTGGCGGGCCATCCCAGGCACGGGATGCTGAACGGGAGCCGTGAGGGTTTGTTTGAACTGGGCAGGCAGCTCCAGCAGGAAGGAGACTCCCAAGCTGCTCTGCACTGCTTTCTGAGCTGCCTGCTGGGACTCACACATGTGCAGAGCTTCCACTCGCTTCCCAACTGCCTGCATCAGGTGAGCCCTGCAGGATGGAGCTCTGTTATGATGCATTATGGGATAGAACCCATTACATGTAGCAGAGGACAAATTACACACAACATTGTTGGTATATAGCATGCATGTGCAAATAATGTACAGTTTATGGCAGCTGTCGTTTGCATGCAAAAACTTGTCACATGCATGCAGTTTATTAATGATTGGATGGCACACTAACCTAAACCTAGCTTTCAGTCAATGCATATTTTACACTGGCAAATGCATTCTGAAACATTCATGCTGTACACTGGCAGCATGAGCCGACACAGCAAACACACTCCCTCATATGCAAAGAGTGTGTGGTTACATTTGTTTGATTTGCTTGATATGGCCTTGGCGCTATTGCAATAGTCATTCAGTGTCCATCGTGTGTTTATATGAAACATCAGGGCAATTTATCTTATAATGTCTGCAGCTAGTATACATATTTCTTTATGTGTTCACTTCCCTTGAGTAATCGATGACATTCCGTCAGATAGAAACCCTCAGACCTGCTTACTCAATCTGCTGTTAAACTCTCACAAGGGTCGTAAGCAATGTCCAGAAGATAAACAGTGGCTCTTACACAAGAGTCCTGGAATGTGGGGTATGACATTGGCCAGACGGAGTTGCTTCTGACCTTACGAAAAAGACATATTTAGAATTTGCTAATATTTATCACTAACATTAAGTATAACATTTCATCTGAGGTATTTTAAACATGTTGAAAGTTATAACTAACTAGAATGTTGCTTTTTGAGTGATTCTGACAATCCAACCCGATCTCACGGCAATTCGTACGTATTTTACGAGGTGGCTAAATTGTACGAAGTCGTACGACCTCATTAGTACGTTTTTTCGTACAAATGACCTACCCCTAACCCCGCTCCTGAATCTACCCATCACTGGGGTTTAGACAAACTGTATGAATTCGCACGAGTGAGGTTGTACAAATACGTACAAATTATCCACCTCGTAAAATACGTACGAATTGGTCGTGAGATAGTGTTGGACATTCCAGGTCACATTTTTGTTTAGGTCACATTTTTGCTTGCATTCAAAAGGAAGAAAAATAAAATTTGATTGTGCTTAAATACAATTAATTGTTTCATTATTTAAATTTTGGGAACATTAAAATTGTCATAATTGTGTCATAATTTTCATGACTTTTTAAGCATTTTAAGCACATTCCAGATTACCTACAAAAATGCATTACTTTAATGTGAATATGTGTATATGACACATTCATGACAACTTTTAGAATAGAATTAAACAATTTATTGAAAAAAATAGAATGTACATATTTGTCTTGGTGGACTAGATCTGCTATGCTGGATGTATGTAGAAAGAACCACCAAGCAGAACTAGGCATGTGGTGCTGGGGAAGGTGCAGGGTAGGAAAATTCCCATGGCACACTTCACTAAGCTGAGCCAGTTCAGGATGGAAATAAATGCATAGATAGAACAAAAAGGTTGATATATGAGTATATATATGTATATGAGTATATATATATATATATATATATATATATATATATATATATATATATATATATATATATATATATGACACATTATGGTAATAAGAACTAGAGCGAATGTGCTCATTGTGCTTAGTAATGTCAAAATGTGAAAAACCTTCATTCTAATGGTCTTTAAAATAAGCTTAACTTTCTTAATGGAAAATTTGCTCGGTGGTTTGTTTGGGGGAAAATTTGTTTAAATGTTACTGTACCTATGGGACATGTTTCTCTTTTTTTCATTCTGTGAAGCACTTGCAGTTTTGAATTTTTCAGACCATACTCTTAATTCCTTTATACAGATTGCTGAACTCTACATTGATGAGAAGAATTGTATCCTTTTTGATAAGGTATCAGCCTTTACTCAGCTGTGTACTGAACATAAAGTAATAAATCGTTTGTATCAGCACAACAAACATGCAATGAAATTCTGTATGTTTCACACTGTATGTGCAAAACAATTGTGCAGTTTGGTTATCCTAAGGCCTTTACAACTGGAGCTTCTTCTGTGTGGTATTTTTTCTAAGAGGATTTGTGGACACTTATCGTATGTCAGCTAAAAGAGCATCACAGCTAATTAACCTGCATAGACCGAGCGTGAGCTCTACTGTCATTATTCATCTACAGACTGCAGTTAACAGCAAGGCTAGTGTTACGTGACATACATTCCCTCTTAAACCCATGGCCTCTCAATTACTAAAGCATAGAGTTTAAACGGGTTCAAAGCTGGTAGTTTCAGCTCAAATGGGTCGTTTACATGACCTAAGTCATTAACCCAGATCATTCATAACCTCTTTTCCAATTAAAATCCAATTACATGTGAATTGGTTCCAACATATTTGCTCTGATCTTAACCAGTAAATAGCGGTGGGACTTGGTGAAAAATGTGATCTCTGTGTAATTACATAAAAGAGAAATAATTGTTGTAGATTTTATCATTTAATTGAATAAGCTCTTTAATTACATGCAAAACATTAGTCTGTTATATCAATGCACAAGGGAATTTGGAATAGGGGATTTCAGGAGCTGAGGATGAATTGAATGTGGTTACACAGGGATTTTATATGAAATGCTTTGCCCTTCTGTTATCTTCATATGGACCAGTACTCATGCATAGCCTGTATTTGAGTAAAAGCCAGAATAGTGAGTTACGGTGTAAAACACATATACTAGCCTGTAGTGGTCCACATGATTTTGACAGAACTGCACACTTACGTAAACAGGAAAAGAGCATTTGATTGACATGTGAAGCGACCAACCACAGCCCAGCACAGAAAATTGCAAAAGTTTGGTCTCAGCAAGATGTATATATATATATATATATATATATATATATATATATATATATATATATATATTGTATATATATTGTGTGTATATATATATATATATATATATATATATTTTTTTTTTTTTTTTTTTTTTTTTAATACATTAAAGGTCGGGTAGGCAATTTATTTCATAAACACTTTTTGTTATTCTGATTTAAACTCTTCACATCCTGATAGCGATCAATAATAGAAATGGTCTAAATATAAAAAAAAAAATACATAAATTCTTTTGTGCAAGTCTCAGGACCAAAATATGTTCATCCAGTCATTTCATTCTGTGCGAATGCATTAGTACAATGTCTTTCCTGCCTGTCAGCATATGTATTTGCATACCTCCACGCACCACAGATATCACGTCATCAGCGCGTTCCATAAGGCTATGCAGTAGGGGTGTAACGGTATATGTATTCCTCCAAACTACAGTACAGATGTCACGCTTCGGTTCATGAAGTTAGACAACGAACACAGTCAGTCACTGGCAAGCCACACTCCAATCCAGAAGGGGGCGTGCGTAAAAATGCAACACTGTTTGCTAACTGCCATGACAGGAAAAGGTCGGAAGAAGAACAGCGCATGTGCACGTTCAGACTAAGGAGTATTCTGTAAAAAGGCTCACGCTCTCATTCTGTTTACTGCTTAGTGTTTAATACACTAAAGGAGGCTGCACTCTACCAACTACCTCAGGGGCACTAAATGCCACTAAGTGGAACAAACTGTAATTTCCACTACTGTCTGTACAAAGAAAAAGAAACCTAGAATTGGGGATTTGTTGCTTTTTCCAGTAACACTTTAGTTTATTGAGTCCAATTCTGACTATTAACTAGTCACTTATTAGCGTGCATTTTACTAAGATAATGGCTGTTTATTAGTGCTAATAAAACATATATTAATGCTGTATTCTGCATGGCCTTATTCTCCATTCCTTAATCATACCTAATACCTAAACTTAACAACCTTACTAACTAATAAACAATAATTAGAAATTTATTGAGGCGGAAGTTATAATAGTTAGATATCAGTGAGAATTGGACTCTAAAACTAGTGTGACCTTTTTTTTATTCTACCGAACCGTGATCACAAAACCAAGGTACGTACCAAACCATGAGTTCTGTGTACCGTTACACCCCTACTATGCAGAGTTGTAGACACAGTCACCGAGTGCTGTGAATGAACATGTGCTCGGATTTATGCATTTCTATGTCAGCACTATCAACGTCAAAATGAATCTGCAGCAGTCAGGTGGTAAAAGTCAGAGCTCTGTAAGTTGTTTAGGTTTATTATTATTGTAATGTTATGTGCTTTCAAAGATGTATTCAAAGCAGTCTCTCATTTTGTGATGTTTTGCAGACTCTGCTGTTTGCATTCATGTGTTTTGGAGAGCGCTCTGAAGGGGGGGGGGGGGTATAATGCTTTCAAAGTTAGCTTGCTAGTGCTAGCCGCTCTGAAATTGCCTACCCTACCTTTAATAGTTTTATTCAGCAAGGATATATTAATTTGATCAAAAGTGACAGTGAAGACATTTATAATTATTTATAATCAAAAGATTGATTTTTTAAATGAATTCAGATTTTTTTTCTTTTATGTTTTATGTTCAGTTTTGTGTTTTTATGTTTGTTTTTATTCATCAAAGAATCCTGAAAAAAATTATCACGATTGTAAAGGAGTATTGGCTGCTCAAAAATTCAGGAATAAAATATGTTTATTATAGTAATATATTACAAAAATATATTAAATATTTTTAAATTGTGTTTAAAATTGTAATAATACTTTTAATTACTGTTTTTTACTGTATTTAATCAACTGAATCTTACCAATTCCACTAACCCAACTTTGGTAGGATAAAAGGACAGATTGGATGCCATAAACATGACTTAAAAAACTTAAATAAATATAGTAAATGTTCTTCTTCTAAAGCACTCATAGTAAAAGTGAATTCAGTCACGACACCATGCTGTCATATCTCTTCAATTACATGTATGACATCAAAAGGGTTGCAGTTCAGGAAGATGAAAGGCACGTAACTTTCATCCTGTACAGATTTTCTGACCTGGAATAGATACAATGGCTGTGATCAATACTCCCGAACCAGGAAGATCAACAAGAAAAAGAAATATAGAAACCACAGTCATGCTGAGATGGTGGGAAATATACATGCCAAACAGAAGGACACAGTTAGGATATTTATTTGTTGATAAAGCGCTGCACATTTCCTCTAAAGCAACAGAGCTGCTAAAGGGATAATTAATGCATATATCAGCTGTGCCATTGCATCTTTAACAAAGAATCCAGAAGCACTCTTTATTCCTAACGCTAGCGTGCACAACTTATTTTTAGATGCGTCTTTTTAAAATTGCTGTGCTGCATATCTGAGATTTGAAGCTGCATAACTGTCAGAAGTAAACTTAGAGTTGGCACACCTTTCCATAGATAATAGCTTGAGTCATATACAGGAAATGCAAAAAATGTTTGGACACTTCAGCAAAAATGAAAATGTGTCTCAGTGTGTTAAATAATAAAATATGAGACATGGAATGTGGAATGACTTCATACATCCACTAAAAATCTCCTTTGGCTGGTTAAAAGTACGTAGCAGAAAGGCTCAGAAAAGTATTTAATATATAATTTGATATATAATATTGCATTTAGAAAATTAGTTTATATATATATATATATATATATATATATATATATATATTCAAACTATATACCATATTCCACTGTATTAACTGTTAACTGTTAGCTAACTAAAACATTAAATTAAAATAATTAAAATAAAATGTTAACTGATATAAAGTAAAACATGAAAAAATACATAAAAGTAAAAAATTACAAAAACAACAAAATTACTAAAACTTTAAATAAAATGAAAATGAACAAAAAGTAATAAAACAAATTCAAAGTATTAATAAGAACTATAATTTCTCAGTGATACTAAAATAACAGACTTACTTTTTATAAAGCAACATTTCTAAAAATGTATCTCATAAGGACACAGGTCTTTAATCAGATGAGGAAGGCAATGCTAAATGAATGACAAAAATGACTACAAAATCCATGCAGAATTCATTTGTTCCCGGTCTCTCCTCCACAGCTAATTTGAGGGTTAGCATCACATGCATCACAAATAGATTTATCACTTTCAAACTGATCCCCATGCGGTTAGTCAGCAAATTCAGATGTTCCACAGCCAGCTGGGATCTAAAAATATGTCCGGAGCACCTGGGAGTATGCTTCTCGTTCTTGGAAAAGATCATTTTAAGAGGGACAACATAACTTAGCACTGCAAACAATGAGACACACATTAATGTAAGCTTCTCAAAAAAGAGGCATAATCTAAAGGGATACTTCACCCAAAACTTAATAATCGATCACTGCTCCATTATTATTATTCTCATACTTTTGGTATTAAACATTGAGTTTGTGCTACAGTGATAAATGACACCTTCAATTTTAATGTTTCTGAAAGAAGTATCTTATGCTCACAATGCATGCATGCATTTCTTTAATCCAAAATACAGTAAAACAATAACACTGCTGTGAAATATTATTATATAGCAGTTTATAATAACTGTTTTCAATTTAAATGTATTTTAAAAGGTAATATTATTCCTGTGATGGCAAAGCTAATTTCTCCAGTCTTCAGTGTCTCATGATCCTTTAGAAATCAGTGTAATATGCTGATTTGGTGCTCAAGAAACATTTCTTATTATTATCAAAATAAAAAGTTGAGCTGCTTAATATCTATGACTTTTTTGGTACGTATGTTTGTTCAATATAATTAGTACTGTAAACTTTCAAAATTCTAACTAGAGTTCCAGATGTACTTTATGATACCAAAATAGAAACATCAGCAAGCCACTGCACATACAAATAAGAGATACTGCCAGTATCTAGGTCATTGACGGCTATTTTAAGAACATTTTCCTTTCTGGACGTGTTTTTGTAATGACACTCAGATCTTACAAAGAGACTGTAATGACATGCCTTTGAAAACCTTGAACAAACTCTTTAGTTACTTTTTATAGAAGCGCCGCAAGCTTTGTGTCTTTCTATAGAGCTAAAACGAGAAGGTGACACAGACACTAACCAATCAAAATATCAAACAGGCCTTGAGCTATAGGGATTTTATGTTTGAAAGTTTTTCTGTTTAGGCAACACATTAAATTTTCAGTGAACACCAGTGTTTTATATTGTCTTTGGTGATGCTAGCAGCTGAACAAATCAGGATTTCACTGAGCTGGAGTAATTGGGCGGGTGTGTGTGATCATAACAAAAGACTATTTCATGGTGACAAGCATGTCTAATCCTTCACCCGTGTAAAATCAGATGGGAAAGCTCTGCAGTTCATCCAGGCGGAGAAGATGTTTTACGAAGTGGCACTGATCGAGCTCACCTCGCTGCAGGCCAGCACAGGCAGGTCCACTTTTTATGGCTTTACGTAAATATATTTTTTATTATGCTGTACATGTGTCTCCTTGATCTGTACATATCATTCACTATAGACATTGTCCTCATAGCTGTGTACAGTAATATATTTAAGCAATATCTCGCACGCAAGATGTCACCAGCATGATTATGAGAGTGTGCACTACTTTTATACAACTGTTCAACAATGTAGAATTTAATAGTGAGTCACTTACATTTCAAACACAATTATTGCCTGTTAAGGGTGTCGCACACCAGACGAGAAGCTCAGCGCCATGCCACGTCTTTAAAGTTCAAACGCATTGTTTTCTATGGGTGTACGCACACCGGCGGAGCTGTTCGGTGTCGGTCCGCGGCGCCCAGCTACCACTCAGGAAGTTTTTCAAAAACCTGCCTTGCCACAGAGCGCCATTTACAGTTCTATATTACATTTATATTATATTTCTCTCAAATCATCATTAATGTACATACTGACTTCCCCCTGTGCTGGAAGATACATTAGTTTTACATACTTAGTTTAACAGCTTGAGTAAGGTCTAAACATATTGGAAAAGATGTATAATAAATGTAGCCCTTCCTTTCACTCATACTAGCCATTTTCCTTATTGTAAATTGTAACCCAAATAACTTGTTTGGTTAACATTTTCACTCAGGTTAGCTGGTTAACGCTAGTGAAATAAATACTATTGCTACTGTATAATATAGTTACCTAGTCAACCGGTAGAACAAAAAAAAAAAACATATTTAACAACACAATATAGATACTTTTCATTGATTAACGTATAAAAGTCAGCTATTATTCAATAAAAGTAAAAAAAACAAATAGGAAATAAAGTTAAAACAGTCATCGTGCAGCTCTTCTATCAGGAGTCGATTGATCGAGTAGAATGTGTGCGTCCGGTGATACCTGCGTGTTGTCCGAGACATGGCACTGAGCTTCTCGTCCGGTGTCCGACCCCCTTTACTTTGTGTATTTTTGCTCCAACAACAAGAATAGTTGCAAACAATGTCAAAGCTGAATCAACCTAGCAAAGCAATAGTTGTCTGTCCTTCCAGAATGAATCTGTGTTAATGAACTAATTGGTTCAGTGAATGATTCAATGGATTACTCATAAAGATATTAGGTGCATTGCGATTGATCGCGAATGCACTGCGAAGTATACTTCATAGGGTATTGTGCCATCTTAACTGAAATTCCCATTCAAAGGGAACAGACACTTTTAAAAATGAAAAGTTTTCGCACTGAAGGCCACTGAAGAACCATTTTTGGTTCATTTTCGGAAACTTTTCCACTATAAAGAACCTTCTGGGTTATGCAAAGGTTTTATGGATGTTAAAAGTTATTCATGGAACCATCAATGCCAATAAATAACCTGCCAAATATTTGTAAGAGTGTACATATTCAGTTCAATGGGCACTGCAAATGACATAAAACAGCTCTGGCGTTATTATCGAGTTTAATTTGTCTGGTACGGTTTTTACGCATTTGGTAAAAAAGTACACAAGCTGCGACCGTTACAATACAGCGATCATTAATGAGGGTTACGTTAATTAAGAGGACACATCTAATGTAACCAAATGACATTTTTCATATTTTGCTTGTTTCATTCCTGAATGAATCAGTATTTTGACTAAATGATTCACTAGTTATAAGTTTACATGCACCCAAACAATCAGTTGATAATCGGATTGAAGGCTCAGATTGAAACAGATAATGAAATAATCATTATTTAAAGCTTATAAAATTAAGCATGTGAACTCTTTAATCTGACTTATGAATTCCTTGCGCACATGTGCCGTGCTGTGATGTATGATTACATACGTTTTATGGCACACAAATGTTTAACTTTACGTCTCACGTCTTACAAACTAGTCAGTGAAGGAGACTGAATATTTACCAAATATTTGCTCTTCTGACATTCTTTTTAGATATGTCATCAAGGCAACGCTGGTGCTTTACTCGGTTACATTATCATTTCTCTGCTTCTGAATGCAAGTTTTGTTCAGAATACCCTACATGTAATGCTCATGTAAACGAATATGTGAATCAGAGTGCAATGTTTAATGTTCATGTAAACTTTCAGAATATGAATCCAGACTGGGGTCATTTGGACTGGCAAAACTTAGCGTTAGTAAGCATACCTATCTACCATCTACCGACACAACAATGTAACCGCAATACAGTCAATAAATTTCGGGAAATAATCATCGCTGTCCTTTTCAAACCTTCTTCTGGCAAACATTGCCATAAATTTGCCAAAGATTAATCATAAGTTTGCAGCAAATGAATCGCATGGGTTCAAGTCTGCTTCCACAAAACACTGAAAACTGACCCAACATCCAACAGCCGTCCCCAAGGTCCTGTCAGAGAGCAGTAATATATTTAATAGATCTTTATTTGCTGTGAGATGAACCAGTATTTATGGATGGAGAACCATTGATCTCCTCCCATAGTGGACGTCTGCCATTCCTCTGACTGTCTGCAGCTGCTGAGACAGCACAGAGCATTAGCAGAGAGTACAAGAGCCTAGAGAGATATATGACCACGCGATGCATTACCTCATTAAAGAGCTGTTGAATACCATGGAAACGCTGCCTGAATCAGCGCTTTGTGCCAGGGCTGCTGTGATTTCTACCCTCTGGTCTTACTCAGATCTCATCATGCAGTCTGGATACATCAAAGGATTTCTGTATATAGTGATATGGTGTCTGCAACATTCAACAGGTGCATTGATCCAGTAAAATTAGGTTTGAATACGGAAGTGCAGATGTTTTTTGATGTTTTATGTATAGACAGATGTGGCAGATGCACCCGCATCTCATTCCTTTTGCTGCATCATATACATGAAGCCCAAAGGATACTTTTGTTACACGTACACTAGGGTATAGTATGTGTACTCCAGAGATTTACTGGGTTTACTAGCTTTACATGGTCATGACAGAAGCTGAAAATGTTGATCACACTGCGCAAAGATTTCTAAGATTTATAGAGCAATAGTTTATCCAAGAAAAGAAAAGAAAATTGCCATTATTTACCTACCAACATGTCGTTCTTCCAACCCTGTGTAACTTTTTCCCCCCCTTTTTTTTTCTTGTGTGGAACACAAAAGCAAAGAAAGATCTGACTCAAAAGATCAATTCATTCATGTGTTGGGCATCACTATACTTCTCTCACTTCGTGAACACGTCAGAAGAGCTTTCAGTCAACAACAGCTTAAATTTCAATCTGTTTTTCACACAAAACTATTGTATGACTTCAGAAAACTGAATATAGTGTATGGGGATTTTATGTTGCTTTTCTGTCACTTTAGAGAATTTTTATTAAACCAAAAACTTGCCAGGATATTTTTGAAAATGTCAACTTTTGTGTTCCATGGAAGAAATAAAGTAATGCAAGACATCATAGTGAGTAAATGATATACTCACTATAGCTCAGGTTCTCGAATCTTATTGCCTGAGAGCCTTTTTCATATGAGAGCCTCAAAATTTGTGTCACTTTGCTTGTTTCTGCCGGAATTATACTAGAGTCAGTGGAAGAGGAACAACCCTACTGTAATTTAAAAATGCTACTGTTTTTGTGTCACGGAAGGCAGTTCTAAGAGCTTTTTAGTTGTCAAATATTAAATTTATATATAAACATAGCACCTAACTGAAAATCTGTTTAGATATTTTTGGAGATGCGAGCTCCAGTCCATCAGCGGCCGTTTTTGCTGCTGGCACTTACGTAGATGGATAAACATGAGATTTAATTCATTTTAGGTTTATCAAAGGGACAATCTTTGGTCTTATTAATCTATTATTTGTTCCAGAGCAAATCGATTTGGCTAAGGGCAAAGTTTCATCACTTTATGTTTTTAGTTAACTAAATCCTAACTAGAGCTCTACTTTTGTACTTTTTGCTTGAGTTTATTTACTATTGTACAAACTCTACTTATATAATGGTTATTATTGTTCATTTAAATAATATTTTATATAAAAATGTGCCGTATTTGGTATTGAGAAAGGGTCTATTATTGATTGTGATTTTGATTTAAAGGGTTAGTTCACCCAAAAATGAAAATTCTGTCATTAATCACTCACCCTCATGTCGTTCCAAACCTGTAAGACTTTCATTCATCTTCGGAACACAAATGAAATTTTTTTTTTTTTTAAATGAGAGCTCTCTGTCCCTCCATTGACAGCTACGCAGTTGAAACTTTGACACTTCAAAAAGTTCATAAAGAGATTGTAAAACTAATGCATATGAATTAAGCGCTTTAGCCCAAATTTTCTGAAGAGACTCAATTACTTTTTATGACAAACACATTCAATTTAGGCTTTTACTCACATATAGACGTTGATCAGTGAACATAAATCGAAGGTCAACCGAACCTGAATGACACACGAAAACGACCCTCTTGCGGAAGCTCAAACGGGACCTAACACACGAGAATGAACCTCATTGGTTCTCACACGTCAAGCAAACATGCTTAAGCTTCCGTTTACCACAACTAATCTATGTTTATGAATGTTTACATGTGAATATAAGCCTAAATTCAATCTGTTCATCATATAAAGAAACCGCGTCTCTTCAGAAAATTTGGACAAAACTGCTCAATACTTATGAATTAATTTTACCTCCTTATGAACGTTTTGAAGGGACAGAAAGATTACTCAGATTTCATCAAAAATATATTAATTTACATTCCAAAAATGAAAATAAAAGTCTTACTGGTTGGGAACGAGAACATTAGTTCATGGGTGAGTAATTAGTAACAAGATTTTCATTTTTGGGTGAACTAACCCTTTAAGTGAAAGGAACATTATTACACCAGAAATCGCTTTTCTCAGTGGACATTCAAACTGATTTTTTTATTATGAATATAAGATTGACCTGGAAAATAAATGCTATATCAGATGCTATCCACTCACTTAGTCAGTCTCTCTCTCATAATACTTTACATAATTCAGTGTTTCTTTGTTGGTAGTTCTAAAGTGACATTTTACAATTAGTAACGGAGGTTCGGGGTCATCAGTTAAAATTTTAATTTGAGATTCGAATCCGTGGCAGATGAAAGTAGTTCCGCTTAAAAGGCTTTTCTAAGACACTCTGTTGTTTCTTATTTATTTCCACACTTGTGCCAATAAACTGATGTATAAACGCAATATCACATGAGTAGGAGTGTGATATGGCTCTAAATCAGCACGGCTGTGATTGTCTCCGGCACTCGGCCTACGGCCTTGTACCTATGGCCTAATCATAGCCGTGCTGATACGGAGCCATAACGCACTCCTACTCGTGTGATATTGCTCATGTATTGCCAGAACATTAAGCCTAGAGCCTATCAGGTCTTCATTTCAATATTGATACCCAGACAGAAAATATAATTGTTTTGTAATCTTCTTGGAATTGCCAGTTCCAGTTGGTCTTCCTAAGCTTCTGTTTTTCATATGTTTCATTTCCTTGTAGAGCATTTAAATCTGTGGTGTGTGGTGACAGCGTTCAGCCGTCTCTCCTCTCTCACCCTCCCTCGCTCCCTCCCTCACTCACTCCCTGTCTTTTTCAGTCTTGTCACAGTCTTGTTGTCTCTGTACTTGTGAGAGTCTCTGTGAGCGTTTTTACATCGTCTGTGAGGTTTTTGACAGACTTTATGTGAATTAGGGTCCCAAGAAGACGGAACATTAGGAACCTCAGGATGCCTGTCTCAAGAGGAGTTATCAGAACAGGCTTCTCAGGCCCAGGATCTTGAGAGACTGGCTCAGCGCTGCATCATGAGCAAGAGGTAGGAGAGTGAACTGAGTGTGAAAATGATACTGCAGACATACAGCATGATAGATTGTTTTTACCAGTCTCATTTGAACAAAAATGCCAAATACAAATCCATGTGTATTGATTATGGTTTATTAATTTTTTATACAACAGCTCTGGTTCTCGAATCTTATTGCCTGAGAGCCTTTTTCATATGAGAGCCTTTATTTTACTAATATCACATCAAAATTTGTGTCACTTTGCTTGTTTACTGCAGACATACAGCATGATAAATTGTTTTTACCAGTCTCATTGTAACAAAAATGCCAAATGCGAATCCATGTGTATTGATAGAAGACATTTAGTTAGCTCTAATAGTATTGAAACATGATTTCGGAAGATGCATTCAATCATTCTTATATAATTCGGCCCAGATTTACACAGGCTCATTTTATTTATGCTAACTGTCTACACTACATGCCTTTTTTATGTCTCATCCAAGAAGTACTTGACTTCTGCTCTACAAACTTTTCTTTGTAATATAAACAAATACGAATTTTTTTAAGAGTGAAGTGTTTCATATGGTAACATTTAACTTAACTGGCTTTAAAGTGAAAATATATCTGATTTATATCTGATTTGACACTTCATATATGTGTATATATATATATATATATGTTTTTTAATTAGGTAGAAATACAAGTAATATTCTGGGGTTATGGGAATTATGCGAAT
This sequence comes from Opsariichthys bidens, assembly GCA_037194245.1. Lineage (NCBI taxonomy): Eukaryota > Metazoa > Chordata > Actinopteri > Cypriniformes > Xenocyprididae > Opsariichthys > Opsariichthys bidens. Next base: position 8,067,119 of record CM074286.1, on the reverse strand, counting down.
ATACAGTTAATATTCTTGGAATATGCTGCATTAGGAATCCCCTATTATACTGGGTCAAGTGTACGCTCATATGGAGAGAGGAAGAGAAAGGTGACTTGTGTTATGTGAGTCTCAAGGTTTCAAATGTTACTAGGACACTGAGAGAGGTGTCCGCTTTCCTTCAGGGGTTTAAAATGATGAGGCAGTCTTTTGTAAGCCACTACCACATACAATTGTGGACATTTATGATGCCAGGTTGGCACTGGTTGGGGACTTAAGGCATTTAACCTGATTGTCCCGGGAAGGAGGCCACAGCAGAGAAGATGGCATTAAACTTGAATGAGAACGAGATTGTTTTATTGCCGCCCCAATACGATAATGTTTCACAGGACAATGAAATGTGGGGGTATCCACACCATTTGTATGTAATCCCTTAAACTCTGTGGGTTGGGTAACTCTTGAAACCTGAACAGTGTAGATCTTCAAGATCTGTTGGTCAACTAGGACAGCAGTCATCGTTGAAGTTGTTGCTATTTCAGCTAAAAACCACCTGAACGAGTGTGACCTTATTATCTCTCCCATTAATAATATCATTTCATAAGTCAATGTCATGCATGTTTTGATCTTTTAATTTATTTTTTACATACATTTCATTCAATGAGTTACTTAACAATGGCTGTGTCTGAAAGCTTAGGCAGTTGTTTTCTTGCCTTGCTGCCTGACTTATCAGGCAATGAGTTCGCAGGCAGCGTTTACGCATGAAGGAAATTCATGAAACTGATTTCGGATAGACTTCTGAGGCAGCATAATGATTGAACAATAAAATCGAGAGGTGAAAACTAAGCGAATATTTAATTACTACAATAGTTATTCTTTTAATACAATTACAATTAATATTCTAGTTATTCTTGCGAGGAATGACATCAAAACTGGGAAAAGTTGATCAAAATTTGCGCACAAACTGACCACCAACGCACAGGACTGTGGGATATCAAAGGCAGGGAAAGATACATCTATGCTGCCTTCAAAAAGCCATCAGATGAAGGTCTCAGTAGACAGGATGTGACGCGATCATTGGATTTGGATGTGCCTTGTTGCCCTCACATGCTCAGTTTTCGGATTCAGCCAATGTATCTGCATGTTGGTCGCACCACATGACTTACTAAGAAATCATATTGATATATAGTATGAAATTCTTGAAAAGAAAACATTAAGTAGTTTGGCTAAATATTATTATTTCTTAGAACATTTTTTAGAAAGTCATGTGGTATGACCAACACAGTCATGTGGTCCAACCAACATGAACAACAACAAAATAATAATAATAACAATTTGAATTGACAAGGCAAGGTTAGTTCAGGTTGTAAATATATATATATATATATAAGACATTTTAAAAATAAACTAAAATATTTTATACAATTTTCCTTGTAGAGTGGACATTATTATATCATTCACCCTCAAATCAGTACTTCATGTCTTTTTATTTATTTAACACCCCACTGATACCCCAAAATGTGTTTGTATTAATCTTTCAGATAACAAATAAATTGAGTTCTGAGGGTCTGTTAGTTTTGACACAAAGTGTAGCCAAAACCCTATGGAAGGACTAGGAAGTGGTTCTGCCTCTTGAATCTTTCAGTGTCGGGGCAGGAAGTGCTCTTGTAGCTGAGAGCTTTGCCATGTTGTGTCCGATCAAATGTCTTTTGAGGACAATCCAAAACAGTGGAAACCAACACCTAGTCATTATTAATTAAAGCAGGACCATAATAACCACACTGACATATGTACTGGCTTTAAAAAACATACTGTACGTTCAAGAGAGAAGTACAGAAGAGTATAAAAATGTGACATTCAAAGCATATGTGAATGATTCAGTATTGAATGACTGACCTATATGCAAAAAAAGCTAATTTTACAAAACAATAGTGCTACAATCAGGACTACGTAGTGCTAAATGACCACATGAGGAAAAAGTTCCTTGTGAAATCCCTAGGAGAATTCTCATTATACACCCTGAGGTCAAAGTGTCACCCATCCAAATAGCACCATTCTTCACTCACATGCCATGAGTTCCAGTTAAAAACATGAGAGTGCCATATCTCTGGCACGGGCCACACATTTCCACTACCTCCTGTTGGAATCGCAGCACACGTGTGCCCAGATTTGTTGTGACGGGTGCTGTAATGGATCCGCATGCCTCACCAAGCCTGACTGAGGTAGGCTATTGCTGTGGCGTTCTGAAACCGTCTGTATCTGTGCTTAAATTAAACAAAGGTGTCAGGACAGTGGGATTCAATGGGAGCTGTATACCTATATGTGCTCTACTTTTCTTTTTTTCTACAACCACTTCCCTATGCTATTTGTATAACTAGAACAGGATAAAATATGGTATACACAATGAGTCACAGAGGATTTAGATAAAGGATGCACATTGTTATCGTTGGTGCCAACATAGTTCATTGTGCATGTCTTTGTCATTTAAAACTCTTCTGTATTTGCTTTTTACACAGCCCGAGGCTCTAATAACAGACATCCAAATGTACTGAAGCCTATGAATCATCTTTCCCATTATACAACATTACTCATGCCACTTATACAGCATGCATTAATGTATACTGTGTCCAACATATGAATCTTCTGTACGCATAACCCTGTGGAAAAGAATTACACCTTAGCATACTTAAAAAATAAAATAAAAGTACTTATTACATAAATAATATACTTTAAATAATTAAAAGTGTGAATTGAATGAAAATGTATCAAATGAAGTTTAGAGTGTTTTTAAATATACGTCTTTTTATGTAATTTTATAATTACCTCTGTTGTCTTTTGGAATACAGTAGTTGACTGCCAAATTTACTGACACGCACTAAAATATAATTTAATGTCATTTTTATTGAAACTTGTGTCATAATTTAAATATATTTGTAAAAAAGACATTTGTAATGGATTACAATACTTGTAATATTGTAATGTGGTATTTAATAACACTACAGTTAAAATTCTAAATTATAAATGCTTTACATGTTATTGCTTACATTTTAGTTAACACAACAAAATAAGAGTACTTCTTTAAAGCATGACAAAACAGTGAAAGTGAAGTGGAATTGTGAAAGTGGGTGGTATATGGTGACCATGACCTGAACTTGAATGCGCTGCATTTACTCATCCCATAAGTGCACACACACAGCAGAGTAGTGTAGTGAACACACATACACACACAGTGACACACAACACGAGCAGGGCAGGCTGGGCAGATTGCGCACAGCGAGCATTTTTTTTTTTTTGGTTAGGTGGCTTGCTCTCAAGTCCTTAGGTGGTAAGGGGGAAGAGGGAGAGTTGTTTGTTGTTTCACATCCCACCTTCAATTCCGGTGTGGTGTGTGGGATCGACCCGCAACCTCTCTTGATTACAAGCCCAACTCCCTCACCCATTAGGCCACGACTACCCAGCAAACAGCATCAAAACTGATCAAAATATTTAAAACTCTATAAAGTAAAAACGTTTAATTGACATTAAAGTGCACTTTTTAGTGTGTAGTACAGAACAGGAACTCTGTACACTTAAGTTGCCTTTCATTTGCAGTATATTAATATTATATTATCTGCAAATAGTTTTTTAATATACTGTATATTTTTAAGATTTGAAGTACAAGTGCACGTTCATTAAAATTAAGTGCACTTAATATTTTCACAACCCTGGAAGCAATTTTGCATTTAAAAGACGTATAAACACAGCCCTGACGTCTAGGCTAAAACAAGGCAAAATTTGGGCTGTCAGTGAACATTGAACACTAAACACCTTCTAATCACTGTTTAATTTGCTTACATGATTAGTTATTTTGGCAATAACGACATGTAACCAAATTCAAGACTATTTTGGCTTACTGGGTTACTCATAGCCGGACTATATTGAGTCCATAGTTAACCTAGACTTTGAAATGACGATTATTGCTTGCTGGGAGGGGTATAATACGCTACATTAGCCAAATTGTAAAGTATGGCACACTGTATGCCACAAAACTTGACCTTTAATTTTCAAAATGAAGTGATATATTTACACAAAATTGAATTAAAATTGCAAAATGATAATTTGTTTATAGGACGATTACAGTGTAACATATTTGAATATTATTTGAGTTATTTAAGCAACCATTTCGCTTGTTGTTTTACATATTTTTCTAGAACTGCAGGCAGTATATAATACATACTGCACAGTAAGCATATGCTGGTATTCCACGAGGTGACAATGTTCTCTGTCAAGATTTTCTCCAGTGTCAAGAGAGTAGTTATATAAGGTTTTGTAGAGGGTGAGAGATCCAGTGAATGTCAAGTGTTTGCTGACAATCTCCCTTCATTCACACTTTCCTTTAGGATTAGAAATATACTGACCTGCTGTGATACATTTTTGATAAGCAAATAAACTTGATACCAAGCTGATAGTTATGTCCTAACATGCGTTTCTGTACTGATTCATTAGTATTATGGGTTTTGCTTGATCTCCTCTAATGCATTCCAGTAGATGGATTCTTGCTTTTGCTCACAGAAAACATATCAATATTAATGATCCATCTTGTAAAATATGTTGAAATATGTCTTATACTGGACCCTCTTTGCAAATACACTCTTACTCTCTCCATCTTTATGGCTGAAGAAATAGAAAAGGGTCAACTGAGTCCCCAAGGTATAATCAATGATATAGATTTGCTGGTCGATAATATACAACATGTGTCTGCGTCTCTCTCGCACGTGCAGTAAATAGGCAGACACATGTTCGGTGATGTTCAAAATGCATGTTTCCATACAGTATAGTATTTTATATGCGGGGTTTGGGGTCCCGCATTACAAGTAACACAAGTTACTTAATCAGGTTACTTTTTTTTAAGTAACTATAAAATATCTGATTTACTTTTTTCTTTTTCTACTTTTACTTTGTTGGTGGAAAAAAAAATGGGAGTGTCTGTTAATAAATGGAAAAACTACGGAGCCCCTAAAGGGACGTGGTGATGGAAAAAAAATTGTAATGGGAGGGAATGTTTTTTTTCTCAAATCATTTGCATTCCCTTGCAAAACTTTGTGTTCCCTCACAAAGATATTTGCGTTCTCTCATTTTTGCGAGGGAACACAAAAGTTTTACGAGGAAACGCAAAAGATCCCACGTCCCTTTAGGGGCTCCATAGTTTTTCCTTTTATTAACAGACAACCATGTTGAGAGAAATCAGCAAAAAATGCATCTAAAGCAAAAAATACTTTAGATAAACATCAAATTAAAAAAAAAAAAAAAAAAGTTCTTTGTTTTTATTGCTAAACTAAATGTTTTGAACTTTGAACTCTTCTGCAATCCAAAATGGCAGCACAACTTAAAGATTTGAGCTGCGCCGTTAATAAAAAGTAACTAAGTAACGCAATTAGTTGCTTTTTTAGGGAGTAACACACATTACTTTTAAAGTAACTTTCCCCAACAGTGGTACACCATTTAGTATGCATGAAACACCCTGAAAACAATATCTCATGCAATGCATTTGGTCTTCGTTTTCTAATGTGGTTCTAAAACTATAAATAATATCAGTTTTAATAATCCTTTTTTTAAAATAGCATTTTTCTTGAAATTGATTTCAATAATTCTACTCACATACAAACATTTTGGACCATAATTTCTAACATTTTTTTCTCTCTTCATTGCTTTCAGACCCCATCTTGCTTTAGAATACAGTGGCAAGGTACGTACGTTGTGTTTTAGTATACATGCAACATGACAGAAGGCTTTTAAAGAGGATAAATCTTAAGAAATGTTGAAGTAATTGTAATTTCTCCATTTTATTTTTCATTTAGGCCACTAAAATCCACCAGCGGGCTTTTGGCAACGATCACCCCATCACAGCCCGGAGTCTGGAGCTGCTAGCCACTGTCTATGCTGAGATTGGCAAAACAGAATATACAAGTAACTTAACTATTTATCAGTCCTTTTGATTTCACATGAAGTTACAGTTGTGTTCAAAATTATTCAACCCCCACTGAAATTGATTGTTTTGGCCGGTTTGACATTGATTTTGATCATTCAGTCATCCTGCTTACAATTAAATCAAAGAGGCACGTGTAGGTCAGACAAATATAACATAACATTTATAATGAAATAACCACAAATGTCTTTTCTCTGCTCACATCATTATCAGTTTTATTCAACCCCCAAGTGACATTCAATCTTAATACTTAGTACAACATCCTTTTACAGTTATAACAGCTTTTAAACGTGAAGCATAGCTTGACACAAGTGTCTTGCAGCGAGCTACGGGTATCTTCGCCCATTCATCATGGGCAAAAGCCTCCAGTTCAGTCACATTCTTAGGCTTGCGCACTGCAACTGCTTTCTTTAAGTCCACCAGAGGTTCTCAATCGGATTTAAGTCTGGTGACTGCGATGGCCATTTCAAAATGTTCCAGCCTTTAATCTGCAACCATGCTCTAGTGGACTTGGAGGTATGCTTGGGATCATTGTCCTGTTGAAAGGTCCAACGTCTCCCAAGCCTCAGGTTTGTGACGGACTGCATCACATTGTCCTCCAATATCTCCTGGTACTGAAGAGAATTCATGGTACCTTGCACACGCTGAAGCTTCCCAGTACCTGCAGAAGCAAAACAGCCCCAAAGCATGATTGACCCCCCCGCCATGCTTCACAGTAGGCAAGGTGTTCTTTTCTTCATAGGCCTTGTTCTTCCTCCTCCAAACATAGCGTTGATCCATGGGCCCAAACAGTTCTAATTTTGTTTCATCAGTCCACAGAACACTATCCCAAAACTTCTGTGGTTTGTCCACATGACTTTTGGCATACTGCAGTCGACTCTTCTTATTCTTTGGAGACAGCAAGGGGGTGCGCCTGGGAGTTCTGGCATGGAGGCCTTCATTACGCAGGGTGCGCCGTATTGTCTGAGCAGAAACTTCAGTACCTACATCTGACAAATCTTTTCTCAGTTCCTCAGCAGTCACACGGGGACTTTTCTCCACTCTACGCTTCAGGTAGCGCACAGCAGTCGAAGTCAGCATCTTCTTTCTGCCACGACCAGGTAGCGTTTCAACAGTGCCCTTTGCCTTGAATTTGCGAATGATGCTTCCTATGGTGTCTCTTGGTATGCTTAACATCTTTGCAATCTTCTTGTAGCCATTGCCCTTCCTGTGAAGAGTAATCACCTCTTCTCTTGTCTTCCTGGACCATTCTCTTGACTTCACCATGTTTGTAACCACACCAGTAAATGTCTAGAAGGAGCTGAGTATCACAGTCATTTTAAAGCTGCCTAATTGGTGCTTATTAGGCTTTATTGCTGCTCCCTGACATCCACAGGTGCTTTCAATACCTGATTGAAAACACTTCAATGGACCTCTGTTCTTCAGAGTGGTAGTCTTTAAGGGGTTGAATAATTGTGTCAATGAAGAATTCACAAAAGAAACATTTACTACTGTATTACAAAACCAATTGATGTCATTTTAGTTGCATATGCTTCTTTAAGAAGTCCTTGTAGGATTTCATTCTGAATTCAATTACAAATGTACTCTAAATTCTCTAAAACCATTTACAGCATTGGGGGGTTGAATAATTTTGAACACAACTGTATGTGTCTTCAGTTTCACAGTGCCATGCCACTAAAACATGATTTTGAAAACAATATGTCAACATTGCGTAAATAATTAGAAAGCAACACATTGAATTCAAATTGAAATGTAGTATTTTCTTATAAAATGTAAGCTACTCCAACGTCAATCATTGTTTAATTTACGGTGTAGTTTCCGCCAAAATCCTACATAGTTACTAGAAGAATTGTCAATACTCTAAAATCATGATAAATTATTATGTTTTCGACAAAATTTTCTTGTGATATATATACAAGCAAATCAGCTTGTAAATGTAGGGCGGGACTTTGGATTTAGTTGATTTGGCATATGAAAAAAAAAAGATGGATAAATCGATAATAATAAATACTGAAATATTCCATAAAAACAAGAATTGTTCATTTTGAGTCCAAATGAAAGCTTTCTGTAACTTAGTGTGATTTCTTTTTATTATTTTTAATAATGATGGTGGTGGCTTTAACCAAGTTCCCATAGTAATTTGCAATATGGTACATTTGCATAAATCTGCTTTACAATTTACTGTACATTCGTGTCCCATGCAAGCCAGAAACCTTATATTCTACGTAAAGTGTTCTGATTGTCATAAAAAAATATCCATAGTAGCTTGGAAACAGCTTTCAGTGAAAGAACTTTACGCATATAGAGCTATTTACTATTTCCACTCAGCGAGGAAGCAAGGAAATTGCAGTACATCTACGTCTACTGTACACACAGTTCTGTACGATTAAAAAACTGCAGAGGGTAATCAACCGAATGAGTAAACATTTATTACAAGCATGCACTTTCTGTCCACAGCTGATGGCATTGTAGATCTCTGGCTGAAAAAGCTGTGTCGTTTCTTTGACAGTTTGAGGCCAGGGCATTTTTGTAAGCAAAAATGCATTGCTAGTTTTCTGGAGGGACGGGTCGTTCTGCGTCTTCCCTATTGCCTTTTTCCTGGACGATGAAAAATGTATTGTATAGGGCAGCAATATGTCACGAACGTCAAACTCAGCTGCTGAGTCAGCTTTTTGCGAGAAAATGCTTTCCCCACAACATATCACCTGCGTGGCACTATGTCATTGTTTCAATGCTAAATTATTCTCTTCTAAAATAATTTTATCATGTACTACCTAGAAACAAATATATGTGTTGCTTATTTTGCTGATTTAATATCAAATTTGTTTTGCAGTTTGAAAAGTGCTCTGTGTTTATTTTTACAGATTCATTGGGAGAGTGTGTGTCCACTCTTTCCAAGAGGTTCTCGGCCACCGAGTCATTTAGCGATGCTCTGAGTGGCATCTCCCATAGCCATAAGGACAGACACTCCGAGTTACGACACAGAAAAGAGCCATACAAACAACAGGAAACTCTTAAAACTAAGGTAATCCAATGGTCATCGACAAATAAGAGTGTTTATGATAAAGAAATGGGAAAATATCTAGTTTAAAACATATTCCTTACACCTTGAGTTTACACGTTCATTCATTTCAAAAACGTTTGACACTATATCAAAGTAAAAGTATTTGAATAATTAATAAATCAAAAATCATAGCCTGAGGTATACTTACCTTGTCATAAAAATGTCAAATTGTCTGTTATGATCAGATTCTTCTTCATTCTGATATCAGGACAGTTGTAGCATACTGTTATTGTTGACTTTATGAAAAACTTACTCATCATCGAAGTGTATTCATGTCATTGTATTTACAAAATAAAAATGCATTTTCTATATATATATATATATATACATTTTTAAATGTTATGTATAATTTACTATAATTTATATAATATAAAGATTAGAAAATAATTATTTAATATAATATATATGCATCGCAGTATTGACCAATACGTAGGGTTGAGTATCGAGTATTTCTATTCCACTTTTCAATTCCTGTATGTGCATTTTAATGTGCTTTTGTTAAACAGTTCAAGCACAAGAATACTCGAAAAAGAACTAAAATTTTTCATTCGCCTCTCATATCGTGTGCAAATACTGAATTGAGTTGTCTTTCACGTCTTACATTTGACCGGACAAATATACACAAAATTATGACAAAATATCCTCGTAAAACATAGTTGGTTTTGTCTTAAATTAATTTAAGAAAACACGTGTAACAGTATACTGGATCCGTACAATAGGTCTTAAAGTGATAGCAGCCAAATTCCTGCTGCTGTCTGTGTCTTCAATCTTAATCAAAGAACAAAAGAAATCTCACTGATCCTGACTAAATAACTTTTGTAACTTTAATAAGTGTTAATGTATACTGTATGTATAAAAAGAAAATTTGATTATATTTGAGTTCAATTTCTGTGCCTGAGCTTTGTTCATTTGTATTTATTTGTTCTGTTGCTAGTTGTTTTTGCTGTGGTAGTTTTGTTAAAACCATAAGCAAAGGTTCCTTGTGTAAAGTCTTCTGTAGGTTGCTGACTTTTACACCTCAGCACATTTTTTGACCAACATATTTTCGCGTGCCAATCACATTTTACTATTTTTTGCTGTTAAAATATTGACGTCATACTGCAAACAATCTTGTCACATGGAATGTGTGTTAATGTCAAAAGGTCTTAGGAATCAAGAGCTAAAGTTATAAAACTCTACTGCCGCATTCAATTGACAATATAGATTTATCAAACATTCTGGAGGTCAATTGTTTTGTCTTTTTTGATTTCAGGTCATAAACGAAAAATTGCCCACCTCTATCCTGAAAAGGTCCAACAACGTGAGCAATGTTGATTCAGACTCATCGCGCAGGCGAAAAAACGAGAGGCGGGTTCGCTTCAGAGAGCCGGAGATCACTGTTCATGGTGAGAGAGTTCAAACAAGCCTGCTCTAGCAGTCCCTAAAGTCTCCAGAGTCTCTTTGAACTGTTCTTTAAAGTGCTGGCACTTAAAAATAGTAAAGTAAATTAAACATGTTGAAGTAGGCTGTAAAAGATTTTTCTTACTGAAAGCTGTGGTAAATGAATACCCTCATTCTGGGAAAAAAAGAAAAGAAGGGATGCACAAACATTCCCAAATGATTTACTTTCTAATTTACATGCAAATTAGGCATAGTGCAATCTGTGCCAACAAGACTGTTATGTTAATGAAACAAAGAATTTAATTTAAGGAATTTAAGGAAGGTAATTCAGGGAGCTTGTGCAGTTCTGTTTAGATGCTTTAGTGCAGTTTGTCTTTCTCTCAAGGGCTCTTGTCTTGTCAAAAAGCCTTTTGCAAAATATGAATGAAGGTTATGTGCTTCCTGTCTCCATACTCTTGAGTCAAGTCATGTCAAGTCACCTTTATTTATATAGCACTTTATAAAATACAGATTGTTTCAAAAAAAAAGTGACTGTGCAGCAGCTCTAAAAGAAACTAGTGTCATTATTGAGCTGATGTCAGTTCAGTGTTGGTACAGTTCCATTGTAAAAATCATCAGTTATTAAATTAGTTCATTTAATCTATAAAGCAGTCCTGCAGAAAACAGTGATGTCATTGTCCAGCTCAGTTCAGTTAATTTCCAATAGGGTCAGTGCAGTCAGTAATCAGTAATATTATTTAATATTAAGTGTCCCCGACTAAGCAAGCCAGAGGCGACAGTGGCAAGGAACCCAAACTCCATCAGGTGACAGAATGTCACCTTTATTTATATAGAGCTTTTTACAGTGCAAATTGTGGCAAAGCAGCTTTACATTAATAATTGGCAAATAACTTTGGCTGCACAGCAGCTCCCAAAGAAAATGGTGTCATTGCCCTGCTTATTCTATATATTATTGATTCATTCCGTTGCAAATATCAGTAGTTATTAGTCTAGTTAATTTATGTATATCAGCACTGCAGAAAACAGTGACGTCATCGTCCGGCTCAGCTCAGTTCGCATACAACGGCGCCAATGCAGGAATACTAAAAACACTGCTGAATATCAAGCAAGTGTCCCCAACTTAAGCAAGCCAAAGGCAACAGCGGCAAGGAACCAAAACTCCAACAAATGGAGAAAAAAAACCTTGGGAGAAACCAGGCTTAGTCGGGGGGCCAGTTCTCCTCTGGCCAACAGTGAACACTTGTCCGATACTCAGGCAGAGTTACAGGTCATTAAACCATCTAGTTTAAGATCTTTTGATCACGCCGGTATGGGATGGTTTGTTGGGATATGTGCCACTGGCTGATGAGTCGGTAAGGTCTCCACAAAGGATGAGCTAGTTCACACAGTCTCCGCCGACACCCCAGGGCCACGTTGCTGCCGCACACAGGCACAGGTTCCCCGTCCGACCTGGAATGGAGAAAAACCCTTGGGAGAAACCAGACTCAGTCGGGGGGCCAACGATTAAGATTCAGGCTTTATCACAAGTCAAAAATCAACAAGTAGCAGGAGTGTCCAATCCTACTCCTTTATGGCCAATTACCTGTAAAGTTTAGCTCCAACCCCAATTAAACACCCGAAGCAACTAATCAAGGTCTTACTAGGCTAACTAGAAACTTCTGGGAAGGTGTGTTGAGGTTGGAAGTTTGAGCTAAACTCTGCAGGACAGTGGCGGTCCAGGACCAAGTTTGGACACTCCTGCTCTAGAGAGTGCAAATGTCCATTGTCAAAAGTGTAGCAATGCATGAAGCACAGCTCACACAGCAATATCTATCAAATCAAGCAACTTTGTGTTAGCCAATGCAGCAAATTTCAAATTACTATTGAAATGACTGGAACTCGCTTGCTGAAATTCGTAGAACAACGGTAAATGTGACTACACCTTTAGTTATATGAATGTTTATGACCTTTTCAAAGACGTTGACTAACTTGAACTCAAACCATTATTAATTTTTATGTTGGCTTTCCAGACATTCCGTACTATGACTGTTTAGGAGGTAAGAAAACTAGATAAGAAAAGTGTTGAACAGTGTGGTAAATCTCAAAAATGCATGAAAATATGCATGACATTGTCTTGCATGCAATCTTGGACTAAGAACAGCCTGAAAGTTGTTTATATGTTGTTGTGGTTTTAAGAATTTACATGAACTGTGCTACATTTGTTTGCCTTTGTCTATATAAATGTGACATTGAGGTATGTATACCATGCATGTAAAACCCAAAGAAAGTCCCCTTTTTAAATTATTTTTGGTTAAGAGTGCTGTTAGCTGTGTTTTGGGTTTCCCCCAGATTTAGCCAGTGATTAATGCTGCCCTCATGCTTCCAGAAATTTCCTACTTCCCACTTCTGAAATCATAATTATGGGTTACTAATCATGGAGGACACTAGGTTCATTCTTGCTTATCTCTTCGGGAAATCTAATTAAAGGCAAAATGTAATGAAGCTATTTTGTCAATATTCAGCATATTTTGAATAAAATGTAGTGCGCCATCTGTAGACAACCATAAAAACATTACCTGCGCTATAAATTCATGTAGATAGTCAGCTTGCTGAAAATTCTGGAACTACAGTCAAATAAAAGTTGTTTTCACAGTGTAAAGTATAATAAAAATCAAATGGCTATTTATATATAAGTATATGTACACTGATCAACCACAAAATTAAAAACACCTGCCTAATATTGTGAAAGTTCCCCTCGTGCTGCCAAAACAGCTCTGAACATGCCCTGTTGTTATCTGGCACCAAGACATTAGCAGCAGATCCTTTAAGTCCTACAAGTTGCGAGTTGGGGCCTCCATGGATCGTATTTGTTGGTCCAGCACATCCCATAGGTGCTCAATTGTATTGTAATCTGGGGAATTTGGAGGTAAAGGCAACACCTTCAACTATTTATCATGTTCCTCAAACCATTCCTGAACAATATCTTCAATGTGGTGTACTGGACCCGCTCCGAGTGGGATTTGAACAAGGACGCTAAGGACATTAGTCTCTGGCATCAGTCACTAGTTTGCCTCTTGAGATCAGGGGAGTGTGGTTTACCTGCACAGCCCTCAATAGCTGGCCTCCGTTACATTGGTAGGGTGTATAATCCTGCTGAAAGAGGCCAGTGCCATCAGGGAACACTGTTGGGAACATCTGGTCTCCAATAATCTTTAGGTTGATGGTATGTCCAAGTAACATCCTCATGAATGCCAGAGGCAGAATATTGTTCAGAGCATAACACTGCCTTCTTCCCATAGTGCATCCTGCTGCCATCTGATCAGTGTTATTCACTTCACCTGTCACTAATTTTAATGTTGTGGCTGATCACTTACTGTAACTGCAAGAGAAAGGAATGTAGATGTTGTGGGGAAACGAATAAAACTTAACAGTCAGTACAGCAATAGTTCTCTCTTCTGCCATGTTTAAAGTTTATGGTCCGTCCAATTAGGAAATTCAGGAGTCAAAATGATCTCATTTTCCCAGCCGTACATACGACTTGAGAGGTTATTCGTGTCTAATTTCTGACTAGAAAACTTGGATTTACAAGAAGCAGCAAATCATTTCAGTGTTGTCTAAAGCAACGTTAGCAAAATAGCCTCTAAGAGAAGCTAACAGCTAAAATCTTTAAAGTATTACTGTTCAAACAATTGCGCAGCCCAACAAATTAAAAATTTTAAACCAAATCTTTTTGGATTTTTGTGCTCCAGTGTACGACACCCCCCAGAGCCATTTGCACCTGGCCTTGCTCACCTGCCTGTTCCTGCTGCTGTCTGCGCTGGGTCTGGCACTATACTGCACTGACCGCCGAAGACCCCAGCGTGCCTGTGAGGAGCTGCAGACGGCACTGGCTGTGTACCTGCTTCAATTCAAACAGATTGTTTGGGCCTGCTGGATCTGGCTGACCATGCAATGACCATAACTGATCCCTGAGGGCAGCTACAAGCAGGAAGAAAACCCACGAAAGGTCAGGATCATTTTAAAGGACTGTGGAGGAAATACAAGATAAGGGTCTTTGTTTTTTTATTGCATTATTTTCACTGTTATAATTAGACTGGTCACCAGTCAAAGTCTTTGAGGATGTTCAACATCCGCCTCTTTTATTTTGTAGTTGATTGAAGGCCATGTGCTTTTCCACACCGTTAAGTGATGGTGTGCCTTTTGCCCTTTATGGTGGCATATCTATTGCCACAACCTCATTATACTGAGTCGTATATAATCAGAAATCTGTATATGTAGCTATTTGTCCTTGTATAGCGGTTCTGGCTGATGTGTTTTGAAGCATCTGTTGGTCCTTTTCCAAATAATACTTGTGCAGCAATAGTAATTAAACCTTTATCAATCAGAATATACAGGACTGTCAAAACAGAACATGTATGAATGAATTCCGTCTATCACAGCTAGAGCCCGACTGATATATTGGTAGGTCAGTATTATCATACTGAATAGATATACTGAATACCTGTATTGGACTTTAAAAAGCAATATTGAAAAGAGCATCATGTAATAGTGAGTACGAGCATAATGCCATGTTCATTGTCACAAATAGTTACATTTTAAACCCTAAATGCATGCATGTTTCGCCAATCTTTATTACATATTCGGGTCTTTAGCGACCGGAAACTATATCTTACATGGATGGATGTCTAACTGCCACAGTAGCATAAAACTCTCCTGATATGTTAATAACAATTACCAAAAAAAAAAAAAATGAAGCATATTTCGTAACCTTGTGGAACTTGGAAGGGTTCAATTTGAGTAGATGCTTTTTACCATCACCAATATCATCTTCAGATGGTGCGTTTAAGTCTTCCTGGGAAGGTCGTATTTACCAGGTGGGAAGTTATATGTATATGACGTCAGGTGTGTTAAAGTTACTTTTGTTGGAGCAAGATGGCAGTGTACCTACACAAAATACAGCAAGGTTTTTGAAATCTACTTCTAGAAAATGAAGAACAAAGAATAAGCATCAGGTGTGAAATTATATTACAAAATGTATTTAGTTACAAATTATTTTGTTATATTACAATGCTATTGTATTTTGTGCAGGGAATTTGCTTATTTTGTTGTAAACAAAAAAACCTGACAATGTCACCGCTAAATATTGCGGTATTCCGCCATGTTTCTCACTGACACGCCCCCCAACTCGTAAAGATCGGGGCTTAGAGAAAATCCCGAGCTTCTCTCTGGTATTTACAACTTTGTGGTGGCGTCTATGTGTGCTTGACTCATAATTATGATCTTTTTGATATGACTTGAATGCACCAAGAACTAATTTCTTCAGTACAGTCAGCATCGGTCTCATATTCGTGACCATTTTCTCAAAACTAGCATTTTTAACGTCTTCGAAAACAATATTTTCATTGCTGACAGCTTCTTCCACCATCAAGGTAGAATAATATTTGATTGAGTACAGTACTTGCTCTACAGTAAATCGCTGAGACATTTCAAGTTTTGCTGATGACACTTGTATATTCTTTTGTTTTGTGCCTATGTTAAGAGTGAAAAATCACGTCATCATTACATATCAGACATTGCTACCTTGAGGAATAAAGATGAATTGCACTTATTGAGTAATCAGAGATTCAATTATTGTTGCGCAGAAAAAAGTACACTATTACATACCTCGGGTCGCAAGTGACCCCATACACTTTTTCAAATAATTCATTAGAAAACATACATTCTTTTATAATTATTTTTTTGTTTTCTTTACAATGAATAGATTGAGGAACGCTCTGATATCTAACTTTAAAAATCGAATGAGGGGTAAGGTAGTGAATTATGTCCCGGGTCAATAAAGACTCAAGGCATGCATTTAAGGTTAATGCAGATAACACACGCATATTGCATGTGCTTATAGAATGTTTAAATGCATGGCTGGATCAATTCCCGCTAGTGTTGTGCTTTGTGTTCTTTGCTTCTTTTAATATTTACCTCACTATTTTTTTTTATAAGATATAAAAATCAATATAAGGGCTTTCTGAATCAAGGAGTGAATTGTTGAACAATTTCTTGTATTACACAAACACAGTGGATCTATTTATGCTCCAAATCTTCAAGAATGTTTTTTTTTTCATGCCAGCTTCAAAAACATCAGTTCACCCAAAAATTAAAATTCTGTTATTAATACTCACTATCATGTCGTTCCACACCCGTAAGACCGTCGTTCATCTTCAGAACACAAATTAAGATATTTTTGATGAAATTCAAGAGTTTTTTTTTTGTTTTTTTTATCCCCCATAGACAGCAATTTAACCATCAGTTTCAAGGTCCAGAAAGGTACTAAAGACATCGTTAAAACTGACGACGTGACTGCAGTGGTTCAACCTTAATTTTATGAAGCGACGAGAATACATGCAAAAACAAAACTAACAACTTTATTCTCTTCTGTGTCATTCTCCTACGTTGTTTTAGAACACCGACTCAGTATTGGCCGACGCTGTTCACGTGAGCAGCACGACGCATGCGGCCAATAATGAGTCGGCGTTCTGCCGTAGAACCTGGAAGTGCTCAAAAAAAAAAAAAAAACTCCTGGATTTCATCAAAAAATACCTTAATTTGTGTTCCGAAGATGAGCGAAGGTTTTACGGGTTTGGAACGATATGAGGGCGAGTAATTAATGACAGAATTTTCATTTTTGGCTGAACTAACCCTTTAATATTTGGATGTAATATTATTTTAATTCAATATTAGATCACATTATCTATTTTTTTATAAATTTAAATATTAAAAAATTTAATATTAAGAATGCAGTTAAAACATATGACTTGATTACATGCCTCTTTGATGTTTTGTTTTTTGTTCAGTTTATAAAATGTCATGTAGCACAACTCCCCGAAACCTCAATGAATGAATACTTCATTTGAATTTAAAAAAAAAAAGAACAATATATTAAATTTATCGAAGTACTGATTAAATTGTTGTACACTCGTATGAGGAAAATGTTTTATTTTTTACTTGACGGTTACACCACATGATCATTATAATGTCGGTCAATATAAACTTTTCTTGAAAATGTTATAAAAGTGTACATTTCTTGTTTTTTAAAACATGTTTGCTTTTCTTTATCATGTTATTGGATCAGACCCAAAATCAGTCGGGCTCTACAGAATGTTCACACTGTATTCTCTATGAATCAATGTATCACAGCTTTTTAATGTCTGAAAATATTTCATTTATTTAATTCTTTTATTTTTAATGCACTTGCTGTACATAATGTGGTTGAATGTATCTGTGGAATGCAAGACAATGCTATTTATTTTTACTAATAATCAAATGGGTTTAGAGTACAAATATGCGTTTTATGCATTTATCAACATGTATAAACAGAATGACACCATTGTTAAAGAATATATTTCAATGTACGTGTGAAAAGAGAAGAACCGGCACAATGACGACACCTTTAGCATTTATCTACTTTACGAGTTGAAACAAAGGGCAAAGCTGTTAAGCACAAACGTTTCCATCTGCCACAGATTCTCTCCGAAAAGAGATACGAGACTGTTCAAGGATGAGTTGGCCATATTTTGTCTCATGCACTGCCAGATTTAACTGGCAAATGAAAGAATGCCATTTTAGATAGTTAAATGCTTTATGATGCAACATTTGTGTTTATATTTTACATGAACCTGTACCAGCATCTTGGCCTAAGCCTAATAATGGGCCATTGATTTGTATAAGAATTTTCTTTTTCAATCCTTTTTTTTTTTTCCTATTCCACTTAAGTTGAACACTTTTAGTCTTTTAATATTCCTTTGTAGCCGCAGCTGTTCAGTCTCTATTTTCTAGTTTTTGGGTGAGCTTTTTTTTTTTAATCAAATTACATCAGTCTTTGGATTCTAGTGTCAAAAATAAGCTTTCATACTTAATAGTTTCTCCATTAGCACACAAGTTGGCATGTATTGCTTGAGTAAATAAGGTTATAATTGGTAGAATGACCAAATCATTTTCGTTGTGTGTGTATGCACGCACAGATTCACACACACTACCATTCAAAGTTTGGGTTCAGTAAGATTTTTTTAATATTGTTTTTCACAATGGATGCAAATAAAAATTGATCAAAAGTGACACTAAAGATGGTTTCCACATAAATTTTAAGCAGCACAACTGTTTGATGATAATAAAAAATGATACTTAAGCACCAAATCAGAATATAAGAATGATTTCTGAAGGATCATGTGACACTGAAGACTGGAGTAATGATGCTGAAAATACAGCTTTGACATCACAGAAATAAATTACATTTTAAAATAGAAAAGTTATACTAAATTGTAATATTATTTGTAATAATTACTCACAATATTACTGTTTCTACTATATTTTTGATCAAATAAATGCATCTTTGGTGCATATAAGAGCTTTCTTTGGAAAATATTAAAAAAGCTTACCAATCCCCAATTTTTTTTTTTTCATCATTTTGATTAAAAATTCAATTGGATTAAATTTATCACTGCAGGTGATAAAAAGAAATGAGTTAAAAGCGCACAAATCTGTGACCTACATCAAAACACTGTGAGTCGCTTGGATAGAATCTCCTGAAAATGTCATTAATAAATGATTTATTATACGGGGGTCATTTACATGACATATTTATTATATGTGCATTATGTGTCTAATTATTAAATTTATGCACACTTGCTTAAAGGGATAATTCATCCAAAAATGAAAATTATGTCATAATTTACTCACTCTCAAGTTGTTCCAAACCTGAATGAGTTTCTTTCTTCTACTGAACACAAAAGAAGATATTTTGAAGAATGTTGGTAACCAGACAGTTGATGGTAGCCATTGACTTCCATAGTATTTTTTTTTTTTCCTACAATAGAAGTCAATGGGTGCCGTCAGCTGTTTGAATACCAACATTCTTTAATATCTTTTTCTGTGTTCAACAGAATAAAGAAACTCATAAAGGTTTGGAACAACTTGAGGGTGAGTAATAGATAAAATTTTCATTTTTGGGTGAACTATCCCATACCTGTTTGAGGGGAATTCACATGAAATTGTTGAAATATTTTGTACTATTGGGCCAGTCAATCGCCGAAGCAATAAAATCGCCCCATGTCCAGTACATGCTCTCTTACTGTAACGCGTATTTCAATGGAGGTGCTTTTCGACCCTATGTTCATTGCTTTTCTTTTGTTTCAAAAGTTGAAATATTCAAAACCAAAAAGAGCTTTACGTGGTCACTAGTTTAAAGACTGAATTTTATTTTCATGATCAGAAAAATCACCAATCACTTTGTATTTTCATCATCAGTGCTGTTTATACTGCTATTACTGCTTTTATTAAATAAAAGCCCTAAAACGAACATAGGCTTATGATGTTGAAGAGACGTGTTCACACTATGACACAATAAATAAAATGATGCACAAAACAATGTCTGTGGGCCTGAGTGTGTTACAGAGGTACAGTGAATCACGACTCATGCTCACACACCATTAACTAGCAAAACTCAAATATAATCCTTTAAGGTAAGAGCTATTTATAAGATTCTTAAACCAAAAATAAAAGGCATACATCAAAATTTATTCCAGCATGCGCTATCAAAGTATAGTGAACTATATGGAGTGTAATGGCATAAACTTAGATCTTAGTAGATTCTAGGAACGCAAGTAAACTGAAGCAAATCATTAAATTATCCCTCCAAATCAAATATTTAATCAGAGTGTGACGTCATATTCTGAAGACAGATTAGTCACTTCAATATTTTTCTAGAGCCTTCCTCGTCATCTGCCTGTTGATTTTTATAACACATATATACATGCAAGCATGTTTTAAACCTCTTTACATAGGAAAGATACTAATACAGTCATATATATGGTGTCTTACACATAGAGGCAGTACTGGAAGGGAATGATCTTTAAGTAAAGAAAACCTGAAATGAATCACCCACACTTCAAATAGTGTTAAATCTAGTATTGCCTGAGATACAATGTACTAAATCCAACTAATGTATACCACTGATGGAATAGATACTGACTGGAAGCTGTTATATCTAGAACTGGCTTTAGAAGGAAAGCATTTGGTTGAGTAACAACATAATTGTCAATAAAACTGATTGTATTGTCACAAAGGATTCATAAGAAAATCTTTAAAGTGATAGTTCCTCGAAAAAAAAAAAATCCGTCATCATTTAGCCTACTCACCCTCATGTTGAAACACAAGAAATTTCAGCCCCTCCGTTGAAAATCCATGCCAAAAAACTTCATAAAGACATCATAAAAGTAATTGAGCTGTTTAATCCGAGACACAATTGCTTTATATTATTAATATATTTAATCTAGGGTTCTGACCAATACACATACATGGATCACATCAAATATGGTCTCATATCTCAAATGTGATGCATGAGAACCAATGAGGTAAATTGCTTGATTCATATGGATTATTTTTTGCAATGTTGTCTAACTTTTTGAAGCTTAAAAGTATTGGTGGATTGGATTTTCACTGAAGGGACAGGTTTCATTAAAAATATCTTTTGGAAAGGCTTATGGATTTGGGGAGTACCTGATGGGGAGTAACTAAAGTTTAGAGTTTTCATCTTTGAGTAAACCGTCCTTTTATCCCTTACGAATATTAACCATGGTTTTACTATAAATAAAACCAAAAGAACATGGTTCCTGTAGTTATTTCATGGTAACCACGAATTAACCATGGTTTTGCTAGAAAAACCATGGTATAACTATGTTATTTTTTTGTGCTTATACAAATGGTAGTCAATACGCCAAAAAAAAACATGGTTTTACAATGATAAAACCATGGTTCATTTTCGTAAGGGATGTTATTCATGCTCACTGTTAAGTCTTGTTTTAAGCTCAACATTAAAAAATTTTCTAAATGATCTCGTGAGCTCAGTCCAAACATTTGAGTGCACATGAATGTCTATTCTTAGTCATCATAGAATGCTGAATAAAATGGTATTCAGAAGCATTTGGCTCAGTTAAGCTCAACTGAGGTCAATCAAAACTTGAGGAACAGCAACTAACGAGCCAAATTTAGAAGCTTATGAATACATTTTATTTGACAGTATGCCAATGGAAAATTTCTATAATCGTTGCATTGCAATCAGTCAGTTGATCATATCATGCCGCTTTTCTCATCTGCCACATCAGAGCACCGGCGTGACGAGCGTCCGAGTAGGAACTCTTTCTCGTGGATCAAGCTGTCGACCAGATCCTCTTGACGGTAGTTATGGTAGACCTTCAGAAAGGCCAAGACCGTGATACCCAGCCATGTCAGCCAGGCCGCCCACAACCCAAACTAGAAGAAGCAGAGGAGGCCTGACTGTTATTTTCCATCATAAAAATTGGTAGTAAGCAATGTGAAAAGCGAAATTTATCAATACAAACTTTGCCTTATCTCGAAGTCTACAACAGTTTAAAGGTCAGTAGAGTGCTGTAGGGATTATGCAATTTTGCAGACCAAAACATTTTAGCATTTCCGGTTCCATCATCCTGAAGTGAGTAAGTATTTTGAATGGGATTTTGGTTAAGTAACTGAGGTTAACATTTGCTCAAGATATTTTGATGTTTTATTCTAAGACATGAAATTGTGATTTGTGAAAGATTTTACTTGTCTTTAAAAGGCAGTTGCAAACACGTAGCTAAATGGGACTGCAGAAGTTGTCAGGGAAATTAAACATCGTCATCACGTCTCATTGTGTTTATAATTGCGCCCTTGCAACTATTCTAACTCAAACTCTCAAGGAAAATGTTTTTTTAAAAAATGTCTGAAAGAGTTGATGGTGAAGCTGAAACCATGGCGTAGTTTGTTTATAGACTACGTTTAGCTTTTTACATCTGGCAATTGGATTTAGGCTTCAAAATTCATAAAAGCCATGTCCTTTTGATAAGATGACATGATAAGAATCACACACTTTAATAAGTCACAGAGTTTAGGATTTCTGCAACAATCCAGAAGCCAATGGAAAAATCCTATTTGGATCCAGGGTGATGCAATAAATAAATAAATGGATTGGCCTATAATAATTGTAATTACTATCCACATAATCCACCATAATGAACCCTGTTGATATAAAGCACTCATCTAGTCATTATACAGAGTTTGTTTTCTTAACCAACCTGTGCAATGGCAAACTGGTCATAAAAAGCAGAGTTGTCCAACCCTAGTTCAAGATCGGTGTCCTGGAGATCCTCACAGCTAGAAATGAAGAGCAGTCATTGTTAGGAACGATTTACATACTCGTGAAGAATCAATATTTATCGAGAGGATGTTGTTCATAAAAACTTGAAGAACAAAGCTGCTTGTTAGACAAACAGGGGTCGGGGTTTATTTTCAAATACTGCAGCAGTTTATGGACACTGAAACGTGACTGAACTTTAATAGTCACTGAAGTGAACTGAGCCAAAAAGCCCCTGGCTAATTTCAATGTCACTAAAGCCTCCTCTGACAGAGAAAAAGAGGCCTACACAATTAATTGGGCTATAAAGGCAGTCTGAAAATATCCATCTCACATTGTTTTAGTGCTCTTTTATCTACATGCATGCATACCGGGATACCTGAATGCCATGCTTACCTGCTGGGCATACTGCCTCCTTCTGTGATGGCATCACACCATAGGTTGAAACCCACACTTACTATTGTGCTGGACAGGAATACAGCAAACACTACGAATGTGCTGATGAGCAGGTTTAGGAAGGCATTGAAGATTGAGCTATATAAATAGAAGAGAAACATTTTACAAACGTCATTGTTTACACACTCCTACCATTCTAAACATGAACACAAAAGAAGTTATTTTGCAGAACGTTGAGCTGCTCTCTTCCATAAAAGGATGGTGATTCACAGTATTTAGCTCCATAAATCACAAAAAAAAAAAGCTTCAAGCCCCCGATAGGATTTCTAGTGTTCTGAGGATATAAAAACAGCTTTATATGTGGAAAAGACCGAAATCTCATTCGTGCTCGCTTGTCACGATTAGTCATGAGACGTACAAGAACAAATGATGTTTGACGCCATTGGCTCAACGCATCTTGGTGTACATTTTGGCCTGTTCCTCACACAAAAGATCTGGAGTTCA
Organism: Opsariichthys bidens; assembly: GCA_037194245.1. Taxonomy (NCBI): domain Eukaryota; kingdom Metazoa; phylum Chordata; class Actinopteri; order Cypriniformes; family Xenocyprididae; genus Opsariichthys; species Opsariichthys bidens. The sequence continues at coordinate 8,043,677 of CM074286.1, read as the reverse complement.
GTGAACAAGCTGCATGGTCCACTTCTATGGTACTTTTACCATAAATCCCCATATACTTGTACTTTTCCACATTATGTGGAAAAAAGCAGCTTGGATATTCTGCCAAACGTCTCTTTTTGTGTCACACGTATATAAGATGAGTTTAAAACATGTTAATGATAACATCATTTACAATTTGAGGTTAAATAAGCCTTTTAGGAATGGTGGTTTCAAAAATTCCAGTCTTATTTTAATTAAAAATAATTACAGCAGCTCATAGTGATTTAACATGACAATTAAAGGGGATATATGCAAGAATTGTCATGTATTAATCAAGATTTTTTTTAGCTTGAACAGAACAAGACTTCCCAACTCGTCTATAAAAGCCTGTAGACTGAATTTGATGTGAAGGACTAGAAACGTTTTTACAGTTGTAGTGCCGAATTCTGTGACCAACCGAATTCTATGAACCTAGTAGTAAGTGAAGGGTTAGGATTGGGATTAGGAGAAGGCCTACATAATAAATAATTCGGCGAGCCACAGAATTCAACACCGGGAATGGAAAAAAGCAGGGAAACTTTGCCTTCTCAGAGGAACGCAAGACATTTTGCGAGCGAGCGCAAAGTTTCTTGGGGGAACGCAAACCATTTACGAGAGAACGCAAAACCAGGGACTTATTATTTTTTCCCCCACCACCATGTCCCTTCAGGGGCTTCGTACTTTTACTGATAAGCAAAGAACGAAAAAGAACTTTGCCGTGAGTACATCGGGTCTTTGAATCATCTTCAGTGCGAGCACGAGCAACAAGTTGCATGCTGCAGTTCACATAACGGCCACCGGTGTCGCTATAATAAGGGTTTCTGAATTCTACATATAACCCTTTTAAATGTATGTAATTTATATATTAAAAGAGTATGATATCCAGCATGACAGACTAAAAACAGATAGCAATAATTAATCAATATAATCAGTATGCATATTCATTCCATGACTTAAAACTCTTTCAATTAGACTTTATGTTAGGCCTTACAACCTTATTTGAAACGATGACACTATATAATTACAGATTGTATCAGTTTGTGAACAATTTTCCCATATAAACAATTGAATATTTAACTAAAGTAGTTGCTCCTCTGTGCATAACTGCTATCATGCGTCCCAATCATGTGAGACACCAAATTCCCAAGTAATACGATGAAATGAGCGATTACGCACTCATCGTGGCCTTTGCAGATGAAGAGCAGCAGCCTCCAGGCTTGCACTGCGGACAGGATGAGGGACGCGATGCCGACGGCGGTGATGAAGCTGCAGGATGACGGTGGTCCCCATTCCTCAATGATGAAGCGCTGCTTAGACACCGTGATGTTCTCATTCTGCCACATACCCCGCGTAAAAAGCAGACATTTCCCACGAAAATCCTCCGTGTTTTCCGACAGAGGTACTATCGCTATAAAGCCAAAGACGAAGGCTAAAAAATAAAGGATGCATTGCGCAAATATGAAATTATCCATTGGCATTTTGGCAGAGCTGTTGTGAGTGCGGATCGAGCTCTCGGCGCTGCAGCTGCGCAGTCGAACTCTGCAGCAGAGGAGAGCAGCTGAAGGCATTTTAAAAACAACAACCCCACGACTCTCTAATTAGTCGTAGTTTTACGAGAAGCTGATGAATACAAAATGCTGAATACCACTTTTAATACAGTTCATTATTAAATCAACAAATCATTAAGCCAAGTCAGTTTTATTTGTGAAGCGCTTTTAACAGGCCTATGGCAAGCCATTTTGACATTTATTCATTTTCAGAAAATGAACTTGTGATATCAACAATTACATTTTCACTAGTATAAACTATAATTCTTGAATATCTTTAATTGTATTTTTGCTAGTGAAATCTCGCCATAGGCTGCCATTCAAATTCAATTGTTGATAGCAAGAATTCATTTCTTACTAGTTGAAATTCCAGTTTCACATATCAGGAATACAATTCTTACTAGTAAAAATGCAAATGTATGATATCAACAATTACATTGTTACTAGTGAAAATGTCTATTCTTGATATCAAAAATTGAATTTCTACTAGTAAAAATACTTATATAAAATACAAAATAAATTTTTGATATCTGAAAATGAATTCCTGATATCAATATAATTTCTGATATCTAAAACGGTTTTCTTACTAGTAACAATCACATTCATGATATCAGAAATTAACATTTGCATTAGTAACAATGTAATTGATGATATCAGACATTTGCAATTTTACTGGTAAGAATTGTATTCCTGATATGTGAAACTGGAATTTCAACTAGTAAGAAATTAATTCTTGATATCAACAATTGAATTTGAATGGCAGCCTATGGTGAGATTTCACTAGTAAAAATACAATTCTTGATATCAACAATTATAGTTTTTACTAGTGGAAATTGAATTGTTGGTATCAAGAATGAACTTTTTTACTAGTGGATATATAATTCTTGATATCAAAAATTGTCATTGTTACTAGTGGAAATCTAATTCCTGATATCAGGAATTAACATTTTAACTAGTGAAAATGTAATTGTTGATATCACAAGTTCATTTCCTGAAAATGAATAAAAGTCAAAACGGCTTGCCATAGTAGGCCTACTTATTGTTTCAAGAATAAGCAGCTTTACAGTACTACTTAGTTTTAAATAACACTGAAAGGTTATGTCAAAAAAAGTAAGCCTTTTAATGACTATTTACTATGGAAATCTTCTACACACGATGCCAAAATAAAATAAAATAAACATTAATTAAAATATATTAGATTACATGTCGATGCAGTTTTGAACCAGTCCTATGTTCCTTTCCTTCTAACTTCCGTAGGCTTCAAGAATACTACACAATACTTATTTCATAATGTGATTTTACCTCCACTTTCAATTCTTTGACTTCAATGAAAGGTTATATTTTTGCACAATTATTTGTATGAAAGATCAAAAGGAAAAGCAATGCATGTTTAATTTTCACAGCCATCATTGATTTACCAAGGATGCTGATCATTCTGACCATGACTGTATGGGTCCTTCCTGTTACGCAGCACCATTTGAGGTAAATATATGTTTGTAAATTCAAGGATGTATTTGACTCCGGTCAAGCTCCTAAACTTGTAATTTGATTATAAGAAACTGCCTAATGATAATGAGTGTCAGCGTGATGTTAACCAACTAAACCCACAATACATCATGGAATTCATCAAATCCACAGCTAACACTTGCTCATGTTTGCCTAACTGTTTTCCTCTAAAACTTATGTAGCTTCCTAGATGATGATGGAACTGTCTTTTGTTGGTTATGGGGACAGGATGGATAACAGGATAGTAAAGTGATGTTGGTGATTTGTCAAAACCCTTATGGTTATGAAACTAAAACAAATAAAAAAAAGGTCAGCTTGATTAGAAAAAAGGAACACACCTTTGAAAGCGCCATCTTTCGTTTTCATTTCTTTTCTTTTTAGAAGTTAGCAAAATGGCAACTCGAAAAAGTGAAATTAATGCTAATTTATTAGATAAAAGCTTAAAAGAAATGTACTATTTAGTTAATATTTTTATCCAAGGCATGAAAATGTACTGTATATACATACAAGCATTAAGGTGCAGAAGGAAATCCAGTGAGCTGCTTGCTCAGCATTTGAGAGTCACTCGGCACCACATACTGTACACGCTTCAGCTGTTTTCTCCCAAGTGGTTTTGTGAAGCGTACAGCAGCCAAGAAACCATTCTTGCAGAACGGCAACAAGCAGAGGAAATTACAGTATGTGGGTCCATTTACCTTTGAGTAAAAGCCAGTGCCAGAAGGTCCATTGAAGCAATGAGTGCAAATTTGAAACGGTTGATTACAAAGAGGGCTTCTGTAAAGCGCAGTGAAAGCGCTGTCACGGCTTACAGTAGGTGCATCATAACATAAACAAGTTCCGTTATTATGTAGACAGGATATATATTACTGTATATAGTGTTTTTACACTGTAAAAAAACAAATAAAAAACTTTAAGTACAACTCATTTCAACTTAAATTTTAAAATGTTTTAAAAATGTTTTTTTACATCATATTTTTGTGTACTGTGTATTTTTATTACATATATATATATATATATATATATACACACACACACACACACATGCATGTATGAATTATCAAAAATATTTATATAAATTATATATGTTACATTATAAATTATATACATGTAAATATTTCATACATGTATGTGTGTGTATTTACATATACATTATAAATATACACATTACACACGCATATATTATGTAAACACAAACTGTTGTTTTGAATGCCATTAATTACGATTAATCCTTCATGGAGTTGAATCTCGTATCTTATACTTATGTTAAATATAAAGAACTATAACTTATATTAAAAAAATGTTGAAATTGCTTACATTATTTTTATGAGTCAATGGAAAAATATTCACTCATCAAAATATGAGTTTATCTGGTGTCCAACTATGTTTGCATAATGTTGTGTGAATACTGTGCCTTGAAAAAGCATTTTCTCATTTTGTTGAATAGAAGATTCATTATTAAAAATGCATAGAAACTCAAAATTGAACATTTTAAAGAACACTTCTTTATTGCGATAAATACTTAAAACTTACTTACAAAATAAATATTATTCCATTGTAAGAATTTAATCCATATAACTAATTTCCAACTGGTTAAACTGATGCTGTTACAACTCACCATGTTACAACACACGTTGTCTCCTACATATGCAAACAGCAAATGCTTTTTCTTTAAGCTTGTTTGATTCGTTTTCTTGTCTTTCCTCTACGGCCTCGATGTGTGGATCCGTGATCCATCTGATTAACGGTCACTTTAAAAGATCCTCTCCGACCTGTTAATTCACCTTTCATTGCCTGCAAGTACAAAATAAAATAAAATAACGTGGCTGTTTGTCAAAGTAAACAGTTTATCATCATTTCCTCGGAATGTATGTGGATGGGGTAAGAGAACCAATATCCTGGTGCCATTAATCAGTGCAGAAATCAGGTGAAAACAAAAATGATAAAGAATATGATTAAATATCCGTGATGGAGTTTTTTTTTGACATTCTCGTTTGTCACAACAGGAAATAATCCAGTTGAAAGAAAAAAAGGCGATACATATTTGCTATAACCTTCATAACCATGTATTCAGTTTCCAGAACAATCATCATAGTCCATGAATAAATCAGATACAGGTGTTTTCCTTGGCCACGATTAATGATGGAATCACTGAATAGCAGCTGAAATACCGGTAAGTCATACTGAAAAAAAAGCTCCATCAGGGACAAATAGAATAATATAATAACTTTGCAGACCCTGAAATAAACATTCAAGGGCAAGTTGCATAATAACTATGCAGCATAGTATATTAATTACGCATTATCACCAATTAAGCAGATGAGATGAGATTGTGAGGCTGATTAGTAAAACTCTGCAGCTCTCACTCTTCGTACAGCAGCAAACAATTTAGACCAACAATTTACATGCAAAGCCTCAATGTGTCCATTTTTAACAGTCTAATTACAAAGACTGTCTCATAGTAATCAAGTGATTATGTTGAAATTAAATGCTTATGCAATGCACAGCTGCAATGCAAAAATCAGCTCACTTTACTGATGTAACACTGCCACTATGTGGTCAGAAATCTACTCTAGGCTGGTTCTGTAAACCCGATATGCCTCTTACACAAATAAGAGGTAAATGAGCAAGTCGTACCGGTTTGACCTCTCGTTTTTCCACTCGTGGATTGGATGGAAAGTCTAAGAAGCTTCCAAACCCATGAGGTGGGGGACGTCGCGAGTCAGGAGACGTCCGCTTTTCTGTAGAGGGGGCTAAGAAGACTGGATATTAGATTAGTGGCCCAAAGAATATCAAGGACAAGGAGTAACCATTTAAAAAATAAAATGAAGGAATCAATTGTCAATTTGAAGGTACACCATGTGACTTTTTTCCCCGGTTTCACAGACAAGGCTTAAGCTAGTCCCAGATTAAAATGCATGTTTGAGCAGTTTTAACTGAAAGCACTTTGCTCTGATATATTTTACAATATGTCAGTGTCATTGTTTGGTAACAAGATGCACACCTGTAATGTTTTTTTTTTCTAAGGAATATTTATAAAAGCTACTTGTCCTGATTGAACTAAGATTGAGCTTAATCCTGGCTTAATCTAAACCCTGTCTGTGAAACCAGGCATTTATGTTCAAAATAAACAAAATTTAAATAATGAGTCAATACTTCGATTTTTCTTCCAAAACAGGGTTAGGATTAGGGTTTTGTCTTAACCACATTCACTATGGTAAGCCTGTTATATGTGTTTATAGGGCTTTAGACCTAGCGGGACGGATTTTGCGGAAAACTGTGTACATGTCACTCGCCTGTGTGTGTTTCATCATATCCGTAAATAGAGAAAAGGTGCTTGAGCTACTTTGACATGTGTATGGTGTGGGAGTGGCTTAGGTTAGTTTAAAAAAAAAAAAAAAAAAAAACCTCAGGAGAGTCTGCTGGCAAAAAGTTAACTCATTTCATTAAGGTAGTAATTTATTTTCGAGGAAGTACATGTCTATTAATAGGTATAACAACAGTAACGTCTTAAGCTAGTCATCTAAAATGGTTATATGCTTTAAGCCTAGTAGTGAATGTTTAATGTTGAGCAGTAGGATATTCTCTCTCTCTTTTTTATTAGCTATAAGAGAACCACAAACACGCAGAGCCGAAGCCCAACCAAAACAATGTTCTACAAAATGCATGCATTGCTAGAGGGCCAAAAGTTATATAGTGGATCTTTAAAAATCTAAATAATTTCTAAAATTTATTTTTTTTTTTTAAGTTGCAGTCCGTAACTTTTTTTGGTTTAAAATTAGCCATACCTTAGCCCGATTCACAACTGTAAGCTTGTAATAATATTTTCTAATTTGAATGATACTGGTGGGTTTCCATGGGAAAATTTGAACATACCGCTGTTTGTTCACGTCATGTCCGTTTACATAAAGAAGGAGTCCTAGCTAGTAGGCTATGTGGTATGTGAGGCAGATTATTTATAGCCTTTTTTCACAGAAACTGCAATAATTAAATTTATAATTTTGGTGGCGGATTGTGTGGCATGACAAATTAACGTTAGAGATTAGACTGTAGAGAAAATTAAATCTACAGGTAACGCTAATAGATACTAAATACACAAAGTTACACAGTGCTAATGCGGTTAACATTAACAATTTGAGGACAAAGTATAATAATAATAATAATTTGCATGGTTCGATTATTTTTTGGTCATACTTCCAAGACTACAATCTGTGATTCGGTACAGTGACTGGCAACAAACATTCTCCTCAAAACATTAGATTCATCCACACTGAGGAACCGTGCGGATGCACAACCCACATAAAGATGATAATTCCACAAATAACTGCAATTGCAGGTTTCAAACAGAGATGGCGACAAAGAGGCAAAACTTGCGGACTGCAGTTTAAAACTTTATTTAAATCTTTTTTTAAAATCATATGTAACTAACTTCAAATTGACAAATAAATAGAAAGATTTAAGACTTTTTTTTAAACGTAATGAATTTTTTTTATGGTTTTAATTTTAGTTATAATACCTCTAATGGGTGCAATCATCAAGTAAATGTCACAAGGTTTGATCTTTTTGGGCCACAGTAGCTGTCATACCTCGTGTGACAGGAGAAACCTGTGCTAAGGCAGGAAGCAGCCCGGTCGAACCCCGTCGAGTTTCCAGCGCATGTTTCCACCAGCTGCCCAGCTTACAGTGACCCACCCGGTCTGAGGTTGTCCGGAAACACACCTCTTCTTCTGTGATGGAGACCCTCGACTCACTGGAGGACCTGTGTCTGGACTGCTGAGAGAGACTGAGCTGCGCCGTGCGGATGAGGCTGGAGTGGGGGCCAATAGGATTCTGGAGCTGATAGGATCGTTGGGAGAGATGGATGAGACTGAGGTCCATGACAGAGCCTTTAAGGGCACTTAAGGAACAGGCCTGGTAGGGTTCTCGATCTTCTGCTGAGAGGTCAGCCTTTTGGAGATGAGCCAGGAGGTCGTGCATGGTATCCGTGAAGGCACAGGAAGTGAGGATTTCTGGCTGGTCTACAGAATCCTCAGAGTTACAACAGGAGTCTTCATGGCATCCTTCGACCCGTGAGAGAGACAACGCCCGCTTGACACAACACAAAGCTTTGTTAACAGGTTAACAGATGCAGAACAATTTTTGGTGTATCAATCCATTTTTTTAGTTATTTACCGTTTAAACAGTGATAAATAAATATATAACCTAAATAAAAGTATTTAATGAAAACTGATGTTCATTTTTAATTAATAAAGAGATAAATAAATAAATGTCTTTTCACATAGTCATATTTTTATGACTACTTATATATATATATATATATATATATATATATATATATATATATATATAAAAAAAAATCATATTTTAGAATATTTAAGAATATATCAATAAATAAATAAGAGCATTTCACTAAAATTATTGTTAATAAATATTTATGAACCTGATTGAAATCATATGGTTAGATATTTTTGAATACTAATATATATATATATATATATATATATATATATATATATATATATATATATATATATTATATATTTAAACAAAAGCTGCAATATATTTATTAACATGTCACTCACCCCTAAGGGCTTCAGCTCTAGAAAGCTGGAAGTTCCTGATGCCTCAATACTACCAGAATCCTGCAGTCGATCATACTCTGTTTTTGGCTGTCTGTGTGACCCCTCCTCAGTCTCATTCTGATTCTTGGGCTTGATGCTGACGGCATCATCCACCGTTTTGTGGTAAATTAACTTCTCTGTGAAAAATTAGTCATAAGTGTCATCCCACATGTTCAAAGAGGCATTTTGCAATCAATCCTAGAGAACAAATATTGATTAAAGGTTGTTCTTTCATACTGCAGCTCAGTAACCGTATATGTTTCAGAAGAATCAAGCATCAATATATTTCATTTGTCTAAGATTTTTCACCTAAAGACATAATTAAAACAAAAAAATAGCTATTTTTTGCACGGAAGATAAATAAATAATTTAATAATAACAAATAAAAAGTAAATATATAAACTGAATAAAACTGTACAACATAGCTCAGATCAGGGGTCTTCAACGTTTTTAAGGGCAAGGACCCCTTAGATGAGCGAGACACGGAGCAGGGACCCCCCCACACAAAATATGTCAAACAGCTCGCGATTCGGACTTTATATCTCGCGATTCGGACTTTATGGCTCGCGATTCGGACTTTATGGCTCGCGATTCGGACTTTATATCTCGCGATTCGGACTTTATAGCTCGCGATTCGGACTTTATGGCTCGCGATTCGGACTTTATAGCTCGCGATTCGGACTTTATAGCTCGCGATTCGGACTTTATATCTCGCGATTCGGACTTTATAGCTCGCGATTCGGACTTTATGGCTCGCGATTCGGACTTTATATCTCGCGATTCGGACTTTATGGCTCGCGATTCGGACTTTATGGCTCGCGATTCGGACTTTATATCTCGCGATTCGGACTTTATAGCTCGCGATTCGGACATTATGGCTCGCGATTCGGACTTTATGGCTCGCGATTCGGACTTTATAGCTCGCGATTCGGACTTTATAGCTCGCGATTCGGACTTTATGGCTCGCGATTCGGACTTTATAGCTCGCGATTCGGACTTTATATCTCGCGATTCGGACTTTATAGCTCGCGATTCGGACATTATGGCTCGCGATTCGGACTTTATGGCTCGCGATTCGGACTTTATAGCTCGCGATTCGGACTTTATAGCTCGCGATTCGGACTTTATAGCTCGCGATTCGGACTTTATGGCTCGCGATTCGGACATTATGGCTCGCGATTCGGATTTTATGGCTCGCGATTCGGACTTTATAGCTCGCGATTCGGACTTTATAGCTCGCGATTCGGACTTTTATAGCTCGCGATTCAGACTTTATGGCTCGCGATTCGGACTTTATAGCTCGCGATTCGGACTTTATGGCTCGCGATTCGGACATTATGGCTCGCGATTCGGACTTTATGGCTCGCGATTCGGACTTTATAGCTCGCGATTCGGACTTTAATATTTAGGTAAAATTTGTCTATGGTAAAAATTAAAAGAGCTCATAGCGACACCATCATGGCCCTTCTTTATTAATTCAAGTGGAGGTGACGTATTTCCTGTTTGAGAGTGGAGCTCCACTCGCCCACGGTCTGCAGCCAGACCCTTCTCATTTTTCGGCCGATTCGACATGTTGAATCGGCGTCGGGGCGTCGGTGAGAGAGAGAACTCTGATTGGCTGTTCAGCATAGTAAACGAGTCAGTTCACGAGAATATATAGCAAAAGTTATGAAAGCAAGCGAATAAGTCATGACGGCACCGACGGAAGCTTGTTCTAATTTCACGTCCTCTTACCCGAGCACTCGAACGCACGAATATTTTCATAATAACATGAGAGGAGTGGAATAAAGCACGTGATCAGCATGACTGATATTCAAAACGGTCAGCAAGCGCTGCTTTGTATATGGTTTGTATACTTGCCGTCTTGGTTTCGCTTTCCCCTTTTGAATGACGAATATAGACAAATATATCTGCTTAAATAGACAGTCATCTCATTTATATGCAGGCGCTAGTTGACAGTCGGCTTAAATTCTTTCGGTGCTCAAGCTCATATTTTTCCGCCGACATGAGCGACAACACCGTCGGCTTCCGTCGCCGCTAGTTCTTGGACGTCGGGTTGGTGTGTTTAAACAGAACTTCACATTTTAATTTTACTATCAGGCGATCCATTCTGGCGAGTTAAATTGTATATAAATTATTAGCCAGTAGCATTTTCAAATTATAGTCTGCGTTGACAGTATCATGAGATCACGTGACTGCACGTGGACGGAAGGGTTTTATTAAAGCTGTTAATGTAATACTATTTGTAAAATAAAATATATTTTATTTAAATTTGACTTTGTGATGTTTTTACACGTTTTATTTTTTTTTTAATTATTTGTGATCAAACATTAATTGACGGACCCCCTGCAATACCGCCGCGGACCCCCGGTTGAAGACCCATGGCTCAGATTATTTAACCTTGAAAGTTTGTGAAAGTGTGACAATGTTATGATTTCCTGTGAAACAGACTTACATGTGAGGTTATTGGGGTCTTTTTCTCAAGAGAAAAATCTAGGGTTTTGCAAACCTAAGCAAAAGTCTCGACTTGCTCTTCATTTATTCTCACTGCTGTGTACTAGTGAGATTAATAATTGAGATATTAAAGACGTGATCAATCTGTCCTGTGGGATGAGTCTTCCCCTTTAACTAGATTCTAAATTGAGAGGAAAAATTCAATTGATTAAAAAACTACCTGTCATAAATGTTATTGACTCACCATGATTGGGTGATAAAAGGTTATGACTCTCAGTCGGGATCTCAGGAATTGAGCACACTGACTGATTGTCCTCATTACTGTAGCAGTTAGGGTGGAGGTTAAGTGTGCTCAAGAGCCTAAAACAGCAGAAAAACACATTATCATCAATGTGGAATCATTTGATAGTAACTTTTTTAAAGCCTTTTGCTTGACTGAGTTATACAAATAACAAAATAGAACATATTGTAACGTATATATGCAAGTCAAATGGCTTCTCAAACATGTAGACTAGATTTTGTCAATTGGGAATTGCCCAACTAGGAAAAACATTTTCTAAAAATGTCATTGCAAACCTAACAGACTTTCGTTCATCTACACAAATGAAGATTTTTTTTGATGAAATATGAGAGCTTTCTGTCCCTCCATAGCCTATGCAAACTTTGGCGTTTCAAAAAGTTCATAAAGCGATCATGTATTGAGTGGTGAACAGATTTAATTTAGGCTTTTACTAACATATAAGGGTCAATGACGTGACAGATTATTTTTTTTGTCCAAAGGCTTACTTAATAGTAATAGTAAGTATGTAAGGTAGTACAACTAGATCTCGTTTATTGAATCCAAAAGGTTTCAATTATACTTTGATAAATATAAAGGTACTTCAAAGATTTGAAGTGTCAAAAGGTCATTCGGTTTAACCATCCAAAGGCCAATACAGCCATCTCATTTGTAATTAAAATGTCTTAAAATGTACAAAATGTATATATATTTTTTATTCTGTCATGATTTAATAACATCGTTATGTATAGAAGTCATTGCTTTGTTATGAGAAAGAATGAGCGGGAAAATGAATATCATTGATGTCCATCGGAGTAACCAATATAGGGACCTCTATGGATCAAGTCATGCGGTCAAAATCATGTGACAGAATGTGACATCATTCAGACACCAGCAAAGGACCACATGGTCATAAAGCAAAGTAACTAACTCTCTTTTGACTAACGTTATTTGAAATATTCACGCATTCACTTGCTCAAACTCATGTCCCGAAACATCAGGTAATTAGGTACAATCGCTATAAAAATGGAAAATGTTGTAATATTTTACAAACTGGGCCTAAATATAAAATGTTTGATTGTACTTTTGCTAGCAAGCTAACTCGCTAGCTAGCTAGATATCAGTCTGTTAGCACTGTTTGAAAATGAGATAAGGTGAGATAATTGACGGCTCACCTTCTCTCCGCATGTGTAGCTGAGTTCGAGATGTCTCCAGGTACCACACTAGTTAAAATCCTTTCTATAACTTTATAAAAAGTTATAGAAAGAGGGGGGGGGGGGGGGGGGGTTGGGGGGGGGGGTGAGGGGGAAGGATGGAAGGGAGGGTATATTAATGTCGAGTATATTATTATTGAAAAAAATTAGATTAACCTGACAACAATCTCACCGAAACTTTCCCTGCTCAGGCTATTAATGGATAGCGCCTCAGTGGCGCCCTCTAGTGTGAGAGTTAGATCAGGACAACCAGGGATCAAGTCTGCGGGAGTTTTGTCCTCATCTTCAGGCATGGTGGAAGAGTTCTGCTTTTGGACGATGGGTTCCTGTGCAAATGGGGCTTCAGAGCAGAGAGCTGATGGTGAAGAGCAGGCGGACGTAAAGACACCTACAGACTCCATGCTGTCAGGTGATTTGGAGGGAGAGGAGAACACTGGCAATGTCTCATACATCTCCTGTATGGATGAAAGTCATGACTAGGTTGATGGATGGATACAAGAATTCATTGTAAATGAATGTGTATCTGTGAGTGCACCTCTGTCTGCAGACGCAGGTCTTCCTCACGCTCTTCCTCCAACTGCTCGAACTTATGGCGAATGAGCCTACTCTTGAACAGTTTAGGGTCAGAACGATTTTTTTTTTTTTTAAGAAATTAATACTTTTATTTAGCATGGATGATGCATTAAACGGACCATAAAAGACTGCATTGTTACAAAAAATGCATTTCTTTCATTTTTTCATCAAAGAATCCTGAAAAAAGTATCACACTTTTCATAAAAAATATTAAGCAGCACAACTGTTTCCAGCATTTATAATAATAAATCATGTTTATGAAGGTTCATGTGACTCTAAAGACTGAAGTCTTGAATGAGAGCTTAAAATTCATCTGTTTTTAGTCAACTAAACTTAAATTTACTGTGTTTAAACAAATGATTTGTCTAATGTATTTCAATTGACAAAAAGAAAAAAAAAATCAACTTTTGGAAGTAAGGGTACGTTTACACAACACCAATGTACTAAAAACAGAAAAGTTTTTCCTTTGCGGTTTTTGCATACAGATGAAATCGTAGTCAAAACAATCCCCGTCCGCACAGATTGATGAAAATAAGAACGATGTATTGTGCTGCCAGGCCAGTAGTTGGCGATATCCCTTAGTAAAGAAACACTACACACCAATATACTGAAAACGTAATACATATGCACATGACGTCAACATTTTCACGAATTCACTTTTTTGTAGTTTACATGGAGATGATAATGGTATAATTTTTTCAATGAAGTTTTCAGGCCCCCCAAAACGCTGTTGTCATGTAAATGAATTGCCAAAACGCATATAAAGTTTTATGTTTTTAGTTGTTTCTTACCTTCTTTTCTTTGCAGGTGAGTATATTTCAGAAATGGATTGCCTTAGTATCTTGACAAAATCTCCGGGAGTCAGTGCGTCATCCCTTTGGTACAGCCATGCAGACAGTGGACGAGGAGTTTGTCCTTGATATCACCCACAGTCAAACATCATTCACATAGAACATGACGACTACATCTTACATCCTACTGCACTTTATTTGAGATAGCTTACCTGGTTCAGTTCTTACTGGTGGCTGACCTATTGTTTCTTGATTCAGTATCTGTGCATCATCGGACTGCATATTTCGGCTTTCCGTCAAATGGAAATGAGCCATTCTCTGCCATGAAAATTAGATTGTTTTCAAAGAACAGATTTGTTTACTATATATCCCAGGGAGAAAATCATTACAGTGTCTATAATCACCTCGCAAAGAGTGGCCAACTTATTACTACAAATCCCACGATTCTCACAGACATGAATGAAGCGTTTGAACAGATGAACATCTTCAGCTTGAAGTCCTCTGAGCAGAGTCCAGGCTGCAGACATACATCTGAAAAATAATCATAACCCATAATTAAAACTCTATACCCAATATAGGGGTCACTGTAGTTTTGCCAAGACGTGTTCCTGGATCACCATTGATCACGACTCCCAGGGTATTTGTGGCCTAATGGTGAGGGAGTCTGGCTTGTGAGGTTGAAGGTTGCTGGTTCGATTCCCATGCCGGCAGTAATTGAAGGTGGGGATTGTGAATGAACAGCACTCTCTCCACCTTCAATACCTTGAGCAAGGCACCTAACCCCTAATTGCTTCCCAGGTGCTGGAGCAATAGCTGCCCACTGCTCCGTGTGTGTGCACTTGGATGGGATAAATGCAGTGCACCAATTTTGAGTATGGGTTACCATACTTGACAATACGTCATGACTTTGACTTTCATATTTTGTTGATCCTGGAACAACATTCCTGTCTAAAAATTTAGTCTTAACCCTATCCATACCCCTAACCCTAACCCATAACTTATCCCTATAATCAGAGGGAAATGATAGGTGAATGACACTGATGTAGAAGCGCCTAACCCTTGTGTGCTTGACGTAAACTTTAAACTTCGAATCTGATTGGATCAACAAAGTTGTTGATCCAGGAACATGTTGCACTTGGTGAGATCACGTTGACCGCAATATAGGACCATCCAAAGGATTTACTTGTTCTGTATTAATACATCCACAAAGAGTTTGATATCATGAATGTTTTCCATGGCTGGTGTGATTCTGTAGAGATACTTCAGTGCTGCTCGAGTCTCTCCTGTCCTCAATAAGGTCCTCAGAACAGCACAGTGATGCCATGACAGTGCTGGAGGACAAGCTCTTGGGCTTAGTAAAACATCCATTGAATCCTAGGAATAAAAAGTGTCATATGTTCAGAGCTCAATCGGCAAACAAAGGAGTTTAGATCCATATGAGACCGGGACAATTTCTGACAACACTGAATGATGGTATTGAAAAGCATCTCACTGTTACTAATCCATGATCTAGAAGCCAAAATCCAACAATCTGTTGGGAAAATGCAGATGGGATGCTGAAAACATGGCAGAATGACTGCAGGAGATCATCCTTGCATTGCAGGAAGTTAGACACATCCAGGACAAAGTACATTATCTGCAGCCCTGTTAAAGAAAGTTAACTTCAAGAGAGCAACCAAAAGTAAGAACATGAAAATTTGTTAATAATAGGTTACACTTGATTTTGATGGTCCCCTTCTGTTGACATTCTTTTGACTATGCACCTACATGTCAGATATTTCCATTAGAGATATACAAACATATGTAACCTTTATTATGAGTAGCATAAATTTTAATTAATAAATAACATTTCAATCTGTTGACAAAACCATGAAAATATTGAAATAAAAACAAGCAGGATACAATGGCTTGGACAGACACCATGTCAATATTAGGCAGCAGCACTAGCTTTAGCAAAGCTTCTAGAGATGGTGGTGGGTACGTTTGGTAGGCACAGTCTTCTGAAACCCATATAGGCCCGTGTTGTTTGTCCAAATGAGCTACCATGCCCTGAATAAGAGAACTCCAACGATACTTATCCTCAGTATAACTGCTGATGAGAGACAGAGCATGAGAATACTGGTTGTTATTTAATAATTAATTAATCAATAACTATTAAATGCTTGATAAGCACAATTATATCTGAGAGTAAAAGTTGTCTTTTACCCCAACTCCAGACATGTTCTCCTGTGTTTCTGTTCCATCTCACACCACATCTGAGATATCCTCTTCAGCTCATGAGCTTCTAAAAAAGACAAAGCAAACAAAAATAAAAATGGCTGAAAAGCTATTAAATAGTCTATAATATAATTTAATGTAATTAAAATGGCCATTTTTACTTTTTCAGTAATATTATATTACCTTTCATGTAAGTGTGTTATATAGCTGTTTGTCAATGTAAAATGTTTGAAAAGTTTCAAAGATCAAAGTGCAAAATGGAGTTCTGTTATGACAACTCTCTGAGTGTTTGGCATGGACAGTGTTGAAATGTTTGCTCTCGGCGGAATAGATCTGCTATGCTGCTGATGCTTTTATTGCTGCTGCAGAGCGAGTACGGACTTGCTTCTGCCAAAACATTTACAGTCGTGGCCAAAGGTTTTGAGAATTACATAAATATTGGAAATTGGAAAAGTTGCTGCTTAAGTTTTTATAATAGCAATTTGCATCTCCTCCAGAATGTTATGAAGAGTGATCAGATGAATTGCATAGTCCTTCTTTGCCATGAAAATGAACTTAATCAGCATTTCATTGCTGTCATTAAAGGACCTGCTGAGATCATTTCAGTAATCGTCTTGTTAACTCAGGTGAGAATGTTGACGAGCACAAGGCTGGAGATCATTATGTCAGGCTGATTGGGTTAGAATGGCAGACTTGACATGTTAAAAGGAGGGTGATGCTTGAAATCATTGTTCTTCCATTGTTAACCATGGTGACCTGCAAAGAAGCGCGCGCAGCCATCATTGCGTTGCATAAAAATGGCTTCACAGGCAAGGATATTGTGGCTACTAAGATTGTACCTAAATCAACAATTTATAGGATCATCAGCAACTTCAAGGAATGAGGTTCAATTCTTGTAAAGAAGCCTTCAGGGCGTCCAAGAAAGTCCAGCAAGTGCCAGGATCGTCTCCTAAAGAGGATTCAGCTGCAGGATCGGAGTGCCACCAGTGCAGAGCTTGCTCAGGAATGGCAGCAGGCAGGTGTGAGCGCATCTGCACGCACAGTGAGGCCTGGGAAACTTCGGTTCATGTCGTCAGTGTCGAGAAGGTGCTGTTTTCTGTGCTGCGAAAGCAAATCCACTTTGCATGGACTTTCAAATATTCTGGATTCTGGATTGAATTGATACAGTAAAACCAACGCCATCATTACCGTTCGTATCAAGGGTTGGGGATATGGAAATTCATATATGGTAATAGTCGTTTCATTTTTCACGTGTTGTTAGCAGTAGACCAATCAGAACAGACTGAGCCATCTGACCAATCAGCAGACTGATCTCTCGGAAAGGAGGGGTTGGAGAGACCAAATTTTTTTAATCAAACTGTTTCAGACACTGTGAGAGAGCAGGTGATGCTGCAGTGTATGTTATGATAAATTAAATGTTTGCTGATTTTGGTGGCATGTAAAACTACTGTAGGAGACCTCCAAAATTAGGAATCTTTAAGATAGCATAATAGGGGAACCTTAAATAAATGAACACTTTTTTTCAATTTTTGACAGTAAAGACATTTTTTTATTTAAACTTTAAATAAGCAAAGTACCCTATCCAGAGTATCACCTGGGTACGTGGGCAGAAGTCCTGTGATGCTCCACCACTGCACCAGGCTGCCCAGTAGGATGTGTTGCCTCATGGCATGAAGGGCTTGTTCCCAACAACCCGATATACATGAAGCCCTGCTTCCAAGTGTACACATCCCACATGGGACACCTGTGAACAGAGATTGAAAACTAGTTCGTTAGAGCACTAAATATTCAACATATCGACACACTTTTTTAACTATTGCAAATGATCCCAGAATATCATTACGATCCACTCTTTGGTGAGCATAAGAAACATGTTTCAAAAACATAACAAATCTTACTTTGAACAGTGCATATTTCACTGGTGACTTTGCATATATATCAAATAAACTGAACAGAGAGTCCAAATATGACCATAAGACTCCAAACTGACCTTGATTAGACCTTTGTTTCTTTACCAGGTGGACCAGAGAAAGTAGGTTCTTCAACTTGAGGACCAGTTTATGGATTAGAGCGAAAGAGTTTTCATCTAAAAACATCCACAAGCCTTTACATCGACCAACACCTACAACCAGAGTAGAGCCAAGTGACGTTTATCTGTACACCATAAACTAAAACAGTAAACCTCAGTGTTTAATAAGATTCCACCTACTCACAGAGCATTAACAGCTCCTTCTTGGCCAGTTCTGCTGAACTCTGAAGCCAGCAGTTAAAGCTGGCCAAACATTCACTTGTATCTCCTTCACCTATAGGAAACAACACATCAAACAATTTACATGACTCATCATTGTGGATCCATATTGGACTGAGGCACAGGTACAATATAAGACACTGCAGACTTACCTTCTGTACAGAGGCCCCGTAAGCTGCCAATGAGATCTTTGACATTGTTGTCTGTTAAAGCTTTATTCCACAAGACCTCTGAGTTTAGCATCATCCTGTTTTTCCATAAAGATCCTTCCAAGTGTTTTCACAAAGAAACCTTAAAATATTAACTACCCAATCTTGGCTTTGAAAGTTAGACCTTGGTTAAACCATATTCATAAAGGAGAGAAAAAAAAAATATTAGTAAAAGAGTGCTATTTTAACTCGTGTATATTCAAATGCTAAATATTCGGTATAAAAGCGTGTGTATTTGAACAGTTAAACATCTATACAGTAAGTGATAAATTGTCCATGCTTTGGTCAATACTCATAAACATCATGGTAACCAGTACTCACCAGGTAAAGTGCCTTTCATCCAGTAGCCAATGGTCATATGAGTGTCCTGCATTCAGATTTGCTGACTAGTTTGTATGTGATCTGACTCAATCTCCTTTAGGCCTGAATAATCCTTTGGATTTCATTGGCTGTCAGTGCATGTGGTATTACATCAAATATGTGTAAAACAGGACTCAGCCATGTAAAGAATGTATACGTGAAAGCAAACAGCCAGAGTGTTTCTACATGAGAATTTTAATTTATGAAAGAACAAATTCTAAGCCATAAAATTACATTTTTATTGGGTTGTGCTATGTTGTTTAGATTTATATATATATTAGGGTTGTCAAGCGATTAAAATCTTTAATATTATTTGGCAATTAATTTATCTAATTAATCACAAATGAATCACACATCTGGCTGAGAAATTATACCCAAAAGATCATTTGAAGTCATTATTGTGTAAAGAATCAAAAAGTACAAAAGGTAGTTTTCAAAAAGTAGATTCAGAAAAAAATATTTTAATTGATTCAATGGCGGGAAATGTCTAACTCATTCCATTCGTTTAAACAGCAGATTCATTCAGGAGTGTCTAAAATAACACAATATTAAATTCTTAAAATTTAGATTTCTCTGATCTACATTTTAAGACGTTTGAAGAACAACAATAGCTTTAAAATCTCTTTGGTCATCTCCATCACTTTCTTTTTTCTCCTCAGTCTCCTTGTCTTTGCCTCGTCCCTTCCTAAAGCTGAGCTTTGACCGATAGACTTTTCATTTTCATCTGTATCAATGTAGAAAGTAAACATGATATTTATGTTTTATGAATTATTTTCTTAAAGAAGTTAATTTAATGAAGGCTTACCAGGAAAGCTAGGTTTAAGCTAAGTTTATTAAATTAATTCACAATATGTGCATTTGTTAATAATCATATACCTGATGAAAGTGGCTTCATTATTGTTTCTAGACGCCTCACATTGACAGTTAGGCTGTACTAATTAATACATACATTTCCTAAGTCTGGGGGTGCGTTAAATGCGTAAAAAATTTTAACTCGTTATTTTTTTCTACTATTAATTAATCTAATTGATATGTTAAATCGACAGCCCTAATATATGTGTATGTGTGTGTGCGTGTGTTTTGGTACACATATATTGCCTGTGTTTTGTGAAAAGATGGGGTCTATATAATTCAAAAAATATGAAAATGTGTAATAATTGTTTTTTAAATGGAATATATAAAATAGCATAGATTAGTGCCGTCAAATCAATAAATCACATCTCATATAAATGTTTGTATGTAGCCTGTGTGTGTGTGTGTGTACTTGTATTCCTTACATTGTGGGGACCAAATGTCCCCACAACGCAAGTAAAACCAGTAAATCTTAACATTGTGGGGACCTTTTGTTGGTCCCCACAAGGAAACAAGCATATAAATCATACAGAATTACCTTTTAGTAAAATCTAAAATAGCAGAACATTTTCTGTGATGGGTAGGTTTAGGGGTAGGGGTAGTGTAGAGGGACAGAATATACAGTTTTTACAGTATAAAAACCATTACGCCTATGGAAAGTCCCCACAAAACACAAAAACACAACATGTGTGTGTGTGAGTATATATATATTTACGAAATTTTACGTAAGATGTGATTAATCGCGATTACTAGCACTACCATAAATATAATAAATCATATTTGTAAACAATGTCATTAATAATTAAATGTCATAAAACTACCTGCAGACATAGTTGGGGACTCAATAGCTCAATAACTCTTAGTTATTAGAAGCAGAGTACTTTCTGCTGCCAACACATTCCAGTCAGTGAGATTTGTGCTGGTGGCAGAAGGTACTCTTCCAAATCCAAGTGGGCTGATTACTGATTAGAAGGAATTACGAGAGAGGTCACAGCTGAGTCTGCAGCAGACACTCACACACACACATTAGTTTTCATTAGCAAACAATGCATTCAGATTGTTAACAAAAAACTGTGAACATCTGACGGAGAGAAAGCACTTGGAATAGGGCGGGATGCCATTGAGGGATGGAGTTACATGGATGGGTAAGTAAGCTGTTTATTACTACCCTTATGCAGGGATCATCTCACTCACCACTCCTGGCCGAAGACAAGCCCTGTGCTTCTCCGTTCAGGTGAACTTATTTTGTTTCGCCTGCTATTTTGAGCTTTCAATACTCAGGGCAGGAGTATTCTTAGCTTTTTCTAAAAATTGTTTGTCATGGTAACTGTGCTGTAGAAAACAATTAGTGCACAAAATGCAATCTGAAAATGTGGTAAAATCTAAACCAATGTGTTTTAGGTGATCCAAAATGATTTATCTTCTATTTTTATCAGATTTCTAAAGTTATGCAATAATGCTCCTGTTGATATTGTCTCAGCTGTTGCTTAGTATGTTTTCTCTCTCTCTTTTTTGCCTCTCAGGCATACATTTGCAAAAATGGAAATAATTTCGCCTTCACTGCGTTTCTAAAGGACCTCACATGGCATCTCCAAGGAGTTTGACAAATAAAAACATAAAACAGCTTTGTTGTGCCCTTAAAGCTCTTTTTTAAAATTCTCTTTTTACATAAAATCCAATTCTTCTCAGAATTTAAATGAATGAGCGGCATGAATAATGTTTGGCGATTGCAGTTCAAGGTCCTTTATTGATTGACACTCACTAAGTTAGCTTAAGAGGCTAATTGCTAAGAAGCATTAATCCATTCATGTCATCTTCTGTGAGCATCTCGTACACCTCAATGAATTATATCTAAAATACCCACTTTTGTTATTTGATTTTTGTACTCTGTTAGACTTTCACAAAATCAATTATATAAAGTGTAGGGTTCTCTGAAATTCTGAAGCGGTTCTTACACACATACTGTAAAATGGCTGTTCTGCCAGTTAGATTCACCAAAACCAAAAGAGACAAACTGGCCCAGGTTCTGTGGGTGCTGAACTGGATTTCCATTGTAACAGGAATCATCCTCTTTAGCTTGGGCATCTTTTTGAAAGTGGAAATCAACAAGCGGCAGGATCTAATGGTCGAGCGTCAGCTCCAATCCGTGCCAAATATGCTAATAGCCGTGGGACTTATAGCCTGTGCAATTAACTTCTTGGGAGGAAAGATCTGCTATGACTGTGTGGACACCAACAAGTTCTTACGTTGGAAGTTGGTGATGCTCCCGTACATCATTTGTACATTTTTCTTCACTCTGAGCGTGCTCGTGGGTGCCTTGATGTGCTACAGCATGCTCGGACAGCTGGAAGAATCACTAACGTTGGGGCTACGTGACGCTATGCGTTACTACAAGGACACGGACACACCAGGCCGTTGCTTCTTGAAGCGCACAGTGGACCTGCTGCAGATCCAGTTTCAGTGCTGTGGGAACGAGGGCTACAGAGACTGGTTCCACATCCAATGGGTCAGCAACCGATACTTGGACATGTCTCAACGGGAAGTGGTAGAGTAAGTTGGGCCTGAAACAAATAGTATATTTAATCAGTTAGTTAGTGTTATTGAAGTGCCCCTGTTCTGCTATTTTAAAGTCTTCTAATTTTGTTTTGGAGGTCTCTTACAACAGGTTTACATGCATCCAAGGTCTAAAACAGACTTTCTCATAATATGCATTGCAGCATCACCAGTTTTCTTCATAGTGTTGGCTCAATCAAGGATATTGTTTTTCTGATCCCCTCCTTTCTGAGTGCCTACTCTGCTCTGATTGGTTAGATGGCCCAGTCTGTTGTGATTGGTCTACTGTTTTCAGAGTGTGGTAACGAAACGCCTTTTACCATATCCGAATTTCAGCTCTGGATCTTCTTCAGCACTAGTACACAGTGATATGAACAGAAACAATGAAGTTGGTTTTACCGTATCAATTTGAGCTGAAGTCCTCATCCTTTGGAAGTTCATGCAAGGTGAATTTGCTTTTGCAGCGTAGAAAAAAAGCACTGAAAACACAAACCAAAATCTTCCAGGTCTCAGCTACAACTACAGTGTTTCAGGGCAGGCCAAAGTAACGTTTGTGGGAAGCCATTGGCTGACATTATGCAAATTTGTTACAAACCTGTGTAATTTTGTGTAGAAAGTAAGACTGGAATTACTGATGCCTTGTTTCAGGAAGTTCAGAATCAGTTCATTCTTTAGCGAGACAATAACTCTTTAAGTCTTTGCCGACCTTTTACATTCACAAACAGAACACTTGAAAGCACTACTTGAAAGGTGATGTCCGAAAAATCATAAATGGGGCACTAAAATAATAATAAATCTGAAACGTCTTCTGATTTTGGGGCAAATACCCTTTACTGTATCAGGCAAGTTACAATTACATTTACAATATCATTCCTGTAGACAAAGTTGTGTTGATAACAATGGAAAATAGAATTTTACATTTTACAATTCCCTTTTTCTTTTCTTACTAGCCGTCTACGGAGCAATGTGGAAGGAAAATACCTAATGGATGGCGTTCCCTTCAGCTGCTGCAATGTCAATTCTCCTCGGCCGTGCATTCAGTACCAAATCACCAATAACTCCGCCCACTTTAATTACGACTACCAGACAGAGGAGCTCAACCTGTGGATGAGAGGATGTCGACAGGCTCTGCTAGATTATTACACCAACATCATGCATTCTATCGGCCTCACTGTTCTGATCATCTGGCTCTTTGAGGTTGGTTGCGTCTATCCCTTTCACAATACATTAGGGAAGGATTCTAAGCTTAACTGATACAATTAAGGTGCAGTCTCATTAGTGAAATTTCATGTGGTAAAAAGGTCCATTGTAAAGCACTGCTCACACAGACAGTACTTTAAAAACCAAGCAGCTTGTTGTTGGTCAATGCAGCAAATTCATAAAGCTAACTTGAGTGCACGGAAATTTTTCGCTCTCACAAATAATCCTAATCGCGTGGATATCAATTGAAATGACTGGATTTCCGCCGCAAAAATGTGACTGTACCTTTAAAAAACGTTGGATAGTTTATGACGCCAGTCCTTGAATTTGATTAAGCATCATTTCACAAGTGTTGCACTGCACTGTAAAAAATTGTTTTCATGATTTGTTGTTTTTTTTGTCAAATCAACTTAGATAATTAATGTGGTTGAGATAACATAATACTTAGAGTTTCTGTTGATTAAACCAATCACCATTGTATTAACTCAAATTTTTAATTTCAATGGACTCAAAATTTTAAGGCACCCAACTTACTTTTTTAAGCTAAACCAACGATTCTTTTTTACAGTGTTGGAAGCTTGAGCAGTAAAATGCATTGTGGGAGTAAAATACATTTTCAGGGAGTGAATATTCCAGTGCACTGGAAGAATTTCACGATTGAGGCAGTCCTTAAAATGGCCGACTTCCTGATCAGTGTCCTGACTACTGAACTAGGGAGCTGATTGAGACGCACCCCTATTGTTGTCAATGAAACCCATAATTCTGCGATCAAGGATGTCAACTGCTCTGAGTATTATGATTACGGAGTCATTGCTCTATTTACATATATGCAGCTTCAGTTGCTTATCAATACTCAAAAAGTGAAATTTGCTGGGCGGGGTGTTTCTGTCAGAAAAATAATCATTGATTTCGAAATTTTTAGTCAAGTCAAGTCATCTTTATTTATATAGCGCTTTTTACAATGCAAATTGTGGCAAAGCAGCTTTACATTAATAAGAAAATGGTGTCATTGTGCAGCTTATTCTATATATTATTGATTTATTCCATTGTAAATATCAGTAGTTATTAGTCTAGTTAATTTAGTTATATCAGCACTGCAGAAAACAGTGATGTAATCGTCCGGCTCAGCTCAGTTTGTATACAACGGCGCCAATGCAGGCATATCAAAAACACTGCTGAATATCAAGCAAGTGTCCCCAACTTAAGCAAGCCAAAGGCAACAGCGGCAAGGAACCAAAACTCCAACAAATGGAGAAAAAACCTCGGGAGAAACCAGGCTTAGTCGGGGGGCCAGTTCTCCTCTGGCCAACAGTGAACACTTGTCCGATACTCAGGCAGAGTTACAGGTCATTAAACCGATTTGGAATCGCAACAGTCAAAATATTTAATCTAGTTCCATCTAGTTTAAGATCTTTACTGATGAATTGTTTTGGCAATTGTACTAGGAACTCTACACTAATAAAAAGCAAGGGGCAACTCAGTGTCTATATTAAAGGTAGGGTATAGGCAATGTTTTTCATAAACATTTTTTATTACACTGGTTGAAACTCTCTTCACATCCCGATAGCAATCAATAATATAATTTTTTTTTTTTTCAACATATATCTTCTGTGGAAGTCTCAGGACCAAACAAAAGGAGGCGTGGTTTTGGAGAGCGCTCTGAAGGGAGGGTGGGATCTTATGCTTTGAAAGCTAATTTGCTGAAATTGCCTACCCTACCTTTAAAAATCTGCTCTGGTTCTGTGGCCTAATCCCATGGGATTGTACAGTCACTTTATAATCTGCTCCATGCACCAGTCACTCCAATCCCTCAGTGTCCTACGTAAAGCATGCCAAGCTTCATGTAGCCCATCAAACATCAAAGTGTGAATAGTTTCAGGTGGATCAACTTTCTTTTAGTGGAAAAAACAACCTCATCGATTCATTCTCTGACAGCTCTCAGTGCTAACGGGGGTCCGTTACCTCCAAACATCCCTGGAGAACGTGCTGCGACAGGGGACCCCGAGTGCGAGTCAGACGGGTGGCTCCTGGAGAACAGCTTTGTGGAAACCGCTCGCACTAATTTCAACATCATCAAACACCTGGGCAAGTTCAATCAGATCAACACAGCCAGCAATGGAGATCCAAACATTGATAGGCCTCCCACAGCACATTATGGTCCAGATAATGTGCCTCCAAAGCCTCTTCCCACAAGCAGTTAACCCTCCAGAATGCACCTTCTGGTGAGAAACATTACTAAGCTACAGAGGACTGCTGGACTCTGATGCTATATGAAAATGATTAGGTGAAAACTAAGATGGCATTGTAAAGCAAGAACAGAGTGATATCACAACACAATGAAGTTCTGTTGTAATTTCAAAACATAAAGCAAAGCATCATGGGGCCTTCAAAGTCTTAAAACCCTGAAAATGCCTCTCATTCAGCATACAACAGATTAATGTGTTTGCGTTTTAGAGATTCTGAGATGAATAGTGCTGAAGAGTGTTACTGAACTTGTTTAGAGCAAAAACTGTTCGATGTAGATTTTTCAGTAGGGAGTTTCAATATTTCCATAAAGAAAAAACGGTTTCAATATTTCCAAGATATCAAAAATGTCAGCTCATTCACAAGCCATCATGAATTCTTGTTTCATGCCTTGGTCTCGTGCCTAAAGCCAGGTATTGTAATCACTGGTGAAAACATGGCACCAACAGCCTCTAAATTTTTTTTTTCCTGATGTATATTTTAAGCACATCCATGCCTAAGATGATCATGAATATGTAGTGGCAAAAAATGCAACAAGCAAATTTAATTAATACGTCATTAAAAATTTTAAATGATGGTACCAAGGGTACTGTGCAGTTCATTGACTTCACTGAACATTTGCAATGCTGTGATAACACTGTGATGGAAGTATATATTTACAGAACGCATTATAAAATTTATTATCAATGATGAAAACACTTGCTGTTTAAATGTTTTTTGTGGAAATCATGATTTTCAGGATTGTTTGATAAATAGAAAGTTTAAAAAGGAGCATTTATTTGAAATAGTCTTTTGTAACAATGTAAAAGTTTTTACTGTCACTTCTGATCGATATAACGCATTTTTGAATGAATTTCCCAAACATTTGAATGGTAGTGCATACACTTAACTAAAGTGTTCCCATTTAGGTTTTTACTCTGAGCTTTGCTACACACACACACACACACAAAAAAAAAAATTATATATTTTCATTTATATATATATATATATATATATATATAATATATATATATATATATATATATACAGAAAGTTGCATTACTGTCTACAAACGTATTAATCATAAATAAAAAGCAGCCTTTTTCCCTGGAGATCTCAAAACATGCACCAAAGAAACGTTTATTGTTTGTGCTTTCAATATCTGATAGATCACTATTATTAAAATAATTAAATATTTATTGTAAAACCTGAATAAATAAGTAATTACAGATAATTGATGAATACGGTTATTTAACAGGATTCTATTCACCTTGCGCAAGATTCATTTGCCGCGATAACTGGAAGAATAATAAAATGCAGTCAATGATAAAATAATTTTTGCTACAAACCAGTGAGTTTATGACTACAATAATGAATTAAAATAATAGCAAATAACAGTTTACAATGTCGAGCAGCATAACACAGTTATTTTCAGCTAAAATAACGAAGCAGATGAGACTGAGAGCCTCGACACAATGGCCACACCCGCTCTTACATTAAGAACAAGGTGGAGAGAATGTGAGGTGAAGGTAAGAGATCCATCAGCATGGAAGTGATGTCACTCAGTAGTTTATTTCATGTAAATAAGACATTTAAAAGTTCCTTACACCTTGAAACAAACAATGAGCGGGGGAAAAACACTCAGACTTGGACTGACACTCAAGAAAAGCACTTGTGTTTGATTTAATACATATTAACAAGTGAAATGTACTCGAATTTACCCAATAGGCATTGTTGCATGTGATTATTGCCCTTTTTTGTGTTTCTTCATTAATTCACAGCTTCATTCTTATAGTAAAATAGCATAATCTAATTATACATTGTTATTTTATATACATGTTGTGACATCCATAGCATGAGTGAATCTCATATAACCTGTCAAGAATATGCCTGGCTCATAATTCACCCCACAATCAAAGGAAAATTTAAGTTAAATAATGGACAATTTTTTGGACAATTAAAATCATTTGCATCTAGATTATTTCTTAAATTTCACATTACTGTAACAGATATTCTATACTGTAAATAAAACTATCAACTATAGCTTTTAACTGTATATCAGTATTCGTTTTCTTATTCATTATATTTAATTAATACTGATTTATTTTTTTAAAATGCATTATAGTCATTTTTACTGTAGTGATAATAATGGGACTTAAAAAAAAAAAAAAAGACTAGTACATATATAAATTGAACTGGTCCAGATCACAGGCGCCTTTATGCAAAGTATGGATTCTTTTTTCTTCTTCACTTCGGGATGGCATGTGACCCAGACATGTTTTTGTGAGATTCACCTGAGAACATATGTTGCAAAACAGCGTCTCGTTCAGAAACACTGAATATAATTTTTTTTACTTTGAGGGCATCTTTGCATAATAAAGCAGTATAGAGACATATTATATATTCACATGAATACATTTCTCACACGTGAAAGAAAGAGCAAACAGGCGGTGGCAAGGTGAGAAGACTAGAATTCACACAGGTATAAAAGCGCGGTTTGCGTTTCGTAGTGACACATTACCCTTAATAAATCTTTACAACCTGAAAACAAATGCAAAAACACCACAACGAGCAAAAAGAAAAAGCTGCAGTGCTATAATGAGTGTAATCCATAACTGAAGCAAAATAAATAAAGAGCCGAGAGAGCAAATTCACTTCGTAAATATCTTTCATGGGTCTGTTTAGTATGGCTACCCATAATCCACTGGCTGCTGATGTGAAACACTGACAGCAGTAGGTAGAGATGTGTAGGAGTTTATTACTCCCTGCTGTCAGGCTGATGTCATGTGCAGGCTAACCGAATGTGGTGTGTCTTGCTACTCGCAACGCATACTTCCTCTGCCCACCTTGGAGCTCAAAGCATCTGCCACTCAAAGGGGAACATGACGTTGAGGACCTCCAGATTGCGGGCGATTTCCTCCAGGACGCAGTGCTGCTGCCACATATGAAGCATCTTGTGGTACCGCTCTGGACACAAATGGAGTGGGTTCCCACGCCTAGCAAAGTCCAAACAAATACGTGTTATGATTAGTGCTAAAAAAAAGCACATGCTAAATGATATTGTATTTTTATAGCTGAGGGAGGAATAATATCAGAAATACAGATTAGCATTAGTGCTAATAAAAAATAAACAGACAAAGCACATGCTAAATGATATTGTGTGTAAAACTTGGGGAAGAATTATATCAGAAAAACATTAGTATTAGTGCTGCTAATAAAGAATAAACAGACAAAGCACATGCTAACAGATGCTATTGTGTTTCTAAAGCTAAGGGAAGAGTTATATCAGAAATACAGATTAGCATTAGTGCTAAAAAAATCACATGCTAAATGATATTGTATTTTTATATCTGGAGGAATTATATCAGAAATAGAGATTATCCTTTGTGCTAATAAAAGAATAAAAGCACATGCTAAATGACATTGTGTGAAAAACTTGAGGAAGAATATCAGAAATACAGATTAGCATTAGTGCTAATAAAAAATAAACAGACAAAGCACATGCTAAATGATATTGTGTGTAACACTTGGGGAAGAATTGTATCAGAAAAACATTAGTATTAGTACTGCTAATAAAGAATAAACAGACAAAGCACATGCTAACAGATGCTTTTGTGTTTCTAAAGCTAAGGGAAGAGTTATATCAGAAATACAGATTAGCATTAGTGCTAATTAAGAATAAACAGACAATGCATATGCTAACAGATGCTATTGCATTTCTAAAGCTAAGGGAAGAGTTATATCAGAAATACTAGTGCTATTAGTGCTATATATATTATAGCTAAAAAGCACATGCTAAATGACATTGTGTGTAAAACTTGGGGAAGAATCATATCAGAAATACATATTAGCGCTGCTAATAAAGAATAAACAGACAAAGCACATGCTAAAAGATAATATTATGTTTCTAAAGCTAAGGGAAGAGTTATATCAGAAATACATCTAACATTAGTGCCAATGAAGAATGAACAGATAAAGCACAAGCTAAATGATGTTATTGTGTTTCTAAGGCTATGGGAAGATTACTACCATTCAAATGTTTGGAGTCGGCGCAATTTTTTTAATAAAAGTGACAGTAAAGACATCTTAGAGATGCTACTGTGTTTCTAAAGCTAAGGGAAGAGTTATATCAGAAATACAGATTAGCATGAGTGCTAATAAAGAATAAGCATAGAAAAAGCACATGCTAAAAGATAATATTATGTTTCTAAAGCTAAGGGAAGAGTTATATCAGAAATACATCTAACATTAGTGCCAATGAAGAATGAACAGATAAAGCACAAGCTAAATGATGTTATTGTGTTTCTAAGGCTATGGGAAGATTACTACCATTCAAATGTTTGGAGTCGGCGCAATTTTTTTAATAAAAGTGACAGTAAAGACATCTTAGAGATGCTACTGTGTTTCTAAAGCTAAGGGAAGAGTTATATCAGAAATACAGATTAGCATGAGTGCTAATAAAGAATAAGCATAGAAAAAGCACATGCTAAAAGATAATATTATGTTTCTAAAGCTAAGGGAAGAGTTATATCAGAAATACATCTAAGATGTATTTGGGAAGATTACTACCATTCAAATGTTTGGAGTCGGAAGAATTTTTTGAATACAAGTGACAGTAAAGACATCTTTAATGAACTTCTTCAAAGAATCCCCCCCAAAAATTTATTAGTTTCCTCAAAAATATTAAACCTCACAACTTTTTCAACATTGATAATAAGAAATGTTTCTTAAGCACCAAATCAGCATATCAGAATGATTTCTGAAGTATCATGTGACACTGAAGACTGGAGTAATGATGCTGTTTCGAAAACATTAAAACATCTTACCAACCCCAATTTTTTGAACAGTAGTGCATATCGATTTACATGCATTAATAAAACAATATAGTAAGAAACACAATATTTATCTACAAATATATCTTTACTGGAAAATGTGAAGACTTGTGAGTGATGACAAACAAATCACTGAACCAATTAGATTTAACAAAAGAAAGTGTACTTTACCCAAGCTGAGGGTCTGTTTCACCATAATCATCTAGGTAAGGTGCTGGATAGGGACTGCCCCGTGTCTTACTGGCCATCAAGACAATCTCACACTCTCTAACCCTGTTCAGAAAGACACAAACAGAATTTTTAAATCACTCTGCCTTAATAGAAATTTGTTTTGTAAAATAAGATGCACAGGTTCAACAGGTTTCCTCCTTCCTCTCACCTGAGAAACATTCCCACTCCTGCCCCACAGATGGCGGCATGGGCCGTACACGCTCCCACTTCCTCTCCGTTCAGCTGCACCTGACAGCAGGGGCTCTGTGCACACAGCATAACCCCGCACAGCAGACAAAGGGTCGGATGCTTTCGCTCGTCATCTGATGAGTTTGGGCATCTATGAAAGAAAAAAAAAAAAGGTCACCGCAAGTAACATCCTATTAATCTGCAGAAAATATTCAATTCCCTCTATGGACATTCTAGACAAACCTTTATTAAAAGTACTTACTTAAAGTGACTAGCTTGGTTGAGCAAAACACTGTAGTCCTCTGGAAGATCTATTAGCCTATTTCTCTTGTGAGGATACCTGAATAACAATTGACACATTCAAATAAATTATTGCATTAATAAAGAGGAAGGGAGTTTACTATCAGTCAGAGGAGAACTTGAGTGTCATCAAACCTGATGATGTGCATTTCTCCTTTGAGGGCTTTGGATATAGCTGTATTCCCACACCACCTGAGACAAAGACACAAAGTGAATAAATGGATAATTATACGGAATTAGAAACTTAAAAACTTACTGTCTAAAAGAAAACAAGAGGTGTTCATAAACATACATACAAACATACATACATACATATATATATATATATACACACACCTTTATATACATATACATGACTAATAAAAATTCAGTTGTTGCTGTTCACTTTTCAATTATTATTATTAACATCAAAAACCACCACCCTTATTTTAATTGATCAACAAAAACTAAACAGCTGCAACAACAATTTTTATTTTTTAAAGTATGTTTAAAATTTTATTGTTTATTATTCTAAAAAGCAAAACATTTTGAAATAAATAATAATTACAATAAGTATTATTGTTGTAATTAATGTAATCATCATTTGTTATTATTATAAACATAATAATAATAATTTTAAACTGACAACAACAAAAAACAACTATTGTTATTGTATAGCAACAAAAACAATAATACATTTTAAAATTTAATATTATTACAAACTATTATTAATCAACAACAATAAAAAAGAAACAAAAAATACAATGATAATACTACAGTCTATTATTCTTATTAATAAACAACAAATAAACAGCAACAATATATTATTATTGTTTTTGATTTATTATTATTATTATTATTATTATTAATAATGTAGGTATAAAGTGTACAAAAATAATTATATTATATTATATACATTGCGAGCTTAAATCATCCGATCTTTACCTCTTTATGAAGGTAGTTACGACATCCCTGTAGTCTTGAAATAGTTGAAACAGGTTGGATGGTAAGGACAGGTAACTACACAGCAGAGGGAGCTGACTTTCAGGTGATTCTGCATATAGATGAATTATGATTAATAATCATTTCATACAATTTATACTCATTCATACAGATAAAGTACTGTGGAATCTGCTGCTTTACGCACAATGACATACAATGTTAACAATACTGCAAACTGCCCACGCCCAATTCATTCATGGATGCATACTTGTTACTATACTGTATATACCATGGCAAAAATAGCCTGGCTGATATACATGAAGTGTCATTATTAGTCATTTGAACCTACAACCCTTTGATTACCAGACAGATTTGTTAAGGCAAACAGCAGTGTGGCACATTTAAATCAAACACATGAAGTGTAGTGACCTGCAGTACTGGACAGCTCCTCAGGAGGGGGCACTCCGGTAAGGCAATTAAAGAACAGTGCAGCACAGCGCAGGAAGGGAAGGACACCTCTCTTCACACTCTCTACGGTGAAGCCAGATACACCAGGCCTCAACCTGAGAAAGAGAAAGACGATGAGAGAGAGCGAGAGAGAAAGTGGGAGCCTTTCCCTACATTACACATGTATAAACTCACCCATCTGTGTTTTGAGACACAATTGAGAAGAGTTCTGCAGCAGCCTGGGCCTCATCACCCTCCTCCACCATTCCTATTACAGAGCAATCTACACATATACAGTACACACAATATTAGTGCAGTGCAACGGCATTTGCAAAAATGTCATTCTTTGGTATCGATTCGCATCCAGCAATGTGTGAGTTTACCATGTGAGGCCAGCAGGACCTGCAGCATGTGTGCCATAGTGACCAGGTGCAGCAGGTAGAGGTGATTGAACGCTGTGCTGACTGCTGAAGGCTGCAGGTCTACAGCCTCTTCCTGATACAACGCTGGGATGGACAGAACCAGCCCCACCTGAGCAGAACATCACAACTCATTAGTAATGTTCCATCCCTTAGTAACTAACTTAACTAGCTGCTTGAAAAGTCCAAGTGCATAAAAGAGCATTTCTGAATTTTTTTTGCCACAAATTAATAGCTAATTTTTAATGACTTCTCATTAATAGTTAGTACAGTAGTTGTTAAAGGGGTAGTTCACCCCAAAAAAATTCAATTACTCACCTTCAAATTGTTCCAAACCTGTATGAGTTTCTTTCTTCTGTTGGACCAAAAAAAAAAAAAAAAAAAAAAAAGTTAATCAAACAGTTGACAGCACCCACCGACTTCCATAGTAGGAAAAAAATGCTATGGAAGTCAATGGTTGCTGTCAACTGTCCGGTTACCAGCATTCTTTAAAATATCTTCTTTTGTGCTCAATATAAGAAAGAAACTCCTACAGGTTTGGAACAACATAAGGTGAGTAAATGATGACAGAATTTTCATATTTGGGTGAACTACCCCTTTAAGTTTAGGTATTGGGTATGACTAAGAAATGTAGATTATGGTCATGCAGAATACAGCATTAATATGTGCTTTATAAGTACTAATAATCAGTCAATATTCTAGTAATATACATACTAATAAGAAACTAGTTAATAGTGAGAATTGGATTCTAAACTAAAACGTTACCATATTTAAATAAATAAATAAACAATGAAATAAACAGAATAATAGAAATAAAATAACATTTCTTTAATACTGATTTTAAAAAGGTAAAACAGTAATAATAATAATAGTAAAAAACACCCACCAATAGATGAAAGAAATCCACTTCTAATATTGATGGTGTGTTTTCTACATTAGGAACAGGTACCAGGACTAGAAAGAGACATAGAGAATTATTGCATGAACAAAACCACCAAACACATCCATCCTCTCATTAATGTAGCATACCTGCTAACATTTCAGCAAAGTGCTTCTGTATGACAGCTTGACTGCTTTTCAGCCTCTGAGCAGCTGAAAACTGCACCACCGCTTTGAGTCCAGAGAGCTGAAGAAGAACACCCTCTTATAAATCCATCCTACATTAAACAGTGCGCACTATGATCAATATCAGCACAGCAAAACCAGACCTGTCTGTTCTGGAGGGATCCAAAAAGAGCCTTCCCCTCTTCCTGTAACATGTTATCTAAAAGAGAGAAAAAGAAATCAGGTACACAAAATGAAAGGATGTAACTCAGTAATCTATGAAATCTATGGAGTTGAGTTAAATTTACTTGTATATTACTTTTTACAGTACACCATGGCTACATTCACAAAGCAGCAGAGTACAGGTGGTAAGTGTCATTCACACTACAGCTCCAAATTCTGCGACATAACAGGAAGCCGAACAGTGACCGTGTGAATGTAGCCACAGTTTTAAAGCAGAGTTACGAACAACGACGCCTAGCAAAGGCCCCAGTGAACACATGCCCAATGCCCACATGTAACAGATGACAAAGGCCCAAGTCAAAGGAGGAGAGCATTACCAATGGCCTGGATGGTGTAGGCACAAGTGTTCCAGGACATGACAGGCACGTACGGGCACAGGTCATTAGGAGCCGTCTGCAGACCCACCCTGTGCACTGTGGTCGCACAGACCCCCAACATCTCCGTGATACTGCGAGAAAACTTCGGCCTGATCAGAAATGGGGAGTTTAGATGATCATATTCAATTACAACATTAATTTGGCAATTGTCAGTATTAATAAATATTTATTAATTTTAGAAAATCTAGATAAAAGCATCTAAACATATATGCATATACGTATGATGTCATTCTAAAGGCCATTCTAAACAAATACACAAATACACACACACACATGCTATGACATATTGGTAATAAGGTCAGTTTTGCTGCCATATTAATCAACAACAAGTAAACCCGTCTGTTTAGAGACTCACGGCTCTTGAACTCCAAAACTGAGAATGGATCTGAAATCAGCTTGACACTCGTCAAAAAGTGCCATTGCTTCTTCCACCGCTGCCTCACTGTTATTGTCTGTAAAAACACCAACCCACAAATCAATCCAAATTGAAAAGAAAGTGTTAATGACATTAAGAAATTGAAAAGACAGATCCAACAGGCACATATCAGCTTTGACCCTCACCTGCTTCCCATGTGGCTCTCAGCCCTCTGATCCGAGAAGAAATAATCTGAACCCAGCGCTCAAGAGTGAGATGCTGACCAACTACCTCGGCACTCTCGCTGATAGAGAGAAAATAGAGAGTGAACATTTCAATTCAACTCACCAAATAGTAACAAAAATAAGATTAGTAAAGGAGCCGTACTAGTTAATCTTGCTGGGCTCCACAGGGATCAGCGGGATGACCGTGTTACACAGTGACTTGCAAAGTGGACACATGTACTCGCCGTTCTCCAAGTCTATAATCAGCTCTGCATGCAGCCGATTCCGAGTGGTGTTCTGCACAGCTTCAAAGTACCTGTAAATGACCAAAAAGACATGAAGATGTAAAGTGTGCTATATTTTTGTTTGGTATTAGCATCCCAAATGATCATTTCAGCAGGTCATGGAATTTGTAGGGCAAGAAATACCTAGTTTTCACAATTCCTAGTTAATACAGTACTTGAAAGCTCTGCATTGTGTCTATAATGTAAACAACACAGGAGAATGACAGGGATGAGAAGCAATTATTTTTGTTTTGGCGCACAAAAAGTATTCTCATCACTTCATAACATTAAGGTTGCACCACTGTAGTAACATGGACTATTTTAATGATTTACTACCTTTCTGGACCTTGGATGTGGTAATAATGTTGCTTTCTATGGGAAAACCTCTCGGATTTCTTAATTTGTGTTCCAAAGATAAACGAGGGTCTTACGGGTGTGGAACGGCATGAGGGTGAGTAATTAATGACAGAAATGTAATTTTTGGGTGAAATAACCCAAAAATTACATATAGAAAATATTTATATATAGAACATTCAAGGACTTGAGTGACCAAGATATAGTTTTCCTTTTTTATGAATCATTACTTGATTAAAAACATTAAAATATAGAGAAAATTTTGCAATTGAATGAAGTTATAAGGTAATTGTTAAGCATTAAAAATATTCTTTTATATATAGAACTGTTAATCACTTTAAGCACCCACTCACTTTTGCCAGCAGGTGGCGTGCATCACATGTCCACAGCTGCCGGTGTGTGTGCCCACAGCCAGATCAGGAGGCATAAACAGGGGGTAGAAGTCTTCTGTTGGACAAAAAAACAAAATAAAAGAAAAAGATGGAGAAAACAGTCTGATTCTGTATTACAGTACATTAGCAATTTTTATGTAAATTCCTTTAATAATGCTTATCATTGTCATTAAATCTTCACAACGAGTTTATACATGCATTGTGTCAGTGCTTGCTGTTTATTTCTGCAAAAATGTACTTGAGAGGTAGAATGTAGGATCATTCACCTTTGGTGGAGAGTGTCTTTCCACGGTTCTGGGTGAGAACTGTAGATCTCTGCACACATGCCGTGAGGACCATGGCTGCTGCCTGAGCCTGAACCTCCTGCTCCTCCTGACACAGGATGCAGGTCAGAGTGTCCCAGTCTGTGGAGCAAACGCCCTGCTGAGGTCCCACCGCCACTCTGCTCTCATCCACATCCATCCCACAGCTGCACACACACCGTGGATTTCGTTTCGTTTAGACACAAACATTTGCAGGGTGTTGCAGAAATTATATCAAATGAATATAAACTGTAATATGATGATATAAAAATAATAAAACAAATGAGAAAGGTGCAATAATGTTTAACGGTGGCAAAAAGAAAGAAAAAGCAAAGTATAAGATAAAGTGAAAGAAACTAAAGAGCAAAAAAGAAAGAAAGACTAAAGAATGAAAAAGTAATTAAATCAGAAAAATGCTTAAAGCAAGTTGGAAAAAGTAAAAAAACAAATTAAAAAATTAAAACAATGAGTAAATCCAAGGAAGTAAAAATAATCAAGATGAAACGTCGGTAAAATGAAAAAGTATGATAAAAACAACAAATGGAAGTGCAATGAGTGAAATAAAAAAAAGGCCAAAAGAAAGTGAAAGTAAAAAGTATAAGCGAAAGTGAAATGAACTAAAGAGCAAAAGAGAACAAGTGAAAGGAAAACACTTAAAGTAATTGGCAAAAAGAAAATGAGAAAGTGAAAGAAACTAAAAACCAAAAGTGAAAAATTGAAAGAGAATTAAAGAATGAAAATGGAAAAATGAAAGAGCCAAAAAGAAAAGAGTAGAAATAAATAAAAACAAAATTGTATGAAAATAATGGTAACAATTTACTATAAGGTCCCATTGGTTAACTATCATTAAGTAATGAGACCATATTGTAAAGTGCTACCATTATTTTCATAATGCATAACTAACATTAACTGCCATTCATCAATACATTTGTTAATTAGTTAATAATTGTTAGCTCAAGAAAACAGCTTAAGAAAGAAAGGAAGTGTTGACCTCTCAACAGAGGTGGCGGTGTCACTCTGACTCGAGCTCTCAGGCACGTTGTCATAAAGCATCTTGTTGGACTCTATGAAGTTCTTCTGCATGGCTGACATCTGAGCCATGATCTTCTGCCTGTGTGCTTTAGCAGCTTCAGCCTTCCTCTTCCGCTCGGCTTTCTCCTTATCCTGAACACTCTGAGCACAGACGACACACTTTAAACACCTCAAAGACACAGAAACAACTTCACTGAGAGCCTTATTTGAATCTGTGTGAATCACTGTACCTCTTCTGACTTGCTGTGACCTATGGCAAATGGAGCTACGGGACCAGATTTCTCTCGAAGACACTTCACCACCTCAAACATCTTGCAGTAGAGACACATTCAGGTCATCAATTTCAAATCTATCAATCAAACAATCAAATACATATCAAACCGTTTTCATACCTGCAAGTTCCATGTGATCATGTCATTCTGAGCTTCCAGGGAAGGTATGGACTTCATTTTGCTCAGGAAGTGGAACAAAGACTTTCCATGTTCAGAACCAGTTTCTAAAAATACAAACACATCTGTATCAATTAGCAAATACATAAACAGCAAGGCATTAATTGTATATATTTTGGCTGTACATTTACACCACAATGGCCTGAAAAACCAAGCTTTTGAAACCGGGTTTCAAAGTGCACATTTTTGAAAACGATACAGTTATCATCTCCATATAAACAAAGAAAAATGTGAATTTGTGAAAATGGTCACGTCATGCGCATGTGTATTATTGTTTTCAGTCTATATGCGCGTAATGTTTCTTTACAAAGTGACATCGCTAATTACTGGCCTGGCAGTGTAATATGGCATTCTTTATCGTTTTCGCGGATCCTTGTGAATGGGGATTATTTCGAGTACGCCGTCATCTGTATGGCAAAAACTCAAAAGAAAAACTTCTCTGTTTTTAGCACATTTTTGTCATGTAAATGTACCCCTAGCATTGTTTTTTTAGAGTTATACTGTAAAATATTTTTTATTAAGTACTTGATCAAATTTCGCAAAATATTGCAATGTCTTGCAGCCCTAATTAATAGAGCAGGTAAATACAAATATGCAATCCATGATGTCAGTTAAAATAGTCTTTTGACCAAAGTAAAGTAGTTACTAGCACCGGTAAATTATTTCAAAGGAACACTTCGAACAAAATCAGACCAAAAGTTTGTTTGGAGTTTGTTTCGGGAGTTCAGAGTAGCTTGCCAAAGTGAACTTTGTGGAAAAATACAGCTGGTAAATGCCTTAAAACTACCATTGGTCCATAGCAATGATCTAATAGCTATATGTGCTCTAAGGCTCCGCCTTCTTTGACGTGTAAATCTTCTCCGGTTCATTTCTTCTGCTCGGAGAGCTGCTTTATAGTAGAAATTTGTAATTCCGATTAAAAAGCAAAACTAACAGTTTTTTCAGGTTTAGTACTGTAAAGCTGCTTGCTTTAAGTGGTTATGAAATGACGTGACGTGACCTGACCGAAGTGCTGAAATGCACCGCTTGAGCAAACATATCCACATCGCTATGATCAGATGCTTTCTTAACTGCTGTTTTCTCACTGCTGTAATGCATGGGAGTTTATTTTTTTTTGCTGAGAGGAAAGAGAGCAGCACATTTACACATTCATCTGAACACCGCTCTCAGCAGTCTCGGGATGTTCACTAAAAGTATACAACCGAAAAGATATTGAAACTTCTTTACGCCCCTAAGTGAAGAACGAGAAAGAACTGAGTATATTGGGCCTTTTAGGATGCTGCCTTACAAGACAGCTACCCATGTAAAGATGCAAACTATTACACTAGGTGTTAATGATAGGATAGGATAAGATAAAGGGTAACATCTTACTTTGCGCTTTTAGACTAAAGTCAAAGGTCACTTCTTCAGCACTGCTGCTTTCCAACTGCATTTTTTCTTCCAGTAGAGCCTGGCCTACAAGATGCAGTGCCTGAAGTCATACATGCATGTTAAAAATCACATTTTTCGTAGAATAGATAGAATAGTATAGTATAGAAATTGTATAGAAATACAAAAGCCGGAAAAGCCGTACCATCTGGATCATGGGTTCAGTCCATCGGTTGGAACGGTCCTCCACTGCTTTCTGGAGAATTCTCCTCAGAACATGGATGAAGACGTCACAGCAGAGCAGATGCACTATGTTTGAGAATGCTGGACAAAAGGGAGGGGGCACTGGGGGACAGAGGGCTAAAACAGAAGAACACCAGATCACACCCTGTTTTAGCAAACATCACAGACAAGTCAAATTTTCTATTGAAAACTCTTAATTGAAAACTAAAAAAATTGACAGTTTCTGTCCTGTCTTCTGCTTGGTCAATAAATCACTCCGGTGCAAAAATTCACAATTATAGTAAAAACAATGACGCAAAAGACCTGCTCAAATTTGTTATCATCTAATTGCAAAAAAATTGTTCAACTTGTATGTATTCAAGAGCATTTTTTTGTTTTTTATTCTGCACTACATGCACACAGATGTTCAGTACAAAGATCAACATACCTTTATCACTACCATCTTGAGTCCTTCTCTTCTTCTGAGCCTCTTCTGCCTAATATGAACAAATCAACATCCTTCTGTTTCAAGACTAATGTTTTACTGAATGATATACTGAGATAACAGGTGCATCACATACCTTACTATGCTGTGGTCTGGAATAATGATAGAAGAAGGGGTTAAACTCTTTCAGATATTCCTTCTTCAGCTCATACAAGCCATGGCCTGACACTCCTGGTTTTCTAAACAACATTTAACAAAGAGTTGCTGTTTGGAATAAACTTTGCATTTCTTAGAATTGACAATGTAACAACTGTGTAATAAATAGTAATAACAATGTAATAACAATGTGATATAACCAACTAAACATTTGGTGAAATGTACTCACTTGAAAGTGGCAACCTTGGAGATAACCGTTTCAAGCCCTGTGTCGTGGCTTTCCTGTGATGCATTAAAAATTTATTTAGTTAAAATATTTATAGTTCAGTCACACACATACAATGTATTTAAATAATTAAGTTAATGCATGTAAATCTCAGTCAGAAGTGGCTAACATAATTTTACTACAATGCTGAATAATTGAATAAATGCATAAATAACTTGACTAAATAGGTAACAGTTTACAATAAGGTTCATTTATTAAGATTAGTTAACTGCTTAAGTTAAAATGAACTAATAATTTAAAAAAAAATTTGTCCTAACTAAAATTTAGGCATTTAACAATACATTATTAGAAACAAATATATCTAATAATATTCTATTTACATTATTTAATGGACCTGAGCCAACCTGACATTTCCATCCACCTATTTCTATGTGAATATGAATATCGTATTTAAAAAATATGGATATGCCAAGTTGCGTATACATTCTAAAAATGTGAATGGAAGTGAATGGAAAACTAGACCAACCAGTGGACCAATTTGTTGGTTTGATCATTCTGAAATGCCTGAGGCAAATTCTGTCACCAAAATGACAATCATCTCATATGATTGCGTTCCCAAACACCAGGCATTCGAATGCATGACAACATGACGGCATAAACTTCATTTCATCTGCTTGATCAGTGGTGCAAGTCATTATGATTCCAGCAACTTCCATTTTTATTACAGATAATATTTTGCACCAATTTCCCAAGATTTTGCAATTTTTCTGGAATGGAATCAGTGATTTATAAGCCAATGTTTTATGTGATATGCCAATTTTGCAACTTTGGATGGAAACAACTATTGAACAGTTGCATTTTTACTAACTAACATTTTAACTAACATTAGTCTAATACTACTCTAAAAATTGTTAAATTTAGTTAATGCATTAACAATTGTTAACTAATGGGACCTTTCTGTAAAGTGTTACCAATAAATTAATAGATAAATAAATCAAAATAATAACATAAAATATATGCACTAAATATAAATGTACTAAATGTCTTACATTATCAGGCAGGCTTTTGACCAAGCTGCTATGAGCCATGGGTTCAATACAGAGCAGATGGATAACTTCCCTCATAGTCACGTCATCCTTAGTCACATGACTTATTCCAGGTACGTACCGCTCACCTGCATATTTGCATGTAAAATATATATAAGTATATATATTAGGGGTGTGACATTATATGTATTCATCCCGAACAGTCATGTTACGTACGTCACAGTTTGGTGCATGCAGTCAGAAGACAAACACAGTCAGTTACAAGTGATCCACACAACAACACAGAAGGGGGAGCTAAAGGTAATGCAATGCTGTTTGCTAACTGCCACAACATGAAAAAGAGCAGAAGAAGAGTGGTTCTATGCATGAACCTAAAACAAGAATTCACATGGCATGCGAGAGCTAGGATATAGAATGAATTGATTCATTTTTGTGACACGCTCCACAAACTTGTACCACAAGGTTACGCACAACAAGTTCAATCAAACCAATAAGTTTGAAAACAGTCGATGCATTTTACCACGCAGCACTGGTCATAACAACCCAACAATTCCTAAATGTTTTACTCAATCAGGAATCAGGGAGCCCCCAAGGCCCATTCATGCTAACACATATCAAACAACATCATCCAGATGTGCCAAGAAAATAAATAAATAAAATAGAATAAATATAATTTTTCATTATTCTAATTATTTTGTACTTTTGTAGCTGATTGTAACCAAATACCTTTTTTTTTTTTTTTAATCAGCCCTACACAAATATATAACCTATGCAACAGTGCATTCTGTTTACTGCTTAGTGTTTAATACAGTTAAGGAGGCTGTACAATACAAACTACCTCAGGGGGGCTAAATGCCGCAAGGTGGAATAAACTAATTTGCATAACTGTCTATTCAAAATAAATGAAAAGGAACCTAGCATTGGGGATTTCTTGCTTTTTCCTGTTGTACCCAACTCGTATGGAACCGTGACCACAAATTAGAGGTACACAGTAAAAATCCCAGAGTTAAATCAACTCTGCTCAGATAACATTTGGTTCCTCTCTAAATAGTGTTAAAGTAACACTCTTCAGAGATTTAATGTCTTTTATCTTCAGTTGATTTCATCTAAGGCTGTGGCTGAAGTCAGTTGTAGTTCTTGCGTTTCTCTTTTCTTTAGTGATTCTGCTTGTTAACAGCAGTTGTTCATCATTAATGTTCAATCGTCGCTTAATTAATTGTTTAATTATCTCATTAACTTCAAGTCTGCTTCAGTGTTACTTTAACACTATTTAGAGAGGGACCAAATGTTATCTGAGCAGAGTTGATTTAACTCTGGGGATTTTACTGTGTACGTACCGAACCGTGGCTTCGGTGTACTGTCACATCCCTTTAAATTTTTATAATATATATTATATAAGGTAAAACAACAAAAAGGCGTCGTCTCTAGTCAAACCATTTACATAAAGACAAACGATAACATATTGACCAAAACTCTATTTCAACCCATAAAAATAAAAAAATAACTAAAAAAATAAAATAATAAATAAAAGGTCAAGTTGAGAACTTACCAACAATGACGATAATCAGGTAGAGCATCCCCTCTGTTAACCTATTCCACTGTTTCAGTACTTCCTGTGTGATGAAAAGGCACAGAAACCAATCAAAATCAACAATTATTCCTGAAAAAAAGTTTAAAAAAAAATATGCATGTATTAACCAGTTTTGGAGAAGTTACTATGAAACTGTAATTTGTAAACTACATACTACTCAGTGAGCTACACAGGCTTTTTGTAAATAAATGCATATATTCCACCTGATCTCAACTCCTCTTACTCACCTGATCTTTACTGGAGCAGTTGCCATTGAAAATATCGAACAGTTCAAATCTCAAAAGAACAAGCATGAGGAAATGATTGGGGTTCATTTTGGAAGCAGCAATCTGGTTGGTCAGAAAGTGTAATTAATATGGATATATTTATATATTTTATAATTACATTTTTATATATACATTTATGAATTTAAGCACATACCTGCAGCATCATAACATCCTTATCAAACATCTCATCCCTGCACTTAACATCTTGATAGTAATACACCTAACAGAGTCAAAAAACATCAAAAACGTTATAATACATTAATATGTGTGTATTTAAAGGGGTCATATGTTATTTAAATTAAGTTCAAAAAGTTCACTTTTATTAAGTTCATTATTTTTATTATTATTTGGTGCAATAAAACAGATTAACATTAGGGGTGTGACGAGACCGCTATCCCACGAGACGAGACGAGACACGAGATTGGGTTCACGAGACGAGATTTTTATAGTATTTTTAAGAAATCCTCAATAATGAAACGTATGAAGGGAAAATAGTCTTTTATTCAACTGAAAATCATAAAATGCAAAA
The DNA here is from genome assembly GCA_037194245.1 of Opsariichthys bidens. Lineage (NCBI taxonomy): Eukaryota > Metazoa > Chordata > Actinopteri > Cypriniformes > Xenocyprididae > Opsariichthys > Opsariichthys bidens. The sequence continues at coordinate 7,999,594 of CM074286.1, read as the reverse complement.
ATGTTGGTGCATTTGGAAATCAACTTGTAATGCATGTCATTTTACTTCTATTTTAATGAATTATTTGCAGTAAAACAACATGCAAACACTGCTAAATGTTGCTACAAAATCAAGCAATTGTTTTCTGCCCTGTATAATTTCACATGAGAAATCTCACTGAACTTCTTTCTATAGATTGAACATAAAATAAACGATATAAATAAAAAATTCAAATTACACTTTAAGTGTCACTTTAACTGCAGTACAAAGCTGACCATTTCCCAGTTGATTGTGTGGCTGTAACTGTTATAAAGCTCTGCGTACACCGAGAAGTCCAACCGTTAGCAGTAATAGCAACGCTTTCTGTCTCTTTAGGGGTCGTTCACATATCGTGCCTAATAAAGCGTGTAAAGCGCGGCCGCGTCGCTTCCTCCTTCTTTTGCAAGCGTTCGGGAGCTCGCGCTTCTGTAGCGTCTGTCGTTGCTATGCAACCATGAACTGTGCTCTCCACGACCATCGCTTGGTTCTTGTCACATGACAAGACATTCTGAAATGTTGAGATGTTTTCATCTCGCCGCGGCACAGGCGCGCCAGGAAAAAAACGAGCGCGCCGTAACATATGCGCGTCGCGACCGCGTCGCTTCCATTTTGCGAATGAAAATGCGCGCGATATGTGAACGGCCCCTAAGAGTCTGTACAACCTTGGCCGAGGTGTGCGGCATAGTTTTCTTACAATGTTTACATATTGTTTGTGTCTTGTGTGTTATTCTTGCGCCAAAAACCAAAATGTTTCCACACAAACGATGTGACAGTGGCGGGGGCATCTTGAATAATAATTTCACCCTCACACTGATAGCACGACGAGACAACTTTTCACCTCGACGAGAAATCTCGTCACGTTTTCATCTCGTCACACCCCTAATTAACATGCTTTAATGTAAAAAAAAACAACAAAAAAAAACATAATATTTCACATATTCTACACGATTGGCCGGCTGACCCAGTGCACTGTGACTGGCCAAACACCTAAACAAACTTAACAGCCCTTACCATAATCACGAGCTTCAGCTTTAAGCAACTGTAAGCACACAGAAAGTTAATAATCTCGTCGGTTGTACCATATAAATTCGGGCCCGTTTCTGACAATGCAGATGACCAATTTTTCAAGCCTAACTTGAGTAGAATGTTTCACAGTGTAAAGTTTTCTTTGTATATAGCCGGCGTTGTGTTCTCCCTAGTTCAGGAAGCTGTCCTCTGTAAAATGTACTGTGTACAAGCAAACTTTTGGGTTGGACTGGTCAGGAACAGCTTCATATATAAATCTTAACCTCTGAAAGCAAAAGTAGTTTTACTTTTGAATCAAAAACAGAATCTCTGTGACAGGAAAACACTTCAATTCACTGAAGTCCTCGTCTTCTTTTCTTTGGATATGCCTTTGGGGGGGGAGGGGATGGGGGGGGGGGCAGTATGCTAATATTTCACATTGTGACGTGGAAGTTTGAAAAGTAATATCTGGACTTCGATCAAGGTGTTTTAGGCAGGTCTGGATCAGAGTTTTCTGTTAGAATAAATCTCTGTGCGAGACTATGAGCTTTGTAACTTAAAAGATTGCATAAATGCACAAACAGATACATTACACGCTAAAGGTAAACATTAAAAAGCATCATATGATCCCTTTAAATGTTCACAAATGAAATACAACATTGACTGCATCAATAATCTGCATCAATGTTAAAATGAATCTATGGATGTGATTGAAACATCAGTTGATGATCCAACAGTTTTTATTTATCTTCAAACTTTTTCATGTTCAGATTTTGAACATATTATTCAGGTTTTTAAGAGAATGTTGAACTATTACACATACAAATATTGTCTAACTTCATGATTTAGTGATCTCTGATGTGTGACCAGGCTTTAAATAAAAAGGCGCTCTCACCTGGCTGACGAGTGATAGGCCGTTTCTGCGCCACATATCAGCACCGACTTGAGCCGCCAACACAACACAACGCAGAGGCTGATCCGCTAACTCAGTGAAGTTCAGCTGTACCTGAAACACACACACACACACACACACACACACACACACACAGCTATAAACCAGAGTGCTAGAAACTCACACATTACAGATTAATTCTATTCATTAATGCTATACTCACAGGATCCACAAAGTCAGGGAGATATCGGATTGCTCCAGTCTGGCACAACAGCACATACAAACCTGAGAGCAGATACACACTGGGGTTAAATAACAGCCACAGAGTACTGATCAATCTATCAACAGTGACAATAAGACTTAAAATAAATAAATGTTTTACAAAAAGACATTTCAAAATATTTCTATAAATAAATGTTCTTTTGAACTTTCTATTCAATAAAGAATAATTCAATCACTAAACATTAAAGATATAAACATTATTATATTAATTTAAAATAACTATTTTCTAATCTAATATAATTTTTAATGTAACAAAAAAATACTTTAACTAGAAATTGATTAAATAAATGCAGTCCTTGTGAGCATAAGAGTCTTTTTCCAAAATAAAATAAAAATCTTACTGACCCCAAATTTTTGTATGGTAGTGTGTGTTATTCTTTGGATGAAAAATAACATTTAGACCAGCAGTGAATGAGTTAAATTTCATCACTAAGTCAAATTATATTTTTATGCATTTACTTTTATACAATAGTGTGCATTCATACTGTACATATTAAAATATATGAACAAATTAAAAGCATGTCACAACATGTAGTTTAGTTTTTTTAGTTTTTTTTTTAAAGAAATGCAGTAAAACAGGTATGGCATAGTCATGGCACAGAAATGCATATCTGTAGATGTTAGATTGAAAGTAACAATGTCAAGGGCAAACAATTTTCAGTTTTGAAAAATAAAAGAATGCTGGTAGAAAAAAAAAAGAAAAAAAAAAGAAACCACATTACTTCCAGTTTCATTTCAAAACATCACCGGTTCGAAACCCCCAAATATCTGAATTCTGATGAAGAAATTCAACAATTATTCTAATTTTGCTAACCAGCCAGGAGTCTCGAGATGGGCAGGTGGATGGAGATGGGCTCCTGGGAGACTTTGTATGACCGTGCGTGGAGGATCTGCTTGCACATGTAGCTGTCTGTCGGCTCACTGCGAAAAGGCTGGTTGGTGCAGGACATTAGAGCTCTGTGGCACTCCTGAAAGGCCAACAGCAGAACCCTCTCCTGTGGGAAAAAAAAAAAAATTCTGAATTTTTACATTTTAAAAAAGCATCTTTTAGTGTGATTTATAAGCCGTTTTCCTCATGGGGAACAAAAATGCACACATTGCATAGACTTCCATTGATTTTATATCAGGTCAATGATATTTTCTATCACCTAACCCAACCGCTACTCCTAAACCTACCCATCACAAAAACATGTGACCATTAGATTTAAAGAAAAATATCTTTTGGTTTATTTATAAGCCTTTAAAACTAGTGAGGACCTGTCAATGTCCTCACTAGTGGGTTGTGAAAGTATTTCACAATATAAGTGAGGACATTTGCTCCTCACAAGTATAGTGAAAACAAGTATACACAGACACAGTCACATTATCGGGTCATTCATTAACCAGTGGATAAACAGTTTGTAAGCTAATCAGTCAAGCAACAGTATGCAGACAGTGGTCAATTCAAGGATGGTCTCAGCATTACATTGAGTCATTCTGTAACCTGAAGTTGATTTTTACTTAATTTTGATAATATTGTTTTCTTCCAGGAATATAATTATAAAACGATGAGGTAATGAAGCAAAATCTATTTTAGCATAGTGAGAAACTGAAATAGTTGATTTGACGAATGCATTCACATTGTACTTTGCACACAAGAGTTTTAAGCTTTATTTTCAGTTCCTCACACAATTGTGTAGCTGAAGAATAATAGATGCTTAGTGGAAACAAGAGCATGCACTCATTGTCCCGTTTCAGAGGTAAAACATTTGAAAATATTTGTAAATTAAATGTGAAAGATTGTGCTAAGGACCAAAGAATTACAAATCTTACCGACCCCAAAATTGTAAATGGTAGTGCATTCATTTTATATTTTCATACTATACCATTTTGTTATTTTATTAATACTCCCTATGAATCACTCATCTTATCCCGAAAAGCATCACAGAAAAGCAAGATCTCTGGCTGGCCGTGACTCACGTCAGAGGAACACCAGTCCTGAAACATGGCAATAATGTGGCGTAGCTGCATCTGGAGGGTAAATCCCGCCTCCCACTCTGGCTCCACTTCAACATGCTGACCAAACTGCCTCTTCACCTCCTCCATCCCCTGCCATTAAAGAATGAGATTCAATTTAGCTACAGATCAAACTAAACTACAGCCTTTCAGGCAAAAAACCTTTTGATGGGAGAAACCATTACCTGCATACAGCAAAGGAAGCGGAGAAAGACGCATAAACCTTCGAGGAACTTCACCCTCATCGTCTCCGTCCACACAGAGGGCTTACTGATTAGAATGTACCTGATAACGTCAAAATGAAATGATCTCCATTGAGCCAACTGATAAAATAAACAGAGCTGTTGTTATATTCCAGAATTCAAGGGTTGCGTGTAGACCTGAGGTCATGGAAGATAACTTGAACCCGGAAGAACTTGTCGGGGTTATGGCCCTGGAAGTGGAAGCGCTGGTTGTTGTCCAGATGTTCCTGCATCATCTCCATTACAGTGTCTATAATGACCTTGATGACGTTGCCCTCCTCTATCAACTGCCTAGCCTGAAAATAAAAAGAAAAGAGAGAGAAATGTTAAATACCGAAATGAACTTTATTAGTTAGTTCCCTCAAAAATAAACGTTCTGTCATTTACATGTTAGCATCAATGGCTCCATGAAAAACATTTAGCGTCCAAGGAACCTTTTCCAAAAGGTTCTTTATAGTGAAAAAGTTCTTTAGATTCTAAAACGTGTTATGGTCCATACAATTTGTGTGCAATAGCGCAATCAGAGTCAGTCAGTTGAACAAGAACAAGATCAGTCTGACTCCTAATCCTGAAACAATCATTTAGACCTGTTTTGTGAACTGGATTAACTGATTCATTTGTTCACAAATCAGACATCACTATCAAGATGTCAAGATTGTCAGGTCAGTTTCTTACATTGATGATTCCGCTTTAGCACACGAGTCATTCTTACGATAGTTTCTGTCTTTTTGAAGCTTGACGGTCTCAGTTCACATTTACTTTCATTATATTAAAACAACAACAACAACATTCTTACAAAATTCCCCTTTTGTTTTCCACTTATAGGAAGTCAAAGGTTTAGAATGACATAGGGGTGAGTGAATGATGGCAGAATTTTCCTTTGTATGTTAACTAACCCTTTTAAAGGCACCAAGTATAAATGTATCTAGGTACACAAGTGCTATTTCCGGAATTTGCAAGAATATAGTTCAATAACATGCCTACTTATGTACTGTATTCTCACATTCTTTATGCTAATACATACAAAATTGAGTTTCCTTGTAATTCCTAAGTAAAAAGACTGTAAAACACTATGTAACTACCATGTCAATTATGTAGACTTCTTGTTGTACATTTTTAAAACTAGGAAACTCATAAACGCAATGAACACACTGGATCTCTATTAGATTTAAACTAATGATACAGAAAAACGCTGCATATTTCAGACACACGATTGTTTTCATTTCTGCTGGCCGTTCATCATACCAGCGTGGGAACAGTGAAGATCTGCACAGACAAGGCTGTGATTGAGATGTTCCTCTGATGGTCATCACTGATGAAGTCTTCCTGGAGCTGCTTGTAGTGCTGAAACACGATATACACACATTAGACCTCACCTCCTTCCAAGCATGTGACAAGTGTAAAACCACAACTACAATATTGCTCAAACATAAATATATGTGAAATGATATGCAGCTGTAAAATTATACCTCTGTGAATTTCATGGCGAACTGCCTCTTGTATTCGGTGTCCATCAGTAAACTACTGAAAATTAACTCATGGACGACCTTGCGGGCTCCTGAGAAGAGTAAAAAAAATAGCAACCAGTTTGAAACAACTTCCTTTTATGAACTGATGTAGCTTCTTATCACAAAATGAGGCAGAAATTACATATTTCACTGTATTCTATACGGTGATAAAGGCTATGTCAATTGGCATTGCATTATAAATATACATTATCCTTATGGAAATACCTGAGATGACTTGAAGAACACAGATAAACCATATTACTGTTTTGTGTTAATTCTCTTCATATTTATTCAGTCAAAATCTCTCTGTATTTCATTCAGCCACATAATGTCTTTGTCCATATTAGAGATGAACTGGAAATAAGTTTTATTACTCCTATGAGTCTCACTTGTGGACTTTCTGTGTGAGGGCGTACAGTTGAGTATGAATGAAACAAATTACAGGTTTGGAATTTAGCGTTCCATAATACTCATACCTTTTGGGCAAAAACAGAAAAAATGTGGCTTTCTTGGTGCAGACTCATTTTCATGGAATCCCAAAAACTTTGGCGATTTAACTTCTTGGAGTGCAGGCAGAGTGTCTCGACTGTCATATTCGATGACATGCTTTTACACGGCAGTAGCAGCTGCGCGCTTTGTGTGCTTTTGTTTTATGACATGTGGCAAGCAGCGTTAAGGTGCAATAATGCCTCCTACTGTATGTTGGGATGTCGACCAGATACTGGTGCTGGATTATTTGCATGTCATATTATCTCATGTGTACAGTTTATTTTAAATATTAAGGTTACTGCCAATACCGGTATATTGAGACACCCCTGAATAACATGATAACGTTTTTTTTTTTTTTATATCACAAGATTGTCAATACCGGTCGGTATATCACAGCACCCGTATTGTACAGACTGAAATATTTACCTTTATACAGTTTGGCATCATGCAGCATGAGTCGACTGATCAAGCAGAGTTTATCGTTGTCAGCAGCCGGATCCAAAGCCACTTGGCAGAACACCTCCCTGAGGCCAACTACAGAACCAATTACAAGGACAAAACCTCAACATTTTTATAAAAATAAGCTACATAAAAGCAGGTCTCGTAACACTGGAAACGTTTCTTCTAAAGAAAAAAAAAAGCCTCAATAAATATACAGGGTTTGAATGACTTTTCTTAAGAGGGTTAAGAAGAGTCATTCACTTGGGAATCAAGCTACACGTTTGTAGATCTAGTTTCTAGATTTAGGATGCATTCACACTTGTAGTTCGCTTCTCTTCATTCCTTTCCAAAAAAGAAAATGTCGCTTAGTGTTCACACGGTCATTTTTAACACTAAAAATGATGTATTGTGACGTATATTTTTCAGCGGAACTTATCAAACATGCAATGCTGTGTGCTTGAGAAATCTGTCCTTTTTATATTATCTTTTTGTTTCCTTTAGCTGTCTTTGGTCTGTGTTGCGTTCATATTTAAGTCGAACCGCAACAGAGTTTGTTTGATGCACACCGGGGTTCAGATGACAAGATTCACACTTATTCAAATGAACAGAACAATTGCACCAGAGGGAACCAGAGCATGCCAAGTGTGAACACACCCCCGGATTGCCTGAATCTATCTTTGCACTACAGATTCAGAAGTGTTTACTACAACCATGAAATGAATGAAAGCTGTTGTGAAAAGTACTGCATTGTTAAAACAATGGAATAGTTATGAATAAGAACAAGTTCTTAGTTCACGAGTCCTCAATGCTCCCAGTGGTCTACCTGAGTAGCCGATGATCTTCTGGAACCACGCGCCAAGTCTGAGGGCGAAGGTCTGATGAGCCATAACAGCAGAGTGAAGAATCTCCACTCGCAAAGGTTTCTGGATAATGTGCTCTGAGTTACGCTGCAGAGGAAAGACAAATGTGGGTTAAGGAATTTGAAACAGTCATTACATCTACAAAACACTACAAAAAGCTTTTTAAAAATGGGTGTATATAAAGAGTGTACCAAGTATGTTTACCCTTATGTTTTCCTTGGCTTCTTGACAGGATCTGAGGGTACTTCTCTTCACTGCTCTCCGTCCCTGACATCACAATAACGGCACTAATGAAAAGTCTGAACCCTGACCATGTAAGACCATGTGGAAAGTGGATGCTCAGAACACTCACTTCCTTGTCAATGAGCGCAGTGTAGATTTGAGCCTGATTCTGGTCACAGGCGATTGCTCGCTGAAGTGTGTAGATGACGTGGTCATACGAGTGATGTTCATCGTTGTAGAGCACACAGTAGTAGGTGTCTTCTTTCACTCTAGACACAACATTAGACAACATTAGCCTTGAGCCTTTTTTTTTTTTTGCTAAAGTCGGAGCACGGTTTGGAATTTCCAGCTGGTGGGTTTTAGTAACTGCATATCTCACTTTGGCTTCAGCTCTTCTGATAGTTCATTGTTCTCTTCCCAAACCAGCATGTCTGTCGTGTACCGGAGCAGCAGGTGGAACAGTGTCTGAGCTCTTTCTTGAAGGTCTGGATCCATCACACACTCATCCTGTGACACACATAACAGCAACTGTCATTGAGAGTCATTTAGCTTTTAGTTGTTCACAGAATGGTTATCCTTGCTTTGTCATCACCTACAAAAATAAATGTATTCACCCATAAGTAAATACTGAGCTAAATGTCCAAGCTGCTCATTTTCATATAAATGACAGTGAATGGGGATTGAAGCTGTAAAAGCTTCAAAGATGATAAAAAGCACCATAAACATGACCTATATGACTCATCAATGCACACTGTTTGACGTCATTGGTGATTATAAGAAAACTAATGACTAGTGTCCTCACAAGACTAATGAATCTGGATCTTAATGATCTTTTCCTTACAAGTCATTTCTGATGGAAAAAAAATATTTGTGGAGATTTATTTTCGCTATAATTATTTCAAAATGTTTAAATTTCCATGACTTTTCTGTGGTTTACAAAAAAAATGTAGCTTTTCTAGAACTAAATTTGTTTTTCCAAGTTCTTCCAAGGCTACATTTTTTTAATCAAAAATATAATAAAAATGGTAATATTGTGAAATATTAATACAATTTAAAATAGCTGCTATCTATTGGCTAGATTGTAAAATGTCATCATTACTCCAGTCCTAAGTGTTGCATGATCCCCCAAAAACAGTTGTGAAAACAGTTATGATGCTTATTATTTTTGTGTAAACCGTGACATTTCTTTTTATAGGTTAACAGAATTTGAAATAGAATCTTAACAATACACATTATAAATGTCTTCAATATCACTTCTGACTAATTTAATGCGTCCCCACTGAAAAAAGCGTTAATTTCTTACTAACCCCAAACTTCGGAATAGTAGAATATAGGGTTATAAGTGAACTTTCAGATCTACAGCGAATAAGAAGATTTCTGTAGATTTGAAATACAGTCATGTGGACTGGACTACTTTGATGATACCTTTATTTTTGTTTATGGAGCTTAAGAGAGCCAGTCCACATTCACTTTCACGGTGTGGAAAAGAACAGCTTGGACATTCTGCTAAACATCTCCTTTTGTTTTTCGTTTTACATCTCCTGCTGTTTTCTCCCCTCCCTATTCTAGCTTATACTACTCTGAGCAATCTCTGAAACTTGTATTGTGAGAACTTCCTGTGTCTATTTGCCTCTTCATGATGAATCGCTTGTTTGTTTTCCTCACTTGTAAGTCGCTTTGGATAAAAGCGTCTGCCAAATGAATAAATATAAAAGTTTTGTGTTCCACAGAAAACACAAAGCCATACGGATTCAAAACAACAAATGATGTTGAGAATTTAAATTCTGGGGGTGAATTATTCCTTTACGAGTGGCTTTTTACTGCTATTTTAGGGGACAACACACTTGCAGAGGGAAGATCACAAAAACACAACATCACAAGAACTCATTGTTTGTTCTCATTTGTATATTTGTCTGATATCTGGCAGGAATTCAAGCTCCCAAAGTTCTACTGCTGTAACCTTCTAAAAATCCTCCATTTCCTCAACACAACAATCTGTAACATCTCCTAAAAGCCAGTCACTCCAATAACAGAGTTCAGGTACCAAAAGTGCTCATAATTTGACTGCAGAAGCAGCAAAAAGGATATGGTGTTTGTTTATTTGGTTTAATGTCCATCTGTCATTTTCATTATGCGCATATTTAGATCTCGCCTGAGGGTGTCAAACACAAAAAAGGCACCTGCTCTTTTCCGACAAAGGTGAGGATGCGGTGAGTGGCCATGAGTGAGTGTGGATCACGAGCCTGATCTTATCAAGGCGGATCTATTGAGTTATCGGACCGCTGAAACAGACCATCTGTTTTCCAGGCTAAAATCCAGGCACACAGCTAGAAGTCAGTCACGTACCATATCAGAACATCCACCCTTTTGATGAAATACTGGGATTTAAATGAATGCTTATACCCTTAAACACCAACAACTCAGTCAGTTTCATTCTAATACATTTATTTACTTGTACAACAAACGAAAGACTTTTCTTTTTTACTCTCCAATCCCTGTAGTCCCTGTTTTTTTTTTTCCAGCTGGTTTTGCATCACAGCCCTCCTGTGTGTCACTTTCCCACACACTTTGTGTATTTCCCACAGAGGGAGGGTTGGGGGTTAGCAAACGCTAGGGCAGAACGGCTCCTCTGACCTCAAGGCAGGAAGTAAGTTCAACAAAACTGTTCATGGAAAAATCTACTACAATCTTAACATCGATAAGCTCCTGGAGAATGAACTTTACCGTTTCCATAGTAACTGAAGCGCCAGGGTCGTGTTGAGAGCAGCAGGGTCCGGTCTTCCAAGCCTCCAAGTCTCCGCAATCGCAAAAACCTCCTCCAGCTGAGGCATGCATCTGTGGTTGCAACATAAATAATAAATACACAATATAACATATAAGACTAAAAAAATAATTTATACTTTTATGGAGGTAATTTGTGGCCAGTGGAGAGACAATTGTGGTGCAACTGTGCTTTAAGAGATCGGCGTTCGAGTCCTGGCTCGAGGTTTAGCTTTCTCAAGCCAACATAGTTCATTTGAAATGTACATTTATGGGGCAGTCATGGCCTAATGGTTAGAAAGTCAGACTGGTAACCTGAAGGTTTAGGGTTCGAGTCTCAATACTAGCAGGAAATGACTAAGGTGTCCTTGTCCCAATTGCTCACTACTCCTAATGTAGGTGCCCTAACTGGATGGGTCAAATGCAGAGGATTTACAATTCCCAAGTATGTCACATACCACTTTCAGTATATATTATCAAGGTATATGCCACAGCTAGTAATACAATAATATTTGTAGTAATAATAATAATAATGAGTGCATGTACCTTGTAGCGATGACTTTTGTGCACACTCTTCTGGAAGCATTCTATGCAGAGAACACAAGTGGGATCTATTGCACAATCCCTGGAAATACATATAAAGATGATTGAAGGCACACGTTTTGTCACGCATATATGACAATAATAGCCTAATGTCACTCCTGAAACTTTGCAGCGTGTATGTGACTGCTGGTCAAGATTTATTCAAATTCTGAATTGATTTAAGTATCGCCCAGAAAGCGCGCAAAGAGTCACTATAAAAATGTCACTCATTTTAGCTCATCACGATGACGTGATCTCAGAAAGTTCCGTTATAATCAATGAAGTGGCAAAATGAATCTCTTATTTAATGAAGTCTACACTACCCTTATAATCTTATAATGAGAGGATTCGTGAGCGTGCAGAACTGGACAAAAACTCCGGCTCTGAGCGGTGAGTTAAATTGAACACCTCGGAATGGCCATTGCATTCAAGAAATCAACGGGCATGTCTGTCACTGGCTAGCTCCATTGCTCACAGCAAAAACACGTTGTAAAAAGAAACATTTGATGATCTCCAGAGCACAAACACAGATACGCACTGGATTGTTTGCCAAATCGCCAATATGTTATTATCACGAAGGTATAAAAGCTATAAGCAGCAGCGAGCAGTGGTTTTTGAGTGAGAAAATTCCATGCTAGTCTCAAGTCCGAGGTCAGAGGAAGCCTTGCCCAGCCTTACAAACTCAGTATATTTACCTTTGTCTATTATTCTTATTCGGTTCATTGGTTATTTTAGGCCTATTTGTAAGTGGATTTTGTTGTTTTCATGAGCCTCCTAGCGGACAATAAATCATATTCAACTCATTTTAATTGTCTAATTATTTTTAACCCATTGTAAAATGATGCAATTTGAGAGTAGGCATTGAGGTCTATTCTAACCTGCAGGAGTAGACAGTCTCGCCCTCTTTAAAGACACGTCCACACAGCTGAGCTGATGAGCTGCTGTTGTATTGCTGCAGCTTCTCCAGGCCGACACAGGGGTCCTCCCCGAAAAGAAAGCACTCCAGAGGATACAGGAGGCGTTCCTCAACCTTTTGCTCCTCCTCCCCTTGCTGTGGCTCTGTCTCCAGGCAGAAAATAAGGGGGACCTGCTCCCCCAAATAGCGGAGTATAGCAGCCCCTCTGTTTGAAGCCTCCTGCCATTTCTGGTGGCAAAAGAGAAAGACCATAAACAATATAATAACATTAAATGATTATATGATAAAACATGGAATTCATAATGTTATATTTTAAAATATACATGTTCAAAAATTACATTTTAGCAAATCAAAACATCCTCCTCAGTCCAAAAAGACAAGGAAGAACCGCTTTTATGGTGCTTTTGTGACCTTTATGATGAGAGATGATTGTAATTGCATGGAATATAGTTAATAGTGCACTTTTTATTAAAACAAAAAACTGTCCTTTGTTTTCTATGGGGCAGCATAGTTTTCAAAAAATCCTAGCAAAATCATTTTAAACGTAAAACGCATATATCATATCAATCCACAAAATGAAATGTAATGATTTGCACCAATCAAACCAAGAAGTTTTAGTGCTACTTAAAGCATAAATAAATGGTCTATGACCTCTAGCAGCACAATCAAAACTATGGTACATACTAGTCCATGCCAGAATAATCTGTTTAACTCAATTAACCTCACTGTCTGCAGCAAGATCAGTCAAGGAAGGACCAAGGGTCAGTCCTGACGCATACAACTTGACACTTATTTTCAAAGTGCTGGTTATTTCCAATGTCAGCCGACAAACAAACAAATTCTGATCTACATTACCGTATAATTGGAAAGCACATTCCATCTCTGAATATAAACAGGAAGAGATTAACTTCACCATCACTTTCATTTCAAACTTCAGAGAGAAAGTCCCTGATCTACTAAAGTTAAGAAATTGAAAAGAATTCAATCTCAGTAATCTGAAAATATAATATTAACACTAATTAATAATACTGCTCAGCTAACACAATCAGTTTACTAAACTTGTTACATGTAATTTGTGGGAGGAAAAATGATAATTTTGAAAAAGTATAAGATACCCACATATTAAATATGTTTATAATGCTCAAGATTACATTCTGTACTAGCAAATAATAAATAAAAAACTGTCTGATCTGAATATAAATATTTTTTTTAGCAAAAAGGCGGTGTTAAAAAGGACAAAAAAAGTTGGATAAAGCCGAAGACCTGGTAAAATCCCTCAAACGGTCTTATTTGACCCAATTTAAGTTAAATTGAAACCTTTATTGTTTATTATTTTCGTGGTTTCGTAAAGATATGACACTTTTAAAAGCATCAGCTTGAAATTCGTATAAAAAAGCAGCTTGTTTCCGTAATATTTCCTATCAACTATTTAACACAAACAATTAACAGCTCATTCAACGAGACAAAAACCAACGTACTAAATGCCATGAAACATGCGAAGATGAAGTTAAATCTGCTCGTTTACATGCTAGATGATAAACAACAATCATGTCAACAAAATCTGGTCTCATGACCAAAACATTCATCATTAAATCGTAAATAACATAGAATCTACGGGTTTACCACGCAGATTCAGCATATATATTTCCCTGCTAAAACCATAACTTATTGCAAAACGCCTGACATGCGATTGCATCTGTGTCTGAAGTGACTAAAATCACATATTTACCGTGCTCAACTGTACACCGTCCAGCGCCTCCGCCATGATGCAAATGCCGCAAAGCGTCACCACAGCAACACATCCAGGACTGATTTGCAACAGTTTAAAAGTCTTGATGGATTTAATTCAATAATATAAATAAAAAGGTATTGATACATTGAAATGTCATTAGACATCGTGACCAAATAAAAAAAAATACTTAACACACTCACAAAAATAAAAGCTTATATAAATTATTTTATATTATATAAAATTAAAGTAATTACTGAATTACTTTTATATTATTTTAAAGCATCAATGTACTATACGACTTAAATTATTAATAATAAAATATTAATTTCCCCCTCCATTTTTAGTCCAAATTTCACAATATCGCAAGGAATAATATTGATATGATAGCCTATTTATATCCACGTAGGACGAAACAAAGTCATACAGGTTTGGAACAATATTTCTAAACCATGACAGAATTTTAAAGTAGCCATAAAATAAATAAAAAAAGACTTTTATCCCTACAGCGCCCTCTGGAGGACTTTTTGTCTGTTGAATCATTATTAACGCTGAAGAGTCTTCTTTATAATGGCGAGAAAAAATGTTTTGGGTGTTTATTTGCCTTTTTATTAAAATATGACCCCATAGTAAACACAGAAAGAAAGAAAAAACTTTACAACAACATATATTGCAACTTCAAGCAGTCCTCACAGAAAGGTAAGTTGAGCCACCTTATATCTAAAGATAAAATAATGAAAAAATAACGATGTCATGCTTTCAAGGAAATTTAAAATCAAAATGTTATCACTCCAAGTACCTAAATATGACTTATTAATATACATATATGCATAGGCTATAATGATAAACTACTATTTCTCGCCCTTCTTCAGCAGACGTGAGTGACAGCACTTCACACGTAGGTTAACTGCAGAACACTTGCTCATCATTATCACTTCCTTTCAGCTGTGAAGGTGGACGCATCTAACGCATTCACAGGGATGAAAAGATGATATGAACAGAGATACTGAGTAGTTTCTGCTAAAAGGTAACTGTTTTATTCGTTTTAATAGCTAAAAATCAAAATCAAAACTTACCACAAACACCCACATAATGTTATTGACTTGTAGAGGCAAATTTGATAAAACTACGCTTTCTAATGCAGCATCTCATCTTTAAAGAACTATACATTACATTTTGATATCATACTATGGTTATGATATCAATATAAATATAAAATAGTCTATCGATATTATACACTGTCTATACTTTTCTCTAACAGGTCTTTATTTTGTGAATAATTGGATAAAAAGAGTAAGGTTTAAAGTTGGGTGTTGTGTTTTTCCTTATTAAAGCTGTACACGTCTAAAAATGAATAGTAGGCTACTTAAAAATGTTTAAAATCATTTATTAGTAGCCTAAATCTGTTTGATTTGCCACGGGTGTGGGTCCCTCATGGTGGTCGCCATATTTTCAGTAGGTCGCATGATGAATGGATTATAAAATGACCTATAAAATTCATATTTATCTGTATGCTTAACTAAACGTTGTGGTCACAATCGTGTAACACGATTTTGCGGATGACGCACAACTTGCAGAGAAGTCCCTTCCAAACCAAGCACCTTTCTGTTCGTAATGTGGTGAATCTTTGTGACCGACTTGTTGCTAAATCTGTGTGAGAAAATCTATTCCCCTCACTTGAAATTCACAATTGTGCGATTCCCTATTAAAATGACCGGATTTCACCTGTAAAAATTTGGTGAACAACAGTAAATGTGACCACACCTTAACTGTGATTAAAAATGTCCATCTCAAAAATTGTGAGTTTAATAGTTTGTCCAGTATATTAAGACAGGATATACTAAGTCATAGTAGAAATGGCACATAGTGTTTTATAATTAATCTGAGGGGTATTATTTCCATTTCTGCTCTAAATTAACTTATTTTTTCTGTCATTTTGGATAGTCTCAGCTTCCCAGTGACCATGAGCGCAATCAATTCGACATTCCTGAACCACACAAACAGTTGTGAGCCGTCTTACGATGAAGAAAACCCACTTATACTCGTGACTCTCTACAGTATAGTCTTCACAGTAGGTCTGCCTGCTAACCTGATCACAGTCTTCCTCACGTTCCTCGAAGTGCGTCGGAAGAACATTCTTGGAGTCTACCTCTTCAGCCTGTCAGTGTGTGACCTGATGTATCTAGGCACACTTCCGCTCTGGGCCATTTACATCAACAGAGGCCATCACTGGGAATGGGGCTCTGTGGCCTGTAAGGTCACCGGCTATGTGTTCTTCAACAACATGTACATCAGTATCTTCTTGATGTGCTGCATTTCCATGGACCGCTTTGTAGGTGTGGTCTACGCCATGGAGTCTCGGGGTCTGAGAAAGATGAGGCATGCCGTGATCATCACTGTTGTGATTGTGGTAGTCGTTGCTGTGGGACACCTGCCGGTTTTCATCATGGAAGAGGGCAACTCGGAGAGAATGGAGGAGAAGCGGTGCTTCGAGCCAAGCAACCCCTCTGATGTGGTGACAGGACTCAACTATTCCCGCTTCTTCGTCGGTTTCTTCATCCCGCTGTGCATTTTAATAGTCACCAACTTGGCCATCCTTGTGAACGTGCAGGCGAGCACGGGCCTGAAGCAACGGACTAAATTCAAAGTTCGTAACCTGGCCGTGGCTGTCGTCTTGTTCTTTCTGGTCTGTTTCACGCCGTACCATGTGATCCTTTTGCTACGCGCCATCAATTTTCACTTTTCAAAGGAGAAATGTGACTTTGAAAGAAGTGTCTATGCACCCTATACGATCTCTCTGGGTTTGTCAACCATCAACAGTGCCTTAAATCCAGTTCTCTATGTGCTCACCAGCAACAGTACTCATACGAGGATCCACAGAAGTCTGCAGGGGTTACGTAGCAGCTCAAGATCTTCTTTAGCGTGAATTTTCTTTTCCGTTTTCTCAACTGGGATTTTGTCATTTTCCTGTAGAGTGTTTAACATTGTAATGTTCAGAATTTAAAGGGTAAGTTCACCCAAAAATGACATTATGTCATTAAGTACTCACCCTCATGTTATCCCAAACCTGCAAGACCTTCGTTTCTCCTCCGAACACAAATTAAGATATATTTGATGAAATCTGAGGGTATCTGATCCACACATTGGCAGCAATGTCATTGCATCTTCTGAGGACCATAAGGCTATTAAAGACATTGATAAAACGTATTTTATGCACAAAAACATAACAAAAATAACAACTTTATTAAACTAAAAAGTCTGCCCCCGTTATTCTGATACGTTATTTCCGTTGCAGAACTTCTGTCTGAACGCGGGCTCAGTATTGGACGGATCCTGCATGTGTCATGCTGATCACGTGACCAGATCACATGTTTGACCAGCTTTCAAAAAATACATACGGCTCAGGGAGGTTAATAAAGGCCTTTTAAAGCGAAGCGATTGGTTTTTGTATGGAAAATATTCATATTTAAAACTTTTAACTATAAAAACTATTTTCCGGCAGACGACTGTATGCATCGATTTGCAGCGGAAGAGGAACCCCTAACCCGATGCAGAGGATAGAGCAAAACAAAAGACGGTCGTCTGCCGGAAGCTAGTTATTTCAGTTGAGAAAGTTGTTTTTCTTTAATTTTTTTTTTGTTTACAAAAACCTTTTCGCGTCACTAACCATTTAACCCCCGTTGGTCAACACAGCAAATTACCAATATTAATTTGTTGCGTATCTGCGTTGGGAAATCTTTCGCCCTTACTCGGAATTCCAGATCAAATGGATTCCTAATTACTGGACTACAAAAAAAAATGTTGAACAATGGCAAATCGGCCGCATCTTTATGTACAGTGAAATGAAAACCTTATGTAGTTATTCACATTTGAAAAACTTTTTATTTTCTGGATGTCAGATGGTGTTACTAATATAAAGCAGGAAATGATATCACAAAAAGGACCCTTGTGACTGTGTCAATGTCTCTAAAAATAAAAGGTAATTTTACCCTTTTATCATAAGTGTTGTAAAATGTCATGTGGTGCAACTTGTCAGTAATGTAATATTTGAGTAAATGCATGATATTTCTAAAAAATAGTTAAATGTTGTAAACTTGTTTGAAAATGTTATCACAAACGTTAAACCACATGCCATTTTTAGAGACTGAAGCTGTCATAAACAAAGAAGTTTCTACAAACTTGACCAGTTTTAAACTAGGTTTTGAAAAGATATTTCCATGGTCATAGACTAATTTAAATTTATCTTAACATTGTCAATGTTTATATTCAGAAGAACATTTTGAAATTGTTATGTAATTTATGCACGAAGCCACAGACACTTGTGAAAGGAAATGGTAATGTGCAAAAAAAGAGGATGTCTGCGTGCAGGTGACAATGTAGACGTGTACAGACTGTGTACCTGCATGAAGGCACGTAACACACACGTGTTTGATATAAGGCTTATTTTTTATAAGTAAAAATAAATCAAAGTTGGACAAATGTATCAAGTTTGGTGATTAATTGCTCTCTAGAACTACTGAAAGGGAAGTTTATGTGTTTGGAAGCATTTTACGGTGCATTTCAGGGTAATTGTTGTTAAGCCACATCTGTTGTTTTATATGTAAATAACAGAAAAAAGGTTTCCAAAAATAATACATAAACATCTATATAAAGAGCCCTGTACAAGAAATGATTCCAGATGGTAAGCGAATATTCAGTCAGTTCTCTCTGAATGTTGTAGCGAGGACTTTGAGCTTGAGAACGGATGTTCAAATGTGTTAAACTTCCCACAACCTTTTTAACTTGTGAAAACTTCCTATTTGCAAGGCTTAACAAAATGTAGAGTAGTTCTGTTTTCAGTTTGAATGCAAACACAATAAATGACAGGAAGTGTGACAGAATTGGCTTACATTTGTTCACATAACCCAGAAATGCAATATAAAAGCTGCATGTACCCAACTAAAACAAGCAAACTGCTCAAACTGATAAACATTTACTAATTTGGTGACAAATTATGTTTATGTAATTAATAAGCTTGATATCAAATTTGCTCTAAAATGTGTTGTGGCAGAAATTTAACTCATACATGCAAGGAAGGTCAAACAGTCATACAGAAACACCGGTTACTGCAGAGTGTGACCTAGAAGGATGGGTTTCCTCAGTTTTTATACACCCCCCCCACCACCACCACCACCCTTTGATCATTTTATACTTTTATTAAAATGTATGTAAAAATTGTGACTGATAAAAATGTTTAAATGTTTGTAACAGACTCAAAAAAATACATTGACAATCTTAATTTTTAAAAAATCTTATTAAAAAAAAAAAAAAACATTAAGACTGACACATTCCCCCAGAAAAAAATAAAACAATTATGCCATGAGAGGTTGAAACTTCTTTTTTTTATTAAACATTCAAGTTACATTTTTTGGTCCTTTAAAAAAAAAAAAAAAAAAAACAGTAACAAAAAGGCAAACTGATCTAAAGTGCAGGACAAGCTATTAGAGCTGTATATTCATTTATTATTTAAATATTTCCAATATACATATACCAAATACATTAAAACATTTCAGATTTCAGTTCACAATAAAAATAACATAGCTTTAAACAGTAAGCACTTAGCTTAAGCAGCAACAGACAGTTGAATATATAAATAAGTCTATGGCTGTGTTAACATCCTGTACTTGAGGTTTATAGTGATTTTGTTCTAATCAGGCGCATGTTAGTCATGTTCTCTTGCTTGTGTTAACCGCCTCTTCTTTACGTTAGTAGTAAGTGTATATGTCAAGTAAGTTGGGAAATATTTCCTGAGCTAGTGTGAACAGTAGTACATCCCAGTGCTTTTGTCAGGCAGGCTTTTGTGAAAGTGCATGGAAGACCATACCTGTGCTTGTTTGTGTGTACATTAAAGGTGGGGTATGTATTTTTTCAACAACGCCGTTCGACATGGTTGATATTTGAATTCAACCGAAAAAACCCACGCCTCTCTTCATTGCCCCGCCTCCAAAACTCACCACTGCATTGACACTGCATTCTCTGCAAACACTGCATTCTCTGCCCTGATCATACAGAACGCTTTTTGTGCAGTGAGAGGCGTCTTTTTTTAATTGTTTTGAACGTCAAGGAAGCACAAAAAATTAATGCACAGTACACAAGAGTAAATACAAACAAGTGTCCGTTGTTAGTCAAAAAAATCATACGTCATATGCCCCATAATGCCGATTGGTTCGACGTTTGTTGTTTGTGTCGGCCCGACTAACTTCCAAACAGTGTTTTTGAAAAAATGCATACCCCACCTTTCAGAAAAACAGGCAATAGTGTGAACTTTGTTTAAAGAGACAGTTTACCCAAAAATGAACATTGTCATCATTTATTTCTAAACTCTCAAAAAGATTGAAGAATGTATTTCTTGCTCATTTCAATGAATTTGTAACAGAACATGAGGTTGAGTAAATTATGATAAAATATTCTCTATTGGGTGAACTTTTTCTTTAAAAAAAAATTGAAGTAATGTGTGTCGGTATGACTCGTAGTGAGTTGTACTGTGTGTATATTTGTTCTTTATTGCAGAGGAGCTTTCTTGCCTCGGTTGGGCCGCAGGTTCAAGCTGTACTGGCTGAGCCACTGGTGTGAGATCTGATAAAAGAATCCAGGAGCATTTCGACAATGTGATGATGGCATCAACTAAAAAAAAAAAAAAAATAGGTCAAAGAATGTTTTTTTACATAATTTCCTTCAAAACAGTGATTCTCAAAACATTTTCAGGTGGTACACCACTTAAAAAAAAAAAAAAAAAAAAAAAAATAGAACAAAACAAAAATAGTAGACCCCAAATTTACAGGGAACCAGTTTTAAAGGGCTAGTTCACCCAAACATTAAAAAAAAAAACTTATCAATTACTCACCCTTCCAAACCTGTATGTTTTTTTTTTTTTTTTTCTGTGGAATTTAAATGATAATCTGAAGAATGTTGTAACCAAACTATTTGTTACATTTGACGTATTGAATGTCCAAACAAAACCAGAGAAATTTCTCAAAATATATTTTGTGTTCCACAGAAAAAAAAAAAAAAAAAAGAATCATAGCCTTTAATGAGTCCATAAATTATCCTTAGTTTATATCCTACTGTACATCTCAAAATAGCTTTATTTTTGCTGGTGTATCCAAAATGGTCAATGTTTATGATAATATTTTTAGTCATTTCTTTTATTAATTATTCTTTATATATTATTATTATGTGTCCTGCTGTGTTTGAATATTTCCAAATGTAAGATCTTTGGTGTCTCTTCTGTGCTGTAAGATTGAGTGGGTGTATTTATTGACACGGTGGTGTACCTTCATGTCAAAATATGTCTGTTTCCTTCGCTGCAGACATGAGAAAATGCAAGGTTCTCTTAAAGGTGTCAAAACAACACCTTTCTTCTTCTGTATACATATTTTTATCTATCTTTGACATTTGATCAGTCACTCTGACCTAGCTGTTACACTAACAATGATATAATGGAGAAGTCTTATTAGACCGAAACAAAAGTTTAAGAGGGTGTAAGTTTCCTGGATATATACTTGTTGCTCTTATTTAGTTGCTCTTCTGCTTCATCTCTTCTGCATCTCCTTTCATTCTGCAAATATCTTACTTCTTTTGTCCTTCTTTCCCTATACCCTGATCTTCACAGTCTTCATCTGTTAGATACAATACTCTGGATTTAATTATAATTTATATAAATTTGATTTCTGACATAATCATTGCTGGATCTCATTGCATAATTTTACCAATGCATAATTTTGCTAGACTAAATACTCCTGTTCTATAACTTTGGTTCCTGAAACCCCAGTTTGAGAACCCCTGCACTACATAATAAATAATAGTAAAAAAAATGGCAGTGTATTAACTGAAATACTTGTATTAACTGAACACACACACACACCAACCTTAGTTTGAATAAGAGCTCCAGGAGTGTCTTCTGGATTTTCCACTTCAAGATCAGAAAGAGTTGTGGTCTGAAAATAAAAAACAATAAAAGTTGCTTTATTTTAATAGCACCACAAAAGTCTGAATATGTAATAGCACACCTCTCCCCTCAACATGCCATAGGTATCAATCATGTCTGTAGCACAAAGGATATGGGACGAGTAATGAGCCAATCTCTGCCATCTCACTCTCTACCCACCTGTGAGAGGACGCTTGCGTCAGGGTGTCTGAGCTGGAGTGATTGGAGCAGTCCTTCATGGGAGTGTAGTTTGGGTCTGGGACCTGACAGTCTTAGAATTTGTGACCCAGACTGTAGATGACACCAGAAATGTGCAGCTTCACTGATGGGGAAGAGAGGGAGGGACTTTTGACAATGACATTCCATCATTCAAAACAGGCTTGTGCACAGAGTAATAAACCACAACATTTTACCGTGCAAAATTGTTTGAGCAATCAGCTGAAATGATGACACATACTGGATATTTAAGCATTTATTTTCAGCAGTAGATAAAGAAGAGAAAAAAAATTGTCTAACTGAAAACACACATCATGTTGTAGGTAGGTAGTTTTTTATGTTCTTAGATGTGTG
This sequence comes from Opsariichthys bidens, assembly GCA_037194245.1. Taxonomy (NCBI): domain Eukaryota; kingdom Metazoa; phylum Chordata; class Actinopteri; order Cypriniformes; family Xenocyprididae; genus Opsariichthys; species Opsariichthys bidens. The sequence goes on along the minus strand of CM074286.1, from coordinate 7,977,117 downwards.
TATTCATGTTTGTTTCTTACGGTTTTGAAAAAAGCCTTTATGCCATTTTGAATTAGATTAATTTTACATATTTTAATATATTATACTATATAAACATATTTTTACTTAAAGTTTTAGTAATTTTGTTTTAGGTTTTTGTCATTATTTTTTTTCTATATATAATTTTTTAAAATATTTATTTATTAGTTTTAGTTATTTTAATACTTCAGGTTAAATTAAATCAACTAGTTGAAACAAAAAAAAAATATGATTCTTTAATAGTTAACTTTTAGTTAACATTAATAATAACCTAGAAATATTAACAAGTAGAAATATATATTTTATTCAATATTTTTAATGTTTTCATATCTAATGAATATTTTCCATTCAGTCTGAATACATGCACCTTGAGTTTACACATCTTCATGAAGAATAATAATATCATTATCTTCAAAGATAAAAATTAAAATATCATGACTTTGTAGAGATTCATAAAGTTTTACAATCTGAATCTCTATATGATATCTTTTCCAACTTAGTTTTTTTAGGTTTCTATTTTTCCTGAATGTTTCTATAAAGTTGGTTGCACCACATGACCTTAATTTATCAGATAAAAATGTTTAGAACATCTTTTTTCTAAGAAATATTCATAATAATATAAGATTATGGCAAGTCATAGAAGAGGAATATTCAAGTTATTGTTTGTATGAACTGTATTCGTAATTGATTTTTGTTAAAAAGGGCTGCTGAATGACTCCAGTAAGAATTTTGGAAATGTGCAAAGCATCTCACAACTGGGTTTCGTGATCTCATAGTGAACAGTAGCAAAAGCCAAGACTTGTACCTTGATATTGCTGCACACTGAGAGAGCTTGTCGAATGCGTTCTGTTGTAACTGGGACAATGTAGGGACTTCCATCATGACAGGATTTTTCTCTTCCTCCCCAACTTGAAAGCAGTCATTAAAAATGAACCAGGGATTTACTTTGTTGCCATTTTCAGTCTGTAAAACAACAGCATTAAAAATCTCAATATCCCTTGTTTGAAAGCATGTCACTTCTAGAACAATAAAGTAATTTAGTATTATGTCACCACAAGAAAAATATACAAAACTGCAGAACATACGTTTTCAGGAAACTCGAAAGTTCCTGTTTCTGTCACAGATAAGGTTGATAGTTCCTCCTTCCTGCTTCTGTCCTGGAATCCACCCAAGTCCGCAAACACTTTGTCATGGTGCTGGGGCTCTGTCCAGTCCGCAGAACTGAACGTGGACCAATCGTCAAACCCCTCACAACTTTGAAAACCATCTTCACTATAGCGGCCCAACACACACTCCCCCATTACACACACCAATGTAAACCAGTAACACCAGAGACACTATTACAGTTCTGTCTCTAGTTGTTCTACCAAGGTAAAACAGGGTTGCCTCTATATTGACCTAATTTCTGTCGTCGTCTTTGTAGCTACGCTTTTGGCAGTGTGCAGTTTGTTCTCTGGTGTCCCACGGGAGACAGGGAGTTCCCATTGTGCTTCAGAGGCAGGTTAGATGACGCGTGCTTCCTTCCAAACACATTTCCTCGGTTGCTGTGCTTCGATTTCCCAGAAGAGGACAGAGGAATCTGAAGAGAGAGAGAAATAAATGTCTGTGGAGAAAAATATTACATTACATTAATGTTTAATCCCTTTATTAATCACTATAATATAACAACATATGTGGCATTTACTGAAGCTTGCTTCCACACGGAGTAGGGAGGGAATTCTGACCATGTTTTCTCAATTCCTAGTTTATATCTTACAATTCTAACCTTTTTTCCCTCAGAATTGAGCAATAGCAAGTTATTGCCACAATTTCAAGATATAAACTCGCAGTTCTGAGAGGGGAAAGATTTACTTTTTACTAAAAGGATACTTGAATTTTTGACGGTGGTGGAAAACAAGCTTCCAGTTGCACCTTGTTGGTTATAGAACAAAATGAGACACTTTTTGAACAGTTAAATACAAAAATAAAAATTGCTTAAGGTAAAACATTAGATATGCACGAGATCGTTTAAATTAATATTCCACGTGATGTAAACACCTTATAAAAGACAATCTATGATGTATTTTCTAACTAATTATATCATGTATAAAATCATTTTATTTAAATATAGTTAAAATCTGTAAGCAATCATCTGTTAAGCGCTATATGATGTTATACAAAATGTTACAGTCTGAGAACCACGAGAAATCATACATTACAAAAATCATACTTTTTGACACAAATATATGATTTTTTATCAATCAGTTATCGCTTTATCTTTATCAAACAAACGTTGCTTTGACTTTTTGTTAAATGTAGAGGTCAGATTAACAGATCTACAGGCAGGTAGGCTAAATAAACCTTTTCATACATTCTCTAAAATAGTAAACGTCTTGTGGTTAAATTGACTTGTACGCCAATCGCACTTACCCTCATAAACAAACAGCAACTGATGTAATGAAAGGCTGATTGACTATAATAGTTTATCCACGTCGCACTTCCGCCATTTACTCCCAAAAAATCTGACGTCATGCGAACAGGTGGAGAGAGTGCCGCGCGCACCTGTACGTTTAACAACAGTACGTTTACTGTCTCGAAGGTAACCGTACTCTCGCGAGACTTATCTTAGCTCTCATTTTCTTATATACATTACTTGTATTTTTGAGCAAATTTCACATTCATAAATGCAACTTAAATTATTTAAAGTTAAAGTTAGTTGCAAACCCAACTTAATAATTTTGTTGGCAATATTACTATATGAGAGACTCTTTGAATAAGAAAGATGTAAAGACTTTGCAAAGCTCACAAACTGTTACAGAGTATTTTTTTAGGCTATTTTTTTATATGTCTGATTATACCCTTTTTCTGTGTTTTATATTACCCACTGATACTTTTTCATTAGTTGCTTTTTGGTAATTTTTTTTTTTTTTTTGAAAGAGCATGTTGTTTATTCAACACAAAAAACAATGCTTTTTTTCCAATGATTTGCATAATTAAAAGGACTAATAGTAGTAGTCTCTTATTGGCCTGTTAGCTAAGCCATCCATAGAACAAACAAAAGCCTTGAAATTTGATAAAAGAACACATATTATACAGACAATTAATATTTAATGTTATAAGATGATTAGTTCATTGCATTTGATGATGAGATTATGCTTCGAATAAAACAGTTGCAACAATGGGATTGTAAAAGCTGTTTTCATGCATGATTTTTCGTTTTGTCTAGCAGGCGTCACCAACGTGTGGCGTTTCGAAAGCTTTGAAACGGTGAATCATTTTGTTAAGCAAGTGATTTAATTGTTTCGAAGCTTTGAAAAGCTTTGTTTCTCCCATCACTAGAAAACAGAATAAACAACACAATTCATACAAGTATAGTTATATAAAACATTTCAGATTAATACAAAATTCTAAAATTATATTCACGTGTTTTTAAATCGAGTTCATTTGATTTGAACAAAATAACTTTTGGCTATATACACAAGATTGTCATTACATTATATATGCAGCAGAAGTTTCAGCTTTTTCTGATGTAGTCTACTGCACCATCAGTTCAAGTTCAAAGTGTTTATTGTCATATGCATAGACAGAAAGCATGTTTCCCTGTACAATGAAATTCTGGCTTTGCCGTCCACAATAAATGTCACAGTAAATAATAAATAATACAAAAAATACAACAAGAAATGCAAAAAATACAAAATACAAAAAAAAAAAATACAAAATAAGAGCAATGACGGCCATAAAGTGGCCTACATCAGAAACTACATATTAACAAAAATATATGATAAATGCCTGCAAATGATAGTACTCTGGTATATAATGTTATTTTGATGAAATTTAGTTTTTTTTTTTTTTTTATAAAAAAATATTACATCAAATTATATTGGCCAGTGGCAGGTGCTGGCAAATAATGCAGAGCAAAATGACCTTCAGCTCCACCTCTCTGGAGCTCAAGGGTGGAGCTTTCTTGTTTATTGGGTGGAGATATGGGGTTATGGGTAGGGTTGTGGTGTGGTGTGGTTGGGGGGTGCAGACATACAGTTGGAGATGCCGTTTTAGCAAGACAACCATTTTGCTCCTAAAAATACTTTGACAAATATTACTGCTCAATAATTGATTCTTTCACACTTGAGAGAACCATAACACATCTTCTGAAGAATATTAGCATCAGATTTGGACAGAGCTTGTTGGTATCTTCTGTAAATGGTAGATATAGTGTTCATTTCAAGACGTTGTCATCTTACCACAGGTGAAGTAAACACGCTTTTGGTACTTTTTTACAAACTGAGTATACATTATTTTCCGTGGTTGTCGACAGCAGGACAGATGCTGTCAATAGAGCTTTAGTTGTATTCAACCCAGAATATTAAGAAATGCCCAAGGTTCCTTTCTCTCACTGGTCATGTGACACTTTCAAACGTGAAAGAATTTCAGGAAGTGAAAGTTGTTTGTGAATAATGTGAATCAGTTTGAGAACATCACAATAGCTTAATGCTGCTATCTAGAGACCGAATGGATTTATGAACTGAATCAAGTTTTATGTTCTTCGTTGAGACAGAGGTAGGTTTGAGTCTACACATTTCTGGATTTATTCTCATGCATCATTTAATATTTAATTGCATGTGTAAACATCTGTTCTAATCTACTGTAATGCCACTCTGTTTTGATGCTTTCGTTTTTCTTTCTACTGGTAGCGGTACCTGCTGATACTAAAACAGAAATATAGCATAAACTGAACAGTCTTATAAAAATGTGCTATCCATCTCTTATGAAGTATCTCTTTGTTTTGACATTCATAAATGGATTTATACATGCAGGTTTTCCGCTATTTGCAGTTTCTTAAACAATTGAACTGTTAGTTGGACTGACAAAAGCATCTTTGTTGTCTTTACACAAAGTATAGCATTCTTTCTATTGACTATTTTAATATTAGTATACCTAGCAAAGAATTCACATTCATACTGAAACTGATAAAGCATAACCAAGACACTGATATTTTTATTAAATGTTATATTTTGTGTGTCTAAAAATGTGATTTGTTGTATATTGTGTTTCAGTAGCACGTCTAGAAAACAAGCAGCAAAAACAGGGTGTGTCTGTTAAGCAACTCCAGAACGTAGCCGTGTATCTATGAAGAGTGACGCATCCATGGACCTTCCCCCAGTGACCTCTGACCCTGAGTGAGCATAATGCGATTTTAAACGTTCAAGGATACATTAATATCTAGTGCTGTAAAAAACATTGGTAACTAATGTCAAGTCAGATTTATATATATATATGTATTTCATGTGTTTTCGTTATACATTTTTGCAATAGGTTGTTATGCAAGGAAGACTTACTTAAAGGGGTCATGACATGAGAAATAAAGTTCAAAATCAAATATGTGTATGACTCTAAAAATGTAGTAAACAATGCGATGATGTTAACATGTAGTATGTCATGTCATTCTGCACTGCGTAGCCAAAATTACTGGCTTTTAGACGTAAGTCGAATGCATATGGCTGTCGCCCAAAAGGTCATTATTTTACTTTATAATTAAAGAATATTTGTCTCACACACATGCATCGATCACTCCCATTATAAAGCTTGGATGAGCCAGGATATTTTTATTATAACTCTGATTATGTTTGGCTGAAAGAAGAAAGTCATGTAGACCTAGGATGGCTTGAGGGTGAGTAGATAATGGGGTAATTTTCATTTTTGGTGAAGAATTCAGTTCACTTTTGTTCACTTTTGTAGTCTGTCAGGTAAAACGAGTAGTGTGAGTACATGCATTCTAAAGTTCAATTTCAGTCAGACTAAACCTTTAATTGTTTTTTTTTAAAATGTCATGTGTGTCACATGTCTTAGTTAGTTACTAACTTAGTTAGTTAGTCTTTAGTCTTAGTTTAGATCAGTGGTTCAAAACTCAATTCCTGGAGGGCCACAGTTTAATTCCAACCCTGCTCCAACACACACATCTGGAGCATTCCATTTTATTTGTATAGCACTTTTCACAATGGATATAATTTAAATTGAACTGGTTATAATTTAAATTTTACATTATAATTTAGAGTGTCTGTTACCAGAGGTGACTGTGTCCAAGTAATGTATTTCAGAATAAGCCTGAAGGACTTGAAGGGTGTGGCCCTTCAGGAACTGAGTTTTCCACTCCTGGTTTAGATTATATAACTGTGCATGTGAACACACTCATTGATGTAATGCAATTGGTGTAATCATGGTGGTCATTTGCTCTACAGTTAGGCTAAATTGTAACTTGTGCACAGCTGGTGCAAATGTCCCTGGTCAATATTAGCATCTTTAGAAACAGTATCTGTATGATAATCATAAAAGCAGCTACTGACATATTCTGAAAGCGGTTTGTTAAACTGACACTAACGATTATTTTAGTAATTGGGTAATCGGTCGGTTAAACAGGTAATTCATCAATTTTTTGATGATGATAAAAATAGACCTGTGTGGAAAAAAAGGTGAACAATAGCCTTTAAAACAACTTAAAATGTATATATAATCACAACGAGGCAATAATATTTGGTTCAAAAAAAGAATCAAAAGCAAGTCATATGGATTTATTGAACAACACAGTTAAAATACATAATATAAACAATCAACTTATGTACATTATGGCGTGGTGATTGTTGTTGTTACACTTTACAGCATGATCAAATCCTTGTTGAATATTGGCCAAACAACATTTAATTAAAATGGCCACTTAATCTTAAACATTTGGCCACTTCGTTACGATAAGTAAACATTTATTTTGAAATTGTGGTGAACAATAATTTGCATATTTATAAATATAGATGTTGATGTATTCACCTGTGTCACGTCCCATTCCCAGATGAACGTTATAAGCAACTCAAACTCACAACACATGCAGAGAGTTTGTTAACTGAGCTGCTGAGAATTGTTCCACGCGTGTAAATGATAACAGCGTAACACTTTGCTATGAAACACAAAGCGCGTCAGACTTCATATGCACTCCCAAATACACTTTATTGGAAACCCAAACAAACAGCACATGCTAATTAAAGTGTTGCACTTCACTCTGAAACCCACAGCAATTGAATCGCAGACTTTGTTATTCCACAGTAGCTCTGTGCTATGATATTTAAATGTTTTAAATGTATAGTGCAAACTTATAATAGGGTCTAATATGGGGTTGATGCAATCTCGTCCTTGGAATGCATTCATTCCAGTATTTTGCAAGTTAATCGGCATGGGGGGAAAATGGATAAATTGCAATCTAGTACTTTTTAAAATTGAGTACTTGAATAAATACTTTTCTGGAACTACTTTTATTTGTTTTATTTCTTAATTTTATTGTCTTATTTCATCTCTCTATCTCTGCAGAGTGAAGAGAAATGATGTGATCAGATCAGTGATGCCCCATCTGACCAGCACTTACTCTGACTGTCAGACCCTTATCAGAGTCAAAGACCAGCACAAAAACAGCATGAAGAACAAGTATGAGACAAGTTTGAGAATCTTATTTGAGGGAATTAAACTAAAAGAGAATCAAACCCTCCTGAATGAAGAACATAAGGTTTTACAGATGGAGGAAACAGCCAGAACACCAGACACTCCAATGTACTGCAATGACATCTTTAAACCCTTACATGAACCAGGCTGTGGGAGGAAAGGCAAACTCAAGACTGTTCTTACTAAAGGCATTGCTGGAATTGGAAAAACCGTCTCTGTGCAGAAGTTTATTCTGGACTGGTCCAAGGGTAAAGCCAATCAGGATGTAGATTTCATGTTTGTGCTTCCATTTCGAGAGCTGAACTTGATTAAAGGTCAGCCGCAAAGTCTTCACAGACTTCTGCTGGACTTTCATCCTGAACTTCAAGATTTGGACTCAAATATTTATAAGAAATGTAAAGTTCTGTTCATCTTTGATGGTCTGGATGAAAGCAGAATTACACTGATGTTCTCAGACGATTTGAAAATTTGTGATGTGAATGAGTCTTCGGCAGTGGGTTTGTTGATGTCAAACCTTATCAGTGGAGATCTGCTTCCCTCTGCTCTCATCTGGATCACCTCCAGACCAGAAACAGCCAATCAGATCCCCTCAAAATACATCAACCGTATGACAGAAATTCAGGGATTCAATGAGCCACAGGAGGAGGAATATTTCAAGAAGAGAATCGGTGATGAGCATCAAGCCAACAGAATCATCTCACACATTAGAAAAACAAGAAACCTCCACATCATGTGTCATATACCAGTCTTCTGCCGGATCTCAGCCACTGTGCTTCAAAACCTCCTGAAGCAAGATGACAGTGCAGAAATCCCTCAAACTCTGACTGAAATGTACATCCACTTCCTGCTGACTCAGATCAACACGAGGAATCAGAAGAATGATGAGAAAGATCCAGATAAACTCCTACAGTCCAACAGAGATGTGATTGTGAAACTTGCTGAACTGGCTTTCAAACAGCTGATGAAGGGCAAAGTGATGTTCTATGAGGAGGACCTGATTGAGAGCGGCATAGATGTCACTGACGCCTCGGCATATTCTGAGATCTTTAAGGAGGAATCTGTGATTCATCAGAGGAAAGTCTATTCCTTCATACATCTGAGCTTTCAGGAGTTTCTAGCTGCTTTCTTTGTGTTTTACTGCCATGTAGTTAAGAATAACGAACCACTGAAGCCGTTTCTGCATAAAGAATACAAAAAGTACATTCAGAAAAACTCTCTGTTTGAGCTACTAGAAGCTGCTGTTAACACATTTTTCAGGAGTAAAACTGGACAACTGGATCTTTTCCTACGGTTCCTGTTGGGCATCTCACTGGAGTCCAATCAGGGCCTCCTACAGGATCTACTGACACGCACAGTGAAAAGCTCAGAGACCATCAGAGAGACCACACAGTACATTAAAGACACAATTAAGGGTGATGAACATCTCTCAGCTGACAAATGCATTAATCTGTTCCTCTGTCTGCTGGAAACTAATGACCAGACTCTCTACCGAAAGATTCAGGAGTTTGTGAAATCAGAGGATCACTCAGTGAAAAAACTCTCTCCAGCTTACTGCTCAACAATAGCCTACATGCTACAGACATCAGAGGAGAGACTGGATAAGTTTGATCTGAAGAAATACAACACATCAGATGAGGGTAGAAGGAGACTGATACCAGCTGTGCTGAACTGCAGAAAAGCTCTGTGAGTATTAAAATATGTGATTGTATATGAAGCTGTATGTGTCTGTTTTATGGATACACGGTGACATTGTAATACACCCATCAAATCATGACACTGTTTTGTGACACTAATTTCTTATTTCATTTAAACATTTTACTGCACTGTTTTGTAGAATCAGTTACTTTGGAATATAAATCAAAGTGTCTCAGTGTTGTGATTTCAGCAAACAGCTTTACCTGTGTCAAATATGACTAACTGAACTTGTGTCAGTTTTATAATAACCTTACAGTATAAGACTAATTTAAACATATTTGAGCTGATTGTCAGTCAAGATTTAGAGTTCAATATGTGAACAATACCATATGCAGAAGTTTCGGTTACTAATGTAACCAGTTACGAAGATCTCCACTTTGCCTTTTTGCCAGCAAGCTCTCTAAGCTGACAAGTCCATAAACCAGAATAGCTTGGCCTAGAAGACTAGAAGGACTGACATTATGTGGAGGGCGGATCCTGCCTGGCTGACCACTGTATAAGCCCTCGTCAGACCACTGACCACTGTAAGTGGCTCTGCCGGGCTTAGAGGGATGGGTGGCAAGCGTCTTCCATTCGAAGTCCAGTTCGGGTCCAGTCAGGTTTGAAAATATAGGTTAAATGCTGTCGGGTCTGGTTAGACTCGGTTTTAATTTTATCGAGTCTGTCTCAGGTTGGGTTTTTCTTTAATAAAAATAATTCATGCAATTTGGGTTCGGGTTAGAAGTGATTCAGGTCGAGTACAGATTTGAGGATTTTACACATCTGGTTCATATCCCTTTTGGTCTGTGCCATCAACAGAGGTGAGGGTGGATGAAACTGAGGAGTAGAAGCGAACAGAGTAGGGAGCATACTATGAGTAAGTCACCATGTACCTTCAGAAAGAATGGAGCTGGCTTCTGGTAGGGGGGCTCGAAGAGGACTCTGATAAGCTTGGAGTCCAGCCTAGACCGGAAATTGACTCGCTCATTCTGTAGCACAGTGGCAGAATCCTCAGCAGGGTTCTGCCACTCCTCCGCATCTGAGGTGGCCGTCATCCTCCTCAGACCAACCAAATGAAACCAGGCCCCTTGTACCAAATGAGGGGCGCTGGTCTTCACTAGTGAAGAGCACTGAGGAATCCTCGCTTTGAGGGGAGACTGAATCACTCTGGATCTGGGCCAATGTGAGCTCACCGCGTCCCGTTTGCTCAGCCTTGTGACTCTGCTTCTTCCTCCTAAGCTTGTGAGAGGAAGGGGAAGAGAATGAGAGAGAACGAGGGATGGGATTCAATCAGGCTTCAGTATTTTCGGAGAAAGGGATTCCCCATAGCTTCAGCTAATGACACAATGCTGAGGGACCGTTATCGAAAGGTAACAATATTTTAATCTACCATCTCTTTATTGAAACATATTTCATCTTCTATTATAGACTTGCTGACTGCAATCTCACTGGTCAGTTTTGTAAAAGTTTGTCTTCATCTCTACAATCATCAAACTCACTGAGGGAGTTGGACCTGAGTAATAATGACCTTGGGGATTCAGGTGTGAAGCTCCTGTCTGATGGACTGAAGAGTTCTCATTGTCAACTCAATATACTGAGGTAAGAAAAATAGTTGTTTTATGTTGTTATGAAATTTAAGATGCCTTCTATTCTGGTCCAGGGCCATCAAAAGTGAAAATTAATTAAATGCACCTTACAGCATTACATTTAGATCTGCTCAGGTTGCATCAAAGATTTCTTTTTATGTGTTTTTTTTTTTTTGCTTTTATTTTTTTTCCCTTTCTTTTGCAGCTTTAAGCAATTCAACCAATCACAGACTATTCTGTTGAGCACATGAATGCAATGTCCAATCAAAAAAATTTAAATTCATCACCAGTGCAAAAGAAATTAGCTGAAAACACTAGAGTTCAGCGTGTGTTCACTGACATTCTGTACTCAGATCTGCACATTCACGACTGCTCTCATCATAAACAAGTGTAGAAATGATGTACTGTAAGAGATTCATAGTGCAGTGTAGTCAGCTTAATAGATCATAATGGGAGTTTTTTGCGTTTCAGTGATGGGAACGTTCTTTACTCACTTTCTGTACATAATTAACTTGATTTACTAATGCGTAAAATGGCATTTCCCCACATAAAATGGCATTTTTCTGTTTCCCCACACACCAAAACATTCTTAATGTTTTCTATTAATCCATATTGATAGGATTAAGGGAATTACGCAAAATTGGTATCATTTTAGGTTTTTAAAGTCTGTGTACATAAAAAATGCCATGTTAGATGTAAATCATGTAGCTTCTGTTCCACCTTTTCAGAGTAAAGATAGTTGCTTTTCCTCATATCCAATTTAAACTATATTGCCCAATCTTCCTTATTACTTTCCAAGACACTAAAACTGATAAAATATATTTTGTGTGTGTGTGTAGATTATCTGGCTGTATGGTGACAGAGAAAGGCTGTTGTTATCTGGCTTCAGCTCTGAGTTCAAACCCCTCACACTTGATCGAGCTGGATCTGAGCTACAATCACCCAGGAAGATCATTATTCCAGCTGCTCTCTGATCCAAACTACAGACTGGACAAGCTCAAGTATGTTCAACGCTAACAATCATCCTGTCGTGTTTGTTTGAGCATGTGTGTGCTATAAACTCATATGTACATACCTAGATCCCTGCATACAGCTCATACATACACATGCATACTGCACAAAAAATAAGGATATGTCTTGAAATCTGTGACTGAAGATGATCTTGATTCAGCTCAATGGCTGCTTGTGACTCATAACAGCAGCATCTGAGAAACAGATTCAAGTCTCTGATCCCAAAACATCAATTCAAATGTTGTGGTGCTCTAGAAAATAAATTCTCATTGCTGTCGGAGTTATGAAGCAAAAACAAATCCAAGATACACACTCAGAGATCAGTCTGAAATGAGAAGAAGCTGAGAGGCCAGTTTGGAGTTTGGAGATATAGTTCACAACAGTCCAGGTCTTCTTGAGATGTACGATAACTTTGTGTGATGGAAATTTAAGTCATTATTACCATGTTCCTTATGAGCTCAGGTCAGACTAACATGAGCGTTGAGATGAGAGAATCATTTTCAATTTAATACCCACTTCTAATTTTATATAAAATCATTATTATGTAAATTAGCTGACATATTGTTTTTTATAGTGTTCGTCATGGCGGAAGGTTCAGGATTACAGAAGGACCACAGAAATGTAAGTCACACACACACACACACACTTGGTCTTAGTCATTGTTTTGTTGCGTTATAAATGTTATAATCTCTCTTCTTGTGTTCAGATGCATGTGATCTCACACTGGATTTAAACACAACAAACACTCATCTCGCTCTGTCTGAGAGGAACAGAAAGATGACATATGTGGAAGAGAAGCAGCCGTATCCTGATCATCCAGAGAGATTTGATGAGTGGCCTCAAGTTCTGTGTAGAGAGAGTCTGACTGGACGCTGTTACTGGGAAGCTGAATCGAGCGTGTGGGCTGATATATCAGTGGCATATAGAGGAATCAGCAGGAGAGGAAAGAGTGATGACCGTTGTTTTGGAAACAATGAAAATTCCTGGAGTCTGAACTGTTTTAATAACAGTTTGACTGTCAGACACAATAATAAGAGCACAAGTATAACTGTCCCTTCACATCACTCTAGCAGAGTAGGAGTGTATCTGGACTGGCCGGCCGGCACTCTGTCCTTCTACAGCGTCTCTGAAACACACACTCTCACACACTTACACACATTCAACAGCACATTCACTGAACCCCTCTATGCTGGTTTTGGGGTTTATTTTAATGGTTCAGTGTCTCTGTGCGAGATTAAACAACTTCCTGTGAGAAACAACTGAAACGCAGAGTGGAGTGAAAGAAATACACTCATGTTATCTCTTTTCAACGCACAGCTATAAATGCTTTCTCTCTTCTAATCATAATTTCAGTGTGTATATAGAAACACACACGTTGACTTCAGTCTAAATGAGACATGCCACCGACTTCTATAGTGTTTTTATAAAGACGTTTGAATGCAGTCTCTGAGCGCTACCCAAAGGAAAATTTGCTAAGAGAATGCTAGGGGGGTCAGTGGAAAAGTTTAAAAGAAAAGAGTAAAACAATGTAAAAACAAAGAAAAAAAGAAAAGAAAAGAATAATAAATAAGATTAACCCTTTTGTTAGTTAGGTACGGAGCCCCTCATGACATGCAAGAAAAAAAAATAAAGCGATTTACTAATTTGTTCCCTCGATTTACTAAATCGTGCAAACGTTTTAATAAATCAAGGGAACGAATTATTAGTAGAGCAGCCATATCACCCTGTAGCCCAAGACTGGTTGCCCCCTGGGAAAACTTGGTTGCTGCTGGTGGTGTTAATGAGGCCAGCAGGGGGCGCTCACCCTGTGGTCTGTGTCGGTGCTAACGCCCCAGTATAGTCATGGGGACACTTTACTTTCAAAAAGCACCGTCCTTCGGATGAGAAGTTAAACCGAGGTCCTGACTCTCTGGTCATTATAGATCCCAGGATGTCTTTCAACAACATCCTGGCCAAATTTGCCCACTGGCCCCTGTCCATCATGGCCTCCTACTCATCCCTAAATACTGATTGGTCTCCTCTCCACCAATAAGCTGGTGTGTTATGCATGGGAATTCTGGCACAATATGGCTGCTGTCACATCATCCATGTGAATGCTGCACATTTGTGGTGGTTGAGGAGATTCCCCCTTCAATGTGTAAAGCGCTTTGCGTACCCAGAAAAGCGCTATATAAATGTAAGGAAATAAGAAATTCTATTTTTTTTCCCTGCATCTCATGTTCGGGGCTCCATAGTTTTAACCCAGAAGCAGTACATAACAAAATATCAAAAATTATTTTTAGTACAGGAAAACACTTTCCATCTGTTTCCCCTTTGGCTCCTCCTATTTGCCCTCAGCTGTGCCTGCTTACCAGTCAAGAGTGAGACTAAAAGTGAGGTAGCTTAAGAGCAGAGAAGAAAGGGCCAGAGTTTGAGAAACTTTCTCCAGAGCACTCTCCCTGTCCCGTCCTTCCTGTTGCTGCAGTTTACATTTTTGTTCTTTAACGTGATAGCTGCTTAATTTGTACTCTTTGGTATTGTTTTTATTGATTGTTGTGTCTCCAACATTTACACTTGTTGTTTACGTGTGGAGGTTAATGTTACCATTTACCTTTATTCGTCCTTTCTATTCTTTCTTTTATTGTTGCTGTTAGTATCAAGCTTATTAGCTGCATTGTTTGTTTATTTGGAAGCAGTTGGGATGTGGTTGCCATTTTTGTTTAACTCTGTGTTCTCCTGTTTTGTGGCCAGGAAGGGAGTAGGGTACAATTGTGTTATTGATTTTTCTTTTCATTGGTAGTTTAGTTAGAGGTTTTACTCCCACAGGCAGATCGCTTTGTGTTTGTTATTTTGGGCTTGCCCCCTCTTGAAGCCTTTGCTTCACTTTTAAGTCATTTTCTTCTTTTTAAATACCTTGTTTTTGTTCCATGAACTGTAAATAAAAATCTTACAGGTAATTTGTCTGTTTGTTGGAGATTCGTGGAAGTAACAATTACGATTATGAAAATACACATCCATTTATTATTTTTATTTATCTTTTTAAATCACATATTTTAAAAAATTGTTTAAATGAATCACAATCAAAAATAAAATTAAAAAATAGCACTGTACTGTAGTTCACTATAGTTACACTACAAACGGTTCTTGACAAGAACCTAAGAATGATTTACTGCGCCAATTTCCTATATTTGTTTTACAGATGTTCTGATGAGCATCATGACTTTCACAAAAAGAAAGGTGAGAACCTGCTGTTTGCTGGCAATTCAGTGAGAATAATAAATTGACTCATTCCAGGTTGTGATCCGTCAGATAAATCAGTGTACTCTGCTCTTCCCAAAAGTGTGAGAAGAGACTATTTAGATGCCAAACAGTTGCTCAACTCGCCCTACTTCTCAGTGCTGAGAAAAGAGAGATTTGTCCTGCAGCTCGTGACATGCATAGTGACCAGCAGAGGTCGCACTAACCTAAAATGTACAGGACATGAAAACAAAGAAAATTACAAATGCTGTGTGTCATACAGATAAATACAAGAAAGAAAAGCATTTAAACATAGTGTTAACATCATGGATACCCTGGTATTCTGTACACGGTCTCTGAAGTCAACATATCCAGTGAGAAGTCAAAGACACCCAAGGACTTCTGTGTTTAAAGGCCAAAATGCTCCAACCGCGATTCACATCCCTCTCTTTAAATCCACTTTATGATGGGCTTCCATAATATAGGCTGCATTTTGAACATTGTTATATGTGATATACTGTATTAAACAATTATCACTGCTGTAGAGGCATTTAAGTCTTTAAATGAGCTAATCTTTCTCATTTCCTTTCATGCACTGACTTATATTGTTCATTCACTGAAGTCTCTCTCTTTAAAGTGCTTGACTGCTATTCTGCATTCTGTCCAGAGCAAATATCAACCATGTGACTCAAGCTCTGTCAGTCATTGCCAATGTTATTTACCGGCTGGGGTATAATTAAACTTTAATTGTATTTATTTGTTTATGGGCTGACTGATTGATTGATTACATGTTCTTGCCATGAAAATAGCCTTCGGCGCTGATATGGCATTAAGAAATCCTACAGCCTTACTACTTACCAAATTATATCGCTAACAATTCATTAGCTTTAAGATTAACTTTGACCCTCAGGTCGTATTAGATAGTAAAACAAAAACTTCAATTCTGATGTTATCCTGTGATCTTGACTGTTCTTGTGTGTGTTTTTAGATTATCTGATTGTATTATTTAAAGAGGTAATCGTACAATAAAAGGAGTAAAATGAATCTGAAAGCCCTCTTAAAGAGATAGCTCACCCAAAATTAAAATTATGTCATTAATTAATTCCATAAATTACTCATGTGGTTCCAAACCCATAAGACTTTCCTTCATCTTCGGAACACAAATGACTGCTATTTTGATGTTTCATAAAGTTCATAAACAAATCATAAAAGTAATCCATATGAATTGAGCGGTTTAGTCCAAATTTTCTGAAGAGACACGGTTGTGAATGTTCGTAGTACATTTCTGCAAAGATAACAGAGAATTTACTCATATTTGCTGTCCTGCGCAGCAAAACGTGATGACAATTGCATTTCAAACCCGTTTTTGAGCACGACCTGGGCGAAACAGACAGGTGATGTGATCATATACGATAATAAATTGATCGTACCAGAAGAATAGCATTGAGAACTTTATTTTATCTGCTCTCTCTGCATCATCTCGTGAGCTTTTAGTATGTTTTCTGCATGTGCAGTATGGGGATTTAAGCGTTTTCAGATGTTTCGGTGTGGATGAACAACATTTTGAAAACGCTTGAAAACACTAGTGTGGATGGGGAGTGTTTTTCATCTGTTTTCAAATGTCTCCGGATTAATGTAGATGTACTCTTAGGTTTTTTATCACATGTAAACATTCATCAACTCACACATCAGTTGTGGTAAACGGAAGTCCAAGCATATTCGTTTTAAGTGTGAGAACCAATGAGGTTCATTCTCATGTGTTGCGCAGCACGTTTGAGCTTCCCGAAGAGGTTTGTTCTCACGCATCAAGCAGGTTCGGTTGAGCTTTTGTTTATGTTTGTCGAGTTCAAATCAGCCTTTTCCCTTTTCCCATTTCAGATTGGAAAGGCATTTATTTTCAAAATGATGAGCTTGCATTGCAAATGGGGAGTTGGGAAATTTAATGAGCAGTTAAAAGCAGCACGTCTGACCCCGACTCAGTCCAAAAGAGATTTAAAAACCCAACCGTTCATTCATATCAAACACATGGCATATAAACTCAATGGATCTACAGCAACCCACTGCCACAAAATCGATAAAGCTGGGGCAGAAAGTACTTGGCCAGTGCTGAAAGGTTTGAATTATGGTGCTAGTCCTCGGCCAGATCACAAGTGTGAGTTATCTGCAAAGAGTTCAACTGAGCCAATTTCCATATGATAACTAGAGGCTAAAGGAGCATCTGCAGCTCACTGTGGTCTGCATCTGGGACTGTGAGGACGAATGTGCCATTATCGTTTTGGACAGGACAGATGCTTCAGATATGTCATCAGGTGACATCCCGCTAGCTCTCGACACTGGTTCAAGTTTTTCACTATTTGTGGCTGTGCCAAGGACCGACAAATTAAGGCAGTCACCCTTAAAGGGATAGTTCACTCCCCCCAAAAATGAACATTTTATCATCATTTACTCACTCTCATGTAGCTGGAAACCTGTTTGACGTTAAAAGAATTCTGAAGAATGTTGGGGTCCAAACAACACTGTAAAGACTTCCATTGCATTGTTTCATTTAATAAAATGTGACCCTGGACCATAAATCCAGTCTTAAGTCACACGGTTATATATTTGTAGCAATAGCCAACAATACATTTTTATATTTTCTTTTGTGCCAAAAATAATTAGGATATTAAGTAAAGATCATCTTCCATGAAGATATTTTGTAAATTTCTCACTGTATAAATCCAAAGTTTATTTTTGTGAGTGGATATGCATTACTAAGGACTAAATTTGGACAACTTTAAAGGTGATTTTCTCAATATTTGGGGGGGACTATAATTGTAGGCCTATCTCAATGATACCTCAATGTGAACTCGTATAGCTATTAAAAAGATCACCTTGGATGAACAATAGTGAAAATGACTAAGGCAAGGGAAGTTAGATCATCATTTGTTTGCTCATGCCAAAAGATTTGATATTTTATTTGACATTATTCATCTAATGCATTTATGTTTATATATTTTTACATGTAACTACTCAAGTGTCCAAATGCGTTTTGAGGTCTATACACTACGAGTTAAAACTTTGAACACACACTGAAACATAAAGTGTGTTCAAAGTTTTAACTGGTAGTGTATCTTTAATGTAAATGCTTATGTCCAAAGTTTTTGCAGTTTTCTATTTGACAGAATAAAAATAAATAATGCATTTTTAAAATGGATTGGATGGAACAGATGGAATAGTGATGAATAAGCCAGCCAAGAAGTATGCAGCAAGCACTGGGAACTCATTCAAAACTAGTTAAAAAGCATTAAGAAGCCTAGAATGTAATCCAGGCTATAGGTGATATAGATGAAAATGATATATATGCAGTGGGTACAGAAAGTATTCAGACAGCCTTAAATGTTTCACTCTTTGTTATATTGCAGCCATTTGCTAAAATCATTTAAGTTCATTTTTTTCCCTCATTAATGTACACCCAGAACCCCATATTGACAGAAAAACTTGTTGAAAATTTTTTGCAGATTTATTGAAAAAGAAAAACTGAAATATCACATGGTCCTAAGTATTCAGACCCTTTGCTGTGACACTCATATATTTAACTCAGGTGCTGTCCATTTCTTCTGAACACACTTGAGATGGTTCTACACCTTCATTTGAGTCCAGCTGTGTTTGATAATACTGACTGGACTAGATTAGGAAAGCCACACACCTGTCTATATAAGACCTTACAGCTCACAGTGTATGTCAGAGCAAATGAGAATCATGAGGTCAAAGGAACTGCCTGAAGAGTTCAGAGACAGAATTGTGGAAAGGCATAGATCTGGCCAAGGTTACAAAAAAATTTCTGCTGCACTTAAGATGGAAGACGTTTGGGATGACCGGAACCCCTCCAAGAGCTGGCCGGGGGAGAAGAGCCTTGTGAGAGAGGTAAATATGGCAGAGTGGCCCGACGGAAGCCTCTCCTCAGTGCAAGACACATGAAAGCCCACATGGAGTTTGCAAAAAAAAAAAACACCTGAAGGACTTCAAGATAGTGAGAAATAAGATTCTCTCGTCTGATGAGACCAAAATAGAACTTTTTGGCCTTAATTCTAAGCGGTATGTGTGGAGAAAACCAGGCACTGCTCATCACCTGTCCAATACAATCCCAACAGTGAAGCATGGTGGTGGCAGCATCATGCTGTGGGGGTATTTTTCAGCTGCAGGGACAGGATGACTGGTTGCAATCGAGGGAAAGATGAATGCGGCCAAATACAGGGATATCCTGGACGAAAACCTTCTCCAGAGTGCTCAGGACCTCAGACTGGGCCGAAGGTTTACCTTCCAAGAAGACAATGACCCTAAGCACACAGCTAAAATAACAAAGGAGTGGCTTCACAACAACTCCGTGACTGTTCTTGAATGGCCCAGCCAGAGCCCTGACTTAGACCCAATTGACCATCTCTGGAGAGACCTAAAAATGGCTGTCCACCAACGTTTATCATCCAACCTGACAGAACTGGAGAGGATCTGCAAGGAGGAATGGCAGAAGATCCCCAAATCCAGGTGTGAAAAACTTGTTGCATCTTTCTCAAAAAGACTCATGGCTGTATTAGATTAAAAGGGTGCTTCTACTAAATACTGAGCAAAGGGTCTGAATACTTTGGACCATGTGATATTTCAGTTTTTCTTTTTTAATAAATCTGCAAAAATGTCAACAATTCTGTGTTTTTCTGTCAATATGGGGTGCTGTGTGTACATTAATGAGGAAAAAAAATGAACTTAAATGATTTTAGCAAATGGCTGCTACATAACAAAGAGTGAAACATTTAAGGGGGTCTGAATACTTTCCGTACCCACTGTATAAATATATATTTCTGGGTGTGACCCTTGTCTGCCATGTTGGAGCAGCATTATAGTTCACCAATCCCTTCCTCAAACACTGCACTGCCCCTCCATCATTTGGCCTCCTGCTGATTTATTGCTTCACATTAAAATCTGTGACACAGTTTTTGTCTCAGCTGAGCAATTGGCCGCTTAAGCAGCTCTGCTAATTGATCCTGTAAGACTTGTAAATCATGCTGGTGTTCCTCTTTTCTGTCTCTCTCAGCCTGTGGATTAATCTCATTAAGAACTGCATTACACTCGCCAAGGCGCATTACAACGCACTTTTGCAGCTTACAAGGGACTCTACCTCCATGGAAAAACTCAATTGAATTCTGCAGATGGCCAGTCAGAGACTATACTTCGGAGCAAAAAAAAATTGGGCCAAGCCAAAAATGGAAACCATTTTAACCATTTTAATCACAAATCACTGGTCAGGAAATTAGTAAGAATTGCACAAAGTATGTAGATAATATCACTTAGCAAGGAATAGCCTTGTTCTTTTTTTCTTTAAGTGTTTAAGACGTGTGGGTAAACTTGCAGAAAATCTTTTTATTACAGAAAGAGTCATCAGTGTTGTTCCACTCAATGTTAATGGCTTCAAACAGTTCATGAGTAGTTGAAAAAAAGTCTCCGAGTACATTTGAATTTAATGTCAGACCAAATATTTACTATAGAGTTCAAATCTGGACTCTGTCCAGGCCAAAACATGAGCCTGATGGACTTGGTTGTCTTCGCAATTTGGGCCGGCCGGTTCAATTGTGGGATGCAAGCTGTTTTTCAATAATCCCCTGTTCTCCAAAGCATTAAATGACTTTTCACGTTGAAGTAACTCACCAATACCAGCAGCTAAAAAGCCTCCTCACACAATGACACTCTTCCTACATGATTCTCTCCGGTAGAGTTGCATTTATTAATATATATTTCTTGGCAGACACTGCTCTGTAGCATCACCATGCAACCCGTGTTTCATTTTGATTCATTACTCCACACACAACTTCCAATATTCAGCCAAAACTTCTGCCTTTGATGTTTTTCAGAGACACCCATGGCTTTATAAGCAGTGCAATTATTTACATTTGACTCATTTCCTGACCATAAATTTGTGGTTAAGACAATTAAAATCTTTGTGTTTAGCCATTTTGGCCTTGTCCCATTTTTTCCCAGGAGTATTTGTAAAATAATAGTTCAAATGTTGCAGTTCTCTTAAAAATACAATATTAAAATACGATATGCAGCAATATCATATTGAAAGAATGTTAAACATTGTGGTCCAAACAATGCTTGCAGTCAACTCTAATAATACACCACTGATATGGATTTTCAAACTCAGAAAATAGCATCCAAATATATGTAAACATTAAACATTGCCTGGAATAAGAGCTCTAAAGTATCACAGATATGAAAGGATGGTTTGGCCTTAAAATAGTCTAGCCTGGTCTCATTGTTAATAGGTAGGTATAAATGCGTAACTTTCAAAGACACAAAAAATAAATTTTTGTATGTTTAGAAAGGTGCTGAAGCGTACAATATTGCTATTAGTGCTATAGCCCTAAAACGTAAAAATACGTATTTACGAATCTATCATTTCCCTTTTATCGTTTTGTAGATAAATGTAAGATTCCTAAACCCCATCCCGAACCTAAACATTCCCATTTGATACAGAATGCTAAAAGAATAAAACATAATGGACAGGAAAGTGTAGGAAAATATAAATTTTTAGTATAAATAGCATTAAAACAACATTTTGAGCCACTAATCCTACACCTACCCATAACCATTTCTTAAAACAAGTTACTGCTATAAGTAAAATAATAACAAGCGTAATCACAATTTATTTATAGCAAAAATGTCAAAAGTGGTACCAAAAGTAGTTCAAGTGATGATGAGTTGCAGTCAGTTTTTTTCAGAGCAGAGTTAAAGTTATTAATCCATGGAAACATGAATCCAGCTTCTCTTTGTGAAGGCCCACAATCATTTCAAATGTCAATCCACTGAAACACGGCATGCCATCTGTGACGAAGCAGGTGAGAACCAATGAGCATTCGATATCAGTTCCACAAACCATGTCGTACCGCTTCTCGAGGATACAACGTTCAGATTTGAATCATAACGAGAGCGGGCTTTGACTGTGATGGTCGCTGATGAGAATGAAGGTGAAGATCGATGGATAAACGGCTGAATTTGGATCTGTTCCTTACAAACATATGGATTCTAAAACTTTGGACAGCGAACAAATAAAATTGATGTGATTTGTGATTTGGTGTATCTTAGGGTTGTATTGTCAGTCGCTACATTGGAGAAAACACCTTTTGTGTCTCACAGCAAACAAACTAAATATCACAAAATGGTTAAACAATAACAGAAATTGTATTTATTTTTAAGGTTTCAAAGTGAAGTTCTGTTTCCTGTTTAACATGTAATCCTCCGAAACGAAGTCACAAACAGAAATGTTATTAAGATGAATAAACTGCATTAACTAGAAATATGTATTGATATTACAATTCAATACAACAGATTCAAAACATTAATGCCACTATTTTAATATTAATACATGGGAATTCATACACATTCACACTTGGATATGTAAATGATTTATGCTTTATTGCTGTAAATACGTAAGTATTTTTACATTTTAGTGCTATGAATATGTCAATATTGTTCATTTTTGTGTGTATGAAAACACACAAAAGTAATTGAGTAGAACCACACTTTACATAAAAATACACATATTCTCAAGAGATCACGTTGCACAGTCAGTCGGCTATGAGGCCATAACATGCAATAAAAGCAAAAAATCACTGAGTGCACCATTAAGAAATAAATAATAAAATAGAGACAATTATGAAATAATCACCATACTTAATTGCTCGTTAATTTCCATGTTCCAAGTTATCAGTCAAACAATGGATCAAATACGTTTTAACCCTTGCAATTGGATAAGTGTCTCCTGAGCCTCAAACCTATTGGATCTCTGTCTTTGTTGATGAAGTAAGTCTCTGTATGCCCCTTCTGATCTAATGAGGAATCCATCACAAAGGCCGACTGAGACTCCTCTCTAGCTTATTATATGAAGGAGTTCTGCTGTTCTTCGATCACCAGACTCAAGTCCTAAAACAAGCCCATTGATCAGCCTGGTGTTATGTTCTCTGTGATTCATCAGCCTCAAGGGGTGCGTTCAACTAGTATTGCATTAGTAAGCAGAGTTCCTCTTATTTTTTAATTTTTTTTTACACATTTGTGAATCCTCAATACACTTTCGCCTGAATAGTAAAAGCCTCAATGAGCTCATGGCTCATGTAGTGTCTATATTATTCATCACAGAACTGATAACGAACATGTCTGCTCTTATATCCCTGGGAAAAAAGTTATTTCAGTCACAACGCAGCAAGATGTTTCAGTTGCGACTAAAAAGATCGATATTTCAAATCCATGTTGGCCATTGCTTCACTCCACGCTCCAAAAATGCAAATCACGAAACCACCAGGGTACATTTGATTATGATGAAGTACAGTTTTGCTGTCACCAATGTCATTATTTTATTAGACAGCAAGTAGCTTGACAGAAAATTCCTCTTTAAGGCCCTCTAAAATAAAAGCCTCATTTACAACTCTAGTCCACTTGCATATGTGTATGATGAATAATTCAGACGCTCATCCTTTGTTTATGCTGTGATTGTACAGATTGTACAGTGGTTATATCTAACGGTTTGTTTAAGTAGCGATCAAGTGAGAGCTGTTTGCCCCTAACAGGCTGCATTAGGACAGATCTCCAGAATCCTTTTGGCAGAGTTCAAGGCATGACTCTTTCCAAAACGCAAGCAACCAGCAAATTGAATTCTCCAAACAAGTGATGTGAGAGAGCCGCAGTTCTTTGTACGTAAGGCTCTCATTTAAGCCATCGGCTCTTACCGAAATACTTGATGAGGGATATAAAGTGGGTTTGCAGTGGCTACCCAGTGATTACTGACAGAGCAGGGTCAGATTCAGCACGTTTTAGTGATCTTCTAAGGAGATTGATTGATTGCAAATAAACTGAAATTTGATTTCTAAATCGAAATCATTCTCCTATGTGTGAGTTCTGTCTCTGCTGGCTTGTCTGTGCTCTGCTTTGATATTTTAGTACAGTGTGCTGTAGTCCACTGCTCTGCATTTCTGTAGGGATTTCAGACATTTGTCCTCAGTTAAGCAGCTGTGGCCAGCGTAACCCACTTCTATGAATTTCTGTATGGCACACACATTCTCTGCCTCTCAGTCTTTTTCTCTCTTGTTTACCCAAGCAAATTAAATTATACGAACCTTGATTTATGAACTTATTATATTTAAGGCTCTTAGTCATAGTGTTATTAAATATTCTGAATACAAAAATGAAAACAAAATAATGAGTTTAAATGATTGAGCAATTTGTTTAGAGAACTTTTTTTTTCCTGGGACGAATAGCTTTTAAATTGGTCACTTAAAAAGAAGCGAACAATAAGTGAAAGCACTGTAAGAAGAGTTATTAGTGAATTTCATTTAAACTCATTGGATGATATCGGTGTGGATATCCAAACAACTATTAGGTTTAATGAGAATGGCAATATTTACTTTTTGGAAGATATACATATAAATTACATGTACTAGTAACTGAAAAGCATCATTAAATGAACGTAAAGATGTTTAAAATGTTTTGTTTTATTTATTTATTGCTGTTTTTGGAAGAAATTAATACTTTTATTCAGCAAGGATGCATTAAATTAATCAAAACTGACAGTAAAGACATTTATAATATTACACAAGATTTCTTTTTCAAATAAATGTTGTTTTTTTTCATCAAAAAATCATGAAAAAACATTCAAAAATTTGAAGCCGCTCAAAAGAAATGTTTCTTCAGCAGCAAATCAGCTCATTAGAATGATTTCTGAAGGATCATGTGACACTGAAGACTGGACTAATGATTACATTTTAAAATAATCATATTATAATCATATTACATTTTAAATACATAAAACACAAAAAACTGTTATTTGTGAGAATATTTCACGACATTACTGTTTTTCTTTTACTATATTTTTGACCATGTAAAAGGTTTGGTGAGAAACTTAATCAAAGCTATGTAAGCACATTGCATACTAGTCTTTCTGGTAAATGTGTTCACATGTAGAATTGATACTGTTACAGAAGTAGTTTGACTAACTTAGAGAACAGCTAATAAACCTCATCACACGTGCATGAGGCGGTCACTGATGTCATTAATGAGTTCACAGACTGAACCTGGTCAGGTTATGAGATCATCAGCGACAACCAATAATGTCAAGCCAAAGGTCAATGTAATTAATGACTAAATGAAGTCCCCTTAGTGACTGTTAACACAAAAAATACCAAATGACAATTCTAATAAGGAAATGTGTGTTGAGATGTTCAGATATGCACAGATATTACACTAAAAAAAAAAACAAATACAGGGTTAAAACCCCAAATCGGGTTATATATGGACAACCCCAGTGATTGGGTTGTTTTGACCCAACTTGCCGGGTAGTTTTAGTTCTCAAGTATTGTTTAAAAATTACTATATTGCTAGCTTAAAATGAATCCAAAAGAGGTTGGAAATTAGCATATATTAATATGTTTAATAAATGAATATTTATTAAGTTTTAACCATATTTTGGGTTAATTATAAGCAAGAAATAGCAACTCAAGAGTTGAGTTAAATAAAACTACCCAGCAGGTTGGGCAAACATTTAACCCAACTGCTGGGTCAAACCCCAATCACTGGGTTTATCCATATTTAACCAAACTTGGTTTAACCCAGCAAGAGTGTGTCACGCGCTGTGTATTGACGACAGGAAAACTCAGATGAACGATTAACATACAGGTATTTAATACTCGAAGAGAAAGCATGCACAACAATCAATATAGACGATAACCGACAACTGAACAGGGAAGACACAGGAACTTAAATACAGGAAGTGATGACAGGAACACAGGTGAAGGCTGAACATGATTAGTATAAACGAGTGGCGGGAGCAAACAAAAACAAAGAACACGTGGAACAAGACTAGACAGTATTACAGAGTGTAGGAAGACGAGACATATGTAATACTGAAAAAGACACTGATAATCATAAACCTTGCTATAACACATTATTCACTTTAAAAATGACAAATCTAGTGGTTGGGTTAAATGATTGATCAATGTGCTGGGCAGTTTTATTTAAGCTAACTATTGTTTAAAGATTGCTATATGGCTGGCCTAAAATGATCCCAAAATAGGTGGGAAATTAAAAATCAAAAGGTGAACATTTATTAATAAGCAATTTAATAAATGTTTATTCTTAAATTGTTATTCACAATGTTATATGAATAATCATTCATTTATTAAACATATTAATTTACTTTCCAACATACTTTGTGTTAATTTGAAGTGAGCAGTATAGTATTGTTTTAAACCATAGTTGAGTTAAATAAAACAACCCAGCAAGTCGGGCAAACATTTAACCCAACCGCTGGGTTAAAACAACCCATTGGGTTGTTTTTAACTCAGCATTTTTTAGAGTGTAAGCTATATATATATATATAACACAGCATACACTCTAAAAAATGCATACACTCTACTAAAATAGGTAAAGCTATAGTGCCAATATTTGGAAAATTACTAAGATCAGCTTTTCACTTTAAAACAAAAGCTCACCTTGAGTTTGTTATCTGGCACTCTCAGTATGCACAGAATCAGACAAACTGAAAAAGCATCACTTATAATGATTTAGTAAGTTGAGAAAGATTGTTATGTAATATGCTTCATCATTGTAGCGTCAGGTGGTGTAAGAGGTACATATATGTATATAAAATGTATCATTAAAGAGCAGCCTCCTCACATTTGCTCTTGATGTTAATGCAAGGCAATTAATTGTCTATTAATTTCTCCTGATTGAAGCAAGTTCTGTTTGGATGGATTCAAATGACTACTTAAGAGTCTTACATAAAATGCATTTCTCTTAAACTTTTCACTATTGCTAACAGTTTATGTAATGATGCCATCCTTATGTAGGTCTGATGTACCTCTGCTGCTTCTTAAGCAGATTAGTAGCATGCTTATTAAATCACAGACTGACAACTAAATGGATAGACTGCCTGGATTGCAGTGCACCATGTTACCGGTAAACCAATTGTGTGCATTAAGATTTATTCATTCATTTATTTTTTTAAAAGATTTATTTATTTTTGGTTATTGCAACAAGTGACATTTTTAACCTTACAGTGCAACAATTGACCGTGACTAAGCTTCAAAAATGGCCTTTGTGTAAACGTTGTTATGCTATACATTACAAATCTTTTGACAATTTTGCAGTTATGAATCAAGTCGATGGCATCTGCGCTAGTCGTTGCTCAAGCGGGGGTGGAAGAGGGCTCTCATCGCCATGGAGATAAGAGTGCTTCATTTTTTGCGTGAGTGGAGTGGCGCGTCAAGGTCAGAACCGAAGTGTTCCTGTGCCGTCTCACAGCCCACACAAGAGAGGGAGGAACGGGGTGAGCTGGTAATTGTTCACCGGGGAGGAAACCTACTCTGAAGGTTTGACTGTAATGAGTGGGATGGACTGTAAATAGTGATGCTTTTCTACTGTATTTCCTCCACTCAGTGCTCTGATGTGGAAACATTATAATGTACTTGAAGTATTGAGCTTTTTGGGAATCAGAACAAACGCTTTTATCTTTGTTAGAAGTAAAAAACTAAACCTTACTTAGTAGAGGCGTTGGGGGTAACTCATTACAAGTAGCTTAAGTAATCAGATTACTTTTTCAAGTAACTAGTAAAGTAATGCAAGTTACTTTTCCACATTTATTGACTGACAGCTCTCCTGTTTCCATGTTGAGAGAAATGTGTTGTGTGCGCTGTGAACATGATGGGTATTGTAGTTCTAGACTAAAAGTGCATCCTTGAACATGCATTTACTCGTCTCACTTGCACGAAAACATTCAGTATTCTTGAAAAAATGAATAAAAACAATGAAATGCAGTCTCAGATTTTTACGCAAACCTGTAATAATTAACCATATTAAATAACAAAAATATGTATTTAATCTCACTTTATTATCCAATGTCTTTGCCACTGACCTTCAATGTTCAATTTCAACCATACTAATAAGCAAAAATGACTTTAGATTAGATTTATAAATAAGAGTGTTGAACTTCCTCCTCCTGTATCCTATTCTTCTTTAATACAGAATGGATTACACAGCTGAAAGGTTTCTTTGAGCTGCGCCCTCCACTGTGCAGGCGTAAATATGCATTCATTTCACTCTTGGTGTGAAAGGACCTTAACATTTGCCAAAAAACAGAACTTTTTTTCCTTGTTATTAAAAACCAACAAGCCCAGCCCAGGTGAGAAAAAGTAATTCAAAAGTAATGTAACACATTACTTTTCATAAAAAGTAACTAAGTAATGCAGTTAGTTACTTTTTTAGAGAGTAACACAATAATGTAATGCATTACTTTTACATACATGTGAATGTTAGGAGTGTTTTGTGAAGAATATTAATATCCAAACATTTACTTTTTTAATGGCAATATTTCAAGGTGTGATTTGGCTCCAAAATAATAATTACTATTGCAAACATGTGTTTTACGCGTCACACAGAGAGAAGCCTCTGGCTTTTGCTCCAATGGTGAAGGCAGATGGAAGAACAGCCATGTCTGTAATTATGTATGATTATGTGTCACATCGAGTGGGAGGGAAGGCGAGCTTGGGTTATGTAATTATTAATCAACACTGTCCATAACCCTCTGCTGGCGGCCAGGTACAGTGGAGGCCCTCATCAGCTCAAAATGAAAGAGCTCTTTAGGTGATGAGAAACTGCTGCTATCAGTCAAATAGAAACATACCCTTATCTCGGGGTATGCAGTTATGTTATAGGGGTATGCAGTTTTATATATATATATATATATAGTGTGTTTATTACTGCTATATTATTAATAATTATAGCTGTAATAAATATTATAAAATTATATTGTTATTAATAATATATATTGTTTTTTATGTTTTATAAATAATTATAAAGTAGTAGCAATAATAATAATACTGATAATAATAATAATAAAAATACTAATACTATTAATAATAATGTAATAAACAATAATACAATAAATAATATATATTTTTATTTTTATATAAATCTAGTTGTTCTTAAGGATGTATAGAAGCATCACATAACAAGGTCATTCTAAAATACAGTCTTGCTATAAACCTTATGATGCATCATGATGGCAGTTTTCTGTGTGTGGGTGTTATTTTTGACCTCTGTAGTCTCATATGGGAGTCTTTAATGGCCATAGTAATAGAATAATGAAAGCCATTCCTTTCTAAATGACTGCCAACCACCTCTTGAGGTCTGTTTCTTTTTATGATTCACGTCTAGGACAACGAAAGGACTAGCTGCTTAAGACAGTAATAGTTAGGAATATCTGAAATAATCTTTCTTGACTAGATATTTGCCCTACAGGAGATTATTTGAAGAATTATTTGAACCCAAGCTTTTGTGTGTGTCAACCACCTATGCCCATCAACCCTGAAAACATTGTGTGTGTGTTGGTTGGGTGCCCTGGCTATCAGGCTGGGAAATGTCTCTGGGATCAATATGCTTCATCTCCCTCTGCAAAGTGGAAACAAGTCCAGTTCACTGATTTAGAGTCTCACTGGTTGGCAAACGCACACACATTCACCCTGCTCTCTTTGCCCCCTGCTGTTTGGAGATAGCCCTGAAACAGCCTCTCATTTGGCCTGCTGTGAAAGGTCTCGAAAAGGTGGGGTGCCACCCATTTCTGCAGAAGAGCCCA
The DNA here is from genome assembly GCA_037194245.1 of Opsariichthys bidens. Classification (NCBI taxonomy): domain Eukaryota; kingdom Metazoa; phylum Chordata; class Actinopteri; order Cypriniformes; family Xenocyprididae; genus Opsariichthys; species Opsariichthys bidens. The sequence continues at coordinate 7,947,507 of CM074286.1, read as the reverse complement.
TAATTACAGAAGCTGGGTGCCCTACTATTGGTGCACAAGTGAATAATAGGGCACAATTTGTCTGAATAAAACCCCCATGCCCCATGTAAACTGATGACACAAGAAGCAAGAGGAGTGATGAAGTGATGTTTAGCTCAGATTGAGAGACTGCGATTCTTCGCTATTATCTCATTTGGTTTGAGCCTTTTCTTCGGTCATACTAACATGTCAATTTGCGAAAAATGGTGGACAAAAAATGAGTGGCGATCAATATTGAACGTTTTTTCTAAAAATATATCCTTTTAAAATGGTTAAACATACAACATTTCTCTGATTCCTTATTATTTTATATAAAAAAGAACAAATGTCAATATTGTGAAATGTTATTACAATTTAAAAATCTATCTATCTATCTATTAGTTACTATAATAATAATTCATTTTATGTGTTGATGGGATGCACAAAGTAATAATTTCTCTATTAGGGGATTTGTTTCTCAGTGAACATGACTTAATGGATAATAAATATGATTATCATTGAGAAAAGTCACAGTCAGAGTCAAAGTTGATTTATACTTTTAATCTGCAAGTTTACAATTAAAGAAAACAATTAAAGGTTAATGGCTGAATAATAACTGAATATTGACTCTCCAGGTAAAATTAGTTCAGAAACATTATCATTTATTATTAGGCCCTGTTTCCACCTGGTATTAAGATGTTTTGGTCGATCGGATCACAAGTAGACGAGGAAGACACATACCCGTTTACACCTGGTATTCTAATCTGTCTCTTTTGTCCACTTTCAACCTGTCCTGATTTTTTTGAAGGTAGGATCTATGGGCAGGTAGTGTAAGGTTTTTTTTCCCAAATATTTCAATCTAATGGACAATATAAGCTCATGCAATTTACATATGAATGCGACCGGAGACACACTGGGAAAACACAGTGAGCATCAGCTTTAGATTCTGCTCTGACAGCCACAAGACCATGACGAACGCTGTGAGTGAGTGTTAGAAACCAGGAATGGTGAGAGAACATTGTGCTTGGTACATTTTTCGTTTTCAAACCAAACTTCGGTCTTCGTCGACAAAGTTTAAATCCCGTCAGGCTAGCGAACTTCCCATAATGTTTACGCATTAGGTCAGTAGGCGGAGAATAAACGGTCTTTTGTGGCTGTTCGAACACATTTGACCACATGAGCGTCTATACTACGAAAGTAATCCGGTCAAATGTGTTTTCAGCTACCTCTGAAAGTGGTTGAAAGGGGACAAGCTCAAAATGCTTTAGACCCCATTTACACCTGTATTTAGCAACATCCACTTGTGATCCGACCAAATCGCAGTTAAATAACAGGTATAAACACGGATTCAGAAATTCTCGGCAAGCATCTGACTATTGTTAAATGCATATGGCCCATTATGTAAGAGTACACAACGTGTAGGAATTTTTGCTCACCTCTCGTGCTCGATGAGAATGGCTCAGTTTATATCTTTTGCAATGAAGAAGAAGAAGATGAATAATAAGTGGCACCTCTTAATGAGGGCACTGATTACACACAAAGCGCATCATCAATCAACAGGAGCATTTCTGCTTTAATAGAGCCAGACAAATGCAAAAGGGGTAAAATCAAGAGCTGTTGGCCTTCCATCTTTTATTAGTCATTCTGCAATGTTAATAAGAGTTATTTGTGTCATTATACCAATAAATGATCAGCACCAATTCTGGAGACTTTCTTCGAAATGGCTGTTGTCAGGTGAATCACATGATCACATTAATTATGCTCAGCTGCTGTCTAAAGTAGTTTAATCAATGACCATAAAAACTGAGGTTACTTTTGAACTGCAGAAGAATTGTTGAATAGTATTATGTAGTAACGTTTAGCATGATATAGAAATATGATCACATATATTACAGTACAGAAGGACATTTTAAAAAATAACAGTATGCTTCAGCAAGAGTATAACAGGCTCATCAATAAAGACAATGAAAAAAATGTTTAGTTTAAAACACAAATGCAAGTTTATACTCTAGAAATGTGATCTTTTTATTCCTGTTTGTTTTCAGTCGTCAGTCTCAGTTTAATGACTTTAAAAATGTCATGCCATCAAGTAAAAATTAAATCCTTACACCCTGTTATTAATTATTACTTTCAATATATATCTAAAATTCATATATTATGCTTTTTTCTTGCATTACTGAAGTAATATTTTAAAAAGATTATGCTAAACTGCTTAATAGTTTTTTTGTAGAATAATTACATCAAATCTTTTAAAATTATGTTCAATTTTGAGAATATTTTATATAAATTAGCGTAATAAATAAATGACAAATCTCTTTTGTCTAACCAAAATAATTACACCTATAGAACACAAAATGAACAATAATAATGATTTTAAAATAAATAAATGAATGAATAAATAAATTGCCCACAGTGACAAAGGAACCTAGAGTAATAGTTAAAATAAGCAAGACTCTTATAACAGCTTTTTTCCCCTGAAGGTAACTCTTAAGCTTCTTAACTAGAGCTATATGGCTTAGATTGTCTATTAAAAGTAATCATGTTTTGGGTTAAGGGAAGTCTAACTGTTTGTGTGGATAACACCACATGTTTGTAATAAACCAGAATGGAAAAAGAGATTTGGATAAGTCTCACAGGATCCCTTTATGAGCTATTCGATTCAATAATCCTCCAGTACTATATGGAATATCTGAAAGAGGTTGAAAACACTTCAGTATTGCTCTGGCAACCATCTCCACAGAGAGTCAGGTCTTTAAGTAGCCATGCCTATCCAGTGGATTTTATTTCAATAAGTAGAGCTCCAGAAGGGAGGTTCAATGAGTTTTCATACACAGCATCCAGGTCTCTGAAGATGACACCAGTAATTAACGTCCATTGTAAGGAGGACTATCTGTAACAGTTTGAATGTATTGATTCACTAATCTTAAGCTTGGGTTGGGCTTTTTGTTTATGAAATTCCTAATATTTTGGTAATTACTTTTACTATGCTAGATGTTTATTCATTCATGCACAGCACAATGAAATGCTCACTTGAAGCAAAGATGTAATGCAACTCATCAGGATCCTGTCAGTTTAATGTAGTTCATCGTTGTCATGGTAATGTGGAAAGAGCCATCCACGAAGAAGGAATAATCTTTAAATCAAAACTTTCCAGCCCCCCATTATACACTTTATTTCAGCTTAATGCATTCTTGAATGTGGGTAAGTTTAATAAAAAAAGCAACATTTTGAACAAAAAGCTGAGACATTTTTTCAAAGAAAAAATTTCTGCTCCTGTATTTTGATCCGGAGATTCTCTACTCTTTTGGAAGTTGCATAACACGCCCCTACCTTATTATAAAAACACAGAAAGCTGGAAAATGTAGTCAATGAAAGTGTTAATAAGGAAGTAAATGAGATACAAGTGATATATAAGTAATCAGAGAACTAACGGGGACATAATCAGAAACCAAGGAACCCGAAACTTAGGGGCTTTTTACACGACATCGGTTTCAACTAAACTTTCTATGTGTTTTGGCCGTTCATTTACACGACAGCAGTGTTTTGGGGGAACGCAAACTTTTTAAAATGGGTTTCAAAGTGCACATTTTTGAAGACGATACAGTTCAGTCAATAGGTGCATAGTGTTTCCTTACAAATTGACATCGCCAACTACTGGCCTGGCAGTGAAATACAACCTTTTTTAGCTGTTTCAGTCATTCATGTGAACGGGGATAGTTTTGACAGTGTTGCCATCTGCAAACAAAAAAATGCGAAGGACAAACTTTTCAATTTTTAGTACATTGTTTTTGTGTAAACAGGGAAACAGGAACTAAAAGAAACAGAATATCAAAATAAGAGTCCATAGAGCCAAACATAACCGTTGTTTGGTTGTGCTTTGGAACAAACAGATGAATTAAAAAAAAACAAAAAACTATCATATTTCTGCACATTTTTCATATTTCTTTCAAACCTGGAAATAAACAAATTTATAAGATTTTTAAAAAGTGAACAAAGTGCATGTACAAAGTATTTGCATGTACAATTAAAAATATGTAAGATTATTTCTAGGTTAAACAAATGGAAGCAAATGTTTTTGAAGAACAAGATGCTCATTCGTTAAGTCTTATTTCCAAAACAGATGTTTGCCTGTTCAGATGGGAGGATGTATGTTGACTTCAGTGACTTTATTCTGTGGTGTCCCACAAGGGTCTATTTTAACGCCAGTCTTCTTTTCACTTCATATGCTTCCGTTACGTCAGATCATGAGTAAATATGGTGTATCTTCTCACTGTCATGCAGATGACACCCAGTTGTATCTACCTTTGAAGCCAACTGCCACAATATCTACAGAAAGACAGATGGAATGTTTTGGGGAGATTTAGACGTGGATGTCTGCTAATTTTCTGTCTAAATGATTTTATTTGGCCCTTCTGAGTCTGTTTCGAAAATTGAGTTGGGTGTACTATCCTTTTTTTTTGGATGCATCAAGTAAAAAATTTAGGTATAGTTTGTGCATTGAAATTTGATGAACAAAATTAGCTTTTTTTTTCCAGTTGAGACTAATCTCTAAAACTAAGCCTTTTGTATCACGGAAGGACCTTGAAAAGGTTATTCATGCTGTTATTTTCTCAAGATTAGACTATGGTAATGCACTCTATTATGGTGTTCAGCACAAAAGCTTAGACAGATTACAGCTGGTCCAAAACGCGGCCGCAAGACTTCTGCAGGAACTCGAGAAAAATGAGCACATTATTCCTGTATTAAGAGAACTACATTGGCTGCCGGTTTTCCTAGGATTGATTTTAAGATACTATTATTTGTTTTCAAAGCCAAATGGTAAAGCTCCAACATATATAGCAGATCTGATCCAGGTGAAGAAACCAAAGAGAAAGTCACGCTCTGAGTCATTAAATCTCTTAGTGGTCCCGCGGACGTATCGGAAAATGAGAGGAGACCACTCCTTTGCAGCTGCCACTCCTAGACTATGGAATGGTTTACCTCATTATGAGTACATTATGAATACATGAGTGTTATGTTAGTGGTGTTACAGGTTTTTATGAATGCCTCATTGAATTTGAGGTTTTATTTGTGACTCTGTGTTGTAATGATATACAATAGATCTTGAATGGGATTTTATTGTTAATTTGCCTTGTATTAATATATGCTTTATAAATAAACTGAACATTGAACATGCTGGATAATATGATTCATCAGGTTCTCCACAAACTTTCTAACTCAAAGAGTTGTAGTCTTTGTAGCAAAAGGGGACATACTTAAGAAATATACCAAATAATGTTTCATACCTAAGTACATTTTCATGTAAATGAATCAAAATTTGATGCATTAACTCTTATGCTGGTAATATAATATATATTGAATTTATATATATATATATATCAATTTACATTGAAAATTGCCATAGTAAATAGAAAAGAATGTAAAAAAGGCTTTTCAAAAGTGGTCTCAGGCTTTTATGTCCCACTACAACCTAAAGCAGGATTCCTACTGTGAACAGGCTGTATATGTGTTGCACATACTCCATAACTGTAAAATATAAACATTAAATGCAGAGGTTCTCATCGATCACAGCTGTTCTGATTCCCTGAATTGAAGCATCCCATAGGTTATACAGCTTGACATAACTTTACACTGAGACAGACTGACAGTGCATCGATAGTAAGCTATGAGAAATGATCTTGGTTACTAGTCAGTGCATCATTGTATTGATCATTGCACTTTTTATGAGGTTCAGTGAAGAAGAAGCCTAGTCAGCTAGAACAGATACATGACCTCTCCTAAAATAGGTGAGGTGGAGAAATGCTGAGCTGCTTTTGGAGTTCGGAGGCTCTGGACTTTTGTTATTTAAGTCGCTATGAAACAGAAGTAGCAACATTTTGACCTATGTCTGAGTGTAACAGATTATTGATAAAATTGCGTGGGAACTTGGTTCTATGCATTATTTGTTGAATGGATTTTGAGATGTGGCCATCTGGATTATGACATTTTGAACAGTATGAGGTCAGTGTATGTTTTTCTTTTAAAGAAGCATGAATTGTTCACAATAAGACCTAAAACAACGGGTTTAGAAAATTGATTAGATGAATTTTCATTTCATGCTGACTTTAAGGTAGAGCTAAACCTGAGTAACAATTTGAAATCATCCCACCCATGGTAAAAGTAAGTTGGCTACAGTATCACATATAATGTTTCAGGGGGAAAAAATAAAATGTTGAAATGCTATATTTTGTATTTAGCTAGCAACAGACGACAGGGCTCAGGCCCTCTGTGATCTCTATTACTTACAAAATCACAATTTTAGCAATATTTTATTGTAAAAGTACATGTCTTGTTAAATATAATTTAGTCTTTACATTCAGGTAAAAGTACAAACACTTTTTGAGGTGCACAAGCAGAACACCTGGACCCCCTGGAGCATAAAACAGCTGCAATGAAGTCCTCAGAGAGTATCTTGCAAAGACTCCCCAGGCCCACAGTACAATTATTAGTTCTCATATGTTAGCTTACTAGCATATGCAATTTTAATTTTTCCACTAGGGGCATCAGCACTGGAGAGGGCCATGTGGGACCTGCATTTTGTAGGAATAGGTTTGCGATGCCTAAAAACCCACACTTGCAGTCTTTGCACTTTACCACTTGTCTACCTGCATTACGTATTTCCTGTATTTGGGCCAAATGTTCAAGTAGGTGTGAAGACTGCAAGTGTGTGTAGAACTTTTGATTACCCAATGGGACACACTTACAGTCAGTATTACTCTTGTCAGTAGACTTATAGTTACACTTACTCAGTCTTGCAAAAAAAAGAGCAAGTTTACGGAGCTTTTATATTTTCAATACTTTGCATTTAAAAATAAACTTCTAAATGTCTTTTGAGTAGTTGCTATGTAACAGAAGCTATGTAACTAACGGAATTTGAAAATTGTGGTGCTCCTGATTATGTGATAAAAAGCAGTTGCAAATGTTGTACAAAATACACATACCCAAACCCATATTTGCACCAATAAAATGTGCAACACCTTGTTTTACTACCAAATAATGTGCAATATCTAATTTAACTTACAGTGGAATGTTTCCCTCGACACCTCGCGGTTTTGGGGCATGTGAGCTCCCGAACATAATGCATTATGGGATATACTTAGCCTCGAAGCGGTATTCGAGATAGAGTGGGTTTAGTGTGCATTAAGGGCACTGCACTTTGCCATTTTTAAGACATGGGACAGTCTTGCCCACTTACTTCCTGTCACGTGCACGAGCTCTCAAGTGTCCAAGACCGCAAGTGTCACAAATCTCTCGTAGCTAGACTTTCAGACTGACGGCAAAAGGTCTGGACTCTTTCGCAGCTTTCATTGGCCAATTACCGCCCAGAGGACTTTTGACTGACGTAACACAACCAATCACAGTTCGTTTTGTCATGTTTTGGGGCTTGAAAATGTAAACTCGATGCCCCTACAATCACATCTGCGTGCAAGTATGTTATGCAAGATTACTGCAACAATGGAGCAGCAAACTTCACATACTATTAAAAATCCAACGTTTTTTATTGTCACACTTCAAGTTTAGAATGCGTCAATAAGCATTTTTTACAGAAGAAACTCATCTGCCCGTGAAGGCAGCATAAAAGCCCATTTATTCCAGGAACAAAAGCTATAAAGATATAGGTCTAAAAATCATTTCCAATATAAAAGAATAGCACTGTCCACACCATAACAGTGACAATAGAGAGAAACGATATCGTTGGGATCACTTGGAGAATTTTTTTTTCCAGCTGTTGAACGTTCAATAACAAAAAAAAAACAAACAAACAAACAAAAAAAACATTGACAGCCAATCAGAATCCATCTTAATTTATGGGCTCACACATTTAAAATGGCTGACAACATTGCGGAGATGTTAATCATAGAGATGCAGAAAAATCCACTACTGTTTCACAAATCAAAGCCACTTTTCAAGGATACTTTAAATAAAATGGATATTTGGAAAACAATCGGCCATACCTCGGAATAGGCTGGAAAACAGTGTAGCCTAATTTAATTACTTGATAATCCCGCACTAATTTCGACAACATTGTCTTTGCAGTTTCCGTGAAAGAGAGTGTATGTTGTTTTTATTCCACTTTACTGATTTCGTCAGCTAAATTAGTTGTTAGAAGAGATTAATTACACTTGCTAGATTCACTCAAAACATAGCATGCTCTGGACATCTGCTGGTTAAAGCCGTGTAAATGTAACAATAACAGCGAAAACAGGTTGTACACACTTTGAAACAGTAGCGCGTGCACTTAGAATGAACAGACCGGTATCGTTCGTCGGTGTGAATGCAAATATAATTATCCTTATAGTTCTCTTTATAGTTATTATAGTTCTTGGTGTGAACAGACTTTAAGTCACGGAAACAATGGCTGGACTACAAACAAGGTGTTTCAGTCATGAGTTTTATAAACAGATCGTTTACATGCTAAAATGTAAGGTCAAATAAATAAAGTGCAGGTGCATAAAATATGTTATATTCTTTGTCAATATGCTGCATTCAGAGGATTGAGGCCCTTATTGACCTGTAGAGATTCACCTACTAAGTAGGAACAAAGTCATATCATCAATGATGGATGGTATCCATAGAACATGAAACTTTTTGTTTGTTTGATCTTGCTTCATTTCAGAAAGCTTCGTGATTGCTGCTGAAAATGTTTGTTCTTGTCTGCCCTCGGTGTCATTACGAAGTGTTACATCTCTGCTGTCGTCACTTTGAGTGCTCTGCACTTATAGTGAACCAGTGCCTGGTTGAGATGAAGGAAATGGAGCTATTAAAAATGAATAGGAGTTCCTGAGAAAGATTCTTAAAAGATATTGTCAGTTCTGTAGCCAAGAGAATCATGTCCACTCAGTGTTTCACAAAATAACTGCCACATTATTACTGAAGAGGCTTCTTCAATTAAATCAAAGCCCAATAATTCTTTCAGAACACTGCGTATTCATGTCAGGAATAAGTAACCTATTAAAAATGTGTTAATGACTAAGCCCTCGTAAATGAATGTCCTTGCTGAGTCCTCCACAGATGCATTGATACGTGCTGGAACAAATAAATCAAACCGCAGCGGAGCAATTCCCAGCAGTGACCACATCCTGTGGTGTTTCTTACTGTGCCCGAATTTGTCATTGATGACACGAGCTCATTTTTACTTTTCATAACACTGCTGCACTATTGCAATGTAGCTGCAGTATGAGAACTTTTTATTAACATGTCGCTCTGTGTGTATTTCCAAAAGCCATTACTCTTTCTTCATATTTGGCTGATTGTCACCGTACGGTGAGACCAAGCCTCCTTTTCCATCTTGATGGGAAATGAATCTCAGGGAAGGCTGAACTTTACTTGACCTCATCATCTGTCTCCATGGTGATCTATTCGCACCCTACCATGGTAACTGTGTTTCCTCAGAGTACGGTAGTCTTGGGCTGATCCGGAACCATAATCTACACTTTTGTATTTTACAGTTTGTGTGTCTCATCTGGTGGAGAAACTTACACCTGCTCCTGTTGTTCCTCCTTCTACCTGCATGGCTAATTGCCCCATGCTAACCAGCTAAACCTAATGCCTTCAATATTGTAGATGATACTAAACAATGCTGGATGAAAAATGCTGCGTTTCAGCCTCGGAGGGAACGATTTTTTAACCCCTCTTTCATGGAAAAATGCAACTGAATGGCATACACAAGGATTTTTTTTTTTTAAATGTGCAAATGACTTGATGATAAAAATGTTTAGCAAATGCAGGCATGTGATCAGCTAAAGAACAATTCAAGCTTTTGGACATCTAGCAGTTGAAAAACAAAACTGCATGCATTTTGTGGAAGAATATTGTTTTGGTTGTTCTTCGTCTCTGCGTGAATGTGGTTATCCTACTGCTCTTAAAACGTTCACTACTAGAGATATAACCGGTTAAGATGTAGAAATCTAACTAGCTGCAGATGTTACTGTAGTTATAACCATGAATAGACACGTACTTCCTTGAAAATAAATTCCAACACAGTGCCACAACAACAATAATGAAATGACCCTTCACAATAGATAATGCGTGAACTCTGTCAGAGAGCTACATATGGCAATTTATCGGTTTAATAAAATACCTTACTCACCTGTTGAGTAATAAAAATGTCATCTCTGCATCGCTTTTACAACGTTTCAAATCCCTCAGTTCTCAAAGATTTAGCCGCTCCACATCAACGTTTCATGCTCATTGTGACAGCAAACCTATGCCACTGCCACACCACACATGTATTTAAAATTTTCTTGTAGCAATATCCCACACATCTGACTTGAAATGGAACAGACCGAATAGAATAGGGAAGCCTTAGACAAAGATGACAGGTGTGTGGGAACATGGTGGCCCAGGACGTGATTGTGTTAAGACCAGAGATGAAACTGGAGATTTGCGTGGGAGCCTGCCAAGAACAAAGCCAATATGGCAAGAAACAGAAAACTCTGTTGACACACACACATACACATTAAACAGTATCACAGTACTTCTATCAGCAACAACACCATGAGTTTCTCACAGGCGGCCAGCCACTGCAGGGATCAAAGGAGCCTATCTAAAGACAGCGTCAGGCAGAACTAACTTCGGGATGTTTAGACTAATCAAATTCAAGCACTCTGCAAATATTTCTAAGCTTCGGCAGATTTGAGAACTGGTTCTGTGTGTGGTTAGATACTGTAAACCAATAGCCCACTGCTCTATAAAGCTTTTGCATAATTCAGACTAGCACTTTATCTTCATATCTCAAGGCTGTTTCACGCATCGGCAAACTTGGAGATAATCTCTCAATCAAAACTCAGCCTATGCTTCATAAAATATATTCTAACAGTAATCAGGTTGGCATGAAATAAGGATCAATCATTCAAACATTCGTTATGAAGATATAGCTACTTGTAAGAATAATCTGCAATACTGCTGTTGTTCAAAATATTAGCATATATACAACAATAAACAGAATATTTTACATTTTTATGAAAAGTTTTAATTTTAGACTGTCTATTTTAAACAAAAGTAATTTCAGATGAAGTTAAAGAAAAACTGACCATCGCGCGTCTCACAACGTAGTTTATTTCCTGAATAAATCAGTTGGGTAAATGATTCAGTGACTCGCACATAAACACAGACAGTAGTTTGGTTTTTGAACGCATTGGTTGAGTGATTTAATGAGACAATTGTCGCCCTCTACTGGTTTAACTGTGTAGAAACAAACATTGAAAATCTACACAAAATGACAGTTTGCCTGGATCAGGCAAACACAGACAAGCGGAGTGTTCCTTACAAACAGTGAAAAGTTCCAGTACTCAATTAGCGCTTAATATAAATAACTTAAAGGGGACCTTTAACGCCCCTATTACAAGATGTATTATAAGTCTGTGGTGTCCCCAGAATGTCTGTGAAGTTTCGGCTCAAAATACCCCACAGATAATTTATTATAACTTGTCAAATTTGCTTCTATTTGGGTGTGAGCAAAAACACACTGTTTTCGTGTGTGTCCCTTTAAATGCAAATGAGCTGCTGCTCCCATCCCGCTTTCCAAAAGAGGGCGAAGCTTTAACAGCTCACACTTCGGTGGCTCAACAACATCAAATCTGGGGAATCTCACGCAGCCAAAATGTAATGGCGTTCAGCTTTACAAACCGGAGTTGAACACTGATAGAGAGACTCAGGAAGAAGTTACAACTCATCTGGATGTTTCTGAATGGTTAGTGGATAAATTAATGTAGTTGCTGTGGAGTTGATTTAACTCTTTGACTAGCATAGACCATCATGTTAATCTTTTATACAAATCCAGCTTTGAATTGCATGGCAACAACACTCTACTTCAACAACTCTTCCTCTTCTTCAAAGCAGCCCAACATATAATTAATGTGGCTTTGTAAACTTTACTCAAAATAGCATCTCTTCTCTGAGGACTTGTTTACTGGTGCGAGGGCATATGATCACAGCAAAAGTAAACCACAACCGTCCAATCAATTTACAATGGACAAAATCAAGTCCCGCCCTACATTCAACAAGCCATTTCACAATAGCGAATAAATGACTATTGCAACTTCACTTTCATGCCAACTTTAAAGGCCTGGATACAAAGTGAAAAGATTTTTTTTTTCTATTATCAAAAATAACAACAGAGTTTAATCCAGGACTAGCCTTGTATAGAGTTTTGGAAAATAGTCCCTGAAGTATAATTTCAGAAGGTAAAATTTTAATTTCATGCTAGTGGCTGTTGAAATAACGCAATAAGAGGATTCTTCATGGCAGCTCATGTCTGCACATGTGTTATAATTTAAATTGATATTAGTTTCATTCAAGCAATGGGAAATAAAACATAAGGGTAGCATTATTCTCAGAATGTCTGTAAGGCAAAAGCCTGATATGACGTATACGGTGAGAAAAGCAATAAACATAAAAGAAAAATTCAAGGAAAACCTTAATGAAGTTTCTAAAACATGATGGAAACACATTCTTTTTCATATGAGTGACTGTAAAAAAGAGAAGGCCATGTTTAATATTCCAGGAATGAATTTATGACTTCACACCTCTCCTTCCGCTCTACTGAGCGCTCATTTCGTATTATGCATATCATTTTGTATCTGAATCCACTGCCTTTATTAGTATCCTGGGGATAGGACAACCACAGAAAACCCTCACACCCAACCTCACCAAACATCAGCTCAGAACCCACCGGGGCAGCGATACCTACGTCTGCCCTGAATATTTTTTTACAAGAAGCACTGCGAGTAATTTACCCCTTCATAGAGGAGCTTAGTATAATCTGTTGAAAAATGGAATGTGTGCTTACTTTAAGTAATTATAAAAGCTGTGATAATACCATAACAAAATTATAGCTTTAATGGTCCATTAGGTTGATCAGATGCCCCCTAACATCACCGTATCAGTTCAGGGTCATAACGCAGCCCTCCTTACTCATTAACAACTATAAAGCATCATTAAACTATGTCCTTGTAAAATATTTCACTTTTTTCTGTTTTTGTCAAGGTCTAAATCCCCTTAACAGCTGCTGCTATGACAAAGTAGTTGCAAAACATCAGATTTGGGCAGCTATGTAATCCATCTAGTCCTCTGGCACTCAGTTCAGACCCTGAAGCCAGCGTAGCTGTTTGTCTTTGCCTCTGCCGCAGCGTGCACGGTTCATTTACTGCCAATAACCATGCACATAATCTCACCTAGCACTCGCAGGGAGCGTCTCCATCGTTCTAACATGGCTGTATAATGATTTTAGCTTGTGACAGTGATCCATACTGGGGTAAATTTATGGATCTCACTGTAGGCATACTGTCTTCATATTCATTTTATTGTCTGTTGGGGAGATAATTGACCATTGACTGTTCATATACCCTCTGAAGTGTGCAAAGTAAATAGAAATGCCTTTAGCATCTGTATGCACAAAACTCATATAGGTAATAGGCACATTTTTATTATTATTATTATATAAACATCCATCATACTTATTTTGCACTGGATCTAACAGGCTTTTCTGGGAGTCTCATCTAACTAACTAGACAGCAGTGTTATTTTACTTGTGTTTTTACTTCCCGTACTTACGAACTGCTTTATATATATATATATATATATATATATACACACACACACAGTATAGAGCTTTATTTTCCACATCCAGAACACATTAGCAATGCCCTTGCATCACATGCCAAGTCTTGTTAAGTTTTCTTCAGAAAATCATTAAAGAGTTTTTTCAGGGATAGTTCACCCAAAATGAAAATTTTATTTTCTTTCTTGTGCTGAACTGAGATATTTTGAAGAATTTCGGTAACCAAACAGTTTCTGGTCCCCATTGATTTCCATAGTATTTTTTTCCCCTAATCTTTGGAAATCAAGGAGGACTGGGTGAGTAAATTACAGAATGTTTTTTTTGGGGGTAAACTATCCCTTTAAAGGAGTACCTCACTTTAAAATTGAAATACTCTCCCTCGGACTATCCTAGGTGTATATGATTTTATTCTTTCTGATAAACACAATCTGAGTTTATTAATAAATATCCTGACGCATCCAAGCTTTATAACGGCAGTGAACGGAAAACAACGCGTATGAATCTCAAGAAAGTGCATCCATCCATCATAAACATGTGTGGATTACACCTTTATGATGGATGAATGCACTTTCTTGAGCTTCATACTCATTGGTCCCATTCACTGCCATTATAAAGCTTGGATGCGTCAGGATATTTTTTAATATAACTCAGATTGTGTTCATCAGAAAGAAGAAAATCATATACACCTAATGGCTTGATGGTGAGTAAAGCTTGTGGTCATTTTCATTTTAAAGTGAACTAATCCTTTAACATCTTGTTCATAAGTAAATATTTGCAAATGAATTACAAATGCAAATTGTGATTGTGGAAAGGATTGTAAATTTTGCTACTCTTTCTAATGTCTATGCAATGAATCTTATATTGATCACATGAACTTTCTATCATGTTAAGAAATTAGTAGGCAAAGACAGCCATAAACATGTTTACAATTCACAAATCGTAAGACTTTTTGGACGCTGGGGTCTCATGCAACAAAGCTGCCCTTAATGGAACCCAAAAAAACATTACTGACATTCCATGCACTACCCAATTAGACATGTTAATTGCTTTAGTAAATCACTCTTTTGGATTTTATTCCCAGTGCTGTTTGCTATCACATGCTCCTCATACATTATTAAATTGCAATTCAGAATTTGAGGCTTGCCTCTCAGCAATACTGAAGCCAGTGTTCAAAGATATACACCGTAGGTCAGAGGTCTTGATTTCATCTGGAATCCATCAGATTGATGTCGAATTAAAACCCCAACTTCAAATCCAATAGAAGAAAGTTTCAAATCCAGACCGCAGTGATTTAGCCAAGCTGAGCACATTCAATCCATGTTAAGTGAAGTTCAGTCATAAAAGTACAATATTCACCTTTGAAAAGACTGACACCTTACAAGCTGAAGCAGTCCTGTAGATTTATTTAGTATTGCTGCAGGCTCAAGACAGACTCACTCAAAATGATCTGGGATTATGATTACGGTCCTGTCCTGCCTTTACTTCTCGCTCTATTCTTCACGCTCACTCGCTGTCTTTCTCATGAAATCAATTTTACACACATCCTGCCAGGCGATTAATTGAACTTCATGATATTTATGGTACAGCAGATTTATCCTGCATACAGTCTGTCTTTGGCTGATAAGAAGATTGAAGAGCAGGTACTTTAACAACAGCTTAGTGATACGTCAAAAATAACCCAGATGACAACCAACGGTGTTGTGCCGAATGTCGACTACCTGCCAAATTATTACCCCCCTTGTTGAAGTCGCTATTTAATTGCCTAATCCTTACCCCACCCCTAATCCTAACCCCTCCCCCACACCTAATCCCTAACCTACCAATACAAGGGGGGTAATAATTTGGCTGGGGTAGGATTTCTGCGCAACAACTGTATGCAACAGACTTTTAAAAACAAAAAAACAAAAAACATTTAGATGTTGCAGTATTATTATGTTCAGCATTTTATACTTGTTAATGACTTATAAATGAAAGATGTTCTAATTGTTTCCCCATTTTGCTATCATAATACCAGTGATTAATTTCTGATGTCATCCATGTTCACACAGCAGGACACCTTGGATAAATTACTCTTCATTCACTATACGTGGGTGTCTGGATCCATATGCTGGAAAAATCTGTTCCTCTTTAAACGGAAAGCACCATCTTGCATAAACCAACTGCTTTTTTTCTTCTTTACATTCAACGGCACTTATACACCTTTGTACCATGACAACCTTAGCGGTGCTTCGTGGTAAAAAAAAAATGAAGTTCAAGAGGATGAGTGCCAACTGTCAGTGAGGTTAATGTGGTATCTGTTCTCCTCTGTGCTCAGTGTGACAATGTGCTGATTGTAATTGCTGAGCACTAATAACAAGGAGGTGCGGCTGTGACTGTAGCACTAATTAACTCTCTGATGCAGATTACAGAGGGAGAGGAGAGATGAAAACATGTTCCCTCCTCTCAGCCCCAAGAAGCAACTTCTAAAACATCTGATCCTGATAACTATAACTCAAGTACACAGGTACACCACATTACAGATATTTATAACATGTCTCATTGGAATACTTGATCTCAGATGGTCAGTTCAAAATACTAATGTTGTGTCAGAAATCTCACTAATAGATTTGAATAAGTAATTACTTTGCAACTCTTAAAAAAGTAGGTTTTGTATAGTATGTATGTGTTTAGTATGATCCGGAGAAATTATATCCACCATGTTGTCACTGTCGTGTGACCTAAGGCATCAGTTGCGTCGCTTCACTGCAATTTACAACTCCTCTCCTGTGGTCTCTTTGGACATTAAAGTGTCTATCAGATGCCCACTTCAGAATTTTGCTGGAAGTAGTAGGTCACCTGAGAATTTTTTCACCTACTCTTTTATGAATACTATGAATTCGGACATACTACTCATTTCACATACTGTTTTTTGGCTGCTATGCAGGATCTTTATGTGTGAGTCACTGAATCATTCACTGAACCAATTAGGTCAAAAAGACACTGAATCAAAAAGATCTTCATTTGTGGAAAGATATGTGTAATTAATGACAGAATTTTCAATTTTGGTGACCCTTTAAGTCCTCAGGTAGTTGAGAACCTCTGCATTTATATGCTAGAGATATAGCATCTACAATCCAATGGTACAGCCACTGATGAGACAACGGCTTCGCTTTGTGAGTAGTAGCCCAAAACCTAAACATATTGTCATTCTTTCTGATACCTGCTGCCCTCACCAAATACACACAAAGAGCCAGTATTGGACATAATGAATGAAGTCTCTGATCCTCTGGAGAAGAGAATGGAGGAGGATGGAAAGATAAGTACTGTAGTTGACCGCTCTCCCTGTCTGAAAATCGGAGAGACACTGTGAAAGATGTGATTCTCCCCTATGGGAGTTTACTGGGCCCCAGATATTCTGTACGTTGAGAGGGCACTAAATCGTGTTTATTCTGAATCGCAAGTTTCTGAGATGAATTAACACCAAGGGATGAGCCTTCACACATATGCTGAAAACCCTTGGAGCAAAAAACAGCCCAAACAGAATAGTTTGAAACTTGTAAGCAGTGCCTTGGTATGCAAACCAGCGATATTTCCTATGAAAAGGGTAAATACGTCTGTGACAGATCGATTGTCGCAAACCAATTGTTCGGATGTATTGCTTGACAAAGCACTTTGTGTCAACAAAGTTGTGTGCTTGTTTGGTCCATTGTTGTTGTTTAGGCGAGGGTCCCTGTCCGAGATAGTTGCTCCACATGACGATGGACTTGGACGGGATCCAACCTCACTGCTCTTCGACTGATTCCATTTGGCATGAGGTGATGAATGTCTGTTAGTTCTCATGGGATAGTTAGCCCATCTAACGGCTCGCCTTGATGTTGGCTTGATGACAATGAAGTTTCTACTGTCGTAATTTATTATGCAATAGTCTAAAGAGAATAGCTCGTCTTGAGGAAGACACCATTATAAAATTTGATGTCACACAACACAATCCAATCCAACTCATGTTGCATTTGGTGGCGGAATCCAATGAGGGCCTGCTGAACAATTGAGCGAATCAACAAAAATTCTGAGCTGAGAGAGCTCGTAATCCCTCATGGGAAAAAAAGAGCAAATTTCTAAAGGGGTTGGCCAGAGTTAGTCCAGTACCAGGTGACCATTGGTGCTATAGGAGCTTCCGTAGTTGGGCACGCCCAAAGTCATTTCCAAAGTGAAACACTGAGCGAAGTTAAACAAAGAACCACAGCAATTCAGATTCATATAGATCAGCAGCACAATTGCGAGTGTGATATTGCTTAACTTTGCCAAGTGTGATTTATCACCATAGTAATTATAGATTAATGTAAACAAAACATGGTCTCACAGATTGAACCAGTAAAGAATAATAATATTGGAGGGAGAATAATATTCGACTTTGCTAGAAAATCTTTTACTGACAAAATAATTGGTAATCATGATTATCGTTATTATTTGAATTTACCCAATCTTGAGCCCAAACTGCCATTTTGCTTAATTTTCTGGGGGCCTTTGGATTAGACCATTCTGCATCAGCTGTTCAAATAAAATAATAGAGCCATGATAACTTTTTCCCAAGCTCAGATGATCTTTCGCAAGAATTAGGCATGTGGACAGTAGATGAACAAGCTTCTGTTACAATGCAAATGTTAGATTTGTGTTCCACAGACACCAGATGAACCATCAATGGAAATTCATGTTTCAGAATGTACCCCACGTGAATGCTTGTTTGAAACCACAATTCTCACGCCGACAGCTGCAGAGCTCATTAAAAAATCATGTGTGCTTCTTTAATTTGTAATCCAAAGCTGAGAAAGGTCCACATTATTGTGCCTTGTGACATTTATGTGGGTGTGCGGTTGATGTTGTAGAAATCAAATTGTCCCTGGCGATGTCATTATGTGACAAGCCAAAGCTCTCAGTCCACAAGGGTCAGTTCTGTCCGTTGTCAGGGGAATACGCTCAATCTCACTCAATGAAGCTGTTCGTTCACTCGTTAAATCTAATTTAAGGACCCATAATTACATTCTAACAGACCAGGCAGAAGAATAACTCCACAAAATTGCCTAAAATAAGCCATATTTTTTCAAGCCACATTATTTCTGAAACACAAGAGAATTTAGATGAGAAATAAGATGACTAAGCTCTGTACAAATAGTATAGAGTCCCATTTGGTCTATAATGTAGTTCAGGCCAATATTGACATAGATTGCCATAATAAGTGTGTGTTTCTGTGGTGGTATGTGTGTATATAGGGATTGTATGGTCTTGTCAGGGAGGTTTCATTCATTTTCAAAGGTATTTGTACATTTGAATAGACTCTGAAATGTATAATATTGCATTGCATTGGCAGTGTTGTAAAACTATGTAGCTTTTTCTGTTCGAAATGAACTAAATTTAAAGGGGACCTATTAT
This sequence comes from Opsariichthys bidens, assembly GCA_037194245.1. Taxonomy (NCBI): domain Eukaryota; kingdom Metazoa; phylum Chordata; class Actinopteri; order Cypriniformes; family Xenocyprididae; genus Opsariichthys; species Opsariichthys bidens. The sequence continues at coordinate 7,928,504 of CM074286.1, read as the reverse complement.
ACCCCTTTTCTCTAGATGTCATATAAGTCCCTGGTGTCCTCAGAATGTGTCTGAAGTTTCAGCTCAAAATACCCACAGATAATTTCTTATAGCTTGTCAAATTTGCCCCTATTTGGGTGTGAGCAAAAACACTCTGTCTTTAAATGCAAATGAGCTGCTGCTTCCGACCACCTTTCCAAACTAGGGCGGAGCTTTAACAGCTCACATTTCAGATACTCAAAAACTACAAAGCTGGAGAATCTCACGCAGCCAAAATTATGATTGTCAGTAACGATGTTCAGCCTTACATTGTTCAAACTGGAGTCGAACACTGGTGGAGAGACTCAGGAAGAAGCTGCAACTTTTAGAATGCATCTGGACGTTGTTCAGTGGATAAATTTATGTAGTTGCTGTGGAGTTGATTCAACTCATCGATTAGCATGTGCCATCATGTTAATCTTTTGTGCAAATCAGCATTGAATTGACCCTCGTTTGTGAAGCATGCCGCCGTAAAATGGCAGCATGGCAACAACACTACAACAACTCTTCCTCTTCTCTAAAACAGCCCAACATGGCCTCATCCCCTTTGGTGTGTGTTCCCGGGGGCAGGGTTTATGCAATCTCCTTGTAAGTTCCTACCAACTGTTTGTTATAGTCCTCAAAAATTGATTTCTGTAAAGAAAATATCTCCCTTTGCATTGAACTTTGATCATTGTAACTTTGCAGATGTTGTTTATGCTTAAACAGCAACATTACTTACTAACTAAAAAAAAAAAGTAAAATCATAATCAAGGACCCCTTTAAATAATTAGTGCATCGATCATCAATCCTTCTTTGAAAATGTGTTTTTGTCACACCGTGATTCACTATGGTAAGCCTATTAAATGTGTATTGAGTGTTTATAGTTTAGACCTATTGGCATGGTTTTCATGGGAACATTATGTACATATGTCACTGTGTGTGTGTCTAGTCATATCTGTAAATACAGTTGCTCCGCCTACTTTGGCGCATGTATAGTGTGGTTGTGGCACAGGTTAGCTGTCACAATGTTTTAAAAAAAACCTGCAGAACAGAGGAGAGTCTCTGGTAAAAAGAGAATGCGATAGAGCTCGTAATAAAACTGACTTTTTTTTTACTCAACAGATGAGTAAGGTATTTTATCGAAATTGCCATATGTAGCTCTCTGACAGAGTTCACGCATTATCTATTGTGAAGGGTCATTTCTTTATTGTTGTTGTAGAACTGTGCAGGAATTTATTTTCAAGGAAGTACGTGTGTATTAATGGTTATAACTGCAGTAACATCTTCAGCTAGTTAGCTTGAAATCCTTATCTAAACTGCTTATTTCTCTTAAGCCTATTACTGAATGTTTTATGAGCTGTGGATAACAATATTCATACCAAAACCAAAACAATGTTCTTTCGCAAAATGCATGCAGTTTCGTTTTTTCAACCGCTAGAGGGCCAAGGTTACATAGTATGCCTTTAAATGTAAATCCTTTTATGTAGGTAAAAATTTATAAATCTATAAATTTTTCCGAATCTGACGACTTGTCGGAACTGAAATTGCCAGAACCTTTGCTGGTGACGAAGTTACTCAAATAAAATTTCACAGCAGGCTTCTTGTTAATTATTACATTTATTTTAAAATGAATTCTAGATGTGAAGTAATTTGCATTTGTTATGTGGATGAATTTAATTATCATCAAAGCTCAACGAGTATGAAAATAAGTCTGTGTGTGTTCCTGAGAAGCCATTATATAAAATGAGGTGAATGCATTTACTGCATTAAATAATGCGATGCTGTTAAACTGTTTTAATTAACCTCAGTTGTTATAAACAAAAACCAAACTATAAATTTTATAAATTCAATATCATATGAGTTTATTAACACTCCTACCTCCCCAAAGTTGCATATGTGCAAAAGGATTTATGTGTAAGTGCTGCCAATATGTTTTTTATATATTTATATTATATATATATTAAACTACGTGTTGGGGTGTACCTTCGTCTTCCTTGTCGCCTTCCTGCAACAGTGCATGAAGGTTGTGATCATTTTGGCATTATGATACAACAGATTCACTGTATGAATGCCTTGTCATATTTTTCACTGTCTCATGATTTTATTTTTTTTTCTGGCACAAATTTTAAGTAGGACTCTGTTTGTGCCGCGGGCTATATTCTGACTTCAACAGGAATAAACTCTTCTCTCGAGCAATTATGTAAAGAATGAGAGTGAACAATGCCGTACATTATTTATCATAATTTACCACAAATGATTTAATCTACTACACATCAAAAACAAAAAACAAACCTGCATGGGCAATAAAAAACTCCCAAGTAACCAAGCCATTAAATGTATTGTCATGCCCTGTCAGAGAGGACAAACACTCCACCACTGCATTACAAACAGCATGAGCATTTTGCTTTGTCTATTGACAAAGGGACATTTGACAGCATGGAAACTCTCTCCAGGACTCCTGCTTTTACAGCAAAGCCTCCTCATGTGGCGAGATCTGTTAGATGGCAAAGCTGTCATGTCTTGCCAATACGCCTCAGTGCTTTGTGTTTGTGTCTGCTCCAAGCAAAGAGTTACAACCCACAGAACAGAGAGAGTTATGTTAAACAGATGTATAGTTGATACATAGTTTATGGCTAAGTTGACATATTTCCTGTCGCTTCTGTTCTGGGGATGCTCCGACAAACTAATTACTGGCAGTGTTGCGAAGTGTCAAAGTCAAAGTACAAATTATTTATAATTTAAAGTCGCTTTTGACAGTAAGTTACGGTGGCCGAGAGAGCTCAAAGCGCTGCAAATAATAAAACGCATGCAAATAAAAAAAAGCACACGCAAAAAAAAAAAAAAAAAAAAAATTGATCATCAGTTTGACAACAAATGTGCTGCAAATCCTCACAGCACATGCAAACTCAAAAACGTGCTACATTTACAAAAAGCGCTGCAAATAGCACAAACCACAACGGAAATGTTTCAAGGGGGACCCCAAAAAGTGACAGACCCTACTTGACAACAGCACAAACTAAAAAAATGTAAAATATATTATGTAGGCATTAACACAATGTAATGTGTTTCACTAACAGAAAAGTGTAATATGTGGCATTGTTGTTAACTCATTAAACTTTAAGAGATGATAATTTAGTGGATGATTTAAAAATATTCGTTAATCATTTGTAGCGTACTTGTTTATTTTTGTTTGCAGTTTTTATAGTATTTAATGATTGTGAACACTTTGCGCACTCAAATGCCGTACACTATATAGGGATTAGTGAATAAGTGAAGGGTGAGTTGAACTGGTTTTGGACAGTCTTCCTAGAAGGGTCCATCACTTTTTGGGGGCCCCCTTGAAACATTTCCGTTGTGGTTTGTGCTATTTGCAGCGCTTTTTGTAAATGTAGCGCGTTTTGTTTATGCAGCGCGTTTTTGAGTTTGCATGTGTTGTGAGGATTTGCAGCACATGTGTTGTCAAACTGATGATCATGTTTTTTTTTATTTGCATGTGTTTTTTTTATTTGCATGTGTTTTATTATTTTCAGCGCTTTGAGCTCTCTCGGCCACCGTAGTAAGTACTTTTTAAGTTACAAAAAGTAGCTAATTAAATTTAAAACAACTGCAATTTTGATGTATGAATTTATCTTGAATGGAGTGACAGAATTAGAACTTGATCAGACAGATATACATTACATACCACAACAAAAATAATGCTAAAACCTCTGATTTATCAAGAAAGATACTGACTTTTTGAATCAAAGTGTTTTTAACTGAAAGCTGTTACATCATCCAAGGTAAAGGAAAAAAAAAATCCCTCAAAGGAAAAAGTGACATTAATCATGGTGATTTTGTTTGGCATTAAGACACATTGGAGAAAGTCTCTACTGCATTATTAAATGTGATTGTGATTGCATTTGATAGAGGAAGGTCAGTCCCTGCTTTTTAAAATCAACTTCCCCGTGTCAGAGTCAGCAGCTTTTGTCACTGTCACTGTATTAAAGATAGAGTTTTTACTGTTTAATGACTTTCTTGGTAAAAGTCAGCCAGCTAAATCCAGACATTCCCTCAAATCAGAGACTCAGTGCTGCGCAGATAGGATACATTTAAGTCGACCCCACTTCTCTCAGTGGGTTTTGCATGTAATTACTTGAATCCATTATTTGTCATTTCAGATAAAGAAGAGTGATTGACAACTCTGGTTTGAAAGCAGGATGGTGGAGCTTACTGGTTAAAGATCTAGTTTAGTCAAAAGATTGTAGGTTCAAATCCTTACCACTGTGCCCTTGAACAAAGAACTTAACTTAGTTCAGCAAGTTTGAGTTGCTATGAATAATTCGACTAAGTCTACGCAATCTCAGCCGAGGAATAAAGGTCTTATCTAGCGAAACGATCTGTCATTTTCTAAAAAAAATAAAATAAATTAAAATGTATATACTTTTTAGCCACAAATGTTCGTCTTTCACTATCTCTGCAATGCGCCACGCATTATGGAATCATGTTGGAAAGGTCACGATGATGAAGGCGGAAGTACCGCGTTAGGGCGAAAAACTGGATTGATTCTTTCGCCTATTTCACACGTGACCTTTCCAACGTCTTTACGTAATACATGCCGCATCGCAGAGCTAGTTCAAGACGAGCTTTTGTGGTTATAATGTAGATAATTATTATTATTATTTTTTTTAATGGCCTATCGTTTCGCAAGACAAGACCCTTGTTCCCTGGCTGCGATCTGGACCTTCAATCCGTCAAACCCCAGTGAAGTCCGTTATATGAAGAAAAATCCTGAAATGTTTTCCTTAAAAACCTTCATTTCATTTCAACTGAAGAAAGAAAGACATAAACATCTTGGATGACATGGGGGTGAGTAAATTCTCAGGAAATTTTAACAGGCCCTTCGCAAAGACCCGCCCCCTTTAGTTACGGTTGCTTTGTCTGACAAGCCATGCGCCCTCAGGCCACACATCACGTTCTGACGAAGTGAAAAATACATCCCGGAGCAAAGAGGACACTGACAACGCGTCGACAGACATATGAAACAATTTCATATTTAAAATATTGTAATTTTTTAAAGAAGTTTAATCAATAAATAGTGTATAGTGTCTCTTTAATGTGTTGTGACAGAACACTGCAGCTCCTCATCTCTTCATACTAGTTCATTTATAGCATCAAATAAACATGAATGAACATCAGAAGGAATGTTGTTTCAAGCGCGGAAAGACGTGAGGACACACAATTTTTCAAGTTCAAGTTCACCAACGTTAATCTGCTAACTCCCCTGACTGCTTTGTCGGACAAAATGGTGGATTCAGGGTTATGATTGGTCAGATCGCCTGTCAATCAAACTGTTTGCGAAGGGTCAATTCTGAAGTGAATTAATCCTTTAATTGCAGTTCAACTACATAGCTTGGGCACTGTTGATTAATTTTATTTATTATAATTTTAACATAATTTTTAATATTGTCCCATGTAAGAAGGTTTACTCGATTATTTAGAGCTGAGAAAGTTCCTTTCATATATGAGTAAAATATAGCAGCCATGTCACCCTGTTGCCCAAGACTGGTTTCCCACTGAAGCTAAGCAGGGCTGAGCCTGGTTAGTACCTGAATGGTAGACCTCCTGGGAAAACTAGGTTGCTGCTGGAAGTGAGGCCAGCAGGGGGTGCTCATCCTGTGGTCTGTGTGGGTCCTCACGCCCCAGTATAGTGATGGGGACACTATGCTGTCAAAAAGCACCGTCCTTCGGATGAGACGTTAAACTGAGGTCCTGACACTCTGTGGTCATTAAAAATCCCAGGATGTCTTTCGGAAAGAGTAGGGGTATAACCCTGGCATCCTGGCCAAATTTTCCCACTGACCTCTGTCCATCATGGCCTCCTAATCATCCCCATACTGATTGGCTTCATCACTCTGTCTCCTCTCCACCAATAAGCTGGTGTGTGGTAGGCGTTCTGGCGCAAATGGCTGCTGTCGCATCATCCATGTCTATGCTACATATCGGTGGTGGATGAGGAGATTCCCCCTTCCATATGTAAAGCGCTTTGAGTACCACAGAAAAGCGCTATATAAATGTAAAGAATTATTATTATTATTATAAAATGGACATTATAACAGAAATATTCTCAAATGAATCAGAATCGAATTGGAATTGGAATTGAATCAGAAAATCAGTATCCACACCCATCCCAACAGACCAGTACAATAATAATAATAAACAACTCAAATTGAACATCTAAGAGGACAGGTTTGGAAAAAGAAGGATATTACATTGCTCATGCCACACAGTTCAGCTGCAAGTGTAAATGAGTCCCTTGAGTGTAAATATCTCCCTCTAGAAGCTATGCTTCCATTACTGATATTAGAACTTCATGAGTACATGTTAGCCATGTAGAAAGGACCATGAGGATCGAGCATTGCCTTGTTAACAATGAAATTTAAGGCTAATTATATGGTGCACAGCAGCGAATTTAACTACCAAAAAATATTGTACTGCCAAATCTATAGAGTTCTTTTTATTTCAGCAACATGTCTCTACCAAACGGCTCTTGGGCTAATTTGGTAAATGCAAATATGCTGGTCAGTTGAGCACAGTTGATCTGCCCTTTATGGATTCTTTCCTGGATGCCTCGAAGGAATAATGCAGCATCCCGGTAATAACAAGAGGAGGTTAACGATTAAAGTGTGGTCAATTGTGCAGTCACCATCTGTGTCTAACTAGGCATGCAATCTCTGTTATCATTGTGAAAAATCAGTGTGTGTGTGTGTGTGTGCGTGTGTGTGTGTGTGTGTGTTAGGATAGACTAGGAAAAGGGAGATTACTGAAGGTAGGGGGCAGCAACGCTTCAGTAGATGTGAATAGTCCAAGACACCTGCTTTGTTTTTTATGCACTGCTACACATGAACATACAGACACCCGCACACATGCTGCCAAGAGAGCTGTGCTGACACCATAAAGCTTGAGAAAAGGTTTAAACAACCACCAGTGATGCTGTTAATCACAGTCAATCTCCTGAGCACTATGCTTCACAAAGCCTGAAGAACATCCAGCGTCCTCAGTCCCTCGACACCTGTAACATCTGCCAACTCCCCTCCATAGAGCACTCATGAATTCACTACATACTCGTCACCTTACTCTATAATAGCAACCTTTGTTCATTCTTCCTCAAAATATAGAATTACTAAATGATTTGTGGAAACATCCTTTCAGCCAAGGTTGATTCTACTTGACAGTGTGCCCTGGAGAATCTCTCATTTCCATTATATGTAGTTGCAGCCCTACATTGTATTTGCAGGAGGGGTCCTAAAGTCTAAAACCACATTGAAAATCTGGGATATTTAAACTAGATATGTTTTAGGATTTAAATAAAATAATCATTAATAATAATTCATGAAGATTCTGCACTGTTTCTCAGCAAATTGTTAAGTCTTTTTCAATTCTTAAAGGGTTAGTTCACCCCAAAATGCAATATAAAGTGATTAAGTCTCTTTAGAAAATTTGGACTAATATGTCTGTCGACACGTTGTCAGTGTCCTCTTTGCTCCGCAATGTATTTTTCACTTCGTGAGAGCGTGATGTGTGGCATGAGAGCACCTTGCTTGTAGAACATAGCAACAGTAACTAAAGGGGGCGGGTCTTTGCGAACGGTCAATTCATATGGATTAGTTTTACGATCTCTTTATGAACTTTTTGAAGCGGCAAAGTGTCAGTCGCATAGCTGTCTATGGAGGGACAGAACCAGTAACCAGCTCAGTTAGATTCACAGGCAAATGATCTTTTAAATATTTCTGTCAGTGAAACATAACCATACAGTGTAAGTAGCATAATCCAATTCACAAACAAATGATTCTTTTAAAACGATTCTTTTTAGTGAAACAAAAACACAGTCCGAATCACGAACAAATGAGTTGATAGTTTTATAATAACTTTACACTTTGTTATTTTAACAGATTTACACAAATGGAACTTAAAGAGTTAGTTCACGCAAAAATGAAAATGATCCTATGATTTACTCACCCTCAAGCCATAGTCTCCCAGAAGCTAGTTATTTGTATTTATAAAGTTTTAAATTTTGGATATTTTTCTTGGAAAAACTGCCTTGGCCTGGATCCTCTTATGAAAGAGATTTTAAATCTCAAGAGTTCTATTTCCTGGTTAAATAAAGGTTTAATAATAAGAAAGGCATTGCTTCGCTTCAAAAGGCCTTTATTAACCCCCTGGAGCCATTACTTTTATTATGGATGGATGCATTTTTTTTTTTTTGGCTTCATAATGTGCCCCCCTTCACAAATTTGGAGGAGCAAGTATATTTTTAAATATATCTCCAGTTGTGGTTGCCGATAGAATGGCTTGAGGGTGAGAAAATCATGGGATAATTTTCATTTTGGGGTGAACTACCCCTTTAAAGTTTAATTTGGTTGTGTTTATTATATTTTTTAAATAAATCGTGATTACTGCATAGTTTGGGCACCAATGATTTACACCTGCATTTGAAAAATGCAATGTGTAATGGAAAGAAAATGGTATTAAATAATAATAATCAAAATGAATGCAAAATAGAAGCATTTCCCTCATCACAGACCCATCTGTAGATAAAAATAAAAATGAAGAAATATTCCAAGCTGTGATTTTAATTATAATGCTAATTACATTTACCTATTTGAAGTATAAAAGGAAGGAAAAGAAGTGACCTAAAGGATGGTGAGAAAATTCTAAGAGGTTATTTTGTTATTATGCACAGTCAGAATATACAGGCCGTGGGATCACGCAGTCTTAAGGGAATATGCATGAACATTATACAATTAATGAGCAGAAGGTGATCTGTTCCTGTAACAATAAGAGGAAGCCCAGAGGCCTTCAGTGAGAGTTGAGCCAATGGGAATCAAGCAGTGAAAATAACTCTTAGCTGCGGCAGGAGAAGAAAGCAGAAGGATGTGCTCGCAGCCTCAAGATGGGGAGCTTTCTCCTCTCTTTTCACTCCTCTGATTAGCCCTGCTCAGTAATGTAGGCAAGAGCTCTCAGAAAACATCTCAGCTGACTCTCTCACTGTATCTTTCCTTCGTATCCAGACTCACACCTCAGGGCATGTTCTTATCAGGGTTAAAACAACCAGAAGAAAAAATGATTCCCATATGTTGTTCTATTGCCTGTTGATGAGACCTTTGAATTCGATTCTGGCTTCTATGCAGAGAAAAATGTATCCTGACAGGCAAATTGAACCATAAAATATCTGCCTCATAACAGCGGGGCCTCGCATAGTATCTGAATCCCCAAACTCACCATGGGTGTGTCCGGTACACCAACATTCTGATTTCATTGTCACTTTAAAAGAGCTGATATGTGCTGGCGGCACCAAAAGACAATTTGCACGACGCAAACCTCAACAGAGCACGTCCTAAACGCGGCAGAGATTTCATTTAAAAGATTTGACCTCGCTGAAAGTCACTGTATAATTTGCACACTGACTATTACCACTTAGGGCATTCTGGAAAATGTCAGCTCGAAACACTTCCCATACTTAACATCTTGTGAATGGAGTCTCCATGAAAGTATGTTTTACAAATCTTTTTTTGTGTTGTCAAACTGTTTAAGCTGCGCTAGCAGATGGAGTCTATATTCCTGCTGAATTATAAAAAATTTCTCCTTCAGTAATTGGTGGAGAGAACAGTTTTACTTTCTGCTTAATGACAGCCGATGGCCTGAGGCACAAGGGAGAGAAGTTCTATTTCACAGACACCTGCAGAGACGAACATTTTTTGGCTAACAGAGACACTGTGTATGAACTCCCAACTCACCCTCTAATGAGAACAGCCTTTTTTGCTGTTTTAATTGCAGAATATTTTTTCTGAACTTCATGAATATGATATGAGCGCATTTATTGATGCAGGAACACTTTTAGCTGTTGCAAAGAAAGCTGAATTTGTAAAGCAATCAAGCATTTTTGGAGGAAAATCTGAACAGGTTGTACAAAAACTATCAGTGCAAATGAAATGCCAAATGGTCTGGCAAGTACAGCAGATTATAGTTAGATGCAAATTTAGAAGTTTGAATTAAAAACCGTATGCAGAAGTTTCTTTTTTTCCAATGAAATAAAACAAGGTATTCACAAACGTATATAATTCTGTCGCCGTAATACACTACAGTTCAAAAGTTTGGGGTGAGTATAGGCTTCTTATGCATACCAAGGCTGCATTTATTTAATCAATAATATGGGGGGGGGGGAGTAATCTTGTGAAACATTATTACAATTTAAAATATCTGTTTTCTATTTTAACATATTAAAATGTAATTTATTCATGTGAAGGCAAAGCTGAATTTTCAGCATCATTACTCCAGTCTTCAGTGTCACATGATCAGAAAGGATCATTCTCATACGCTGATTTGCAGCTCAAGAAACGTTTGTTATTATCATCAATGTTGAAAACGATTGTACAGCTTAAAGGATTAGTTCACTTCAGAATTCAAATTTCCTGCTAATTTACTCACCCCCATGTCATCCAGGATGTGTCTGTCTTTCTTTCTTCAGTTGAAAAGAAATGAAGGTTTTTGAGGAAAACGTTCCAGGATTTTTCTCTGCATAGTGGACTTCAGTGGGGTTCAACGGGTTGAAGGTCCAAATTGCAGTTTCAATGCAGCTTCAAAGGGCTCCACACGATCCCAGCCGAGAAATAATGATCTAAATATATATATATATATATATATATATATATATATATATATATGAATACTTTTTAACCACAACTGCTCATCTTGCACTGCTCAGCGATGCAGCACACATTTCGTAATCTCATTGGAAAAGTCATGTGTGACTTAGGCAGTGAAAGTGCAAAGACCAAGCAAAACGCCCTTTATAAAAAAGGTAAAACAATGATGTTGGACGATTTTGAAGTTGGAGAACAAAATCAAATGTTTTTTTCGCCCTACCGCGGTACTTCCGCCTACGTCACACGTGACCTTTCCAACATGATTACGCAATGCATCGCAGAGATAGTGAAAGACGAACATTTGTATATAAATTATATATTTAAAATTACAAAGTATAATATATATTATATATATATATATATATATATATATATATATATATATATATATATATATAATATATATATATATATATATTAGAAAATGACTGATCGTTTCACAAGGTAAAACCTTTATTCCTCGGCTGGGATCACGTAGAGCCCTTTGAAGCTGGACTGAAACTTCAATTTTGACCTTCAACCTGTTGGTAACTTTTGAAGCCCACCATATGGAGAAAAATCCTGGAAAACCATCATTTCTTTTCAACTGAAGAAAGAAAGACATAAACATCTTAGATGACGGGGGTAGTAAATTATCAGGAAATTTTAATTCTGAAGTGAACTATTCCTTTAAGATTTTTCTGGAATCCGTGATTCGTATATTAAAATGGGTTTAAAGTTCAATGTCTTTGAGAATAGTCACCATCAAGGTCACATCCCTGACCATGAGTTCATTTATTAGCATCACCAGTTTGATTGACTGTGCTGCATTCCAGGTACAGTAAAAGGGTTCTGACACTAAATTAATGCACCAAAGAATTGTTCTGAAGCAGGTTTATGAAGTGTTATACTCCTCCACCTTGTATTTCATGTGCATCTCAGTGGCAGAGAGTGAAGAACAAAGATTCAGTTTCAGGATGGGAACATATTGCTCTGAGTGAAGGAATGAAGTTAATTCATGGCATGAAAAATGACTACAGTTTGCAAGGTATTTTGCAACATTGGATTCATGGTTGGTTAAATGTCTTAACATAAAATGTCAAGTTGCCAATACTTAAAATCTGCCATAAATGTAAGAGTTATTCATAATAACCTTTAGATTTGATTTAGATACATTGGTGCATTCAATGCACCTTTGTTTACATAAGTTTTAATGTATTATCAAACATTCATACATGACATTGTCATACATGAAAAATGTGCGTGACGTGGAAAGCAAAGCGCTTACTGACACCATTGAACAGACACCTCATGAAATAATCAACAAACTGATTATTTTGAGAAGAACAAACACACACTGACATCATAATTTACTAAACACGACAACAAAATCCCAAACAGCATTGCAAGTCCATATTAATTATTCATACCCCCGTGCATGCTGGGAAGCGTGGATGGGACTGAACCACACATCATTTCACTGTGTATATATAGGAAAACAAAAATGCATTCATCCAAATCATAAGCTATGCTTTTTGATTTGATTAAAATCATAGTATCCTAATAGAAAAGCTTTTTGTTGTATTCCTGAAAGTTGTACTTTGCTAGAGCTTCAGAATAGCAAGTAAACAAAACACTATATCAATCAAGTAAATATTTTGTTGTTTTTTTCCAACATGATTTACGTGATCTAAGATTGATTTTTACAGCGTGGCATAATACCGAATAGGCTATGATGATCGGGACAGTCGTGTGTGTGTGTGTGTGTGTGCGTGTGTGTGTGAGAAGTAGCAACAACAAGGTTGATTGATCCCCACAGGAATTCTGGTAATTATAAAACACAGAGATGGCTCGCGTTAATTAACAATCCAATTAAGCTTCCGTACATTTGATTTCTTTTTCACCCACAATGTAATCTTCCAATCTCTCCATCTCTTTCTCATTTAAATCATGTCATCTCGTAACGAGGTGTAATCAATGTGATAATACCCGGCCAGCCAATTAAAACGCGTCAGTGTTACTTCTCAGCTCTCGAAAGCCCCTTAACACACCTATCTACTAGTTTCTGGGATGACCAACTAAACTGAACTAAAACAGGACTTCCCTCTCCTCCGCTTTCTCTCTTTCCTTCCAAAACTCTCCCTCACACCCCGTCTCCTTCATCTTTCTCTCTCTTTTCTCATCAAACACACAAGGTCTGCAGCAGCAGCGGATGAGAAACATCGTCTGCGTGCGCGCGCGCGCCAATAGTCTGTTCTTGTTTTATGTGTGTGTGTGTGTGTGTGTGTGTGTGCAGTGCGCGCACACATGCGCCTCTCTCAGTGATGCGAGAAACCAAGAAGGGCACCTCTTTTAAGCCTGCTTGTGGTGGGATTTCAATTTGACGCAAAAACGTAGCGCGCATCTTCGCTCTGTGCGCGCGCGAGCGTGTCCGCTCGCTGCAGCTCCGGCGTTGGGCAAACCCTCTCACTGCTGCACTTCAGCCAATGTGGAACAACTCGCCTGCAGCCGGCCGCCTCGCATGGCTCCTCAAGAAGCGGATATGCCCCAGTGCCACGGGAGACTGACGCCTTCACTGTCTTCCTCTCCTCTCCTCTTAGGGTGAGTGTGTCCTCCGTCCAGCACGGTTTTCACATCAAGTGCTGTAGCTGTTTGTACATTGAAATGTGCTTCGTTGAAACACGGCTGGCTGACGGTTACTTACTGGTGCTGAGTAAGTGACTTGAGTGAGCTTGGGTTCAATTACACTTCATCTGTGTCTGTGCCACAAAACTGGAGGATGATAATTCATTTCACTTTTTTTTTTCTCTCTCTCCCCTGGGGACGACGGAGCTCGTGAGGTTTGAGATTTATCGTTTGTTTGAGCTATTTTCTATAGTTGGTTCTGTCACGCAACAGTCGGATTTTTAGTTCCAGACTTTCTAAGATATTGTATGTTAAATGCCATGTCACAATACTTGCTGAACGCCGCAATAAAAGTATTTAAAGGCAATCTGATAAATGTGGGATTATGTCCTTCGTGGATGAGGGCTTTTTCTCTCCCACGCCTCAGCTGATTCAACACTATGTTTGCGATTGGATGCTGTGTTTTTTCCCCCTCTCTCTCTTATGAATAACGTGTATATTCGGTGAAAGTTATGTATTTTAATGGGGCAGACTTGTTTAAAACCCGTTTGTCACTATTATGGGTAGTTAAATACGCATTTATTGGAAGCTATAGGCGTGACAAATAATCATTTAGAGAACTTTTATGTAAGGTATAAACATGAGAGGATGTGGAATTCTTACCTTATGATATTGTGCTTTATATTGTGTGTGTGTGTGTGTGAGAGAGAGAGATTTCCACTCGGACCACCCTGTATGAGGGAATGACATGAGAGAATCTCATTTCCTTCGCATATGAACTTTTTGTCGTGACAAAAGACATGCAAGAATGGAAAAATCACCAATGTGTTACTTTTACCTATTTTGAGTCAAATATTTCCATCATTCTTTCATTATTTTTTTCCTTGCAGTAAGATTAGGTGCTGTTTTTTTTTTTTTTTTTTTTTGCATACAGATTTACCTTTGAGACTTTGAGGCTGAAACCAGACTGAGTGAGGTATATTACATCCTTCCATCTCATTTTGGTAGAAATTTCATCCACCGGCTTCCCTAGCTCTGCACAGTCTTAGGCCTCTATTTGAACAGAGGATGAATGCTTTTTGTCACGCTCCAAAGCGTCTTTACTCTCTTTCCCTATTTTTTGCTCCTCCTTCAGTTTTTGTTCACTTCTGTATAAGCCATGACTGATGTTGGCCCTTTGAAATAAGCTTTTGTGTTTAAATGATAAATCACAGTATTTCTCTTTTGTTCATGATTTTCGTGTCAACATGTAGTATGTATTAATCACCAACCTTTCTTTCGTGTCCTTCTTTTAACCCTTTCAGTCATGACGTCCTCTTTAGTAGAGGACATGCGTGTCAAAATACAGTAGAGCTTAGTTTTATATGATTTTGAAACAAAAAGGTTATGTAAAATAAATTGTTAAAAAAAAAATCAGATTCTGCTCTATTTCTAGGTCACTTATACAATAGGAACATTTGAGATAGCCTATTGATCATGTGACTCTGCACAGATGTTCTTTACCTCAAGATACTCTTTAGATCATTCTTAAATCATACTAAAGAACATGATCTTCAGGTTTTACACAAATTTGGGGAGTTCATGCAGCTTGAGTGCTGCAAAATGTAGACATTTCTCAATTCCACTCCTTTCTTAAATTATGTTGAAAACACATTTTCCATTTGTTATGGAAAAAGTAGTAAATTAGAAAAAAACACAAAAAAGAAGAATTTGTAAATTCAGAATTTGAACCGTGATATATATGTCATTTTGAATAAAAGAATGTGAATGATTACAATTTTTTACTTCACGATTGTGAATCATACACCAAAGGGGTTAATATTTCTTCACTTACTGTGGTTTAATGACACCCAAGTGTACATCACAAATCCAGAAGGGGATTCCTCCATTTTCAGTCACTTTAATACTTTAGCTTGTTAGTGGGATTAGCGCCACATTTCTCATTCACAGCCCCTCGCACCGAGCTGTGGTAATGGCAGTCATTTGATCCCACTGTACTTCTTACATGGCTTGCTGATAAGTCTGTAAATCCAGTGTTACAAACTAGTGCACTTTCCCTGTACCAGCCAGTGGCCAAAGGCAATACGTTGTTTAGTGAAGCCTGACCCAGCACAGACCCAGAGACCGTAACCCCCTTTAAAACGGTGATTTTGGCTGTCCCACATTTTGACCTTCTTGACTGAATGCAACCGTTAAAATGAGAAATTTCATAATTTGTTTGATATTAAATAATCAGTTTATTATTTATTTATAATCATCTTATAAAAATAATTTCAAATCAACATTTTTTTAAAACCAAATTTCCCAAATTTCTTAACAATAACATAATTTCAATCATGTCTTGGAGTGAGTTATTTAACCAGCATTTATTGGCATGGTGCATGAGATCTGCTACGCTGCTGCTAAGAATGTACAAAATCTTTTTTAGCTTAAAGTAACACATAACGGACATGCTGCTGCAAGAATATATTGAAACGCTTTTAGCAGACAGGTGGAGCTGGGGAGGAGGAGGAGGAGCAAACATATGTTTTCATAATCGCACAGCAGGGCGATCTTAGGCTAGGATACAAATATATATATATATATATATATATATATATATATATATATATATATATATATATATATATGGTTTTGTGGATTAGGAAGTACGTCTGGTTGGTTCATCTAACATCGTGGCATTAGCCAATCAGTGCTCCGCTAGAGTTTCATTACTGAATTATGTATTTAGATGCTTTCTGCAGCATGATTTTTACACAAAATCAATCATTTCTATCTATCTCTCTTTCTATCTATCTATCTATCTATCTATCTATCTATCTATCTATCTATCTATCTATCTATCTATCTATCTATCTATCTATCTATCTATCTATCATTTGACCACATGTATCTATCTATCTATCGTTTGACCACATGTATCTGTCTATCTATCATTTGACCACATCTATCTATCTATCTGTCTATCTATCTATCTATCTATCTATCTATCTATCTATCTATCTATCTATCTATCTATCTATCTATCTATCTATCTATCTATCTATCTATCTATCTATCTATCTAACATTTATTTCGCCCTCCTGAGCCTGACTTTTCTGAAGGTTAAACATCTCTTTTTCACTGACTTTAGTTTTTAAGAGTGCCAGGCCTAATTTGTACCTTGTTTTTGGAAAGTACCATATATATTAGACAGCAGTGCGAGGACTTTTGGCCTCCCAGCGAGCAACCTTCCAGTGACTCATAACTTTTCACTGTACCGCAGTGTCAGTGCTTTCGGGTGTCAGACTGTGCAGCCATGTGGTGACAACAAAAGGCAACGGCAGCTCGGGAAAATCATTAGATTGTTTTTTCACGTTAAGGTTTGGTGCTACAAGCAGGGCTCAAAGCCCTTTGCAGAATAGAAGACAGAGATTACAGCTCTCCCAATATTAATGACTGTTGCACCACATGCATCTTGGGATTATGATAAAGGGAGGCGGGGGAGAGGATAAAAAGGGAAACATTGGACTGGCTGAGGATATTGTATTATCTGTGTGCTTTTGGAACTACCATTTATAAATAGCAAACACACCAAGGTTTTCCAAATGAGACAAATACATGGCTGGAAGTCAGTTTATAGTGTCTTTTTGACTGAAGATTTTTTGTTGTTGTTGCTTTATAATGCTGAATTATATGATGAATAATATCATAGGTAAGATCTGACAAATCAGCACAGAGACAGGTCAGCCTTAATTTTTACTGTGATCCCCAATGCTAATCAACAGTCATGCGTCACAAAAAATACGTCACATTGTGACGTCTGTGACATTTCAAACAATATTGTATTACAAAGTGGTCAACCCTTTTTTCAAAGGGACATAATGAAATATGTCAGTTTAGTGTGTTATCAAAAGAGCAACAGACAAGGACAGCTCAAGACCTCAGCGTGCTGCAGAAGGACAGTCAGTCAGGTGCTGTTTTATCTATGGCAGACAGGGCCTGATTTATGCACAGGCATTCTAGGCACGCGCTCGGACATCCAGGGGGTGCCCAATTACAATGAGGAGAAATAATATATATTTTTAAACATTATTTATTATTATTTCACCCTAATGGTAAAACAATGTAAGACAATTGACCCTTCTCAAACAGTTTGATTGACAGGCGATCTAACCAATGATAATGCCGAATCCGCCATCTTATCCGACAAAGCCGTCAGGGAGTAGCCTATAGTAGATTAACGTTGTTTAACTCGGAATATTGTGTGTACTCGCATCTTTCCACAGTTGAAACAACATTCCTTCTGATATTCATTCATGTTTATTTGATGCTATAAATGAACTAGTATGAAGAGATCATCGGTTCACGAGCCACTTGAAGGATCTGTCACGACACATTAAGGAGCCACTGTACGGTATTTAGTGTTTAAAATTATAATATTTTAAATATGAAACTGTTTCATACGTTGTTAATTTCCTCTTTGCTCCGTGATGTGTTTTTCACTGCATGAGAACATGATGTGTGGTGTGAGAGAGCATGGGATATCGGGTATTGCAACAGGGGGTGGGTTTTGCGAAGGGTCAATTACTATCTAAATTAACAAAATGTAAAATATCGGGCAGACACCTCGTATCTCCATATTTTGTCATTTTTTCCCCATAAATCATTACTATTAATCACCCTTTACATCTGTCTGTAGGTTGCAAATATTTAAACAATGAAACAGATTTAAAAAAGCTTTTGACTAAACCTTGTATCTCCATTGGATCTTCAAACTGTCAGTCAAACATCATAACTCTGCCCACCTCTATCGTAAATGAATTGTTGCAAGATTTTTGACAAAATTTTTAGCAAAACTGAGCACCTACATTGCTACAATAAATGTTTTAACTTGTAAGTTGATGAAACGTAATGCGATGCACTTACTGCCTTAGATGCGTCCGTTCTAATGGCGGACAAAACATGTATGTCCAACTTCATTAAGTGTCTGAGCATAGAAAGCCACAATATCAGCTTTGACAATATCACAGTGCTTTAAAAAGTACTATTTTTATTTTCCTCTTCCTGAAAAGGGGCAGTTTTGGAGATTTGAGGTTTCTGCCTGACAGTGACGATACATAGTTTAGTATGTAAACTACCGATTCGGGGGTATTGGGGGTATATAAGGTAAATCTGGCCACTGATGGCCAGTGTTGCCAGATCGGGTCTACGATTTCCAGCCAATAGAACGTGATAGAATTCTATTGTCATGACAACCAAGGTTTAAAAGTACCATTTACCATAATGACAAAATAAAATTATAAAAGTAAATCAATTTCCCACCACAGACGTAATCCACGTTTTGAGAGTTGGGTCACTCTCCCACTCTTTACTGTAGCTACAACTTATTGTGTATTTATGCCACTTTGGCGTAGCGATCACTTGAATATACAACTAATAATTCTAAATCCGATCCCTTATATTGTGCTAAAAACCCATCACGTCTGTCTGCTATCGTTCGTGATTGGCTGAAAGTCAACACTAAAACCAGCCGGCTGGTATGTGTTTAGTAATATCATGATGACTGATTTTATGGAGTACATGCACACTTGAGTTTTGTTTGTTGTTGCCTATAAAATTTAATGTTTGAAACCCACCAATATGACCCTAAACCAGGCCAAATTTTAGCCACCCACCCAATTAAATTTAAAACCGCCCAATCTGGCTACAGTGCTGATGACAGAGGCAGTATTGGACCCATCCTCTCTCTCTCTCTCTCTCTCTCTCTCTCTCACTCTCGAATCTTGCATAGACTTCTTGGTGGGTTGAAAGCTTGCTGGTAGTTGGTTGATTGCATCGCTCACAGGCTCCATCATAGAAATAAAAAAGGAAGACGGAAAATCAAGCCGTCAAATCAGCTCAAATCAAAAACTGATGGTTTGAACCAGGTGTGATACTAGGAATACCATAGCTAAAATATTCCTGCATTCTCCACCATAATATGTTAAAATTCATATTTAGCTGCTTGACAGAATAAATTGTGGCAAGAAAACCATTATAGCAGAAACACTAGCATTATATAATATGAATTATATTTTAATATATAAAGTAGTTTAATATTATATTTTAAAGGTCGTGCCTACAAAGTCTTTATGATTTTATGAAACGTATTATTCATATTATATTATATAGACGATCACTCCATGTTGTCTCTAAGCATTAGAGACCATTTCCCTGCTAAATGTTACAATGCCTCATTCACACATCATGCTTCATTTGCATTACAAAACATGAATAATATTTGTAGGTTTTACACAACAGCTGAGTACAATAGCACACAATAAAGCTTTCAATGCAAGCACAACAATAAAACCAGCAAGTGCGGCTATATCACTGCGATGGAAAAGGAATACTAATTATATCTCTGTGGTATAAAAGTCATATCAGTTCACAAATCCACTGCCAATCTTATTATCCACCCAAAATCTTGAGATTAGGACAGATTTTTTGATATGAAGTCCCTTGTGAAACTGACCCCTAAATCTGAAGTCTCCTTCGATGCAAATTATCAGGTTGTGCTCCAAGTTGATTAAGGATTTAAAAACACTGAAAATGCGATCTGAAACATCTGAGAGATGTAGGATGATGTTTTGAACAAGACATTGTCTAGGACTTTGGCTCCCCTGCTAAAGGAAGAGCACTGGAAGCTTTACCATAAACACAGCTGGATGAAATTGTGGGTTAAATTTATGAATAAATGTGTTGAAACCCTAGAATAAATGCACATAGTTATAGAGTTAAGTCTGTTTTTTTTCACAGTCATTTTCAATAGGAGCAGTGTTTGAACTGACATGCTGCTGAAGTGCATGAGGAGAGTTAAGAGGATTACTTTTGCAATTTTAGATTCAATGCATTACTCATAATCCTGGGGTTGACGGTGGCCAAATTGTCAGGGTCGAAAGGGGACCTCTGTGTGTGTGCCTGAAAGACAGGGATTGAGAAATTCGGTTTAAAGGGGTAGCCTAATTCACCAAAAAGTGGAATTTTGCAAGAATTTAAGTTGTTCTTTTCCAAATACAGTGAATGGTAACTGAGGCTGTTTTTAACCTTCAAAAAACGTGCAAAAACACCATAAAAGTTGTCTATATGACTTGTACACTATATATCAAGTTTTCTGAAGTGATTACAATAGTGTTGAGTGGCTTACAGACTGATATGAGTAGTTTTTCACTGACAATCTCTAGTTGAACTGTAGAATCCGAACTGGTTTGTGAATGAATCATTTAGATGGCTTTTGTGAAAAAAAAAAAAAAAAATTAAAACAATGATACTTTACTAAGTAAGAGCGGATGTGAGTATAAACATTGATTAACTACTTCATTCATGTTCACATGGTCTACATTTATAATTTTATGGCGCTTTTGGGTCCTTTTTGAAACTTCATTCAATGTAATTGGCTGGAAAAGAATAACCAGGGTGAGTAAGGCTATGTTCACACTTCAAGTAAATGTGGCCCAAATCTGTTTTGTCATGTCAGTGAACAGATCAACCCACATGGAATCTGGTCTTTTCCATTCTGATGCGGGCCACTTCCATATGTGGTCCTAAATTCGATATAGGTTTTGGAATGCGACCTCAGTCTGAACGGTCAAATCGAAATTCATGCGACTTTTACATCACTCTAGACTAGAGCAAGATTCTTCTGCGCTCATGGGAGTCATTTCAAAGATTTTACACACCCGAAATTATCAAGAGAGTTGCGAATGGTAGTCAGTGGAAGAGCAGTGATGTGTCAGAACTCATAAGTATTACAGTGACAGCCTTATATACAAGCAAAACATCACAAATGTTTACAAAATCGTTGTTTTTATATTGCCTGCTCATAAATTTTGCTGGTTTCTGCGGCAGATCACAATAAAGAAATGCATATTCACTTATTTTAATGTCCTCTGTGTTTAGAACAGGTCAGTTATACGGGTCAGTTCAAGACCATGATCTGATCACACTGGAATCTTTCCAATATCCAATAATGGATATTGGCCACATTTAAAACAACGTGAACAACTATACAAAACAACAACAACAACAACAAAAAAAACAGATATGAGCACTGAAGCGTGCAGTGTGAACGTAGCCTAAATGATGAGGACGTGTTAATTTTTGATAAACTATCACTTTAAGAGTCTCTATCTGTATAACGTCAAGGTATTTTTGCCCGAGTGCCCTTCGAGAGGAGAATTATTCTCTGCAAATTATTGATGATGACAGTAATGATGACAGTAATTGCTGTCATCAAGAAACACTATTACAAAACTGAAGTGTTGCTGGGGCCTCTGGTATCGACCATTAATACCTTTCACAAGAGTAAACAGAATCAGTGACACAAGTGTCCACCATTACAGTTTTAATAATTGCCTCTATGTGGCTTTGCATGCCTTCCCAGGACATTTCAAAAACATTTCCCTGAACACCACAGTGAGTACTCGCAAATGACCCAAAGATTGTTTTCAGTCCTAATCATAATCGTGATTCAGTTGGCACTTATGAGACACGCAGGTGAGCCACAACCATGTGGATTTAATTAAATTACAGAATCAATGAATCAATCAGCCATCGCCATCTGTTTAAGGACAGATGGTGCTGTAAATCAGAGATTGGTGGGAGTACAGATGCTATGAGGGATCTCAAGATTTTGGCATGTACAAGACAATACAATTCTGACAAGTGATTTTATGTATAAAAAGCATTCATCCGGAAAAGACATAGTGTTACAAAACCTTTTTGGCCCTGTACCAAATGGCACCTGCATCAATCCTCTGTGTCTGCCACATGGCCTGCTGGGTAATAGTGCGCCATGAAGTCCACACCTCAGCGGGCTCTGCAAAAGTGCACATCGAGGGGGAGTGACCACTCTTCTGGGCCTAAATTGACAAAGGGCTTCACTGACATGCACACAACCACTGATGCCAAACCAGAAATGTGTGTCTGTTCTGTTTATGCATGTTTTCTTTGACTACCTTGTGAATCGACGCCCCCAGGGCACAGTTGCCACCTAGTGGATAAACTAATCACTGCAAAAAAAAAAAAAAAAAATGCGCATACTAAGTACATGTGACGCAAATGCAACGCAACAAAAGACAATGAACCCATTATAATCAGTGATGTTGTCTACAGTGGATGCGTCGAGACATGAGTGACAAATCTCCGACAACGGCGCGCTGTTGTATCCAATATAGATAGCTTTTAGCTCTTGCGATGTGATCGGTCGCGTCCTGTGTAGACACGGTGTGACAACTTTTAATGTAAGTGAACTTTAAACAATCTTCACATAAACCCATTATAATAAATGTCATATTTACCTGTGGCCTTCCTACCTGTCTTACATATAGCGAAATTGAATAAATTTATTCATTCAACACTTTATAGTCTTCACTGCATAATTATAAATTAAATATAGATTATCTTTGTTCTTTGATTAAAGGGTTAGTTCACTCAAAAATGAAAATGATGTCCTTAATTATTCACTATCATGTCGTTTACCACATCCGTAAAACCTTTGTTGTATATGACTCGTCCGTGGACAGCAATTTAACCACTTGTAAGGTCCAGAAAGGTGCTAAAGAGATTGTTATGACTGCAGTGGTTCAAAGTGAATTTTTTGGTATTTTTATAAGGTATTGTCAGGTCACCAGGTATTTTAGCTGGCGTTCTGACGTAAAATCGACAAACGCTGAACATAAACAGCGTAGGAGAATGACGCAGAAGAGAGGATATTGTTGAATAAAGTTGTTATTTTTGTTTTGTTTTTGCACACAAAAAGTATTCTCATCACCTCATAAAATTAAGGTTGAACCACTGCAGTCACATTGACTGTTTTATTTTAATGATGTCTTTAGTACCTTTCTGGACCTTGAATATGCCGTACTGCTGTCTGGCTGAAAGGACCTGCCATATTAGCTCCAAAAATTGACAGGTCACCAGGCTCATTATTTTGAGATGCTGATTGAATCGTTAGAGGGGGCAGTTCAATGACTCAAGGAGGATGAGTGTCATCACTGTCGAGTCAGATAAGCTTATGGAGTGAAAATCAGACACCGAAAGACACTGCTGCTGCCTGACGGATGACAAGGTGTCCATTTGTATTCTTCCCTGTTACTGAGCCTGCCAGACATTGCAATGACTAATAGTAAATGATGGACCACAGCTGAGTGAAATGAATATGATACAGAATGAAATAGTCTTGGGACTATATTTATCTACATGCTGAAACATTTATTTTACTTCGTATAGCTCAGCTGTGGCATGTTACAAATTGTGTGAACCTGGAATTTATGCGCCCAACAATGCTAACACTTGGTGATCTGAAATTAGTGATCTTGAACAGAGTTATGGCGTTGAGGTATAATTTAAAACCATAATTAGTGGTGCTTTGCTATTAGTATTCCTCATATGTGGTGCTATGGATTTGAACAGACCCCTTATAGTAAATAAACAACAGACATGAATAGTTTCCACTGTCGGGCCAAAAGCGAGCATGCCAGGGGCTTCCTTGGGGCCAACGGCCAGGGTTTTTGGCCCGCCGAATACCTTGGTCCAAAGCGGGCCAACTGGGGTGTGAGGAGTGGTCCTGAACAGAGATGGAGTTTACCTGATTCAGGAGACGGTCAACACCTCCCATGTTATTATATCAGGCTACCAGCTAACATCAACATTTAAGACATTTTAAACCAATTTTCATCTCAAAACTGACTTTAAGACACTAGAGAGAATTTGATATAACTTCCTTGCGATTCGATGGGGAATTCATATGCGATGCTAAAGGCTACGTATGCTAATCATTGCGATAATTCAGACACATTTACGGAAAATACCAGAAGCTGCTTGAGGAGTGTAGACAACTCATATATGATTATAATCATACATTTATTTGGTTTAATGTTTTATCTGTCTCTTCCCTGTGTCTTTGTTGGCAAGTTACCAGACACATGGTGCGTTCGAAAAGATAGTATTTACGAGCTGAACGCACATGAACACCACCACAATGTTGTAAACACGAGTGGGAATCTCGGGATTTTCTTTAAGCCCCAATCTGTGAGAATTGGGGGCATGTTAGTGAGAAACAGGGTGGAATATCACAACATTAAAAGGTATTTAGCGGTGACAATTCAGACTTATCTATTTACAAAGAAGTAAGCTAATTGCCTGCACAAAATATGATTGCGTTATCATATAACAATATAATTCTTTATTCATTAATTCAAAGCATAAAAAAGCTGATAAAACACACCTGATATGTTTTGAAACACACCACTTCTATGTTCTTCATTTTCTAGAAGTAGAAGTGCTTTGTTTTTGTGTAAATAATTAAGAGAAGGTACACCGCTATCTTACTCCTACGAAAGTGACTTGAACGCACCTGCCGTCGTAAATACGAACTTCCCAGGAGGACTTGAACGCACCATAATATTTTCTTCTCATGTGCTCCCTTCTGTTGCTCTGGCTGAAAGGGTATAGGAGAGAGAGAGATCGATTAAACCTGCTCAGATTGCAATCATTGCGGAATTATGAGGAAAATTAATAGAAATGCTCAGAAATGTGACGTAAACATTTGATATTTTAAAAATATTTTTCTTTGGATTTAAAAGCCTTAATGGAGTTGTTTTGTGCATTCTTGTGATCACACATCCAAGATGTTTATGTCTTTCTTTCTTCCGTCAAAAACATTCCAGGGATTTTCTCTGTATTGTGGACTTCAGTGGGGTTCAAGGGGTGGAAGGTCTAAATTGCAGTTTCAGTGCAGCTTCAAAGCACTATACACGATCCCAGATCCTAGCTCCCTCCTTCTTCTTCTTCTTCTTCTTCTTCTTCTTGTAGAATTCCGGCAGTGTAGATGCTGCTAAGTTTATTACTTTCCTCCATATGTCAAAGTTTTTACTAAATTGTCATATACAATACTTTTTGTTTTTTTTTGGAAAATGACCGATAGTTTCACTATATTCCCTTATTCCTCGGCTGGGATCGTGTATAGTGCTTTGAAGCTGCACTTAAACTGCAATTTAGATCTTCCACCCCTTGAACCCCACTGAAGTCCACTATACAGAGAAAACCCTTGGAATGTTTTCCTCAAAAACCTTAATTTCTTTTCCACTGAAGAAAGAAATACATGAACATCTTGGATGACATGGGTGAGTAAATTATCAGGAAATTTTAATTCAGAAGTGAGCTAATCCTTTAAGTCTTTAAGTAAAGGCCAAACGTTAGCATCTGTCATGTTCATTTTGTGATCTAGCTAGTTTTCTGTCAGCTGGTGAAATAGTGAGGTCGTGTGATGTTTTTCTGTGGAGGCGTGTTAAGGCCGGGTTTTAGGGAAGTGCTGCAGGGCTACTGGCCCGACAGTGGAAATGCAACTTGATTTTGGCCACGGTGCTTGAGGTCCGAAGCTATTGGAATAGCACGGCACATAATTAGCCCTGGCTCGCACTGCCCCAACAGTGGAAAAGTGGCTAATGATATTTCATGGCGAACTGTGTAGTCCTCACTCAGGGGAGGAGCTAAGCTAATAGGGCAGATTCCCTTGCCACTTAGGCTTCCTCCTACTCTTATATAAGAGAGGGGGAACTCTGGAATCGCTCGTTTGGAGAGAAATAAAATAGAGTTAAATACAGTTGAAATATGGCGATTACAAAAAAAAGTGGGTGTTGTTTTTTTTTGTTTTGTTTTTCACTAAAATGGGCTGGTTTTTTTATTCACACTGTGGACACACATCTGTGTTCAAACACCTTATACAAGTATATTTTACTTAAAACATCCCCTATCTTTACATGTATGAATATTCTAAAAAAAATTATTTGCATATCCAATATATTCTGTAATTATTTCAATGGAAATTTAACGTTGACTCTTTTTGAGTTTGAAACTTCAGCTACCCTTGTTTATACCCTACATTCATACCCTCTGTGCATATATATATATATATATATATATATATATATATATATATTTAACTAGCTTACAGCATATATAATATATATATATATATATATATATATATATATATATATATATATATATATACACACACACACATATATATATATATATATATATATACACACACACACACACACATATATATATATATATATATGCTGTAAGCTAGTTCAAGCCTAGTGGCTATTTATGATAAGTAAATAACTTGCAAGTGGTGCAACCGTACCCTGAATATCATTTAGATATTCTATGAATCATCATTTAGAGGAGAGCATAATGTTTGATTTGGACTAGCATGCAACCACCCATAACACCTTAACAACCACCTGGCAATGCCACAAAAAACCACCCAGAGTATAACAGCAATGCAAAACCACTGAAAACACTGTGGCAGCTTCTTGTCAAATTATTCACAGTCCACCAACTGGTAAAGCATTTTTTTTTTAAAGCACACACACCATCTATTGATTTTGTATGTGAATAACTTATTCTCGTCCAAATTGCTAAAAGTACCAACAGTGAATAGTCCCGTGCATCACTATTTTTCTGCAAAGATCTTCAATTGCTGATGTGTTTACACTTGTTCGTCATAATTCAGGTGCCATGTTTTCTTGTGAGTCTGTATTTGCTATCAAGTGTTAAGTTATATTCCATATCTGATGACTCAAAGGCACAGTTCGTCTCTCTGGCAGTCTGTGCTTTAGCCCCCATCTCCCATGTACTGGCAGCCTCATTAGAGAGATGAAGCCTTAGTGTAATGAGAGAGCATGAATGCAGGTCGCTCTGTGTCAGCTGTGACTTCCACCGCTAAACAAAACAAAGACGCACACAAAAAAGAAACAAGCTTTGACTGCCAGGATGCTGGGCGCTGAAGAAAAGACAAAACTAGACCATCTGCGCTTGAGTTGCAATCACTGCCGTTTTATTAACTGTAAAAGCTTTTGCCATCCTTCATTCTTTTTCCTCTCTCTCTCTCTCTCTTGCAGGAGTTATGGTCAGTAAGGAGGCAGGCCGCTGCACTCTGTCAAGCTCAGAGTCTGACTCGGAGTCCGGCGGGCCTTCGCTGGAACGGAGCGGAGCAGACGCGGTACGCAAGCGAAACAAAGCCCTGCAGGTGCGCTTTAAAGACATCTGTGAGGCGCAGAATGAGGCCGCGCATCGAGGTGCCAGGGACCGCTCCGTTTCTTGCAAGGTCATCCACCGGAGGTACATGACCATGCCGGCACGCCGTTCCATCCCAAATGTCACCAAGAGCACGGGTGTGCAAACCTCGCCCGACTTGAAAAAGCGCTACCAGACTTTCCCATTCGAGCGCAAGAAGGGAAATGTCATCAAACATACCGCTCTGGTGGAGAAATACCCAGATCAAAACAACGGTTTTTTGAGCGACGTTAAGGGCGGCGAGCGAGCGGCAAGGTGTGATGGGCGGGTGCAGCAGACACGAGTCTTGCTCCACACTACGCCGCAGTGCAGCGACGCAAAGGACTTATGCGCCGGGCCGGACTGCTCGGATGGAAAACTCTGCCCCGATCCAACAGATACGGTTTTGGATCAGTCAGACTCAAGGAGAGACACCAACATCCCTGGGACTGGGGCTAAGCACAAAGGATTACCCAGTGAGAGCGAGGCAGGGGCAGGCCAGCAGCCCAACTGTGCCTCCTCGACCACGCCGACTCAACCTCTGCAGGTCAGGGGTGACTGTTCAAAGATTTCCGGCCCTATTGCATGGACGTCTTTGACACAAGTGGAATGCTTGGAGAGTCCCTCAGGGAGCTGCAAACGCAAAAAAGACACGGCGCAGCTGAACGGGTTGCAGGCGCGGTCTCAGGCTTTGCCTCATTCGGCGAGCTGTGCTTCCCAGGCCCACATACAGGCACACTGTCACAGTGGCCAAAACTCGGGCACCGCAGAGACCAGGCAGGGCACACGGGGGCAGATGATTGCTCTCCCCCGGGGCCGATGGGAATGCGAAAGCCAGGCTTCAAGCCATGGAGGCTCTGATCAGCTCCAGTCAAGAAACCATCAAAGTGCTGCTGGGGGTCATTCAGGAACTGGAAAGAGGAGAAGCACAGCGAGAGGGGTGAGTCATGCTCTTTATGTAACAAATTTACTATTCATCAACTGTATTTGCTTAGTCTTTGTGTTTCAGGCTTGTTTTCTCAATGTGAAAAAGTTTAGGCAGTTTCTCATGCTAGTGTTAACAATATACATCTGTGACAAAAGTGTATAAGTAACTCGAGTGAAAGCTTGTTTCTGCTATGAAATAAAAAATTTTTATGTCATCATTCTGACCTTATATCTCGCAATTTATATGTAATAAAGTCAGAATTGCGAGATACAAAACTCACAATTGAGAGAAAAAAATCAGAACTGCAATTTTATATCAATGCAATTCTGACTTTAAAAGACGCAAATGCTAGTTTAAATCTCATAATTGCGATTAAAAAGTCAGAATTTTGAGTTAAAATGTTGCCATTACCTATTTAATTTTTTTTATTTAGTGGTGGAAACAAGCTTACATAAACTCTGAATGCATAAATCTGAACATTTTTGAACTTTTTTAAAAATATGAAAAACATTTTCTTTCTCTTATAAAAATAAAAACCTAAATACTAAAATCATTTAAAGGCTTCAAGGGATTTTTGTCCTCATAAAATTATAATGTGCAATAAAAATAAAAAATGGTAAAATTAGCTACATTAGTTTAAATGCAAAAATAGGGGACATTATCAGGCACAATTCAATTTACAATATCAACTTTACATATATTCAATATCAATAAATTAAAAAAATACTAATATTGACCATTAACCAATATGGTACTGATATATTGTGCATCTCTATCTTTAGACAACTTGATAGGTTTTTGGTTAAGATTGTTTTAGTGAAATTGAATTATCAACAGATCCTTTTTTCTTTGCTGTGACGTACATCCTAAGGAAATAGATTATCGGAAAATAGAAATAAAAATTACTGTGGATTTGATTCAATTCACTGGTTATGTTTGGATGGAAGCTGAACTAAATGCAAGCTTGCAGTAAATTTGTAAGAAAAGGGCAGGGTTTATGCATGGACAAACTGTTCACTGTTAGATCAATAACATGCATTTAGAAAATAAATAGGGTGAATTGCAATTTCTTGCTGACTTAAACTGAGGACTTCATGTTCAAGTCAAGTTCTTTATTGACACAATGCAGTCCTTACACACAGTATCTGCTTTAAAACACTTCCACATTAAGTGTAGTTGTATGTAAATGTCATTCCTGTTATTTTTTTCAAATGATTATTGTTTTTGGAAATCAACAGAGCTCCACAAATGTGGTCCATAAATAAAATAATCTGCAATATTCCTTTTAGCCTGGTGTTACAGTGGGTGGTTAAAATCATCTGCTATTGACACTTTTCACTCTGAGCATTTATACGTTTGAATAGTTCTAAATGCAGTTGTTTTGGAAATGATCAAATAAATTGGGTCATTTATAATAGTGACACAATGTATCCAGAGGGGTGTTTTTGTCCTTATCCAAATCATTAAATAAACCTTGACAAGTGAATTAAACAGTAACACGCTTTCCTGAATGAACATGTTCAACACTGACATTTGCTCTGGGATTAATTAATTGTAACATCATATAATTTAGTTTCGGTTTATTGTAGTGTTGCTAAGGTTCATAGTACCATGTTGTAGAAATGTTAGCAACAGTTCTGTTCATTTACACTAATGTTATCACTTGTAATTGCTTTCAAATGACGCTTTTGAGTTGATTGTGAAGCATTTGCCTCCGTTCTGATTTGCAGTCTCTGCAGTTTTTTATCACATTACTCCTGCAATATTTAACACTTTCTTTAATGAGAAAATGCAATGTCACAAAACGTTCCAAACCACTTAAAGGGACAGTTCACCCAAAAATGATCATCATTTACTGACATTTTCATTTTTGGGTGAACTATCCCTTTAAGTACAACATCCTATAAAACTGTTACCACTTCATGAGCGCATTTTTCTGACAATAACAACAGTATCAAAGGGGGGGGGGCTTAGTGAAGTCTCAAATCATTGGCTGTATTAGTCAATGTTCACAAATCTTGAAGAATAATGTCTGTTTGGAAAAAGTGCTGAACCTTCTCTTGTGTTGCAGACAAGGTCACTTGTAAAAAAAACAAAATGATCCGTCATACCTGATTTATGAATGAAAGGCACGTGTGAAGTCAGCAGGGAGTATGTATTCAATTTCAGCAGCTTGAAAATTTTAATTTTGCTGCATTTATGGTGTCAGTGTCTCACAAACCGGCACCGTGATCAACAAGAACATCATTTATAACAACTGTTTAAAGCTTTTAAATGCACTTCAGCTCCATTTCCATGTCAGCATCTTTCGTGAGTGGCAAAAATTCAGGGTTATGCATTGTGTGGTGACTGTTGAAATTGGAATATGGAAGGGAAATGAGGTAAAAAGATTCTTTGGTGCCTGTTGAAAGCCACTTGGGGAGCAAAACAGGGACACTTCAATGTCAGATGTCATCCTGCATTCCCTAATACCTGATGCTCCGCAGGCACAGAGCCAACCTCACTTTCTCTCTGCCGCCTGTGACGGCATGAGCTCGATACAATCAGTGCTCCTCATGTTTAATAATGCCCCTCCATTAAGTGGACGTCTCTTCTGGTTGGAATGCTAGAAGCTTTAGAAGTGCCTGCCTCAGCTGTTGGCCGACAGGACGTGACGAGTTATTTAGTAAAGGTCGATAAGACGGGGTTCTGGAGATATTAGCAGCTCTTAATCCCTGGTAGACGTCCAAAAGGAACGTTGGGCATTTTATGTGTTTTTTTATATGCCGTTCAAAAGTTTGAGGTCAGTAAGATTTTTATTAGTGTTTTTTTTTAAAGAAATGAACTCTTTTATTCCGCAAAGACACATTAAATTGATCAAAAGTGATGAAAGATGTATAATGTTACCAACGATTTCTGTTTTAATTAAATGCTGTTTTTTTTAACTTTCATTACTTTCATCAAAATGAAAAAATACCAATTTTCACAAAAACTATTAAGCAAGACTGTAACTGTTTTTTACATTTATAAGAAATATATTATTATATAACATATTATATATGCACAGGAGATATTATATAAATATAATATATTATTTGAGTACCAAATCAGGATATTAGAATGATTTCTGAAGAATCATGTGACACTGAAGACTGGAGTAATGGCAATTGAAAATTAAGCTTTGCCATCACATGAATAAATTACATTTTAAATATTAAAACAGAAAACATGTTATTTTATATCATAATAATATTTCATGCTATTGATGTTTTACTGTATTTGTGATCAAATAAATTCAATCTTGAAAAGAACTTCTAGGTATCTTTATAGTAGTGTTGTCAAAATACCAACATCTTTACTAGGGTTGGGTACCGTTCACATTTCAACCGTTTTCACGTTTCAAGTTCGGTACCTAACCCTAGTTTTAAACCCTACCGAAATTTTAAATATGTGATGACACCATAGCATTTCCCCCTAGCATTTTGAGCTCTGTTGAGCGCTCTGATTGGCTCAACAGATATGTCTGTGATTGGCTACAATGGTCAGCTCTCAAAATGTAGTAAATGGTGCCACTCTTCACCGAGTGCTTACAAAGATACAAACTCTATCCGCCTCTATCAAGGGATCAATTAGGCGGATATATTAGGGATCTGCTGATAGACGCCTGCTTTCAAACATTCTCTGTTTTTGAAGCGTTGATCATTGCAGCTAATCACAGACATATCTGTTGAGCTCGTGAACACAGTGGTGTATAAGAATCTGCTCAAAATGCTAGGGAGAAATGCTGTTATCGCCACATTTTTAAAATAGCAGAACCGACTTGGTACCGAAGTTATTTTTGACAACATTACTTAATAGTATTCTGAAACCACAAACTGGATATTTACACAACCCTAAACTAATTACCTGTTTACTAAAGTCTTTGTCACACTTTAATGATTTTAAAACTGAAAATCAAAATCAAGGCTTCTCAAAGTCAAATGCATCTGAAGCCTCAAAAGCAATTATAGAACTGATAACGAAATCCTCTCTGGATACCTTGTCGATAGTTCTGGATAATTGTCTGAAATTATGGTTTCTCTGTCCAAACACAGAGATCCTCTGTAGAATGACATGCGGGAAACCAAAAGTACTTGAAAATGCAACTCTTGCTAATGTAGGATTGGTCTATAAGGTTTTTAGGCTGGGCTCAGCGAGGAGTCATTTATGGTCCAGTTCTAATGGTAGCACTTTACGTCAACCATATCATTACCCATTTAGTATGGTAGACATCTTGTCAGCAGCAAATGGTTGTATTTGTGTATATCTCACCATAACAGTTCCTTGAAATGAGTCAAATTGGCCACTCAGAGCTGGTCTAAAACTCCCAGTCTCAGCACTTAAGGTTCTTCAGGCATTGCTTTGGGCAGGTAATGGCCCTCAAGCCTAACTCACTGTTTAAGGAGCACTGGACTTTCTTTTCCTCAGCCAGGAGTGAAAGAAGCAGGGCGTATTTTCAGAGCACAAAACCACTACTCAAACAGCCTCAATTAGCAGCGCCTCATCAGGCAGCCCTTTCATCTTCCAAAGGACAAAGTGCGTCTGTTTTTGTGTGTATGTGTGGCTCCCATCTTCCACAATGAGTGTGGGGACTATTATTAGAGGCAGGACCTCCGTGCCTGCTCTCCCACATGCTAGGTGTCATCAGAGCAGCTGAGCTCAGAACCGATGAGTGGCTCAGTGTGGGCACATGAAAGCCCAGCCAGTCTCCCTGGGTTAAACCAGCCCGAGCCAAGGGTTTGATGTTCCTCTCTGTCTGAGAGCAAGGCTTTTAGTGCAAACAAAGCGTCTGCATGCTGCTGACAGCCAGGGTGGGCAGAGCCTAAAATGCCAAGCACTTGGGAGCCCTGGCATGGATGTCTTTGGAACACCGGGATAGAGACTTTAGGTGTTAATCCAGCTTTTAGTACTGATAGAGTCGTGCTGCGGCTTGAAATTTTTCCAGTTAGCTTTTGCGGGTTGTAGCTTGCAATATAAAACTACACCAGTACCGCACAACAGTATCTGTGTCTTCAGTCTTAACAGGATTTAGGCCATTTGTTACACTGACCAGAGTATGTAAGAAATGACTAAATATCTAATAAAAACATTTACAGTTACTTTCCCACCCAAACTTTTGAATGGTAGTGTATATAAGGCTTATTTATTTTGTCGACAAAGGTTTGTGAGTAGTTTCTTGACTTTTGGTGGAGGTAATTGCAAGAAAATTGTCGAGGAGGAATAAATGAAGATTTTGTGTTCACTAACTTTGCTGATTCCTCAAATTAACAACAATACATCATTTTCTCCATTATACTTTTAACATTTTGTTCTGCTCGCTGAGGCTCATTTCACCATTACTGTATATTAGATAATAGCAGCTTTTTAATGCAGTACTTTCCAAGGACAGTCACTGGGTGATGTATCCAAATGGAGATCCAGCTGCCTGAACTGCTTTTTAATCATTAACACGACTGGCTCATTAGTGTGTCAATGACTTCCACAGCCTATCCAGACGGCAACAGATTGTCAGTGTCTGGATGACAATGCGATTTTCGTAAGGCATGCTCAGTTGTGGTTTGAGGGCATTTGGATTCCTTTACACTTCTAGCGCATTTCCATGCACAACGCAAATAAGAATTAGTCGATGATGCATATTAGTGCTGCTAAGGCACAATAAATTGCTCTGTGAACACCTTATCAACCAGCAACACCCTAGCATTTGCGGCAAGTTTTGAATGAGCAAACATCAGAAAGAGAATCGTAAAGAATTTAATGATTCTGGTTTAAATTTATATTTTAATACTTTAAAGGAATGTCCATGTATAGTGGGTTTTGGTTTTGTGTTCAGTTCCTGTTTGGCAGCGTTTCCTTTGCTAGTTTGTCTCCATGGTCGTTGAGTTATACAGGTGTTGCTTGTTACGTTAGTGTATATTAAGCCGTCAGTTAATTAAATTTTTTGTTCCTTGTCGTCAGTATTTTATATTTTCTCCTGTGAATGAAAGCTTGTTTCTGCCATGAAATAAAAATAAAAAAGGTATTTGTGACTTTATACCTCAAAATTCTTGCCAGTTTAAATGTATTTTTTTTTCTCAGAATTGCGAGTTATAAAGTCAGTTATTGCAGAATTGCGTGACAAACTTGCAATTGCTAGAAGAAAAGTTGGAATTCCGAGTTTATATCTCGCAATTCTGACTTTATGACATGATTTTCTTACTTTTATATCACTTTGTAATTCGCAATTCTGACTTTTTTCTTAGAATTGTGAGATATAAACTCGCAATTGCATGTTATAATGACAGAATTGCAAGATAAAAAGTTTATATCTAAGAATTCTGAGAAAAGAAGTCAGAATAGTGAGATCCAAACTCACAATTTCAAGAAAAAAGTTGCTTTTACCTTTTTTATTTTTTTATTTAGTGGCAGAAACAAGCTTCTATACCTATGTTATTAAAGACTATTGTTATATTCTCTCCATTGTGCACATCATTTTATACAGCCATACGTGACAGAACACAGAACCCTCAAAAACGAGTAATAAAGAAATTGACTTAGCAGCATTGCATCTCCTCCACCTCCTAGAAAAACGTCTGTTATTGAAGTATTTGTTTTGTCCAGCCACCCTCTCCCGCCTGCTCTTTCCAAATCAGCCAGTCCGTTAGCCCAGTCTCCACTGTTTTCCATCAGCCCCTTGGCTCCTCCTCGTCCTCCTCTCTGTGGTGTAGCTCCTACCAGGCGAGTGGATTCCTCTGCTTCCAACTGCTGTTCCCATCACTCCACTCAGCCTGTCAACCCTGACTCCACTGCCTTGGCTCCTTCCTCCCTCAGCTCCATCTGGGAACAACGGCTTTATGGCTCCGGACGTCATGTCACCTAGCCAGCACCACGGACTTGCAAGTTGTCCACTATGCCCCGTCTCTCTACCCCTACTGGTCCACCTGGCTCTGCCCTCCCTCCTGCTCCACCTAGGCCCTCAGTCACTCTGGCTGCACCTCAGCCCTCTTGTACCCTGGTTCCTCCTAAGACATTTGTCCCAGCCTCCAGGACCAACAGTGTCACCCAGTTCCATCTTCTCACCATCTGCACTCAGAGCTCCTCCATCTTTGGCTCCATTTCCATCGTCTGTCCCCATGGTATCATTGAGGGCTTCTCCACCATGGGTCCTCGCTCCGTTGACCCCGCCATGGGCCTCCTTCCTGGCTGGACTCTGGGTTCCCACTGGACTCCTCCTACCATCTTTGCCTCCCTGGCCTCTCCATCAGTCGTCTTTCCTGGTTTCCTGCCTTCTGCCTGATTTTCCACACATACTTTTGAAAATCCATTGTTTAGTTTATACTGATGAGAGTTCATTGTCACAGTTGTAAAGTCGAAAACTTTCCTCTTCCACGAGAGGGTTTGTCATCATGGCAACTTTGTTTCCAGGTGGTCCATTAAAGATATCCTGTAGAATTCAACCAGTTCGAAATTCTAGAAGTGTTTTCAATTGTGTGTGCCATATGCATCAGACATTCAGCCAATGGTACAAGGGTGTGATGTCTGAGGCTGAGAGAAACCAAACACTAACTACATTTTTTTTTTTTTTAAACGAACAACTAGTCAGTGAGCACCGATCTAGTCTCTAGTCTCTAATTTACTGAAAGGAATAGACTCAGCAGAGTCACTTGTTTGGGAAGCGGACTACACTGGTTGTATATTACCTTTTGATTCAATAAGATGAACCAGATCATTAAGATTCATTCATTATGTAAACTGACTACACTGGTGGGGCCTATGTTTTTATTAAAAAGAACTGGCTCATAAGATTAATTAGTTCTGGAATCAGATTACACTGGTTGCAACATATATTATTCACTATATAGTGGTTCCTGGATCCCAATCCAAGGCAAGCAGCACTCAAATTTCATTAAGATAACATAAATATCTGGTTCTTCTCAGTATTCTGTCTTTGATAATCAACAGATGAATTATTTATGAGCAACTTCCAGAACGTATTTGTGTCTGAAGTCACTTGTGTGTCTGAAGGGAATTCAATAGGAGTATCGTCAGATGCTGCTGCTGCTACTGACATTGTCACGTATTGCTTTCATTAGCGTGTGCTATCACTGGTATGTCCTAATAGCATTCACTGAATAGAAAGAAACATTAGCACACTATTACACAGGGTGTAATGTGAGATGTGCTTCCTCTGTCAGTGTCAGTTTTTCACAGATTATTCCAGGAATGTAGCAGTGTTCACCTCCCTGCAGACTCAGGGCGCACCTCCAGCGAGAGAGGGCAGAGCGCGTCTTTCAACAGAGCTGATGTCTGCAATAACTGAGAGCCAGCTCGCAGGGAAAAAAACACACAGAACTTGTGTGATTCAGCAACATGCACACACTGATCAATTTTTATTTCAGAAGAACTGAAATACTGTTTATACATTATATTAATGTATGCTCCACATGTTCTCATTTTCACAGAATAGGAAGGGACCATAATTTTTCCAGTGACCTAGAAACTCTAAATTATTCCCTGCTGGAAAATCCTTAGGTGTGTTTTGTAACATGGTAGCTGACTTTATAGCTGATCTAAACTGGTTAATACTCGGTATAAGCTTGTAGACCATATTGGATCAGCAGCAAACAAGCTACTTGCTGGCTATTCTAGCTTTAAGAAACAGGAAAAAAATATATTTTGAAGAATGTATTGTACATGCAGTGAAAATCAGTGGTGACCAAAACAACATTGGACTAGGGTTGTGCAATATTAAAGGAGGCCAATTATGCCCTTTTACCAAGTCTTGATTTTGTTTATGGTGTGCACTAGAATAAAGTTTCATGCTTGACTGTTCATTCCCAGTCTGTTTCAAAAACACTGGTAAGGTCTTGTTTCGATGTAGCCCCTCCTTCCAAATACGAAATGTGCTCTGATTGGTTAGCTGGATTGGTTCCTAAAAAATTTCACACCCCTAAAAAAAACCACGTTTTTCATCTGCTGAGTGTAAATATTAATGAAAGCCGTCAATTTTGCTATACCAATTCGAGCCTGATTGAGACCCTGAGAACGTTTATGAACAAGAGAATCATGCAGTACCTTTGCAAGCATGGCTTTTACATGACGTTTTAAAGTTCCTAAAGATCGGTGAACAGTCTAACAAAAGCAAGAACCCTGTCGCTAAACACTTCATTATCACTATAATGTTAGCTAGCAGTTAGCCACAAATAATAAAACATACTTACGGGTTGTGATCCATAAAAAACTGGTTGCTCCGCTAGTGGTAAGGTTTTGTGCATAGGTGGCATTGTACTCTCTGAGGTTCTGGAAATTGTCCTCCGTAAAATGTGTGGCACAAAGATAAACGTTGGGGTTATAATGTTGTGTGTGGGGAACAGTGTTAAAAATAAATTTAATCTAGAATTTAGTCTACTTCAAAAATAAGTCTCTTCGACATGTCAACAACACACTACTAGCACTGCTCAACCAGGCCTCGTCCCCCTTTTTTGTGTATTGTGTGGCTGGGATTGTTTAATTGAGTGACATTGTGACTTTACAAGATCTGGAAAAAGCATGTTGTAGTCCAAATGAGTCGTTTGTTGTAGTTCTTAAAGTGTTATTCCCTTCATTCAAAACAGTGACAGAAATCAACTTTTCCATTAAGGGGTGATACCCCCCCCCCCAACGGATTTCCAGGGGCATTTTTTTTTCTCCTTTACGGTCAATTGTTTTTCTAACCTTATTATATATGAATACTATATTTTTAAATATAAATCTAA
This sequence comes from Opsariichthys bidens, assembly GCA_037194245.1. Lineage (NCBI taxonomy): Eukaryota > Metazoa > Chordata > Actinopteri > Cypriniformes > Xenocyprididae > Opsariichthys > Opsariichthys bidens. Next base: position 7,890,450 of record CM074286.1, on the reverse strand, counting down.
AATTACCAGTAGCTATAATAGGTAAATCAATAAGAAATTCAAACAATTTTTTCAGAAACAAAGCATGTGACTGTCTTCATGGATAAGTTATTGAATCAATCACTCGAGCAATTCATTCATGCAGATTCATTCAGCACAGAAACACTGCCTTGTGTTGCATATTATTGTTTGGTTTTTGCAAAGTGAGTGACATACTCGATAATGCGTGCTTGCACTTGGTTACATTGGTTACAAGCCTACAGTCATGGCCAAAAGTTTTGAGAATTCCATAAATATTAGTTTTCACAAAGTTTTCCATTCTTTCATAATCACTTCTTGGAGTTTGTCAGAATTAGTGGGTTTTTGTTTGTCCACCCGCCTCTTGAGGATTGACCACAAGTTCTCAATGAGATTAAGATCTGGGGAGTTTCCAGGCCATCGACCCAAAATTTCAACGTTCTGGTCCCCGAGCCACCTAGTTATCACTTTTGCCTTATGGCACGGTGCTCCATCGTGCTGGAAAATGCATTGTTCTTCACCAAACTGTTGTTGGATTGTTGGAAGAAGTTGCTGTTGGAGGGTGTTTTGGTTCCATTCTTTATTCATGGATGTGTTTTTGGGCACAATTGTGAGTGAGCCCACTCCCTTGGATGAGAAGCAACCCCACACATGATCTCAGGATGCTTTACTGTTGGTATGACACAGGACTGATGGTAGTGCTCACCTTTTCTTCTCCTTACAAGCCTTTTTCCAGATGCCCCAAACAATCGGAAAGGGGCTTCATCGGAGAATATGACTTTGCCCCAGTCCTCAGCAGTCCATTCACGATACTTTCTGCAGAAGATCAATCTGTCCCTGATGGTTTTTTTTTGGAGAAAAGTGGCTTCTTTGCTGTCCTTCTTGACACCAGGCCATCTTCCAAAAGTCTTCACCTCACTGTGCGTGCAGATGCGCTCACACCTGCCTGCTGCCATTCCTGAGCAAGCTCTGCACTGGTGGCACTCCGATCTCGCAGCTGAATCCTCTTTAGGAGACTTTCTTGGACGCCCTGAAGCCTTCTTTACAAGAATTGAACCTCTTTTGCTGATGATCCTATAAATTGTTGATTTAGGTGCAAACTTAGTAGACACAATATCCTTGCCTGTGAAGCCATTTTTATGCAACGCAATGATGGCTGCACGCGTTTCTTTGCAGGTCACCATGATTAACAATGGAAGAACAATGATTTCAAGCGTTACCCTCCTTTTAACATGTCAAGTCTGCAATTCTAACCCAATCAGCCTGACATAATGATCTCCAGCCTTGTGCTCGTCAACATTCTCACCTGAGTTAACAAGACGATTACTGAAATGATCTCAGCAGGTCCTTTAATGACAGCAATGAAATGCAGATTAAGTTCATTTTCATGGCAAGGAAGGACTATGCAATTCATCTGATCACTCTTCATAACATTCTGGAGTATATGCAAATTGCTATTATAAAAACTTAAGCAGCAACTTTTCCAATTTCCAATATTTATGTAATTCTCAAAACTTTTGGGCACGACTGTATATTGGACCCCATTAAGTTCCATGGACAAAAAAAAAAAAATACTGAGAATTTACAAAATCTCATATTTTGTTGTCCACTGAAGGGGGACAGTGAAAATGCTGGTTCGGACTTTTTAGGTACAGTCCTAAGCACATAGCTGACCTCATTACATATGGATCACCTTGACCACCAATAATTCCTTGCCCTCCCTGACATGGCTTCTACAATGATGAAGAGTTCAATCTCATCTCATTCCCATTTATTCCACATCATTTTGACCATATAGATTTTCTTCCTATTAAGTACCGCTCTACCATGACGTGGTGCCCTGAGCCTATAGGGTAAAAATATCATTATGCTTAAAAATATCACTTTAGTCTATTAGCAAATAAAGTAATAGCTCAGTTCAGGTTCACGGCTTCAGCAAATATTGCTCCTCTACAAGTGGACATAATGTGTGTAACCACTGTCGCTGTGAACTCCTCAGCAACGTCAGATTGAACTGAATGCAGAATATCAATGACCATCTTGACACTTGAGCGCTCAGAGGGATAAAGTGATCCAATTAGGCTTTCATTAAGCTTTAATGAAAATGCATAACTGCATGGCTGCTGGGTACAGCCCTGTTATTGTCTCTGTAGAAATGTGAGGCATGTGTCACAGTGTCACATCAGCACACAAACAATATATCAAAACCACTTCAAGTATGCCAGGCTAGTGCATGATCCATCATTCCCTTGTACATACATTAACGCCGCTGAAGCCTAAGGGGCCATGAGTGAACGGTGGATAGATACAGGGAATTCAATCCCGGTGTCTTCCATCAAGAAATAATCTATAGAAATCCTGGGCACAGGGCAGAATAAAGCAATAATTTGCAAGAGGCTCTGCGTTTAAAAAAAGACTCAAATGCACAAGAAATAATTATGGGGCTGTGAATCAATCAAAAGATGTTGTGTTAATTCAGATGTGCCGTTTCATTAATCAAATCTTGACACAATTAAAATGGCTATCACCATAGCTACATCTAATTGATTAAAAATACAGTAAATATATTGTGGAAAATTATTTCAGTTTAAAATAACTGTTTCTATTTAATTCTATAAATTAGTATCTATAAATTATATATTATATTAAATCTAGAAATTAATCTGTAATTGTGTTTCAGAAATCTTTTTCAGAAATTTTTGCCAACAATGAAGAGCCTTTACTGTCACTAGTGATTAATTTAATTCTTCCTTGTGAATTAAAGATAAAATATCAATTAAAAAATTAAATAAAACATAGTAGATAGTTCACCAAAAAATGAAAATTCAGAAATTTCTCTGTGGAATACTGTGGAATTATTTTGAAGATTTTTTTTGTGTGTGTGTGTCTGTCCATACAGTGAAATTAAATGGGGCTCAATGTTGTTTGGGCTTCAAAATTCTTCGGAATATCTTTTATATTCACACATGTGCATGTGTGTCATACAGGTTTGAAGTTATATGTTTAAATGATGATTTCATTTTCATTTTGGGTGAACTATCCCTTTAAGTTATGAGCTGTATCTTTTTATTATACTACATTTATCACACTGTTTTTCCACAGACTGTCATATCGAACTGGGCAGGATACAGCCAACTGTGACACGTGTCGTAACAGTGCCTGCATCATCTACAGGTGAGTCTCAATCTGATGCTATATCTGAATCTTTGAGCTTGGCCCAGATTTGTACACTTAATGAATTAAAAATATTTATTGTACATTCTGATGTTCCATGCACAGTACTCGCATAGAGAGGCAACTAAATCCTTGATTCAGAGATTTGCATACCGAGGTGCAGATTCATTTGAAATTAGATTAATTTGAACAAGTGCAGATGCAGTGTCGTCATATCGTCAAAATTGTCACTGTTGCAGAAAAGCTTTGAAGAACTGAGTATAGAGTAAAAGAGTAAAAAATCTGTGCCTTTAGCCTGAGCTCTTCTACCAATGAGAATTTTCAAGGGTAAAATGGAAAAATGTCATGACTGAGTGAGTTCCTTTGATGCATGCGGCATATGGACGTATATTTTTACCAGACCAATTGAAAAATCCACTCGTAGATGGCAAACGTGAACTGTAAAACTAGAGCACTTTTTTTTCAGAGTTTGTAGCTTGTGCAAGTTAGGTTGCTAATGTAATTGTATTATTCTCAGACTCAACGTATCCTCCTAAAGTAATGGGTTTGGTGTTAATTATTTTGTTATAAAAGCAATAATTTCTAAATGCTTTTGCAGTTAAAGGGCCTGTTGACTTTAAATGAAGCACTTCAAAAGCATCTTAAGTGCTCTCATTTTCTACACACATAGCACGTTCTGTCATTCCACATCTCTCTCTCTCTCTCTCTCTCTCTCTCTCTCCATTCAAACATGAACACATATGGATGGGCTGGATGATTTAAAGGGGTCATGAATTGAGAAATAAAATTTTGCTTAATGTTTTAACCTATAAGAGGTCATTGTACTATAAAAAATATCCAATAAGATTCAGAGCTTCCTCGTTTGTCCAGAAACAGCTTTTTTGAAACCAAGTTCTCAAAACGACTCGTTTCAGATTTTGTCTCAGTATGATGTAAAAGCCTGCTTCTACATCATTGCGTCATTAGCCACGCCCACTGATCCGTGCACGTCATGTGGTAGTACATGCAAGACAGACATATACACAGGATTGTTCCAGCAACAAAACAATTTGCATTAACAAAGTTCTAGATTGCGTCATAAGACATTTTTTATATGGGTAGTCGTGGCCTAATGGTGAGGGAGTCGGGCTTATAACCTGAAGGTTGCTGGTTCGATTCCCACGCCGGCAGGAATTGAAGGTGGGGATTGTGAATGAACAGCACTCTCTCCACCTTCGATACCATGACTAAGATGCCCATGAGCAAGACACCTAACCCCTAACTGCTCCCCTTGTAAGTCGCTTTGGATAAAAGCGTCTGCTAAATGTAAATGTAAATTTTTTGTGTTCCATTTTACTATCATTTTTATTAAACAAGATACGAGTCAGAGAGACTGAAAATAAAAGATGATGCAGTCCAACTATATTGACTCCAACAGCATTGTGGAAACATACAAGTGTGAGTAACAATGATTCATGGTTCACTATTGCTTTGACTGTTACAGATCATTTGAAATGGACTTTCAATTTACCGAAAATGATTAATGATGAATTTAAGAATGACAGTGCGACAAATGATGGTTATTCGTTTACATGAAACACCTTAAGTTATCCTGTCTACTGTAACTGTGGTAACTCCAAGTACTTTTGCTTTATAAGTCTTGGTTGTGGCAAATAAAGTTTTTGTAATACGCATAAATGTTTCACAATTCGCAAAATTTCATCTATGTAAGATAAACACCTTTCTGTAGCATCTTCGTTTCAACACTAAAATAATGTCATTAAAGCCTCTGGCTCAAAAATATATGGCTGAATTTCACTGGTTGCCATTTTTTTTCAACATCAGAAGTTCCAAAACATTTCCTCATTTGTAATGGTGGGATGTTGAAAATTATTTTAATATGCAAAACTGTTACCCAATCATTAGCAGTGGACTGATGCATGTCTATCAAAATTAAGTGTTTCAAAAATAGCCTATTACTTGTTTTTTTTTTATGTAACAATCTTGATTCCATTAAAAGTGAACCTCCGAGAACATTATAACATTTTTAAATAAATGTAGTTCATGACCCTTTTAAGTCATTATTTACTCACCCTCATGCCGTTTCAAACCCATATAACTTTGAAACCCAGAATGCAGTGAACCAATATCACACACACAGGTTTGTTTTGCTATCAAAATGAGGACATTCCATAGGCATAATGGTTTTTATACTGTACAAACTGTACATTCTCTCCCCCTACACTACTTCTACCCATCACAGAAAACATTCTGCATTTTTACATTTTTAATAAAACATTGTTTAGTATGTTTTTAAAGCTCTGATTTTAAGCATATCTATATCCTCATATTTCATGTTTACGTTGTAATACCAGTGTAATACCCATTATACAAATTTGTGTCCTCATAAATCACAAAAATGCACACACAGTCACACACAGTCACACACACACACACATATACGGCTATGTATTCATTCATGTTTGTTTTGCAGCAATATGTTGGCACATGGAAGAAAAAAGAAACTTTTTACTTCTAAAGCATTTTTGTATTAATTCATTTACACATTGAAATCAAATGCAGTGACATGTACATAAAGGCATGCCATCTATCATCAGACAAACGCAGCACTTCACTGCATACCAAGCGAGCTGGAATTCATTACCTTGGTCGGAAACGAAATCAAAAATATGCAATTCCGTTTACACAGTGATGGAAGTCAAACACACACAGATATGCATATAATGTCAGCTCTTTTTTGAACACTAGCCCTCTGAGGGCTGGAGTTACACTGCTGTAGAGAAAAGCTGAAACACATTCACCAAAAGGTGCGCACACTTATGCACATTAAGTAATTGGCAGATTATTTAGGTGTGATTGTTGAATTAAAGGAATTTAAAATGAAAAATGAAATCTTTAAATTGTTTTCATTTTTGTCTATTGTTTTTGAAATAAATATTATTGTTATTACTATCATTACATCGAATATATTATGTAGTAAATATATTAAATAAATATTGTCACGTTTAGTCTCTCTATTTCATTTGAGAAACATACTAAAATGTATGAGACTAAATAAAAAGAACAAAAAAAGTCTTTGTGTCAATCCAAAATTGTGATTTTGCCCCAGTAAGATACGAAAATGTTTTTAAGATCCGTATTAAAGGACTGTTTATTTGATTGTCCGTATGTTTATCGTGAATATTCATTCGTTCTGCTCAGGGGCGCTTCTGTTTGTTTAGCAGACATGAAATTGAAGGATCTGATTCGCTATAACTGGTTTCAGTTCTCCGGTAGAAACAGTTCGCAGTGGAAGGACAGTGAGTTTGGATGAGCAACATAGTGGTTTTAAATTGCAGTTTAATGCCTTTTCTAGAGATCCCCTATAACCTACTATTGGAGGGTTGTATAGAAGAGGACACACTGTGACATAAATATGAGAGGAATACTGAGTTGAAACGGGGAGAGAGAAAGAGAGAGAGACCTGTATTGTTGAGAATGATGTGGTTGTCATAGATACCAAAGTGATGGTGGTGAAGAGGGGAAAGGTGGTTGGGGTAAGTGAATCAGAGTCTGTCTGTGTGTGTGTTTGCGGTCAGACAGAGCACGTCATTCTACTCTGTAGGTTTGTTATGAAGCATTTTCTGTAGCTGATACCAATACCAGTGAAATTTCACGAGTCTGTGTCAATTGAGATTCCACTGCAAAAATTACTATATAACATTATATTTATTTAATAGGGCCTACTTAATTATTAGACTTTTAAAAATGATGGGTTGTTTCAACCTATGTTTCAGTCAAATATGGATAAACCCCACCATTGTTTAAAAATTCGTCACACTTTAGATTAGCTATTAACTACGACTTTTGCCTCAATAGACTCTTAATTACTGCTTTAATTAATTATTAGTAAGGTAGTTGTTATAGGGTTAGTTCACAAAAAAATGAAAATTCTGTCATTAATTACTTGGGGTGTAAATCGGACAGTTCATCACGATTCGATAAAATATTGATTCTTTTAGCCAGAGATGCGATATTTTCTGATACCTGAAAAAGTTCTGTGATACGATTACGATACGATCGATTCAGGGGTGTATCGATCAATATTATGATTTTATGTGCCTATTTTACACAACCAGTTAAATTTTATTAACTCACAACTGCAACCAAAATACAAATTGCACATTCTGCACCCTGATTGGAACATCCACTAACAACAATAAATATATATATATATATGTGTGTGTGTGTGTCTTGTATAAAATTAAAAGACATTTCATTTATAGTGCAGCTTTTTAAATGAAGCAACAACATATTATAGGTAGGACAGAACAATATAGGCTATTAATATTCTTTCACTGTATTATACTCTTTCACTTTCAAAAGTATTATAAAGGCTCCAATACAGAGCGGCACAAAGCACTTATGCTTATCCCGTGTGCAGAATGATGCGCTTGAAGTAACACAGCGCTCCTATGCAGCAGTTTATGGGGCATTTTCTTTTAACCGTTTTAAATTTCAGTAACTGCGTGTGTGAAGAATGATTCATAGCACTCTATTCTACAGTGTTGTGATCTAACAGACACTGTTTGAGATGTTTTTGCAAGACTTTAAGCACAAGCAAATTATAAACTTTCGTGAAGATTCAGCACTGGCTCAATTAATGACAATTCCATCTACATTCCATTTCTCACAAGTTCTGAAAGGTAGTTTAAATGAGAATGCACACGTTGGCATAGGCTGACATTGTTTGAAAATGTGGAGCGTGTCATAATTATGCCTGTTTGTTGCCCTGTTTCTTTGTTTCCCAGTCCCGTCCTTGGTCACGTTTGTTCCGTCTTCTGTCACATGTTTCTTGTTTAGTATTCTAGTCCCGTCATCTGCCACGTGTTCCTTTGTTTTGCTTTTGTCAGCCCTGTCAATTGTCACATGGTCTTTGTTTTGGTTTCCATCTCGTTATTAGTTCATTTTCTCCAGCTGTGTTTCATTTGTAATCATGTCCGTCACCTATGTCCCGCTCGTTATCCTTTTGTGTTCCTCTGTATATCTACCCTCTGTTTCAGTCCAGTCCTGGTCGAGTATTAACGTTGCATGTGTGATTTTCCCTGCTACCTGTCTGAGATTATTATCATTAAAACGTCTTCATATACTATCTTCGAGTTCCGTGTTTCCTCCCGTCATCACAGTGTTACAGAGAGTGGTAAAACGGAGGTTCCTCTTAAATATAAAAACCTATTAATTACTCACCTTGCCATTCCACACCTGTAAGACTTTTGTTCATCTTCGCAACACAAATGAACTCCAATACTTTCAAGGCCCAGAAAGGTAGTAAAGACATTGTTTAAATAGTCCATGTGACTGCAGTGGATCAACCTTAATCTTATGCAGCGATGAGAATAGTTTTTGGTGTAAAAAAAAATTAAAAATAGCCGGTTTTCTGACGGAGAACCCGGATACTATATGATCAGCATTCGACACTGACAGGGAAGAGAAGAAATTGTTGAATAAAGTCGTTATTTATTTTTATTTATTTATTTGCACACATTATTTGAACCACTGCAGTCACCACAGCCATTATGCTAGGACCCTAAACTAAAGTGTTACCAAAAATTTAGGCTAATAAAACAAATTAAACCAATGGTTGGGTTTGTCCATATTTGCCCCAAACATGGGTGGAAACCACCCAACATTTTGTACATTTAATAGTAATAATAGTTTTAATAAATAATATCAAATGCGCCTTTTACCCTGGTGCGTAAAACAAAGACATTTAAACAACTGGTATGCATCATTATCAATATCATTACATTGTTTTCTTATTTTAGTATCAGTTTTGTACTAATATACTGGTACTTCGACATTCCCACAACTGCCCACAAATCCTAATGGACAAGAGCTTACAAGGTCAAAGTTCATTGCTCATTCAGTGTACTCCACATGACCCATGCAGACTTATACAGGGTTTAAAATGGATGCCAGCATGGTGTAAGATAGCTCTCACTGTTCCTCCATTACAACTTTCTCAAAGAGACAGTAAGAAAACAGCATGCTGGCTGCAGCATACTGTGCCACATTGTTGTTTTATGTCATTTAACAATGACACATCCTTCACTCAACCCAAACTATTTAAGGTGTATTTCTCTTCCAAACCTTGGCATCACTGAAAGCTTATAGTTATCAGGTGTCTTTGAGTACTAGACCGGGTCTGTTTCTGTGAAATGTGTTATTATAGTATAGTATAGCTAAATCCAAAGATGTGATGCATGATGCAGAGAAACGAACAATACTAATACTAATGAACACTTTGAGAATTACACAGCAACGTATATCATTTCCACAGAACAGAAAACAAAGAAAACAGGATAGATAATTAGCGAGACATGGAAAAGTGAGTAACTAATCAGAAACCATGGAAACAACCTATGAACTAAAACTATGACAAAGAAGCTGAACAGAACATGACTAAGAAACTATGAAGTAAACATGACATGGATGTAATGTATTATATTTTATATTACAATATAAATGTAAAAAATATAGTTATAAAATATACTCTTTTTTTTTTTATACTCTTCTTTTTTAATTTCAGTCAGTGCATTACACAACTGGCCTTAGTCTTTGAATTTAAACACTGCTAAATTCATTGAAAAAAGCAATAAAATATTCATGAGCAGTTAAGCACCTTTCAGCTAATATAGACTTATGAAAAGCCCAACCACACAACCTTGTTAAGAAATTAAAAATATGGATGCAAATAGCAGATTAAAAAGCCATTCTTGGAGAAAATGGAAGACTAGCAATATACTTTATTACAGGTCAGCACTGCCATTTGCAGCTTTGTATAAAACGCAAAAAAGACCAATTAAAAGAGTGACCCTGATTTTTTTTTTTCTATGTGTGTAGTGAGTATGATAACCAAATTGCACAGCATATACTGTGGGTATTTTTAGTTTTAAAAGAACCTTTAGTTCACTTCATTAGAGTTTTGATGCCCGATTTTTATTCCACGTTTGCAACAGCTCAAATTCTTAGCACTTTTGTTTGGCACTCATATCTCAAAGAACATGGCTACAAAGATTCTTATCAAAAGCCCAGTGCACCAGAACATATGGCAAAAAAAGCATCGGCTTTATAATCCAGGGACTTATTTCTTCACTGAACCACATGACTCGCTGAATATGCTCTCTAAAGCATGTGCACAAATTGGTTAAAAAAGCAAGCCTACTTGGCATTATGAGGCCTTGCACTGTAAGTTAATGGTGTCACTGCTAAAGCATTGATAGAAATATCACAGGAAATCATCATTTACTCTCCCAGATGTCGTTCTAAACCTGAATGACTTTCTCTCGTCTTTTGAAGACAAATAATGAATAAATAATCCAGTTGTGTGGAGATAAATAAAGAAATTAAAATAAATTAAATGGGTCAGCTGCATAATATATGGCCATGCAAACAGCTGACGCGCATTTTTTGAAGCGTCTGTGTATGTAAAGACAAAATGGTATCAGCATGCCCATGTGCCTCAAAACATTTGCAGCTATGTAAATCCAGGTACGTGCACTTCTGTATTTTTGCACACCGTCATGTGTTAGAGTATTGCAACCAGCATGGTGTGATTTTGCGGCGATGCCTCTATAGTTGGACACATGCTGGGAGACAGAACAGCCCGACCTGTGGCCGTCCTGCCGCAGCCTCTGTCCTCAGGGTACGCTGACAGGAGTCAGGCATGACTCATTCATCAGAAGTAGGACAAAAATAACTATTAGAGTTTTGATATAGTGGCAACTATCAGTTTTTCTGCACGTCTTGTGTCCAAGATAACTCCCTGTGGTATTCCTACAGTTCGCATTTAGCACCTTTTTCCATCCAACTTCATTTATTTTGTGTCACGTCTTCAGTGGCCCAGCTTATATCAACAGACGTTTGGCAATACCCTTCCTGCTAGGAGCTTATGAAAAAGGCTCATTAATGATGCCAACATGAGACAGTTGGGTTTTTTTCCCAATTGGATCTGTACATGGTATTTTATATTGCATTGTTTATTTCCAAGCGGATTACAGTAAGTGTCTTTCGTGCATCAATTATTGAGATGGTGTGATGCAGATATCCTCTTCTCACTTTCAAAGGCTGCAATATTTCTCATTATAAGCAGCTAGTCGGTTTGCCATTAAGTATTTATGAACCAGGAATAAACTGGGTAAATCGTGTGCTTTGCACAGGCTCCAGATGATTTCTCAAAATGTAGGAAAGCGTTCCCTTTCTTTACCTCTATTTCTCAGCCTAACACTCTTGCGGCTCAGAGAAATGCAACTAATCACAATGGCTACATTCACACAGCAGCAGAATATGTTCGTCTGTTTCAGAATGATATATATAACTGCGTTCACACAAAATTTGTTGTTAGCAAGAGTGACAATTGCAGTTTATAATCGAGCTGACTAATGTAAAAATAATTTGCATTCACAACCTGCATTTGCTCTGTACCTTAGAGCAGGGGTCTTCAACGTTTTTCAGGGCAAGGACCCCTTAGATGAGCGAGACACGGAGCAGGGACCCCCCCCCACACACAAAATATGTCAAACAGCTCGCGATTCGGACTTTATATCTCGCGATTCGGACTTTATGGCTCGCGATTCGGACTTTATGGCTCGCGATTCGGACTTTATATCTCGCGATTCGGACTTTATGGCTCGCGATTCGGACTTTATAGCTCGCGATTCGGACTTTATGGCTCGCGATTCGGACTTTATAGCTCGCGATTCGGACTTTATGGCTCGCGATTCGGACTTTATGGCTCGCGATTCGGACTTTATGGCTCGCGATTCGGACTTTTATGGCTCGCGATTCGGACTTTATGGCTCGCGATTCGGACTTTATGGCTCACGATTCGGACTTTATGGCTCGCGATTCGGACTTTATATCTCGCGATTCGGACTTTATAGCTCGCGATTCGGACATTATGGCTCGCGATTCGGACTTTATGGCTCGCGATTCAGACTTTATGGCTCGCGATTCAGACTTTATGGCTCGCGATTCGGACATTACGGCTCGCGATTCGGACTTTATGGCTCGCGATTCGGACTTTATAGCTCGCGATTCGGACTTTATGGCTCGCGATTCGGACTTTATGGCTCGCGATTCGGACATTATAGCTCGCGATTCGGACTTTATAGCTCGCGATTCGGACTTTATGGCTCGCGATTCGGACTTTATATCTCGCGATTCGGACTTTATGGCTCGCGATTCGGACTTTATGGCTCGCGATTCGGACTTTATGGCTCGCGATTCGGACTTTATAGCTCGCGATTCGGACTTTATGGCTCGCGATTCGGACTTTATGGCTCGCGATTCGGACATTATGGCTCGCGATTCGGACTTTATGGCTCGCGATTCGGACATTATGGCTCGCGATTCGGACTTTATAGCTCGCGATTCGGACATTATAGCTCGCGATTCGGACTTTATGGCTCGCGATTCGGACTTTATGGCTCGCGATTCGGACTTTATGGCTCGCGATTCGGACTTTATAGCTCGCGATTCGGACATTATGGCTCGCGATTCGGACTTTATAGCTCGCGATTCGGACATTACGGCTCGCGATTCGGACTTTATGGCTCGCGATTCGGACTTTATATCTCGCGATTCGGACTTTATGGCTCGCGATTCGGACATTATGGCTCGCGATTCGGACTTTATAGCTCGCGATTCGGACATTATGGCTCGCGATTCGGACTTTATGGCTCGCGATTCGGACTTTATGGCTCGCGATTCGGACTTTATAGCTCGCGATTCGGACATTATGGCTCGCGATTCGGATAGCTCGCGATTCGGACATTACGGCTCGCGATTCGGACTTTATGGCTCGCGATTCGGACTTTATATCTCGCGATTCGGACTTTATGGCTCGCGATTCGGACTTTATGGCTCGCGATTCGGACTTTATGGCTCGCGATTCGGACTTTATGGCTCGCGATTCGGACTTTATGGCTCGCGATTCGGACTTTATGGCTCGCGATTCGGACATTATGGCTCGCGATTCGGACTTTTATGGCTCGCGATTCGGACTTTATGGCTCGCGATTCGGACTTTATGGCTCACGATTCGGACTTTATGGCTCGCGATTCGGACTTTATATCTCGCGATTCGGACTTTATAGCTCGCGATTCGGACATTATGGCTCGCGATTCGGACTTTATGGCTCGCGATTCAGACTTTATGGCTCACGATTCAGACTTTATGGCTCGCGATTCGGACTTTATGGCTCGCGATTCGGACATTATGGCTCGCGATTCGGACTTTATAGCTCGCGATTCGGACTTTATGGCTCGCGATTCGGACATTATGGCTCGCGATTCGGACTTTATGGCTCGCGATTCGGACTTTATGGCTCGCGATTCGGACTTTATGGCTCGCGATTCGGACTTTATGGCTCACGATTCGGACTTTATGGCTCGCGATTCGGACTTTATATCTCGCGATTGGGACTTTATAGCTCGCGATTCGGACATTATGGCTCGCAATTCGGACTTTATGGCTCGCGATTCAGACTTTATGGCTCGCGATTCGGACATTACGGCTCGCGATTCGGACTTTATGGCTCGCGATTCGGACTTTATATCTCGCGATTCGGACTTTATGGCTCGCGATTCGGACTTCATGGCTCGCGATTCGGACTTTATGGCTCGCGATTCGGACTTTATAGCTCGCGATTCGGACTTTATGGCTCGCGATTCGGACTTTATGGCTCGCGATTCGGACTTTATGGCTCGCGATTCGGACATTATGGCTCGCGATTCGGACTTTATGGCTCGCGATTCGGACATTATGGCTCGCGATTCGGACTTTATAGCTCGCGATTCGGACATTATAGTTCGCGATTCGGACTTTATGGCTCGCGATTCGGACTTTATGGCTCGCGATTCGGACTTTATGGCTCGCGATTCGGACTTTATAGCTCGCGATTCGGACATTATGGCTCGCGATTCGGACTTTATAGCTCGCGATTCGGACATTACGGCTCGCGATTCGGACTTTATGGCTCGCGATTCGGACTTTATATCTCGCGATTCGGACTTTATGGCTCGCGATTCGGACTTTATGGCTCGCGATTCGGACTTTATAGCTCGCGATTCGGACTTTATGGCTCGCGATTCGGACTTTATGGCTCGCGATTCGGACTTTATGTCTCGCGATTCGGACTTTATGGCTCGCGATTCGGACTTTATGGCTCGCGATTCGGACTTTATAGCTCGCGATTCGGACATTATGGCTCGCGATTCGGACTTTATAGCTCGCGATTCGGACTTTATAGCTCGCGATTCGGACTTTATGGCTCGCGATTCGGACTTTATATCTCGCGATTCGGACTTTATGGCTCGCGATTCGGACATTATGGCTCGCGATTCGGACTTTATGGCTCGCGATTCGGACTTTATATCTCGCGATTCGGACTTTATAGCTCGCGATTCGGACTTTATGGCTCGCGATTCGGACTTTATGGCTCGCGATTCGGACTTTATAGCTCGCGATTCGGACTTTATAGCTCGCGATTCGGACATTATGGCTCGCGATTCGGACTTTATAGCTCGCGATTTGGACTTTATGGCTCGCGATTCGGACTTTATGGCTCGCGATTCGGACTTTATAGCTCGCGATTCGGACTTTAATATTTAGGTAAAATTTGTCTATGGTAAAAATTAAAAGAGCTCATAGCGACACCATCATGGCCCTTCTTTATTAATTCAAGTGGAGGTGACGTATTTCCTGTTTGAGAGTGGAGCTCCACTCGCCCACGGTCTGCAGCCAGACCCTTCTCATTTTTCGGCCGATTCGACATGTTGAATCGGCGTCGGTGAGAGAGAGAACTCTGATTGGCTGTTCAGCATAGTAAACGAGTCAGTTCACGAGAATATATAGCAAAAGTTATGAAAGCAAGCGAATAAGTCATGACGGCACCGACGGAAGCTTGTTCTAATTTCACGTCCTCTTACCCGAGCACTCGAACGCACGAATATTTTCATAATAACATGAGAGGAGTGGAATAAAGCACGTGATCAGCATGACTGATATTCAAAACAGTCAGCAAGCGCTGCTTTGTATATGGTTTGTATACTTGCCGTCTTGGTTTCGCTTTCCCCTTTTGAATGACGAATATAGACAAATATATCTGCTTAAATAGACAGTCATCTCATTTATATGCAGGCGCTAGTTGACAGTCGGCTTAAATTCTTTCGGTGCTCAAGCTCATATTTTTCCGCCGACATGAGCGACAACACCGTCGGCTTCCGTCGCCGCTAGTTCTTGGACGTCGGGTTGGTGTGTTTAAACAGAACTTCACATTTTAATTTTACTATCAGGCGATCCATTCTGGCGAGTTAAATTGTATATAAATTATTAGCCAGTAGCATTTTCAAATTATAGTCTGCGTTGACAGTATCATGAGATCACGTGACTGCACGTGGACGGAAGGGTTTTATTAAAGCTGTTAATGTAATACTATTTGTAAAATAAAATATATTTTATTTAAATTTGACTTTGTGATGTTTTTACACGTTTTATTTTTTTTTTTTAATTATTTGTGATCAAACATTAATTGACGGACCCCCCCTGCAATACGCGCGGACCCCCCGGGGTCGGGACCCCCCCGGTTGAGACCCCCATGCCTTTAGTTAAAGGACCCCTTTTTTTGTTGTGTGGTCTCCTGCAATAGGAGTACATGCATCCAATTTCAAAAAAAACACTTTTTAATTTCTCATAGTATGCATTGCACATTAACTAATGTCTCAGAGAGTCTGAAATGGTTCATTTGAAGATTTGGTCTCTATAAACCCTTCCTTTCCACTAGCCTGCTCTGCTCTGATTGGTCAGATGGCCTAGCCTGTTGTGATTGGTCTACTGCTTACAGTGCATGATGGAAACAAAACACTCATTACCATATTTAAATTTCGGCTCCGGAGGCTTTCGTATCCTCAGCATTTGAATGAACTGTAAAGACAGTGACAATTGCGTCAATTTTACCATATCAGTTCGAGCCCTAGTCCGATGATGAAACATTGGAAGAACTAGTTCAACCCAGACCTCCATCAATAAGTTGGATAAGTTGAGCAGGATGTTTCTCAGTGGCAAGATGGACATTACTGGGGGGTTTTACAGAGAGAGTACTTAAGCAAGTTAGTGAGGACTCAGATTGTGTCTAATAATGAAGATTCATAGTAAAAATGCTGTATTACAAACTAGTCCCACAGCTAAATGGCAAACATTTACCCAAACAATAACTGTATATATGTTAGCAGAGCACTGACATTCTAGCTTATACTACTCTGAACAATGTCTGAAACTTGTATTGTGAACACTTCTTGTGTCTATTTGTCTCTTCATGATGAATCACTTGTTTAACTCACTTGTAAGTCGTTTTGGATAAAATAAATAAATGTAAATGAAACATGAATGACCGATGTAACATTACAGCTTGTAAACCAAAATCTTGCTCCATCCTTTACTCAAGGCAGTAAAAATGACAGACAGTCTGCATTCAATTGGTCCAAATAAAGTGCGTACTTCCCCGTCTTTAATGGATAAATATGCATAATAAGTCCACGTTGACCTCGCCGAAATTTGAAAAGCAGCCGTCAGTACAATGATGAGAACATAAAGGTTGTGGTATATTTGTAAAAATGAATTTTAACCACTGTCTCTTCACATCCTCATCCTTTGGAAGTGTATACAAAGAGAATTTGCTTTCGTGGTGCAGAAAACGGTGTCTTCTCAACATGTTGATAATACGAACCAATTACAGTATTTGAGGGCGGGTCAGAGTAGACATTGTTCGCAGAGACCCGATGATGGCCAGAGGCTGGCATTACAGTATGCAAATGATTACAAATCTATTTAGATATGAGACTGAAGTGAGACTGGTATTGCTCAGCTCAGAATTGATTCTTTCTTTTGGGAAACAACAACTTTATTTTTTAAAACTTTACAGACCTTTTACATTCACAAGCTAATATTGCACTCTGCTTGACAGATAATATTTGGGTAAAAAAAAGCATAATGTGGACCTTTTTAATTGGTTCATTTTTAATAATATTTTGACATTTTTATAAAATCAAATAGATTTTTGTATTTTAATTAAACAGGATGGAATTTTTGAAAATTATGATACTATTGACAGAGAAAACACAACAAAAATTGTTTGTGCTGTTGTCCCAACATGATGATTTCACTTCTTGGAGGATCATGTCATCCTGAAGGCTTTTTGTTGGTTAGAAGGATATAAAAAAAATGAGGACTAGGATGGAAATCAATATTGGGGCCCACTAGGGGGCCTCAGCAAACTTCCAAGGGGGCCACAGGATGGAATCAAAAAATTACTTGTGGTTAATTTAATATCAATTCTTCCAGTTTCTGTTAATGAGAAAGCCATAATTACAGCAGATATGCCATAGCCATAGAATATCATAGCCTACATGGTCTTTAAATATTGTTTAACGACAGGGGGCCTTTGAGTCAAGAAGGTTGACAAGGAATGATATTGTAATGGTTTATGCAGGCAGCCTGATGAAGACAAATGAATCAGGTTCCAAAAATCCCAAAAGTTTAATTATAGCTCAAAATACAGGATAACAGGTTGTTGCAAACACATCAAACACAACAGTGACTGGACAAAGAGTGCAGGCAAGGGTTCAGCTTGAATAAACTGAAGCAAGATAATTACTCAAACAAACAAACCCATAATGACAGTGACCATGGAAACAAAGGAGTGGCGGGAAACTAAACCAAGGAACATATCAAACACAAGCAATAAGCAAACTGAAAATGTGACAGATGAAAAAAAGGACACAGAAAAAAATATATAATTTAATTGGCAATTAGTATTAATAAGAAAATGTTTTGTTTGAAATATTGATCAGAGGTTTTCTTAATGAATTTCAGGATTTTGGAGGTTTATATATTTATGTTCACCTACTTGATAATTATTAAAAATTATTAAAAGTTTTTGTTTTCTAAAAGGCACAATATGTAAGGCTTTTGGATTAAAATATCCAAAAACCACTTCAACAATGTTATATATTTTGCTCAGTTGTGTATCCCAAATGTTTCCAGCAATGTTTAAATCCATAAATCGTCCCGTCCAAATTGGTACATGAAATCACAGACATCGAGTGATTAAAAAAAAAAAAAAGTAACTCAAATGTTGTTTGGAAAACTAGTCCCGTCTGAATAGGGCTTTTTTAAATGTTTTGTATAAGTGATATGTAACAGAGAAACTTACATACTATGCCTATAAGAGAGAAATCTCTTACACGCCAGCGTCGCCGCGTCCCACCGGATCCTCTGCATCGCCCTGGCTCGTCGGCATTCCGGCTATACCCTGGTCTCCCCTGCCACCTACTCTGCCGCAGTCAGTCGCCGCCCTGGTGTCGCCAGCCCTTCCTCCACCATGGCTGCTTCCTCCAGCGGCTCCACCATGGGTGGTGGATTTAACTGCGGTCTGAGTCCAACCATCCTCCTCCTGCTCCAAATCCCGTCTGTCTCCTCCCTTTCTCCTCCCTCCATCGTCTCCACCCTGGTCCCTTCAGTTGTCTGTCTGCCCCTCGTCTCCTCCTCGTCGTCCACCTGAACCCCCTCCCTCCCTCCGCAGTTGGTTCATCTATGGCGCGAGGACGCTCCTTCCGGGGAGGGGTGTACTGTCACACCCATGAACTGTTGTTTGTTTAGTCCTGTCATTTGTCACGTGGTCTTTGTTTTGGTTTCGATTCTTCATTGTCTTCAGCTGTGTGTTGTAATTAGTCATGCCTGTCACCTGTGCACCGCTCGTTATCCTCTTGTGTTTCTCTGTATTTATTCCCTCTGTGTTACACGTTACACGTTACATGTGTGGATGTTCCCTGCCTGTTTCCTGTATACATTTCTATGGATGATAATTAAACTGTTTTACGTAGCAGCCTTCGTCTTCGTGCCTTGATCTTAGATGATCTTGATCTTGATATTAGTCTACACGTGACACATACATGTTGCTATTTTTTATTTGGAGATGTTTAAAGTGAAAAGCTTTGAAAATGTACAAGAATGTCGGAATTGAATATATCTTTTTGTATTATTATTAGTAGTAGTTATTATTTTTTCTTTATTTTAAGGAACATTTGGACCCCTCTATATATGTGATCA
Organism: Opsariichthys bidens; assembly: GCA_037194245.1. NCBI lineage: Eukaryota > Metazoa > Chordata > Actinopteri > Cypriniformes > Xenocyprididae > Opsariichthys > Opsariichthys bidens. Next base: position 7,871,133 of record CM074286.1, on the reverse strand, counting down.
AAATATTCATACTGCATAGTAGGATTGACCCAGAGAGATTTTTGCGTTTGGATGCCGCTGCTCACTGGAGCTGAACACTGCGTGCTGCACTCAGCACTAATTAGCAGATCAGCTCTTCAGTACCAAACAGCGGAGAAGGAAACAGAACACAAAAGGAAGTCTGATTGTCTGATTGCCAAAAATCACATTTCCTGCCCTGAGCTGGGAGAGTGGCCATTGAGGGAGTGTTGATTGTGATGCCTGTTGGTGGCATAGTGGACAGGATAGGTTCACTCTGCCACTGTCTTTCCAGGAGTGCAAGTACAAGGTGTGAATCAGTTACATAACGGGTCTGTCCTTCAGCACAACCTTGGCCTGACCTGTCCACACAGCACCACATGAATCCACATAAATGGTCACAAGCAGGTATAGCGGGATAGATTGAATAAGAAGTGGCAAAGATACCCAAGAATGTGCACAGCAGGGATGGACAACGGTGCCACTCAAACAAAATTTACAGACAGAGCTTGATAATAATCCACTCACTTCTGTAAAACCCTCAGAAATGATCCATCTGATCTTTCGCATCAGGCTCCACTCACAAGGATAAAAAACTTTAGGTCTCCGTCTAAAATCAGTTGTGATCTTGACTCATACTAGAACATAATATTTGACATTGTTGTGTCCAAGATTGAGCTTTATTACAGTTTTTCCCTCCAGTTATATTTGTGGCATCTGAAATGCTGTGTTTGTATCCTGCCATTGACTCACAGTTGAACGCTCGTATATACCTAAAGGAGGATAACGTCAGCATTACTGTGATTAAATATTTAGCTTCATGTCTACGGCCCCCTGAGTTTGACTTTATGTGTGTGTGTGTGTGTTTCTACATTACAGCAAAGCAGTGAAGCAAATAATTGAGCAAGAACCAGGGTCACTTATATTTGATGTTAACAACTGGGAGTTATTTTAACATTCAACTATTCTTACCCACAGCGGTTTATTAAAAATCAATTTCAAATTAAATTCCTGTGAATTTACTGAAGCCAGATGATTCACATAAGTCCACACCAAAATGAAAATGTATTTACTTAACCTTGTGTGGTTCAACTCCAACATCTTTCCACGTCAAATCTGCTCCTTTCCAAAATTTCACCATATAGGTTTAGAATGTCATAACAGTTTTTGGGTGAACTATTCCCTTAAGAGACTATCCATTAAAATGCATATATTGCTTTTTGATAAAATAATGCATTTAAACATTTTTAGAAACAGAATACAGAAGTAATAATATAATATAATATTATGGTAACACTTTACAATAAGGTTTGCTAGTTAACATTAGTTAACAACATTAGTTAACTTGAACTAATAATGAACTGCACTTCGACAGCATTTATTAATCTTTGTTAATGTTAATTTCAACATTTACTAATACATTATTAAAATCTTGTTAACATTAGTTAACACACTGTGAACTAACATGAACAAACTATGAATAACTGTATTTTCATTAACTAACATTAACGAAGATTAATAAATACAGTAAAAAATGTGTTGCTCATGGTTAGTTCATGTTAGTTAACTAATGAACCTTATTGTAAAATGTTACCAATATAATATAATATATAAAGAGTGATATATATATATATATATATATATATATATATATATATATATATATATATATACATTTTGTATTTTTTTCTGTAGTAAGATTTTCTTTTTGGTCAACAATTTCATATAACAAAATCATTTGCTTTGAATGAGTATGGAGAAGGAATTGAACTGATAATCAGCATTTGTTGTTGCAAAACCATATCTGGGACAGCAGAAAATAAAGAACATTCTTTCACAATGCTGGATAACCTTAAGACAACCTCTTTATTTTGAGCCAGGTTTGCAGATTCTGCAATTGTTTGTTGTGCATTGTTCACCAGCCACCCATATGTTTGACTCCCCTCTGTCGGTAGTGTACACAAGGTAACTGCTCAGGTTTGTCCTGTGATTAATTGCTGAGTATAGTTTAGCTCAACCTGAAGCAGGAACACACTGCTGTTCCATTCTCTTTCACCCTCAGAGTCTGCCGAGAATCGCTGTGCTTTCACAAGATCTGTAAATAGGCAAACCAACACTGCAGCTTCTAAATATATCACGCCAGAGAAGTTTCTTCTGATCGTTTGTGAAAATCCAGGACAGACTTGAAAATGAAATGCAGATCGCTTTGTCTCCGTGGGTTTTAGTCTGTTTTTGGTGCATTCTGTTATCACAGAACATATGTATTGGGGAAAGTCCTTGGTTTAGGGATTATTTGTGTGGATGTGATTTAAAATTCAATGCAAAGTTCCATAATGAACTGGGCTGGATTTCCTGACAACGTTGTCTCTTAGGGTGGTACGAAGACTTTAAAGGTATAGCTTAACTGAAGATATACCTTTTCTAGGCCTGTCAACCTTTCTTAATTGTAACGTTACCAGGTGTTGTCCATGATGGTGGTGCTGAGTTGGTTGATATCAATGGCTCGAGAATCAATAATTCACTCTATGCAGGGCTGCTTCACTGTGTTACGTGAGAAAGCGGTGGTCTCTAAATTGCATTTTTCCAGACTCACAATCTTTATAAAAAATAATCCAAATTGCAAACTAAATCTATATTCTAATTTATCTGTATTCTGAGGGCTCTATACTCTAGCTGAGCCCTCAGGATGAATTTAAAGGCGAACGTTATTTTAGAACATTATTTTAGAATGTATTAATTCTGGAGACGTGTCATGGAGCTCACAGATATGGAGGTATTGAGTTTATATCATTTTTCCTTTTTTATTCAAAATATTCACAAACTTGTGAACTATATCATACATTTTATGATATATTCTGATTTAAAATGTGTAAGTGAACACGCGATAAGTTGGCACCGAAACGAAATTTTACGATTTACGAAATTTTCCCTGAAATACATCGAAGTATGTAGCCAGTGAACTGGGAGAAGAAACGAGTAAACTTTGTTTCATACACAATGTGTATCTGTTATGAATATGAATTGTTACGATTATATTATCTGTTATGAATGAACACTTTGTCAAATTATATAACTGAAAGGGTTATTATTGCAGCTTCCATAGACATCAGTGAATGGAATTTGATGTTTAACAAACTATAAATGTCTTTTTTATATACCCTAGTACTTCATTCGAATGTGCATTTAAATGTCTGAAACCTAAAATGAGCCTGATGTGGTTGAAAACACTGAATAGTTGTGATACATGACAAGCGCTGAGAGCATCTCTCTCTAGCTCAGCGCCTAAGCACTTTTAAATTTAGCAGTGAATCTTTGCACTTTATTCTTTGCCATTTATCCTAATTCAACACTGGGTGTATTACAACTTCAGAATTATATTCGTAGAGACTCAACAGTGACAAGCTATAGCTAAGAATGGTCCAGACTAGCCTTACGAACGACTGACTTAAAGAAGGTATACTTAACTAAGAGCATTTTGGGAAACACATATTAACGTTAAGGTACAACTTAAGGTAAAAATTTAAGAGCGAAGTAGAGTTAAGACGGTTTTGGGAAATCCAGCCCTGAACATTAAGTCCAAAGTATGCTTCACTTTTTACGTGTGCACGTGACGCGAATTTGGATACAAGAGTATGTGCGTACTGTACGCACACTTCCGGATTTTACGTTGTACGCAGATTGCATATGCGCATTAAATTTTTTTGTAATAATTAGTTCATCTACAAGGTGGCAACCGTACCCTGGTGACATTGATTCGCAAGGTAGTCAAAGAAAAACTGCATAAACAGAACAGACCGGAACGCATGCAAGCTACAGCTACAATGGAGGCCTACATATACTGATTGGGTGAAGAGGTTAGAAAGTAGCCTCATTTGTACAACTTTAGCAAGAAAGATGTTTACATGGGTTGAAACTCGTGGCGAGAGATTGCTCAAAACTGCACATGCGTTGAACGCCTGTGTATGCGTACGAGCCAAATGAAGTCGCAAGGCAGTGCGTTCGACTGTGCACGTATGCCCAAAGCTTTAATGTGTGCATTTCACCATAGCATCCATTAATTAAACAAAATGTGTGTGTTATCCAATACAAAACTGTAAATGAAAGCCAAAAGGCTTGATTGTCGTAAATTAAACGTTCCTTACCGCAAACCAAATAAACCCTCAGTTGTAAGGATGTAGATAAACATAATTGACTCCAATTTTGGTCAAAGAGATCTTTTTTTGCACAAATCTGAATAAATGGATGTAATTGATGAGTCAAACAGCATTGATTTCCAATATGCTCATTTGTTGTGCAGGAAAGTGAGAAATGGGTAAGTTGTGTGTGTGATTGGTTTGTCTGTCTCTGTTCTTTACACTGATGATTCAGACACTGCTTTGTGGATGATTTCATTTAGATCAGATTAAAGCTGCCTCTGACGGTTAATCTGAGAGTTTAGCCACTGCAATCATCAGGAATCATCTGATTGTCATGGGATTATGACTTTAGAAGGGAAGACTAGGTCAGATGTCTGTTCGAGGACATTCAAACCCATACGTAGACACATACACTGAGGCTGAGCTAAACAGCTTAGTCATGATGTTAGAGGTCAGGAATGAGGTGCTATACGTGCATAACATTTGCTTAGGCAAACAGAACTCGAACATGTAATGGCAATATACTTTCAGAACATTACATATTTCTAGAGTAAAACAGGATTTTAAAAAAGATTTTATCCATTGGGAACTGATCATTAAAATTATATATATATATATATATATATATATATATATATATATATATATATATATATATATATATATCTTTCTTGCCCATATATATATATATATATATATATAAAACCTTTTGGGCAAGAAAGAATTTTAAATTTAACCTTGTTAAGCTGAGACAGGACGTCGACAAAAAGCTTCTTTGTTTAAATTAGCTCAAATTTACTCTTACATGCAATGTAATTACCTTGACAAACTATACATCATTAAAAAGTTCTAAGACTCAAGATTCAATTTTGAAAGAAGTCTCATATGTTCAACAAGGCTGCATTTAATGTATTCCACCAAAAATACAGTAAAACAGTAATATTGGGAAATATTATTAAATGTGACACTGTCACTTTTGATGAATTTAATGCATCCTTTCTGAATAAAAGCATTAATTACTTTAAAAAAAAAATTGAAATTCTAAAATGTTTTTTTTAACTAATATTATTGTAACATGCAGTTTAATGTTTCGTTGGCTTCTCACTGTTTTATATTTTTCCATTCTGATTAACATGGTTGTTTACATTTGTTGTCATAGTGATTCATTAGTTGATTGATTGGTCCTCACCTGTGCCTGGTTTTCATCAGTTAACCTTCATTTTCAGTTGGTTTTTGTCCATTCCTGTTGCTGTATAGTTTGGTTTGCTTTCTCCTGCGTGCTTCTGTTCCTGCAGTGTTCCAGTGTTTTGTTATTTTTAATCTATTGTTAATTAAATTTGACTGCTGCAAATAGTGATGGGAGAAACTGAACCAATTGCTTTGTAAAATGATTTCACAGTTTCAAAGCTTTCAAAACTCCACACTCTGGTCAAAACAGTGTAAATGCAACAAAATATGCATAAGCCATTGCAAATGTTTTATTGAAAGTATAATCTATTATATATCATTAACTAATCAGCTAATACTATTTAAATATTAAGTGTCTGTAAAATTATTTGGTTTGTTCTATTGATGGCCCGGCGAACAGGCCAATGAGAGACTATTAAGTACTATTGTTTCGTTTTTAATTATACAAATACCTCATTAAAATGTATAAAACTGATCAGAGATCAGGTAAAGACGATAGACACTGGGGCATGATTCATGGGTTCACAGAGATCATTGCCCCCAAGTGGCGAACCATTGAAATTTTGAAACGTTTCGTAACCGTTTCGTAACGTATGACATAACGAAGCCTCATTTACTGAAATGACTTTGGCAGTTTGATATGCACTCCGAACCACTGAATCGAAATGAAGGTTCATGAAGCAATGTTCCGAAAGCAAATAGATCCTGCTTCTGCTCTCCTTTCTTGCAACCAACCATGAAAATTATATTATTTTAATACTATCAAAATAACCTGTTAGTGATGCTAGCTAAAAAGAAATGTTGTTTCAGAAAGTGGTGCAAGTTATTTAATTTTATGAAAAATTATGAGGAAACTTTCAAAAAATCTTGACACACTAGGATTTTGAGATCATGAAATGGACACAAAAAGACAAAAGAAATGAAAATAAAAGTAAATGGAGTCAAATTTGATTTATTGTTGACTTCAATATGACCCCCATTTAGACATCTGGTTTGATATGATCTCTACTCTACATTATCCTCCCCTGAAATGTTCCCTTTTTGTCTCTTTTAGTGTGGAACTAGATTTTAAACTTCAAGAAGACAAACTGCAGCCTTTAATGAAGAGACTGTGTCCTTTAGAAGAGCCGTCCTACCCGTCTCTGCCTTACACACATGAAGTGTTCACCTCCACACCCAAACGCAAGTCCAAGACTGAGTCCAAGAAGCACGCTCGATGGAAACTCTGGTTCCTCTAACATATGGATTCAGGAAACCTTACACCATCAGGCCACCACAATGAGCAAATTCCAGTGGAATTCTGCTTTACTAAATGGATAAACATGGAGAAATGCTCACTGCTACCCACTGTTTTGGAACATGCATCATGGGATCTATTGAGCGACTGGATTTTAATAAGGAATAACAGTTGTTTTCTAACCATGACCCTCTCATAAACCCTCTGAGTTTGGGAACTGCTGAATTCACCTGATCTCACGTTTTTCCAAAGGGATTACACAATGATCCTTAGGTTTAGACAAGTAAAGGTAAGAGAGCAGGGGTGTTTGTAGATGCAGTGTGTGTGTTTGTGTATTTTCCAATGTTTAACTCTGAGATCTCTCTCTCTCTCTCCTTTCTACATGTATCCTGTTTCATTTAGGATCCCCGCAGAGGCGACAAGAAACTTCAAAGCTAAATGATGGTTTGCCACAAAACTACTTTGGAGCCGTACATCAAAGACATCTAATGAGCAAAGCACAAACTTTTGAGAGTTATAAAGTAGATTTGATAGCTGAGATATACCTCCGTCTTTCTTTCTTGCTTTCTTTCTTTCGAAAGACTCTCACCTCTTAAATTTAAATGAAATTTAGTTTTCATTCAATGACAAAATAAATGAAGTTATACCTAGTGAGTAAAAGCAGAATCCGTTGACGGCATGCACTAATAATCGATGACTTTGTAGAGATATTTTTCTGAAAAATGTTGAGGTTGTGCAAGTAGTATGTCAGAAAAGGTTAGGCTGTAAATGTATAAGTGAAAATGGGTTTACACAGTTGCTGTTAAAAAAAAAAAGTAGAAAAATGTTTTTTGAAAATTGATGAAACTGTGAATTGTCTTTAATTTATATAGATTTCTGCATCAAATAATGGGCCGTAAGAAAAAAAAAATGGGGCCCTGAGAAAGGAAATTAACAGTGTTGCAGTGTTTCATGCCTGAAAATATTTTCTTGGGAATATGATGCTGTATTTACAGGATAAACATGAAACCCAGGTCAATTTTTCAGTAAATATATTTTTCAGACTCAGAAAGATGCTCGAGAAGGACTAAATTGGCTGGAAATTGGTTACATATAATATGCCCCATGATGGAAAAAGTATGAGAACACCTTAAATCTGTTTTGATGAACATTGTTTCGTGTTATATGGTGGAAAGCGCACAACTTCAGAACACAAAACAATAGATATAACCTCCATCCTATAGCACACACAGCACTCTGTTCGAGCTGACGTGTCATTTGCTTAATTAAATTTGAATGTGATGGCAGTCAATCACTGAAATCTCGTGCTTGTTTGGCCACCTAAAGCAAAGCAATGAAACGATCACAACACACAATTTGGGAAGCATAATAAAGCAGGTTACATATAGAGGGCTATGTATATACAATCTGTGCTTAGCATTTATTTAGCTTTAAACAGTGTTTGTATTAGATATTCACAAGTCAAATGTCTTCAACACATTCACTACAGTGCCAAACACTGTATTTAGCCGGTAGCCCAAGAACCTTCATACTCGAAGGGCATTTTGATAACTACATGTTATATATTTAAAACTAATAATACGTTGGTCACTTCACGATATCTTCTTGTTTAATTGGAGCACAGCACCTGCATAATGTATTCTTGTAGCATAACACAGATGCATCATTATACCTTTGAGAAAGTGCAATTGATTTATATTGTGCAATATTACATTTTATACAATTTCTACCCACAGTGCATTTACAATAAAGAAACTGATGCAAAATATTATGACTCGACTGTACCGTTCCCATGAATGTTCTTTAGAGTAAGACCAAAGAAATGTGGCTTGCTTTGGGATTCTTGCAAAGTGGATTGTGGTGGTGATACTCAATTCAGGAAGATGATTGAATAGTGCTTTGAACAGGACTCAGCTGGAGGATGAGATGGTTGCAACACTTCTCTCTAAAATTGATTGGCTTCAGCTTTGGCGCACACTCCACAGACGTGCTCTGTGATTGGACAGCCGCCAGTAGAACACCTGCTGCCAATATACTGTCACTCACTTTGACTCAAGGGAAGAAATATTCCTCTGAACTCATTCCGCAAACATAACTAATGTAAACATAGCGAATGTAATTCTGCTGGCCCATCGAAGGGATATGGCACCAAATGAATCTCAAGACTTTGCATACACGTATTCTCTGAGCACACAGCCTTATTTTAGTGTTGTAATAGTGGCAAAGTTGATGAGCACATTGAAGTCATGACCAAAATGACTCAGAAAACTGATTGCAGTTTTGTCTCCTTGCAATCTTTTCAAACAGATTCACAGAGGAGTGGAAAAAAAAGAAAGAAAGAAAGTTTTTTTTAGGTGCAGGGAACAGTGAAAGTTTTACAAGAACAGAAACCTAATTTATTAATTTAGTCACCATGAAATCAAAATGAACAATTCTTGTTCTTTTATGGAATATTGCTGGTATTATTATACATGATTTATCCGTTCACATCATTGTTTTATTAAGACAAGGCTGTAACACCGTTCACCGTCTGAGATTCTCAAGCTTTGTTGTTGTTGTTGTTGTTGAGCGTAAGCTGTTAAAGCTCCGCCCTCTTCTGGAAAGGGGGCCGGGAGCAGCAGCTCATTTGCATTTAAAGGGGCACACACAAAACTAGCGTATTTTTGCGCACACCCAAATAGGGGCAAATTTGATAAGCTATAATAAATGATCTGTGGGTATTTTGAGCTGAAACTTCAGACACATTCTAGGGACACCAGACTTATGTTATATCTGATGAAAAGGGGTATTATAGGTCCCCTTTAAAAGATCTCCAAGTTGCTTTTATTGTCTTGGAGTGAAGATACACACTTTTTGTGGAAATATTCTTCCAGTTCCTCCAAAACTACAACAAAGGCAAAAGACTGTGCTGGTGGCAGAAAACCATTTTACCAGGGAACAGATATGCAGATCTCATTTCAAAGAGGTTTTTGCTGAGGATAAATCTTATTTAGCATATGGAGTGACTGTAATCTTCCCAATAGCCACTCATGCTTTGAGTGCCTCCCATGTCTGAAAAAAAATCTACATTTCACCACTGGTCTTTAAAAAGAAAGATTTAGCTGTGAAAAGTTGTCAAGCTTGCCTGCTCCCACGACCTCAAAATAGACCACAGAATAACAAGATCTCAATAGAAAATAAACCAAGGGTTTTCAAATAAATAAGAGAGAAAAAATACTTAATTATAAAAATTGACAATAAAGTAAATTAAGACAAAATTGTAAATTATAAAACATTTTATAATTTAATATAAAGTACTAGACTTATTATAGTATTTACTTATTATGTTTAGCACTATTTTTAAAAACATTTTACAAATTTGTTTCTTAAGACTGGTTGGAAATATGAGATTAATCATGATTATTTTAATCTATTGACAGTTTTAACAGTAAAAACAGTATTTTTATCAGATAATATTTTAATAATGTGTTTTGGCCTTTTTATATTTATTTATTTATATTTGGAAACAACTTGTCTTTATAATATGCATTTGGTATTCATATGAAATTGTGTACATAATACAATTAATATATTATAAAATCAACAATTACTATTGAATAAATAGCAGCTGTATTTTAATTTCTGATGTTTACGTTTACCACTGCATAGTTGCTTTTGAATGGAAAGTGACTGTACACTTTCCATATTTAATATTTTAAAACCCTCTAAATATGGGCTGGAAATCAAAGATTATCAGCAATACTGACACAACACTTATATGAGCTGTAGCCATGGTCACCCTCATAGTGATTTTCCCTACGAGCGAGAACAGGAAAGTTCATTAAACACAGTCTTGCATGCAGCAGGAACAGGTTGAGCATTTTATGCATGGAAAGGGCCCAAAGCACCTTCCGTTAATAAATTAAGCATTTGCATTAGGAGTAATTACAACTGCAGGAGAGGAGAGAGAAAGCGAGCGAGATAGTCAGCAAAAGCCGGATGGGCTTGTCGACAACTGGTTTGGGCTAAATTTTAATCTCCATCCCGCGTTGCTTTAAAAATTCAAGGTTTCCTAAGAGCTCATTAATAAATGATAGAGGACTTGAGCTTCTTGGGCTTTAAAAAGTAAGCAGTCGGGGCTCATGCCCCCAACCCTTCAAATGTTTATGAGGACACTCACCAGTGGACTTAACAAGGCCTGTAGAACTTCTGTGACAACAGAAGGTTGAGGAGCTTTAATGTAAATTACAGCCTAAGGTTAATGTGTGCAAGAACTAGAGCTACTTGTAAAATGCTTACTCAGCATCGGTGTCATGCGGGCCGGTTCAGATCTCCATATGAACCTTCAGAACTACGGAATGCAGCATTATCCCTTCAGTATATGAACTGTGATTGGTTTAAACGCAAGTTTTACAATGAGTTGTGGGCTGAGCAGATATGAGGATCTGCTGTCAGTGATTTTATTGGGGTGACTGTGAATCAGGTTCACAGCTGTAAACAACAGCTTCCTCGGTGCAACTTACTATGATTTGCTCTGAGTTTTAAAGGGTATAGCGGAAAACTCACCTATAGGAAAGAGAAAAAAAAAACCCCTGAGATCTCTGTAATAGTAAGCATACGTCACACTTCGACAGGAAGCTCGCGTTCCAGACTGCCGTGAATGCGATCAGGACCGTTTGCAGAGGCTATGGATTACAGGTAATAATGTTATAAATTATGCACACTTCATATGACCTAAGTAGCTAGGTTTCCCTCCAAATTTGCGAATTTAACAAATTTGGAATATTACATAAAGCACGCGCATGTTTCCATATCGCTTAAAACATTTATATGACTTTTTTTATGTGCATTTTCAGAGTTTATGGCGTTTCCATCCAGCATTTTTTTTTTTTTTTATATATATATATATATATGTGATATCCCAAAACGCGCGTAAAAATAGGTGGATGGAAACACAGCCAATGAATTGACAAGAAACCACGGATGTTAATTTTACTTTGCCTATGCTTTTTGACCCTCAAAGTGATTGTAGCCATTGACTTGCATTATACGAATCACCAAGGACTATGGTTTCACCTAAAAATCTTCTTCTACTGCAGAAGAAGAGGAGACACTTACATCTTGGATGACTTGAGGGTGAGTAAATTAACAGCGAATTTTCATTTTTGGGTGAACTATCCCTTTAAACATCCGTCATGTTCAAAAAACTAATAAAGTATAATATGTTCTATGTGAACTTGCCCTTAGTTCACACAGAACCCGTTTTTGTGGTTAAAAATGTGAAATGCAGGGTAGTGGAATGGGGGAAAAAATACAAAATCTAGAGACATTTATATAAAAGTGCAAGAGACAAAAAGACGCAAATGCAGAGGTCCAAGATCTATAGAGCATTTACATAAAAATCAGTGCAGTGGAATGCAGAGCCATGTTCTGTGTGAACGTCAGTGAATTTGATATTGAGCCTTATTGAGAACTCCATTAGGTTCCCTTCCTTTGATAGAGCAAACTCAAAGCAATAAAATATTTGTTGCAGAGCAGCAAATTCATTTGTATATCAGTAATGCAAAGCAAGTAAATTACAATCTCTCGTTTTAAAAACAGCCAAAAAAAAAAAGAGGAAACAGCTGGAGATACAAATATTCTTGCAGTCTTTGTAAGAGGAGTTAATCACTGGGGTAGTGCAACTGTCGTTGTGAGGATACTACTGACTAATGGACTGAAATGTTGAATCAGAGCAGCAGTTAAACAGGGTCGTACTAATAACTCAATTCTCACATATGAGACCTGCCTTGTTGTGTCAGGAGGAGAATGTGATAAAAATGGGCTTGAGACTATAACACCACAGTACTTCTATTATCCTGTGCCACAATGGAAGAAAAAAATGACAGGTTAAGGTCATGTGAGAATGCAAGAAACATAATACTGATGTTTATAGTGCCATCCGTTCTCCCATCTGACCCTAACTGTGTTTATTTACAGTAAGTCACTAACAGCTTGGTTTTTGCTTTCAATGCTGTAATAGCCTCTGAAAGTCTCTGTAGACATTAAAGCCTGTACAATTTCACGCCGCCGTGCTCCACAAGTGCTAGAAGGCAGGGGTCAAAAAAAAAATTGTTTGATTTAGAGCTTTAGAATTGGTCCCACAAAAACTGACAGAAGAACCGACCTAGACTTTCTAGCTGCACTTCATGGAGGGATCATACCGGTCTAAAGGCTCAGGGCGCAGGTCTAAGCCTGGAAGATAAAGCATGAATAATGCATGGCACAGATCTGCAGGGTAAAAAAGCACCACTCCTTGGATATCGTCCTCTCTCTGCTCATTGGAATGGATGTTTCCAGTCCTGCTAGCCGACAGCAGCAAAACTCATCCAAAAGACCTTCAGAGCAGTTTCAGCAAACACTAACCCACAAATCACCATTCTGGAGTCTCAGATCGTCACAGGTGCACTAACCAGGTGATGCATCACTAGAGCCATTAATTTGGGGAGATGTTTCAGATTTGTGCACAAAAGAACAAAATCTTGTTGCATACCCATATTAGAATACTTATTTGTAATTCATTTTATCTTAATTTTATATTAAAAGCTAACCCTAATAATTAACCTCAAAATTAATTGGTTTGAATTAAACAAATTAGTTCAATCAAATGAACTTGTATGAGTATTTAGAACATTCTTTTTCTTTTGAATTCACAAAACTGACACATTTTAAGTAATCTGAATTGTTTCATTGCTTTGAGTCTCATGAACTTTCTTCTATTAATTTAGACTTAAATTTAACTGAAACTGGGCTGGGATTTCTATTTCCCAGCATGTTTTGGCATGTCACTCAAAAGGGAGAGTAAATGCTGCAAGTATTATATATATGAGTGCAAGATTAATGTTAAGTGAGATTAAGCAGTGTTTAATGTTTTGTTAGTTAATGAGAGGTATGTGTTAAATGCTCTATATTGTCATACTCATTCAGCGGTTACTATGGTACAATATCAAAGCATTGTGTTACCAATTAGCAAGTTAACATTTACTGAATTAGCTGGTTTAAACTAGCCAAGTTTCCTCCACTAAAAATATTTAAGTTGAGATTACATGATAAGTTTGAGTCAAATATATGATTTAGCCTACTCAAATATTTCAAGTTAAGAGCAATTCAAATGGGTACAACCTAAAAATCAACCAGTTCTGCTTACTTAAACTTTGAATGTCTTCACTTAAATTTCTATTTGAAATAAATGCTCTTCTTTTGAACTTTCTGTTCATCGAAGAAATCTGAAAAAAATAATTAAATTGTCGTGATTCCCACAAACACTTTAAGCAGCACTGTTTCCAACATTAATGATGATAAGATGTTTCTTGAGCAGCAAATCAGTATTTCCGAATGATTTCTGAAGGATCACTTGACACTGAAGACTGGAGCAATAATGCTTAAAATTCAGCTTTGACATTACAGGAGCTATATTGCTAGAGCTACAGTATAACGTTTACTCATATTAAACATTTAGCAGGAATCCTTGCAGTGGAGTATAGACACTGAGGAATATCTACCTGAAACTTGGAAGAAGCAGTCCATTTTCTTCTCCATCACTCACTAGTGTGAAGGGGGCCTGGCCGCTCCACGCGGTCGATAAGTGGACATTAGGGGCCAGATCTCACTATATGAAGGATAGACAGAGGGGATCAAAATGAACAGGTTTACTCCCAGAGCTCTGGCTTAGAGCCATGAAAACACAAGAACAATAAGCTAAAGTCTTTTCCCATTATATAGGAAAAATTTGATGTTAACACAAAAGACTGATGGCGGCATCCCCAAGGGTGTAAAATCCCTGTTAGTCTCCATCTATGATCCTGATGTAGACATATTAAATGTGGATTTTCTAAAGCTTAGTAATCATTTTCCTTATAAAGGCCAACTTAATTTCATAATGTCTCATCTCTCCATGGAGTTGATCATCTGCACAGGAAATTACATCTCCAATGTGTGAATGTCACATGGGATATTGGGTTTAAGGATTTAGAAGAGAAATTTACTTAGAGACATTTTGTAATTCTGTTACATCACAAATGAAAACTCTCACTAAATATTCTTCATATTTGTGGGTTGAGATGAATGAAATTATTTCTAACAAGAAGAAAAAAAACTTCACCCAAAAATTAAAATCTTGTCATCATTTACTTCTTCCAAACCTCTATAAATTTCTTTGTTCTGCTGTTCACGAAGGAAGACATTTGGAAGAATGTTTGTAACCAAGCGGATCTCGTTGAACCAACATTGACTTCCTTAGTAAAAAATACTTCAATTCCTTTTTTTAATCAAAAACCAGCACCAAATCAGCATAAAACATTCTTGAGCAGCAAGGAAGTTCACGTTGACCTAAAATGGTCTTTTCAGAAACCATTTCATTCCCTTTGGGCCTTTTGGCTCTAATTGCTTCAGGTCAAATACATACAGTTACAGTTTTACGTAGCAGATGTTGTCTGCAGTGAATAGCTCCTCTTTGCAGGTTATGTTAATATCTGTTCCTGCATATATATCCCTATAGATGGTAACTCTCCGTAAACTCATTGTTTGACATCTCTTGCAGTGTGGGAGCAGGGACGCACTGCACCATTAGCCAGAGCGCTATAGTCCCTAATTAAATAGTTCCAGCCTCGGTACAGTCTCTATTCTGGCATCTAATAAAACACTACAGAGAACAATCTGCCAGACTAGTCAGCAGCTGAGACATTTTTAATATGCTAAATAATGGTCAGACACATATGCAGCACATGGAAAACAGCATATGCTTTTAGAGACACCACTGTCCCTAACCCCATATAACTGACTCTTCCAATAAGCCCCAATTTTATCGCTTTATGGAAAAATCCACTTTTACATGGTGTTAAATAACATAAATGTGTATTGGCATTGTGTGTACACAAACAAAATCTGCCCACTCCATAAATTATAAGCAGTGTCTCAGAACAAGCTGTTTGCCGATGGCATATATCACGTCACAAATGACGTGTGTTTGTTTTTCTTTTGTTGTTTGATTCATATTAAAAGCAGTAACATTCACAGACTGTTTATGTGAACCTTATGTGTATTTGATAGTTTAAGCATAATAATTTAAAGAGAGCTTAAAGATTCAGGAGACGTGCTGTGTGACATTCAACTTTCCACTGTTTACACTGATTTGGCCTTAAAACGCATGCAGATAAACTTTAAAGAACTGCAATGTCACGTGAGCGTGACCACAATAGAGGGGATAATCAAAACCAAACAGATGTTTTAGTTTCTGGCAGAGTATCCGAGGCACGAGCTGTACAGGCTCCGCCCTCTTCTGGAAAGTGGGGTGGGGAGCAGCAGCTCATTTGCATTTAAAGATACATGCACGAAAACAGCTTTTCCTTCCACTCAAAAGTGGGCATTTCCAACATGATATTATAAATGATCTGTGGGGTATTTTGAGCTGAAACTTCACAGACACATTCTGGCAACACCAGAGACCTAAATTACATCAAAAGTGGCATAATAGATCCCCTTTAAACTACCTTTAACCTAACAGTTGCCATCTGCTATTATCAGACAACTTTTTACTCTTTACCAGAAACAGTAATTCAGCTAAAAGACCAATTGTCTTTTTAATAGAAACACTGTCTGTTTTGCTATTCTAAAATGTGCATGTGCATTAAGTGGTCTAGACAGAAAACAAGTTTGTGTGTGTGTGTGCGTGTATATGTGTGTGCATGCGTGTGTATGTGTGTGCGTGCGTGTGTGTGTACGGAGCCCCGCTCATGACATTCAAGAAAAAAAGTAAATTGGCAACACAATTTACCAATTCGGATGATTTATAAATCGAGGGAACAAAATAGTAAATCTTGTGCACGATTTATCCTAATATTTTTCCTGCATCTCAAGTGCTGGACTCCGTATGTATGTGTGTGATTTGACATTAAAAAAAATAAATAAAAAATAGTTAATTGTTGATTTGAAATATATTATTAAAACACAATTTTTACAAAAACATTATGGATATTTTTCTCTTTCCTCATTCAGTTACATATACAGTAATTTTAGTGTTTTTAAACAGCTTTATACAAAATTTTACAGATATTAACCAGACATATGGTAAAACATTATTGTCATGGCACCTAGTGTCACATGTATTCCAGTCTGTCTGGTTTTCATTTGTTTGCACCTGTCTTCTTTTACCCATCATTAGTTTAAGTTCCTACACCTGTATTCATTAGTTCCGTCTGTGTATTTATACTTCCTGTTTCAGTTCTCCCTTTGTCGGTTCTTGTTTGTATTATGCACGCTGTGTCGTTTACCTGTCTGTTCATTAAACCTACTTGTTACTCGTTACCCGCGACTCCTGTCTTCCCCAGTGTACCCGAGCGTTACACCTAGGATGCCATTCCTTACTTCAAAATTTTTTAATTAAATCTTCAGCCTCATTTCTAAATAAATATGTACAGTATAACATCAAGAGGGACATCTACTGTGCATATTCTCTATGGTAAATTAATATCAATAACTTAAAGTTACAGAAATGTTAAATCAGGTAGGGTCAAATTAAGTGGTTGTTTTTCAGGTGACTGTGAAAAATGTTTGCATTTGATTCTGATTGGCAGATTTCTCAGTTTTAATCGCAACACTGTGTAATTTAATTAATATAGAGTAGATATCATAAAATAAGTCTTCATTCCAACCGACCTAAAAATCAAATCCAATCAAACTTGACCAACTGATTTTCTGAAAATTGTCCCGTTTTCAATTTATGTGGGACATCAAAATCCAGGGATTTATGAGTACATAGGTGCCTGTATTTCTACAGAAACGTTCAGCAATTGTTTTGTAGATATTATAAATGTCTGACATTCGCATATTTGCCATTACAGATTAAGGATTTGTGAAGATTACAACCTAATCCTGTAAAATAAATAAAGAAAAAACAAAAAAACAAATGCATGTTTTGATGCTTTACAAGTACTTCAGAGACATCATGACAAATCATTGAAAACAGATATCGAGCGAGCCCCGCAAGGAGATCAAAGTCTTCAAGCAGCAGTGCAGTGAGGAAGACAGATTCGTACCTGGAGACCGATTTGTTTTTCCTGGGCTTTCAGAGTGCTGTGATAACTGCATTATGTTGGCTGAGCTCTTCTGTAGTGGATCTCAGCACAACAGCAGTGCTGCAGCTTTGGCCTGCAAGAGCTGAAGGCAGCAGAGTGGAACTATCAGCGCAGACCAGCACAGAGCTCAGACACATACTCATATCACAGCACTGAACAATTTATGTCATTCATTTCATTAAATGACTCCAAAAAGTGAAATGAGAGTTTAAAAAGTGCAGCAATATGAGCTTACATCTCTATTTAGAGCCACATTGACTGTATTGAACTTTTACCACCTGAGCGAAGTGGATACCGAACGAATACGCTCCATGTACGATGTGGAAAGTAATTTGTCCAGTAAGGCAAGTTTCATTCTCGACTGACATTCCAAGAGCTTTTCCAAAGCCAAACTGCACGCTTATTGATTCAAAGAAGTACTAAATGTTCTTGAGTGAATTGGAAAATCATTATTGGCACAAATGTGCTTTTGAAGTCAGCTGTCAACAGAACCGAGTTCATCTTGGATTGACAAATGTTTTTCAGATGGATGAATCGTGCATTCATTCATCTAACGGTATTCATATGAATTAGAAAGTTTACAGTATGTCTGTGCATTTTCAATTGTTCAGATTTCAGTTATTCTCTACACTGCTGACTTTTGAATCACACTGAAGGGAAGTTTTGAAATGTTGTATAATATAGATTTACCGTATCTTGGAAGTTCACTTAAAAATTGTTTTACAAAAAATGGTGGCTATACATGATTAGACATTATACCAACTATAAGTACAGTAACTTCACAATTACATGTCAATACCAGTCATTAGAGTATTAGTTTGTTGGAGTTTTGGTTCCTTGCCGCTGTTGCCTTTGGCTTGCTTGGTTGGGGACACTTGATATTCAGCAGTGTTTTTAGTATGCCTGCATTGGCTCCGTTGTATGCGAACTGAGCTGAGCCGGACGATTATGTCACTGTTTACTCCAGTGCTGATAGACATAAATTAACTGGACTAATAACTACTGATCTTTGCAACGGAATGAATCAATAATATATAGAATAAGCTGGACAATGACACCATTTTCTTTGGGAGCTGCTGTGCAGCCAAAAATTATTTGCCAATTATTACTGTAAAGCTGCTTTGCCACAATTTGCATTATAAAAAGTGCTATATAAGTAAAGGTGACTTGACTAGTAGACTGTCTGCTTATCTGCTAACACATTATTTTTATTACTATACTTTGCACGTACATGTCAACATATTCTACTAACCCTAATTGTAACCATAAAGATCAAAGTATAATTCACTTTTTACATGCACGCGAGGATAAAGCCCAAATTAGGGGCCGTTCACATTTCACATCTAAAAAAACGCATGGAGACCGCAGCCGGGCCGCTGCTTTCTCCTTCTTTCCAAAGCTATTGTGTTCGCTTGGCGACTGTCAATGACGTTCATGGTTGCAACGACGATGAGTAAGTTTCAGCAAAGGATACATTGATTTTTTTTTTGCCTTTGCATTAGCTTTACTAGATATATTCATGGAGATGAGATATAACAACCACCCTGTACAACTATGATCAGCTGTTCGGCTGAGCTTTGCTTATTGTTACGGAAAGGCCGAAGCTGATCGGTTGGTTCTTGTCACATGACCTGCGTTGCGCTTGCGGCATTCTGAAAAGTTGAGAAAATGGAAAATGCACCACATGCATGAAAGAATACAAATATATTTACATGGGTTGTAACTCGTGGCGAGAGATTGTTCAAAACTGTGTACGCGTCCGAGTCAAATGAAGTATACTTTGCAAGGCTGTACGTTCGACCGTGCACGTACTTTGGGCTTAAGCTAACACTCTACTAATGCTCTAATGAGAGTTAGTTGACGTTAATGATACTGAATAATGTTACCTGAACAATAAAAATGAGTCTTATGCTCATTACAAATGATATCAAGAAACTATTACTGATTAGGTTACAAGGCACCTGTATCCATTTACAGAAAGAGAGAAGAATATGAGCTTTAAACGAGGCCAAGCAGGCCTGCAAACACATCATTTAACACAAGAAGCCAGCAATCCCCAGAGGGAGGTCAAAGCAGGAACATGAGGAAAACATCATAGCTCTCTGTTCTCTCAATGAGGCTTTTAGGTTTCTGCAGCGATATCATTTTTGTGGATTCTCAAAAGATTGAATGTTGCAATGAAGAAGGTGGATAGCCGTGTGTGAGATATAGATGGAGAAAAATAGAGTGGATTCTCACTGTGAGAGGAGAGAGTGATGAAGAGGGCAGGGAAAGATGAGATCGCAAGAAAGCAATATAGATTGAGGAAAGAGGCTGAGGAAAACCCAATTCTGAGATTGGCGAACGTTTTTCTACTAATAGCTGTAGAGAATTTGCAATGAACTGGATATGATGGTCTAACTTGTTACGGCTCGCTCTCCTCTCATCTGTTGCTGCACTGAGTGGCTCGTTTACTGATGTTACTGCTGTTCCGCTGTCATCAGAAACGTTTTCACAACCCGAGCACAGCTCATGCTAAAAAACACTTTGAGAATTTAAAGGCTACAATTTTTTCTTTTTTGCATTTTCATTTGGTGATGCTAGTAGCGGAGAAATGACACTTACATAAGAAGATGGCATAATGTGTTCATCAGGTTTATGTAAAATTCAGCATTAAAGAATGGGCTCCTTTTCATTTCATGAGATGGGATTTGAGATGAATTGACCACAGCCTATAATGGCATTCTTGGAAATTAAGTGTTCTGATTCATGTTTATCTATCTACACTATTACCGTAAACCTTCAAGATTTCGAACTTTTTTAAAATTCTTATAAAACACCCGTGCCATGCATTCAAAGTTGACTTTTTCTTGTAAAAAATACACATGGGGTTATATTAGTTTCTCTGTATATCTCAACCAAAGACTGCGGCCAACACACTGATCCTTCCATACAAAACTATCAGAACAAGCTTTCCTCCATTACTGTAAAATGTTCTCTTCTCTCTTTCTTTTCATCTCCAGGGCTATTGATTCTTTTTATCTCAGATGAAACTCAGAGCAGCAAGCACAGGTTTTGAGAAGCCCCATCTGCTTGGTCTCCTGGTTGAGTGGGTCATATAAGGGAAGTAACTAAAGTATGAACCGGTTGTACTATAGGTCCACTCTATCTGATCTATTATAGTATGTCCCAGCTGCTCTCCCTTGGTCCTGATAAGATCAAGAGACCTCCTCACCTGGAGACATACACATCCACACAAATGTGACCCGTGTTGGCAAAATGAGTCAGAATGCGCTCGGACTAATTACGAGCTACAGGCAAAACAAGTGAAAAATTTTGGTCGTCGAAATTGAGTTTTTTACAAAAATGAGTTCATTAAAGGGTTAGTTCACCCTAAAATGAAAATTCTGTCATTTATTACTCACCTTCATGTCGTTCTACACCCGTAAGACCTTCGTTCATCTTTTGTCCACAAATTAAGATATTTTTGATGAAATCCGATGGTTCAGTGAGGTCTCAATTGCCAGCAAGATAATTAACACTTTCAATGCCAGTAAAGCTACTAAAACATATTTAAAACAGTTCATGTGAGTACAGTGGTTCAACCTTTATATTATAAAGCGACGAGAATACTTTTTATGCACCAAAAAAAAAAAAGAACAACTTTCAACAATATCTAGTGATGGGCGATTTCAAAACACTGCTTTGAAGCTTTACTAATCTTTTGTTTCAAATCAGTGGTTCGGAACGCCAAACTCGCTTGATTTCAGTAAACGAGGCTTCGTTACGTCATACGTGTTTTGCAATTTCAGTAGTTCACGTGATTTTGGCAGTTTGATATGCAAACCGAATCACTGATTTGAAACAAACGATTCGTTAAGCTTTGAACCAGTGTTTTGAAATCGCCCATCACTAGATATTGTTGAAAAGTCGTTATTTTTATTTAAATATTCTTGTCCCTTTATAATATTAAAGTTGAACCACTGTACTCACATGAACTGTTTTAAATATGTTTTTAGTACTTCTCTGGGCATCTGAAAGTGTGAATTATCTTGCTAGCAATAGAGACTCACTGAACCATCGGATTTCATCAAAAATATCTTAATTTGTGTTCTGAAGAAGGGGGAGTGATTAATGACAGAATCTTAATTCTAGGATGAACTAACCCTTTTAGTCCTCGTCTAGCAATCCCAATCCTCCAAATAGTAATTTAACCTGTTAAATCTAAAAGTAACTTTAAATTTTCTGACAGAAGTATCTTTCCTTTCTGGACGACTGGCGCTTCCCTCAACACAAGTTTGGTACGGTATGTAAAGAGCAACATTCCAACTTTATGAATATTCATAGCGAATTCTTGATGGTATGAGTCTAAACCAATCAAATGTAATTTTCAAACTCATGCTGATGCAAACAAAACAATCTAACTCACGCTGACTGACAGATCCGAACTAAGCGAGCGCACAAAGACACTTCAGACAGCGTGCAATCCAGATATACACATATACACAGAATTATGGGTTTTGACTTGGTTTGTGTCAAATTTGATGGTATTACCAAGGATTTCAAGGTATAGTTGCTTGGTAATTTTGTTTTGGAACCCTCAGAAAACTTTTTCTGGCTTTATCGACTTCAAACAGGTGTAGCTCAGTCATTTTTTTGTCAGATTCCAACATTAACAGAGACGAGACATGTTGAAGACGGATCCAAAGAGGATAGGAAAGCACACAAAAATGTCTACTCTCTTATTTTATACTTAAGTACATGTAAAATATAATGTCATTTATTTTTTCTTGCTGTGATTTCATAATTAGTCCCATAGAGGAATAAATATGGTGATGACAGAAAAGTTCCCCTACTTGAAGATAACACACTAATACAGGTATACATAGACAAGATACAGTATATCTTTCTTTTTTGTGTTCACACTCAAGATAAAGGTGTTGAGAAATTCTCTTCACCTTAATCTGTTCTCTCTCATTAGTCTAAACCTACCCCGAGGTATAGCATACGTAAAGACTAGAATACTTCATTGTGGATCTTAGCATGTCGTGATTTGATATGTTACACAGTTTTTACTCTAATAAATAAGAACTAGGATCTGGGGAGCTTTTCCTGGACTGGAATAGAGAGAGACAGAGAGAGAGAGAGAGAAAGTGAACTAATTCTCAGCTGCCTATACAGTGATTCATTCCAGCTGAGCCAAGATTCTCAGCATTTTTTTAACATACCATGAAACAGAGCAGTGAATGGGATGAATGCACCCTCCAAATTAGGTGGAATTTCCTCGTCAACATTACCATTGTACTCCACGTAATGACTGCAGAACATCTGCTGTCACGAGTATATCCTGTTTAGTTCAGTCACGTCTGCACCTGTCCTCGTTAGTCGCTGATTAGTTAATCTTCCTCCACCTGTACCTGTTCAGTTCCCTCATTTACCTTTGTATATATTCTCCCCGTTCGGTTCAGTCCCTTTTCGGTTATTGTTTGTGTTTACCCTTACCTGTTGCACACTGTCACACTTCTGCCTGTTGTCGAGTAATAAACTGTTTATTATTGTAAATTCTACATTTGTCTATCTTCATTCATGTCACATACAAAGAGTGCACGATATTACTACTGACTCTAACACTAGAACTAGAATTTCCAAAGGATACTAAACAACAATCTTGATACATCTGTAGACATTTGCAGTCCAGACTCTCCCATGCATGTTAAAAGGTAACATTTGCATTTAGGTATGTTGACTTAAAATAGAAGAGTGTTGCTAGACATACAGTAATTATCGTATTTGCACAAAAATTTTGAACTTTGTACGATGTATGATCAAAAATTGACAAAAAAATCCCAAAATCTATGATCATTTCAGAATTTTGAGACACTTCAAATGATGGTCGTTGTAATCATAGCTGTTCAATACTCATTGATCTAGATGTGGATCCTACGTCTACCGTCATGATCGTGAGCAGAACGTGAACGTTTTGTTACGAATGTCTTCCATCTCATCTCATGTTACATCTTCTCGGCCAATCATCATGGAGAATGACTCTCTGTCTGTCTCTCTCTCTCTCTCTCTCTCTCTCTCTCTCTGTTCCTGCTGCAGCACTTAGGTCAGTTGTTTCCAAACTGAGGTTGACAGTTTAATAAATATATAAAATCAATCAAATCAAATCTATACTGCAAAAAGACCCCCTCAACATCTGGCACAGGGTTTTAGCAACATCTGGCACCAGGTTTTCACAACATAACACCATCCTATTGCTAATCAAAACTAGCCCAATATCATTTCAGGAGGCATCCCCCAGTAAAACTCGTGTTCCGAGAGTAAAATCTGCTTTTTTTTGGCAGGGTTGCCAAGGTAAAATTCGCTTTCCTAAATATCTTGCTATTTAGGGTTGCTTCAACTCACAGACATGAAAAAAACTCGCAGCAACAGTGTTAAAGGGAGCCTGATTCCGTGTGAAAACCACAGACTTGGCAACAAGCTGGCTTCCAGAGATTCAGAGGTGGAGTAATGGTGGAGGTGGAGGGTAATTTGTCAAAAAGTTGATGGTCTAGATAAATAGCTGTATTAACTCATGTACGATAATTATCTTCCAAATATGATTTTGAACATTTCCAATCTGAATATCCATAACATTGACATTTGCATTCAATATGAGATTGGTAGTATCAGATGGCAGTAAGCAATTTAGAAAGTTACCTTAATATTATACTTTAGAGGATTCCTCTTGCAAAAAAGAAGCAAACTGCATAAAATATATATGAGGCCAAATCGCTCGAGAATTTAGAAAAAAATTAAAAGCCTTTATCATTTTAAAAATAGCCACATCAATAAAACTAATAATAGGCTACTCCATCAAAAGAGTGGAACACAATTGAACACAATAAGTATGCTTAGGCTATGATTATACTTTTTTGTAGGATATCTCTATCAAAGATTAACTACACATATAGATCAGATATACTTTGCTGTACACTTGTCAATATAATCCAAGTTTACTTAAGTATAATTTTGTGAACCATTTGAGATCAGCACAAAGTAGTTTATAAGAAGTATGCCAATATCACTAAACTTTTTGTTAGGATCAAACTGCCAAAACCTTGCATAAATGCCATAAAAAGTCACAACATTTTAAATGAAGAGACTTTATACTTTATACTTTATACTTGGCCAGCTTCCCATGCTCCTGTTTGCTTTGAGGCAAAGTGTTGCACTTTAGTTATAACTAGCTCCATGAGTAACACCCCTGGGAGCAGAAACGCAAAACCCTGTCTACCCAGGCCACAGGAAGCCCTAGCAAAGCCTTGTCCACTCAGCTGAACTGCACTGTCTTGGGAATGGGAGAGAGCTGTCTTTGAAGTCTAGTGGTCTCATAAATCACCGCAGCCTCAATCAGTACATTCCCTTCCAGGAAGAACTACAGTACAGTGCCGGCACTCGTGATTCCTAATTGCGCTGTGCAGATTATGTTAATGTCCGTCTATCGGGTGAACAACATTGTGCGGTTAATTCGATGACAGGACATGCTGGTGTTGTCAACCCTCATAGTGTCATTTTCTCTAAACATTTTACAGGTTATTAAATTTTAAGGCACAGTAAGAGCTCTATAACAACTGAGACTGGAGGCTTGTAGATTATGTGGCTTGTCCTCATGGCAAAGTGGCCACAAGCAGTTTAATGTGCTTTAGCGGTTTGTTGACAAGTGATAAGCAAGTTGCTAATTAGTAGGTAATCTGTGCACATGTGGTGTAATAAATTTACTGACACAGTTCGGAGACACAGTGACTGCCACCTGAAATGGCAGTGACCCTACAGGGCACCAATGCCAGTGAATCTGTTGAGTGTGTGTGTGTGTGTGTGTGTGTGTGTGTGTGTGTGTGTGTGTGTGTTCATACCAACAGACTGCTTAACATGTATTTAAATAATCTTTTTACAGTACTTTTTAGGCATTATGTTTTCATGGTAATGTAAGTTGTAAAATAAAATGAAAATGCACAGCAGGTTAGTAAGCGATTTTATTCACACTAAATCCATATTAACACGTATATTAAATATTAAAGGTTTTTTTTTAAAGGGGTTGTTGATTATGATTTCACTTTTTTAACTTTAGTGTGTAATGTTGCTAATTGAGCATAAACAACATCTGCAAAGTTACAATGCTCATAGTCCAATGCAAAGGGAGATATTTTCTTTTACAGAAATCGCTTTTTAAGGACTACAACAAGTTACTTCCCGGGTTATTGACATCACTAACCCTAAAATTTACATAAACCCTGCCATGTGAGGCCATGTTGGGCTGCTTTAGAGATGAGGAAGAGTTGTGGTAGTGTTGTTGCCATGCCGTCATTTTACACCGGACTGCTTCACAAACGAGGATCAATTCAATGCTGGATTTGCACATAAGACTAACATGACGGCACATGCTAATCGATGTGTTGAATCAACTCCACAGCAACTACATAAGTTTATCCACTAACCATTGCGTCCAGTTGTGTACTAAAAGTTGTAACTTCTTCCTGAGTCTCTCCATCAGTGTCCGACTCCGGTTTGAACAATGTAAGGCTGAACACCATTACTGACAATCATCATTTTGGCTGCGTGAGATTCTCCAGCTTTGTTGTTGTTGTTGAGCAACTGAAGCTCAAGCTGTTAAAGCTCCGGCATCTTTTGAAAAGCGGGCCGGGAGCAGCAGCTCATTTGCATTTAAAGGGACACACAGAAACTGCATGTTTTTGCTCACACCCACAATAGGGGCAAATTTGACAAGCTATAATAAATGATTTGTGGGGTATTTTGAGCTGAAACTTCACAGACACTTTCTGGGAGACTATTACATCTTGTAAAAGGGGCATTATAGGTCCCCTTTCATGTTTACAGATTGGTCCCATTTACTTCCATTGTTGGTGCCTCACTATGTTATTGATTTTTTAAATAAAATAAGGAATAAGTGGAAATGATTTTTTTTTTTTTTTTTTTTTTTTTTTGCGAATGAATATTGTCACAAAAGTGGTTGATTGAGCTTAACTTATACCAGACATTAGCTATTTCCAATCCCCCTCAAGTAACCGTGAGCTTCAGGGTGGGCGTTATTCTCTTTTTTGTAGATCCGTTCCCCAAGATCAATTTTTAATTTACTGACAGTTCAACTAATAACAAATCCAATTATACAGCAGTTGCATCCAAATAGACTTATTGGAGCCTGTGTTTTTTACCGTCTGAAAGATAGAAGGCTCTAGCATGCATAAAGAGGAGAGTGGAGTATTTTTCCTTCTCGTGTGAAGAATGCCTGCTGTTTTACTTATTAGAATTCAAAAAAGGAAAGGTGAAGCAGTGGAGGGAGGGATGGAGAGTGGAATGGTGAGAGAGGACATTTGAGAGGTTGCTTGGGATAAACCTAAAGGTCATTTCAACCACCAAGTGTCATAACAACGTCAATTTATGACTATTCTAGCCAGAAATAAACTGCAGCTCTCAAACTTCAGTCTCCTCAAAAATAATTTCAAACATTCCATCAGATCTAGAAATATTATTCACTTGTACTCATGTAGTGCTTAGAAAAAACAATGCTCTGAAACAGTGACAGTGTTTATATGCATATTATATTTGCGCTCATGTTCATTATTTCTGAGCTCATGCACAGACATAAATGTTCAGTTATGGTGGAGGTTCTGAATAAGGTGTTTATGTGAACCAAAATTCTGATTAATACAGGTGCAGTATATGCCAGCTGTCTTTTCTAAACTCAAATATTTCTCTTGATTTTAATACAGCAATCCGATTAATGATTGATTAATATCCACTCCCTGTCAAATGTTCAATACGATTTTTGTTCATTTTTGATAGTCTCTTATGCTCACCAAGGCTTGATCATAAACACAGTACAAACAGAAATATTGTGAAATATTAGCTACTATAATTTAAACTGTTTTTGGTTTTAGATGCTCTTGTTTCCATGTAATTATGCATTTAAGTACTGAGTAATAGAAATTAACAACAGGCTTAGTATATAAGCAGGGTTAGGGTTTGGTTTGGTTTAGGGCTAATTGCATGTAATTATCCATAATTTACTGTTATTACTGTAGTACATGTAACTTATGTAACAACGACACTGTAAAATAAAGTGTTACCCTGTTTTCTGTTAAATATATATTAAAATTTAATTTAGTGTCACATTATCCTTCAGAAATCATTCTAATATGCTGATTTGGTGCTCAATAAATATTTCAATTATACATTAATGTTATCAGTGTTGAAGTTGTGCTGCTTAATATTTTTTGTGAAAACCATGATACATTTTTTCAGCAATCTTTTATAAATAGAAAGCTAGACATTATAAATGATCTTTTAAGATCGATTTAAATTAGTCTCAAAGGGGTCCAGCTTTGCCCCTTTTTACAAGATGTAATATAAGTTTCAGCTCAAAATACCCCACAGATCATTTATTGTACCACGTTGTAAATTTTTGAGTGGAAAGAAAAACACGCTGTTTTCATGCGTGTATCTTTAAATGCAAATGAGCTGCTGCTCCCCACCCCACTTTCCATATTCCTCGCATACTCATGCCAAAAACTGACAAAACATCCGTTTGGTTTAGATTATCATCTCTATCACAGCCACACTCACGTGACATTGCAGTTCTTCGTCATTATGAAAGTTAATTATTTTCATGTGTTTTAAAGCCGTATCGGTTTAAAACTCTGATGTATGACTTTCTGAGTGCACAAATTTGAAGCATGTGCACAGAAAGCTGGCTGTCAGATGGCACGACCCGTGAGTGTTAAACTAAGTTCTTTTACGTGTCTTATTGCACTTAAACTGTCAAATACAACAAAACAGTGGCATGAATAAACCAAGTCTGCAAATGTACCGACATTTCATGTAGTCTTATTCTATTTCCATAGTTCTGTTGAGTTGTTCAGAGAATGATGTTACGTTAGGCAACTTGTCCTCATTGGTATCTGCCTAATTTGGCTGCATAATCATGTTTTTAGTTGCGTTTTATCATTTACGTATAGCATTGTTGTCTTTCTTGCGATCTACAACACACCAAAGCATTTACACAGCAAACATCACTCACAATATTTGGTTATTCATTAACATTATAAAGAAAACAAAAGGTTTGATTCAGCATTCAAGCAGGTACGCTACTGTCCTCCAGTGCCAGAGGATCCGCTATCATCACCAGGAGACTCATCCATCAGAACAACACGACTATCTTCCTGCCAGTCAGCCGTTCACATCCACCCATTACAAAGCCATTATCCATTATGAATGCGCTTCAAAAGATTATTAATAGAGCAAATGGTTCCTCCGCTATTAATCACATCCGGTCTGTGGCCCCTACAGCTAAAATGTGGCTCCCTGAGTCATTTACATCTTATGAAAATCAAATTCTCAAACTGCAAGAATAAAAAGCACATGCTAATAATGGCTTGAACTTCAAACCCTTTGTAAAGTTCATGTCCAAACTGCTCACGCTGCAGTTAGTCACAGATCCGATTCGGGTGTGGAAATACAGTCGAGCCCAAATATTTGGTTTTCTAATTCCATTTTCTAAAATGAATTCAGTCTGCCTGATGTCAGTTTTTGTTACATGCACGACTCTCTCTAATTGCTCTGAGCAGAATGTCTACACTGCTGCTTTGCAATATTCGTCAAATGCAAATAATTAGATGCACAGACTCTTTTTATCTCTCTATCACTGGACACAAATATCAAAATGATGCAGATTATATCTGAACTCTCTCACACACACATTCCCATAAAGCTCATTAATTTGTTGAGATATATCCTGGGAGGTCTAGAAAATCACTCGGTTGCTAGGATACACGATTAGGTGAGGTATACCCAAAGTGTCCCTGCGCTTGTATGTCTAAGTACTCTCAGCACAAGCCAACTCCAGACAGAGAAGGGCTCTGATTCAAAACGAGTCCCGTTTTTACATTATTAGACTTAATTCAATCAACTCAATTCAATTCACTTGTGCTTTTTGTCACATTTCAAGATACACATAATTGCAAAATTGTTTAAAAGCACGAATGAGCAGCTTAGCACTGAATTTAGGCTTAACCGCTCCACATCTACAATGAGACAAATACAAATGTATTATAATAGACACAATATCCCGCTGAGAGCAATGAGCCATCCAAGCCAATAATGGAGTCGAGCAGCATCCAGAAATTCCGTAAACTTTTTTTTTTTTGGGGGGGGGGGGGGGGGGGGGGGGGGGGGAATATGAGACAGCGAACTGGGATGAGAGACAATCCCTTGCACGGAGGAAGCTGATTTCCCTGAGGTTCTTGTGAGTGGCAAAGGCTCCCAGCAGTGCTCAGTTGGAGACAGTGATACATGAAGATGTGTCAGTGGAGGATCTTTTCAGTGTCTCTATAGAACCTCTGTATAAACACAGTGGCTACACAAATTACCTCTGCGTTTTCTATCTGGGTTACAGGAAAACTGGAGAACAGTGAAAGATTTCTCTGTTGTGGATTGTGATTGTACAATTTTTTTGTAAACACAAATTCCTGAAGTTTGTGGGTTTTTGTGTGCATGAATAGTTTAACAATGCACAGCATTATTTTAGTGACACACAATATAGATCTGGTCCTCAAATTTGGTTGGCGCATTTTTGCATTCCACTTTTTCTATGTAAAAATGCACTAAACAGGCATGTTTTACTGTTGCGTTCCTCGTGAGTGACGCAGAGCATAAGTTAAAACTTTAATATATCCAAACCTTGTGGACAGGGCTGGGTAGGTTCCTTTTAAAATGTATTTCACTACAGATTACAAAATACATGCATTAAAAAGTAATTTGTAACATATTTCATTACATTACTCATGTTTAGTAACTTAATCTAAATACTTTAGAATACTTTGGAATATTAATAAGTGTGGAACAAACACAAAAAAGGTAATTGCAAGTTTTTATCTCACAATTCTGACATTTTTCCCGCAGAATTGGGTGATATAAAGTTGCAATTGCGAGTTATAAAGTCAGAATTATGAGATGTAAACTCGCAATATTGAGAAAAGTCATAATTATTAGATATAAACACACAATATTGAGAAAAGTCAGAATAATGAGATACAAACTCGCAATATTGAGAAAAGTCAAAAATATGAGATATAAACTCACAATATTGAGAAAAGTCAGAATTATGAGATAAGTTTATATATTATAAAATGACTCACAAACAACTATCACAAAACATGAAAACAGTCATGGATCATCCAGGTCATGACAGGACAGTTAAGTTGACAGTTGGGCAATTGTTTTTGATAAATTCTGTCATTTTGTCTTGTTCAGGACAGTACTGAATAAAAATAACACAATTTTTATGATCCCTCTTAAAAGTATTTAAATGTTGATGAAACTTAACTCCGCTTTTTCAGACTGTCAGAGTCACAGAATCACCAATTGCTGTTTAAATGACATTCAAATTCAAAGTAATCACTTTGGTAATCTAAAATACTTTTCAGATGTAACTGTAATCTGATTACCACCCATTTAAAATGTAACTGTAACGAAATACAGGTACTCAAATTTTGTATTTTAAATACGTAACTAAGTTACTTGTATTTCGTTACTCCCCAACCCTGCTTGTGGATACTTCTCGTTTCAAATACAAAAAACATGTTTTGTGTGAATGGCCCCTTGGCTTGGAATTGTTCTGGCAAAACGTACGTTACTGGATACATACATACTCTCGAAATGATCAAAAATACGAGTTTACTAGGTAAAAAATTGCACGTGAACGCCCTCCTATTTTGAAACTTGAATGCATTGAGCTCATAATTACAACTTCAGAAGTGGGAATTGTCAAATTTGCGATGACATGTGAACGTAGCATAAACGTAGGCTGGGCGATTTCAGTGTGACTAGCAATAGCAAGCCAGCTTTCAAAAAGTAAAAGAAATGCACAACTCAGAGTCTGAATACATGAACAGCTCCGGACAGAACGTCATGGGTTGCCATCTCGTAATTACGGTTATGACATGGCATGACCACAGCAAGCTCGATGTTTTGGTTCAGGAGGAACTGTAAAAGGACCGAATGCAATCATTTTTTGGTTAGTGCAATTATTAGTTACTAAACAGATAGAATAGGATTCTGAGTTAGGTTATGTTTCTGTAATAAGCCTACATGTACAACAGCAATATGACACTCACAGTCCTTTTGTTGATATAAATACAACAGCTCTCTTGCTCGGTTGATATTGTTCATACATTTTGGGTTCACATCATTACCAAACAGCACTAACCTGTGTAAACCATCCTGGTTAGCCTATTCTTAACCAGGTCTTTTCCAGCAGGGATTATCTGACATGCTTCTTTTTGCATCTTGTTTAGACCACAGAAATATGATTTCTTTTCATAATGCATACATTTATTGTCTTCATCTTCTCTGTCTATATTTGTTGTTGTGCTAAAGATTCAGCCCATTTTTCTACCCCCTTTCTGTTTTATTCTTCCAATATTTCATCTTTCAGGCTCATCCACTGGGGTGGAGATATCTGTCAGTGTCAGCGGGCCATAACTTCACCATCATTAAGCTGTCAGGTGCAATGCATTGACCTGGTTAATACATGCTAAAGGTGACTCTTCAAGACAAAACCACGATGTGGAGTGTCACAGGACTTAAATGTAAGCGACACAAGCCTGGTTTACATCTGGCAGATACAGTAGCCTATATTTATGATTTATGCTGTAAATAGTAAAAAAAAGAAAATAAGGGGTTGTTTCTGACCATGTAACCTTGTAGGCCATGCTGAGAAAAAGAATAATTTACCTTCGTAAATATTACATGCAGAAGCATCTCTTCAGTGCCTTCAAGACGGTGAAGGCTACATTGAAAGCTACTGTAGATATCTGCCAGAGAAGGATTTAAACACTTGTGGATAATCCCAGCTAAACAGAAGAGAGTGATTTTAAAATGGAAGAACACAGTGGAAAGTAATTTGGTTATGATTTATGACATTTCATCATATGCAAAACATTTTCAAAAAATTTCAGGTGATGGGAGATAAATTGAACCAATTGCTTCGCAAAATGAACATAAACATGCACAAATTTTTCATTGACAGTATGATCTATCAAATGCAATTAACTAATCATCTAATAGCATTAAATATTAATTGTCTGTATAATACATGTTCTTTTATCAATTTTCAGGGCTTGTTTTGTTTGTTCTATGGATGGCTCAGCTAATAAGAGACTATTAACTACTATTATTCCTTTTAATTGTACTTCAAATTACTCATTAAAATGTCTACAAATGTACAAAACTGATCACTGAGGGCAATTTCAGTGAATCCGCATGATTCATGGGTTCAAAGAAATCATCGCCCCTGCCAGTGGCGAACAATTAAAATTTTGAAATATTTTGATACAGTTATAATGTAACAAAATCTCGTTTACCGAAAACACATGACTTTGGCAGGCTGACACTCTCTCCGAACCACTAAATCGATACGAAAGATTTGTAAAGGTTTCGAAGCTTCATGAAGCATTGTTTCAAATATGCCCATCACTAGTTTTCCTCCCATCTCCTATTTTTCTTCTTCACCATGTCCCTTTAGGGCCTCCGTAGTTTTCACACTGAAAATTCCAAAAAGCAAAAGTGCACTTCAAATTTCACAACTGACTCAATTGTCACAGCTTTCCTTATGTTGCAGAGGGGCGATGAGAATGTTGGACGACAAAATAGGTTTTTTAAACAACCACCAGACTACACACGACGTGATGTCACACAAGTGATTAAATGTAATTAAGTTTGCTTTTGTTCTTAAAGGCACTAGCAAATCTAATAGGTTTAGTTCCTAAGAAACATAAATAAAGCAATTATATGTCTATTTGGACTAAGTCAAAACAGCACACCCGCATTCCCCTCACTGACTGAGTATACCGGGCTGCACTTTTGGACAGGCAGCAATTTTGCTCACAGTCTATACGCAATTTCTGCTATTTTTCCAGTGTTTTCTGTCCAACTCTTTGTGGACCCTGCAATTTTTTCACAGCAGTCTATTATTGTGGTATATAACCTATTTCGTAAAACACCCCCCCACCCCCCCACCCCCCGTGACAACAAAAATAAAAACAAAAACTACAAAAGACTAAAGTTGAATGCGCTGTAATTTGCTTCAGAAAAAAGCCTCTGCCAAATGCATGAAATGTAAATGTAACAAGTCTCCTGATTGTGTCATTAAACCTCAGCTCTCACGGTGAACAGCAGGCAAGCAGTGATAAGCATCATGAACCCTGCAGTGACATCACTTTCAGTGTTTATGGAGTGATGCTAAACGGGATCAGGCACACACTGTATTAAACCAGTGACATTACTTCCAACCGCCAGCCATTTAAATGCAGCAGGGCTACTTGTCTGAGATCATACCGTTCACCCAGACAGTGAAAATGTGTGAAATGCAATCTCGGTCTGGAATGCTTGAAGATAAAAAGGACTTGCATATGCCCAGCTGAGAGGTTTATGTAATCCCTCTGAACCATGGCAGACAGGTACGCATCCCTCATTAGAATGCTATAGTAATCCAGAAGTGTTTTACATGAAATCTGTGTGCGAGACTGTAGGAGGAGGACGTTGAGATGAAGATGGAATTTGATAGAAAACAGGGTGAAGATGTGAACACTTTCTCTCTCTCACACACACATAAGGTGAGATCTGCGCCGCTGTGCACCTGCTCACTATTGTTAGGGGTGTCAATTAAAAAGCCTGTGCCATTACAGATAGTCGACTGGACGCCTCTTAGAGATATCAACACACACAAACACACACAGAAGCTTTCAATTTTCTCTCTCATTTACTCTCAATGTACGCACATACAACAGGCAGTGTTTTCCTGAGACATTTCCAAGGACTGCTCCAGCCAGGGACACTCTGTTTGTGGTGGCTCATCCTTGGCTGGGGCAGTCCTTGGATTCATTTTTTTTATTTATTTTTTTAGAATACATCCAAAATAGCCCATAAAGATATAGGTAATTAGGTAATTGCACATGCTTGTTAGAAATTGCAAAAATATGATCACATACAGTGTGTAATTTTAGTATAGGTAAAAGGTACAATATGTAACAAAAATGAACAAAATTTAAATTACGAGTCAATCCTTCTTCCAAAACTTGTTTTTGTCTTACCCTGATTTACTATGGTAAGCTTATTATACATGTTTATATTTTAGACCAGGCGGGACGGTTTTAACTGGAAATTGTGTACGTGTCACTCACCCGTGTGTGTGTCGTCGTAAATAGAGAAAAGTTGCAAAGAGGGGCATAGGTTAGTTGTCACAATGAGCGAGAAAGGTTGACAAGGAGCAGCTAAACCTTCAACATCCATAGAGTCACCCTTTAAAAAAAAAAAAAAAGGCGAACAGAGGAGAGTCTGCTGGTAAAAAGCTCGTAATAAAACCAGAATCAACATTGGCTCAACTTTTTGGAGATGGCGAGAACTGAAGGATTTGAAATGTTGTAAAGGCGACACAGTGTTTTTATTACTCAACAGATGAGGTAAAATAGTCACCTCTCTCTCTCTCTCTCTTTATTTATAAGAACCATATTCATCCGCTCAGTCAGACAGAGCTGAAGCACAACCAAAACAATGTTCTTGGACAAAATGCATGCAGATTTGTTCTTAACTGCCATAGGGCCAAAAGTGACTACGAACTTTTTTATGTTGTCTTAAAAGTACAGCATATTAGTATATTATATCAGCATGTACAGTGAGTAAATTTAAGATTATCCTTCGGTTTTAGAAATTAAAAATATTAGAAAGACTTCATGCAGCCCTGCACAGACTAATTGGTGGCTGACTTCAAGCAGTGCATGTTGGTTGAGTCCCTGTAAAGTCATTTCTGAGAATTGTTTCTAAACACATTATGTTACAAATGAATTGCTGAAACACATTACAAAGACTGTGAACTATGTAGTACTGAATTGTGGAGTTAGACCGTTTTTCAGCAATACTGTTTTCGTAATTTTTTGGGCCTCCAAAAACCTAACACTATAATAATGCTGCGATTTATGAGATGACAACATGTGACGTTATATTCGGAGCTGTGCACGTCCTCGGACTGGGAATTATACGTTTCTATGGAATCACAATCAACGCCTAAATGAATCTACAGCAGCCAGGTGGGAGCTTTCTGAAACCTCCAAGTTTACAAACTGTAATTGAGCTCTACGAGTCAGAATCTCGTAGTTACAGTAATTACAACATGGCGTGAACATACCTTAACTATAGCATAGCATCAGTGTCTCACCTGCTCAATTCCGAGTTATTTCTTTACTGTTCGTTACTACAGCCTATATTTTTCCAGCTAGCTATGCCTTCATCACGCAAATACATATTACCTTGTTGCGATAATATTCAAAACTGCTCGGTCTCCTTATTTAAATTTCCTAAAAATGATAATATGAAGAAGAAGTGGATTCATTTTGTGAAGAGCCATCTTGATTGAAAACTGACAATCGCCACCAACACCCATCTCTGCAGTGATCATTTTACATGGGATAGTTTTACAAAATTTAATCAGAGACGACTGATTCACTGATTATCCGCTGTTATTGGGGTATGGGGCTGAACCGACTATCTCCCGCCTCGGCCAACAACTGATGATATGGGGCCGGACCGACTATCTCCTGTCCCAGCCTTCATCCTCCCATCTTGCGACGGCGATATCTGTGTCAGTATGTTTGACTCATTAGGCGAGTAAGTTGACTGAGATGACATGTTTCCTGTGAGTGGGTGTGGTTTCAGCGCCCCCAGCGTTTGAGAGCAGAGAATACTACTTATTTCTTCAAGATTTCCGCTACTTATTTAATTTGACTGGTGGTCTTTTTAATCATTCAAATTTGGCTAGATGGTTAATAATACATTTTCTGTGGTGTGACGAACTCAAAACACATATTTTAAAATATTGCTTTACAGGGACTTTTACCTTTATAGTATATTATATGACCGAGTATGATATATCATAGCTCACCAAATCACCACATTTAACATTTTCAAAATAAGCAAAAACTATAACCATAACTATATTTTTAATAATTGTGAGAATGAATTGCAATAATAAATGGCACAACCAGAAATGTACCTTCAAAAATCTGCAAACACACTCCCACTAGCTATCTAAGTGTCTGTATTAGCATTCAAACAGTTTCCAGTTCAGAATAATGTCTGCAGTCAGTGGAGGTCTCTGAGACAGAAGTGGCCATACATCTCAATATCAGATCAAGTTGTAATTTATGATTACAGGAGGTTATACAGTGCTCTGCATGCATAAATTCATATCCAGCTCAAAAAGCCTGGTCATAAATAATAATTCAACTCTTTGGAGAAGGGATAAATAATGCTACCACACAAGCATATGTGTGCTGTTCCTGCATAGATTCCTCTTCAGATTTTTTATATTTTGTTTTTTCATGAGATGTGAAAGGTGAATCGTTTTTAGATATTCTTGTGATGGTGCTAGCAGCACAAAATTTTTACATTTTCCTTTTTAGTATATTTGGGTGCAAACGTTTCTATGATTGTACACCTTGTTGTCATTCGGCATTTATCTTTCATTTACTGCTTTGAAGAGAAACCTCACACAGCTGCGTACGACTGTTTGAAAAAGGTTGTCTGTCAAACTGAACTCCTGTCCTGTCCTATTGTTATCTCGAACAATACATCAGTCTTTGCACAAACTTCAAGACACAAGTGCATGCATGATTTATAAGCCTGCTTATCCAAGGCTTTGTTGAACATGCACTCTTTCTATTACTCCTGATGTGTGCTATAGAACAATCTATTATTATGGATTAATATGTACCGTTTTTACATTTAGTAGACATATGGAAGTGTGCTAAATGTGTGCACACACACAAACACATTTAAAGGCACAATATGTAGTTTTTTCGCCGCTAGAGGTCGCTTATTCAAAACAAAGGCGGAGCCTGATGACGCCTTGATTTCGCGGAATGTTATTTTCACGTTTACAGCTGGTCGAAAAGAATCTGGATGGACTCGGGCACAAATCATGTTCATGGATGAGATTATTATCGTTACTGTAGTATGAGGCAGATCCGGGTGGATGGATGTTGGAGCTGAGTCATTGCTATTGAGAGATAAGCGCAACACACGTCTCGAGATCAGCGGCACTTTTATTATTCCTCTTCTTTCGGACAAGCGCATGTGGGGTAAAGCAGCGCTGTTTTATTAGATAAATTTGTGTGTTGAAAGCTGTTATAGTGCTACTCTGCATGCAAACTGCAGTAATCTAGATCAATACTAGGCATGGTAAAACATGGTGTTCGCTGTAAATCAAGAAAACAAGATTTAAACAATAAAGACTCACTGTGTTGAGCCTGTGATTACAGTCGTGGCCAAAGGTTTTGAGACTTACATAACATTTAGTCATTTAGCAGACGCTTTTATCCAAAGCGACTTACAAGTGAGGAAAACAAACAAGCGATTCTTCATGAATTGGCAAATAGCACAGGAAGTGCTCACAATACAAGTTTCATACATTGCTCAGTACCATAAGCTAGAGTAGTAGTACATAAATATTAGTTTTCACAAAGTTTGCTGCTAAACTGCTTTTAGATCTTTGTTTCAGTTGTTTCTGTGATGTACTGAAATATAATTACAAGCACTTCATACGTTTCAAAGGCTTTTATCGACAATTACATGACATTTATGCAAAGAGTCAGTATTTGCAGTGTTGGCCGTTCTTTTTCAGGACCTCTGCAATTCGTCTGGGCATGCTCTCAATCAACTTCTGGGCCAAATCCTGACTGATAGCAACCCATTCTTTCATAATCACTTCTTGGAGTTTGTCAGAATTAGGATTAAGATATGGGGAGTTTCCAGGCCATTGGACCCAAAATTTCAACGTTCTGGTCCCCGAGCCACTTAGTTATCACTTTTGCCTTATGGCACGGTGCTCCATCGTACTGGAAAATGCATTGTTCTTCACCAAACTGTTGTTGGATTGTTGGAAGAAGTTGTTGTTGGAGGGTGTTTTGGTACCATTCTTTATTCATGGCTGTGTTTTTGGGCAGAATTGTGAGTGAGCCCACTCCCTTGGATGAGAAGCAACCCCACACATGAATGGTCTCAGGATGCTTTACTGTTGACATGACACAGGACTGATGGTAGCGCTCACCTTTTCTTCTCCTGACAAGCCTTTTTCCAGATGCTCTAAACAAAAGGGGCTTTATCGGAGAATATGACTTTGCCTCAGTCCTCAGCAGTCCATTCACGATACTTTCTGCAGAAGATCAATCTGTCCCTGATGTTTTTTTTGGAGAGAAGTGGCTTCTTTGCTGCCCTTCTTGACACCAGGCCATCTTCCAAAAGTCTTTGCCTCACTGTGCGTGCAGATGCGCTCACACCTGCCTGCTGCCATTCCTGAGCAAGCTCTGCACTGGTGGAGCTCCGATCCCGCAGCTAAATCCTCTTTAGGAGACTTTCTTGGACGCCCTGAAGCCTTCTTTACAAGAATTGAACCTCTTTGCGTGAAGTCACTTATGATCCTATAAATTGTTGATTTAGGTGCAATCTTAGTAGCCACAATATCCTTGCCTGTGAAGCCATTTTTATGCAACGCAATGATGGCTGCACGCGTTTCTTTGCAGGTTACCATGGTTAACAATGGAAGAACAATGATTTCAAGCATCACCCTCCTTTTAACATGTCAAGTCTGCCATTCTAACCCAATCGGCCTGACATAATGATCTCCAGCCTTGTGCTCGTCAACATTCTCACCTGAGTTAACAAGACAATTACTGAAATGATCTCAGCAGGTCCTTTAATGACAGCAATGAAATGCAGATTAAGTTCATTTTCATGGCAAAGAAGGACTATGTAATTCATCTGATCACTCTTCATAACATTCTGGAGTATATGCAAATTGCTATTATTAAAACTTAAGCAGCAACTTTCCCAATTTCCAATATTTATGTAATTCTCAAAACCTTTGGCCACGACTGTAGTTTTCTGTCGATGAATGCATCCAAATAGTTGCTCACCTGTCTAATGAATCATAATATATTAAAGAATCTCATTGTTTTTACAAAGTAAAACCAGAAATCAGATGTCATTGATAGGCGACACACGGACATGATTAAAATTGCTAATTCATCTGGATTTAAACATTCTTTGAAACATTTGGGATAATGCAAGTACACAAGTCAACAAAATATATAAAATTGTTCTAGTGATTTTTGGATATTTTAATACAAAAATCTTCCATATTGTGCCTTTAAACATCCAATTTAAAGATCCATATAAACCATGATATGCTCTATGCTGGTACACAAAAAAAAAAAAACCCTCTTAGAACACCATTTGTCCAATCAAATTAGTGGTGCTTAACTAATAGTTGTATAAAGATTAAATAAACATGTATCATGGGTGTTCCGAGTCACAATGCCTAAGAGTATTTGCTGTGCTGAAAGTCAAGTTCATTAATCTTTTATGCAATTTAAACAATAACATAGACAATCATGCTATAGCCATTTATATTACAGGAGCAAAATCACATCTGGAGCAATGCGTAAGTGGGAATGCATAATTGATCCCAAACCCAATTCCAACAGTGATTTTGCTGGTGCATTATGTATAAATTGCTCCATAAACCTACATAGTCAAAGAATAGCATTTAAAATGTTCAAAAGTTAAAATTCCAGTAAGAGAAAGTTATGATTCTTTCTTAAAATGGATTGCATTATGTCACAATGACTCAGTAAAAGTCTTTCCTGTCCAATTAATCCCAGACTGCTCAGGGTAAAAGAGGTGATCTAGGTTACATATTGGATCCGATTTGGGGGAGCCTGTTGTCTCTGTAGTTTTAGTCATCATAAAATGACAAGAGATTCACTAGCTACCGTTCCTGCAGAATCAAGAGCACCACCTGGTACATCAAACTCTTCTCGCAGCCAGAGGGAAACAGCAGCAGCTAGTGTCTTTCATTCATAAACCATTTCAAAGTTGCCAGCTGGTCTTTTTCAGTCTAGACTGGCTTCAAAATTAGCAACAACAGGAGCAACAGCATGCTCAGCTTCCACACTGTTTCCATCAGCAAATCTGGCCACTTTTTCATCATTGCTCGATTGAGAGATGTCTTGTAGTTAAATAACAGCCTGGAAAGTGCAGCTCTATTAGTCT
This sequence comes from Opsariichthys bidens, assembly GCA_037194245.1. Lineage (NCBI taxonomy): Eukaryota > Metazoa > Chordata > Actinopteri > Cypriniformes > Xenocyprididae > Opsariichthys > Opsariichthys bidens. The sequence goes on along the minus strand of CM074286.1, from coordinate 7,830,343 downwards.
TACTTACGGTATGTAGCCTAGATTAAACAAGCTATTAGCTTATCAAACAATCTTATCAGATATCATGCATTATCTTCGTTTCACTCTCTCATTTTCTGTGTTCGGCTTATCACGATCAGCTGAGACTGTTAGCATTACAACAGAAAATTATACACTGACTGATGACAACACAACAATGGAATCAAGTATGCCACATTCAGAGACATTCAGCACGGCCTATTCAATCACCCATGTAAGCATTAATTAACAATGCATTAGTTTAATGAAGCAACTTTGGTGCAAGGCCTCTGTGTGCACTTTTCAAATTAACTGTAAGAGATTCCTTACCACACGCTATAACACACTGGCAGGATCCAAAATGAACAATCGCCAAACATTAAATGTGCATAAAAATTTGTTGGGCGAGTAAATAGAATGCATTTACGTGCCAATGGCTCATAGCTTTATAAGGAAGTGGAACATTTAGTTACTGAACAAACATTTTTAGGCTATTATTCATGCACAAAAGTCATGCCCAGCAGCTGACAAAATAGGAGACAAAAATCTGCTTTGTTGTTATTTGTTGTGAAAATGCTTGTAATGCTAAAACACTTTTTATGGATTTACTTTTTTCGTAGACGTGCAACTTTTTTAATAAAAGCTAATAAGACTGTTGTGAGCATCTGTTTTTAAACAAATGAGTTTCTTGCAATTTAACTAGTTTATATTGTGCAATTCTGAACTGTTCTTTTGCATTTTTCTTGTACAGATTAAAAACGATTAAAAACACTGTGTTATTCATGCCAGGCCAGTAGTTGGCGATGTCTCTTTGTAAAGAAACACTATAGACTGAACAAATAATATGCATATATATGACATTACTGTTTTCACAAATTAATTTTTTGTAGTTTACTCAGAGATGATAAAGGTATCGCTTTCAAAAACTTGCACTTAAAAACCCGTTTTCAAAAGTGAACGGCCAAAATGCATAAATGTTTTCCGTTTTTAGTTGAAAACGGTGTTGTGTACTGTCACTTAGTTAACAAAATCAACACTGTGCAGTTGTGTGCAGTAAGTGTTATTTACAAAATAACTGTTATCACTGCAATATAAAAGCCTGATGAACACTGGGACACAGGGCTAATTTGCATACAAATACATATTTAGACATACTGTTTACTGTTAGCAACAGCTATCCCCTGTATAAACTATAGGCTCTTTGATTCTTAATGACTTTTGAGGTTGTGTATCTCTGTGGCAGCTCTCTTGATTTAATAAGGCCTCTATGAAACACAAGTGGGGAGGCTTTATAAGCCTCTTCATGAAATATCGAGGGGTGAAGTATGATAATACGCCCATCTGTAATGGATGTGAGGGCTGATGTGATGATTCAGGGGTAAATCAATCCTCATCAGTGGGTGGCGTGGAGCTTCCTCGTAGCATCAGTGCTAGCTTATTAGCGCCTGACAAAAGCAAATGAATATGAATGCTGTTAGAGGCAGTGCTTCACCTTGCTCTGTGCTCACTTATATCACTACTACTGACCTTCAATGTCAGCTATACAAACTGAGAAAAGGAAGGGTAGGGGGAAACAAAATCGAGGATGAAAATAGTCGAGGTCAAATCTATGCAAGTGACCAGATGTTAAACAAAGATTTTATTATATATAACATTAAAATATTAGATGAAAAACTTTAAAAACTTAAACGAAAATTAGAAATTTTGGCAAATAAACACTGACGCACTAAAATGAAAAATTTAAATAAAAAAAACAAAACATAAAATTGTCAAATAAAATTGTAAATAAAAAATGCTAAAATAAGAGGGATAGTCCACCCAAAATTGTTCTTCCAAAACCTGTATGATTGACTGATGATTTCTTTTTTTTCTGTGAGACAAAAAAGAAGATATTTTGAAAAATGTCTCAGTGAAAGTCAAAGTACAAGTGTTGACCTCTTAGACTTTCACTATTTGGACGAAAAAATATTCTTTAAAATATCTTATTTTGTGTTATCAAACCGAAACTGATGACCTTAATGAATCTGAAATTATGTAACTGTAATTAAATTGGATAGAATGGATGATAAAATGGAAAAAATGGGTCATTTCAATAAATTGTTATTTATCTGTTTATGATGAAATGCATTATCAGCTGCACGAAAGGAAAACAACTACTGGAAAATTATTTCAAAGAAATTGAAAATAATGTCCGCTTTAACAGTAAACACATTAATCAAAAAGAGAAATATTCAGATCTTATCTCTCTACCTTATCCTATTGTCCTTCGAGGAAACAGACTACCGATAAAAAAGTATGACTACAGATTTACTAAATAAAGCAGCCATTTTTGGATTCAGGTCATGAGTCATACAGCATAAATCAAAGAGCTCAGCGGAGAGAGAGAGTCTAAACTCACGAGTTAATTATGGCACTCAGGGCTGGTGTGTATGTGGACTCTGGGTAATGCATGTGGCCTGAATGGTGTCTGGTGAGGTAATTACCAATGTGCTTTTAATGAAGTCTCATGGGAATCAACAAACATCACCTCTGTAAAGTGCAGATAATCAGCTTTTAGAGTCTACTGCACACTGCCCACTCCACCATATAGGGCAGGAGGAACTAAGCTCTCTTGGTGGAGATAATATGCAAATGAAGGTGCGCTTATGACATTGAACGTTTTCATGATCCAGGCAGGTAAAGGCAGAAGATTATCTCTTAAAGAAGCACGCATTTACTGTCCAGTCATAGGCTGGAATTCAACTTGAGAATGAGCTAAACACACTACAGCAGCATTATAAAGATGTGTAAAGCCAGAAAAGAGCAAATTTATTTAGCTTGATGTTGTCTACAGCCTCTCCATCACATTTAATCTATTAGCCTTATTTTTCTATTTCATAACCAAAACTGTGGATTTGAACCATAAATATAAGAATAAGGTAATTGGCGATCAGTAGTAGGGGGAGAGAGAGTGAGCAAGAGGGAGATTTGAAAAAAACTGTAGAAAGAGAGATGGCTGAGAGACATTACAAAAGAGAAAAGGTCAAGGGAATATCGGTAGAAAAAGAAGGGTTATGATAAGGCAAGAGATTTAGGACACGTGCATATATTAGAAAAGCTTTCCAGCGAGACTTTGAAGAGACCTAAGCAGGAAGACCTGAAAATGAACGTAGAGGTTGCATTGTTTCTGCTCCATACTATCAGGTTTATGTTCAGTTTGAGTTTTAGTTTGGTTTGCCCTGTCTGTCTGCCCGTCTCTATTCACTAGTTAGCTTCCTTGGTTACTAACTATGTTACGCACCTGTTTCAGTTTCTGAGTTTGATTCTGGTCTTCGTCCGGTATTGTCTTGTCTTAGTTTATACAAGCTGTTACGCTGCCCTTGATTACTCTTGTGCTTTCTGAATTATTGTGTTTTGTTTGATTAAAAGACTGCTGTGAATCCTTTCTTCTAGAAAACTGAGGCCATCTTCATCCCAAAACCCAAGACCCACAGATAGTCTTACTAGGTGTGTGAGCCAGGAGTATCGTCCTGTAAAGAGGGTATTTTAGTGGGAGTACGAGGGCATTCGATAGAGCCCCACCCATACTCCCGCTGTGGGAGGGTGAACTGTTCCTGGTCTGTGTTTGGTTTGAGGAACTGGAAGATATAATTTCCCAATGCCTCCCTTCGCTATTTGTCCTGTCCACCTCTAAGTCTTCTGCATCTCTGCTGGTCCCACCCAGCCTCCCTCTCCTGCCTCTATCCAAGACAGTCAGTTCTTCAGCCACCCCTCCATTGGCTCCCTTCAGTTCCTCGACTCCTCCTCTGTTTACTCCACTCTGTGGAGCATGGATCCACCTCAGGTCGTCCGGTTTCCAGCCCCGCCTTGGCATGGGGATCCCCTGTCTCCACCTTAGACCACCAAGCCCATCACGTTACCATAGTCCGTGGACCAGTCAGCTCCAACTTGGCTTCTCCATCTCTTGGCTCCACATGGGACCATCATCCTTATTGCTCCACTGGGCTCCCTTGTACCTCCATCTTCGCCTTGGTCAGTTGTCGCTCTGCTTACGCCACTGACTTTTGGGCCTTTGGCTGCTCCGTGGTTTGAGGATCTGGAAGACATAATTCCCCTACGTCTCCTGTCGCTACTGGTCCCACCCACCTTCAAGTCTCCTGCACCTATGATGGTGCCACCCAGCCTCCCTCTCCCGCCTCATCTACCCGGCCTGTTCTTCGGCCACCCCTTTGCTGGCTCCATTCAGTTCCTCGGCTCCTCCTCTGTTTACTCCACTGTAAATCCACTCTGCTCTGTAGATCCACATCAGGTCTTCCTGATACCAGCTCCACCTTGGCACATGGATCCCCTGTCTCCACCTCGGGCCACCAAGCACATTACTCTACCTAAGCCTCGTCGACCAGTCAGCTCCATCTTGACTCGTCCCTCCCTCGACTCCACCTGGGACCATCAGCTATACAGCTCCACTGGGCTCCCTCACCCCTCCAGCTTCGCCTTGGTCAGTTGTCTCTCAGCCTTCGGAGGTGCCTCCTCGTCCCTCCACTGGCTCTGTCAGTAACTACCAATAACCACTGAGTAAACCTCTACTGAGTAAACCACTGAGTTAACCTTGCTAGACACATCTAGCAAGGTTAACCCTCATTTATTGCTGCAAAAAGATTGAGTAATTTCATTAACTGAGCAAGTTGAAGGCACTACTTTTGATTCTTGCTGGTGTCACATTGGAGTTACGCTGACAGCTGACAAGCCTGGAATTTTTTTTTTTTTTTTTTTTTTTTTTTGTTCCCACACTTCAAACATGGTTTGATGTCAAATCATCTTTGTGCAGCAGGCTTTCTGACTGGTGCCACCTTTGAGGAATACAGACGCAAAACACACAGTATTGTTTCAGTGGAGAGTTTTGAAATTCTCTGAAGATGAAAAGAAAAGATGTTCCAGTTGGCTTGAAGATAAAAGACAATTCTTCAACAATACTGTATGTAATCGCTCAGCTTGTTGCTTGAGCTTGAAATTGATAGTGTCATGAGGGAGGCACATTATATCAATGCCCATAAGTAGAATAATAAAATATTGCACTTCTTTGATGGGAACACCTTGACTAATTCCTAAATAACATTTTCTGTGGAAAGACTCCTTATGGAACAGCATTAAAATGATAGAATTCTCTGCATTTGCTGAACATCATTGCATTTGCAATTTAACCTCTGAAATTCCTCCATGAAATTACCCAGTTCTGTCTGCATAATATGATACACAAATAACAAATGTCAAGTGCTCTGGCTCTGCGGTGGACCTGGAAGAATTGGCAACATTTTTCCATGTTGATAAACCAAAGGCAAAGAGCCAATCTAATTAGATAAATACAGGCAAGGCAAAAAGCCAGCAGGAGAAACTCAGGCAGTTAGTCTTCACCTAGGGCTTCCCATCCATGAGTTTGAATGAAGGCAATAATTACATTTAAATGTTCTATTTGGAACTGATAATAGAGAGAAATAATAAGCAATTTAAAATGATTTATAATATTCCAGCTCAATGATATTATTATTCCATGTGGCTTACCGAGGATACAGAGGGTTTATTTGGAAGAAAATTATCCTCTTGAATACACCATTGTGTATTCATACATCAAGTCCTCTGTCTGATAATGTGTTTGTTTAAGTGGCCTATTGTGTTTTAGAACATCCTTTTATAGTGGGGTCCAAAAGCGCAAGATCAATAGTGAAAATAATGCTATTTTTTCCCCATAACAAATGATATGATCAGAATAACAATTTTCCAAAGAGCATTTTATGTGCTGCAATGTCAAGTTAGTCAGTGTCAACAATTTAATTTTATTAGTGATCTGCTGCACTTTAATCTTAAATATTTGATTTTCTTTCATTTGTTTTATTTATTTTTTATTTTTGAAAATCCCAAAACATTCTATTTATTTCCATGTTGAAATCCAGCCCTTCAATGTGGTCTCAGACTTTTGGACACCACTGTATGAATAAAACATTACCATTCTTTTTCATTGGACAACACAGAAGCCAGTCATAAATGATTCAAGCTGTAAGCGTAGCAAAAGAATATTCACTGTGATTTCAGTACCCTTTAAGTCCTTTTACTGAGTCTAGGTGAATGGTCTATATGATGACCGTCCCACTGGGAGCTCTATGGACTGGTCATTTTCATAGATATACAGACACACATACACATAAATACCTCCTTATTTTTCTGTCAGCCAAGGTCTCCTTGATTACATCCAAACCCCTGAGGGCAACTGAAGAACAGCCCTCATGGAAAGTTTGTAACCTATCTTGGCTTCTTCACTGTGGCTGTGTTGAAATCAATACTGTACATGAGGCTATCTTAGTAGTACTTGTGGCAACTCAGCCTACCATGGCAGTGCCAGCGCCACTTAACATCTGACACACTCTCAGCTCTCAATCTCAATGTGTGCGACCCAGACATGAATCCTTTTACAGCCAATTTCTCTGCAATACTAAAGGCCTGGGGAACAAAGCCCGGTTATGACAGTATATAATGCACAAATAAAATCAAATAAAAGAAATCAGGCTTTACAGAACGCTAACGCTTCCATTTCAACGGTGAAAGGTAAGTAGCTAAACATTTATGATAGAAATGTCACAATGAAAGAATTGGTCAAATTTAATCGTTTTGAGTTGAAAATATGAGCTATCTTTTACACAATCCTTGTCACATTCATAACTGATTGTGACAACACAGGAAACAGTTTTTGACATATTAAGCACGATTAAGAGTGAATGTATTTTGAAATAACATTTCATTTCCCTACATCCTCTTAAACGAATGTGGTGGTAGGTGGGAGGTTAACCAGTTACAGTGGCATGGAGGTACTGCTTTATGTTCTCTGTTGCCTTCACAAAAAACACAACATGCTCAGTATGCAATATAGTGACCAAACAGACACCATGCTAGCGCTAGCACTTCGGGACTAGCACATTGGCAGCGGATTGACATGCAAAGAATGCAATATGAGAATTTTTTGTCTACATGAACTCTAGCTTCAATACTGTCAAGGAGACATCTTGACAAAACATCTTTCTATATAACAATATTATTTGTAGTGAATTAGATATGTGACTTCATGCTTCCCACCGCTTCAGCCCAGGGTTAAAACAGTGTGTGAAATTCATAAAACAACACAATTAGAGCCTCCATCAATCAACCTGCCAATGTTTGCTGCATTAATCCAGAGAACCCATCTGTTCCAGATCAGAGGCAGTCCAACTTTATATTGAACCCAAGGGAAAGAGCCACTGAGAACAAAAGGTCAGAAGGTGAGGGTATTTTAAGATATGAATCTAGCATTATTGTCCAAAATGACATCTAGAACTTTATATCACTGTGAGACACACAAAGCTTACAAGCCATAGGCATAGAGCATGGAAAACCTCCTAGAGAGAGCAAATAGCTTGTACCAAGAATTAGAACTGAGGGGAAAGTTTCCAGTAACACAGGGACCTTGTGGCAGATGGATGATCATATAATAACAATATGTTTCCATGCTGTTCCTTAGGGTGCTATAATAGCCTTGCCTCACTAACTGACAGCCCATCTTCAAATCACTTATAATACGATGGAGAGTCCCGGCTCATCCATCAAAACATGATAGCCTAGATCTAAGAAACATCTCAATGAATAAATCCAAACCCTTGTCCAGCAAGTGCAATCGGTCACAACCGAGTGGTTTCCTGAAAAACTTAATAGATCAGAGACAAGACTACGGGACACAGCTGAAGATGAACCAGCTACATCATCAACTACAAGTTTTAAAAGTTGTCACCCAATTCTTTCTTTATTAAGTGAAAGGATGCAGTAAAATGATGAAACCGTCAGAATTCCTTGTAATGTTTCTCAAAGCATCTGTCGGCATGGGCTAAGGGAGGTTTGTCTTTGATCAGCTGTTGATCTGAACAAGGAGACAATGACCTCATTTTATTCAAGAGAACTGCAGAGATCTCATATATCATCCACACTTGAATGCATTTCATTCAGAAATATTTGTTTAAGGAGACTGGACACATGAAGAGCTTGTTATCAAGTTAATCGCACTGCTGGTGCTGTCATGAAGAGGATATACTCGTTATACTCATTACCGTGCTGAGAGTCTTATTCTCAGAGACTGAAAAACATGAAAAAATACTAGTGTTACGAATGTTAAAGGGATAGTTCACCCAAAGATTAAAATTATTCCATGATTTACTAACCCTCAAGCCATTCTAGGTGTATATGACTATGTTCTTTTAGATGAACACAGAGATATTTTTAAAAATATTCTGGCTTTTCCCAGCTAGGTATTCCAGGTAGTGAATAGGGGGGGGGGGTGATTTAGAGCCCAAAAAAAAAAAATCCATCCATCTCAAAAAAAAAATAATACTTTTCTTACCAAAATCTCTTCTTAGAAGGAAGGCCTTTATTAATCCCTGGAGCCGTATGGATTTTTTTTATGACTGATTTTTTTTTTTTTTTTTTTTTTTGTTTTTTAGCATCAATATCACACCCCATATTCACTACCATTATAAAGCTTGGAAGAGTCAGGATATTTTTAAATATATCTCCAGTTAGTCTTATACACCTAGAATTGCTTGAGGGTGAGTAAATCATGGGATAATTTTTCGGTGAACTAGCCATTTAATATTTTTTCCACAATAAAGACAAGGAAAAATACATATGTGTTGGTTTAATATTCATGGTTTGTGCCATTTTTAAGAACATGTTCACAAAGTGTTTCCCTTACACCTTGATGTGAGTGTACATATTTACAAATGAACCTGTAAATTTCACTGAACTAACCATGACTTCACACAACAATAAAAGATATACTCATAAATTGTTGATAAAAATTCTGTCAGTATCACTGACTCAAATATTGTTTTACTTTGGTTTAGATGTCTTTTCTCTGCTTCTTAGAGACACTATTTGATTTCATTTCATTGGCTTTTAAAGCAGTAGACTAAATGAATTTAAAAAGTCTGTGGAAAAAACAGATTTTTATGTAAAATACGGCAAAAATGAGGGTGGAATTAAAAGGGTATTTTTGTTGTTGTTGTTGTTGTTTTGTTTTAGCATTTGGCCATAAAAATAAAACCGCTTTATCAAGCAGAAATGAAACTAATAATGGAGTTTACCTATATAATTTGCCTAATGACCAGATGGAGGATTGAATATCTGCACAACCATAAATTTGGTGAACATCTGTCACAACCTCTGGGTGGAGGAGAGAGAATTTCTCTATGATTGGCCCGTGCATCTGTCAGGCAGATTCATTGGAACACGTGTCATGAATATGGCAGTTGGATTAAATGTTAAAAGACAGAGACAGAAAAGAAAGATATACTTGTAGAAATAATGTACAATATGGCACCCAGGTGGAAGGTGGGAATGAGTAGCGGCTCACAACAATAGGATTAAATGTGGAATCCACCCAAAAAAAAAGAATAAAATGGTCTGATCTTCTGCTTTCTTTTCTTCTCATTATGAAAGTGAACAGATGACCAAGGTTCATGCAGCGCACGAAACATGTTGACAACTAGGAAACAAAAATCTGTGTAGCATGAAGGAAGGAAAGGAAGTTCTAGAGACCAGAATGAGTGTAGGAGCACAATACATAACCTTTTTTTCCATAAATGGAAGTCTGCCAATCAAATCATATTAACAGTAAGTTAATGTTGTTGCACAGGTCAGGAAAAAACATACTTGGGTTAATTTAATAAATAATAAGTTTTAATTTGAATAGCACCTTTCAGTGCTCAAGGTGCTTACGATTCGAATAAAACAAAAGGAGCTCCGAATTCCAAGCCAAGTGAAAACTCTTCTGAAGTGTGTTAAACATTTAAAGTGTGTTAAAAGGGACAGATAGAGCAATGATAAAGGTCAGTGGTGCACAGGCTGAATGCCCAGAGTGCCACCACCTGCCAGATCCCCCCAAAACCACTCAATCAGAGCGGACTAGAATAGAGAAAAACTAGATCATCTATTTATTAGCCAAACCTCGGAGAAATGCGCAGTCAGTAATGACATCTCACTTGGGTGCTTTATGTAGAACATACATAGATCATGTAATGAGGTCATGCCAATATGAAATAGTTGTGGTTATTGATTCGTAATCGCCATTTTCTTGCTTGTTAGGACAAAACTGACCTACATTAATTTGTCTTGAGACAAAGGGATGAAGGTTTTTCATCTCTTTAAATACAAATAATTTTTTTCTCTATGGTAAATTTTTAATAATTGGATTAAAATTTCAAAGGGGACAGTAAAGACATTTCCATTGTTACAAAAGATTAAAATAAATGCTGCTCTTCTGAGCTTTCTTTTCATCAAAGAATCCTATAAAAAGATCAAAGTTTCCACAAAGATATTAAGCAGAACGACTGTTTTCAAGATTGATAAATGTTTCTTGAGTAGCAAATCAGCATATCAGAATTATTTCTGATGGATCTAGTCACAAAAGACTAGAGTAATTGCTGCGAAAAATTCATCTTTTTATTTTTAAATTGAAGTAGAAAACAATTTTAAATTGTAATATTTCACAATATTGCTGTTTTTACTGTATTTTTTGGTCAAATAAATGCAGCCTTGGAGAGCAGAAGAGACTTCTTTCAAAAACATAAAAAAAATCCTACCAACCCAAACTTTTGAATGGCAATGAATCCCTGGAGATCTTATCAGATAGATAGACAGATAGATAGACAGATAGATAGACAGACAGACAGACAGACAGACAGACAGACAGACAGAGAGATAGATAGATAGATAGATAGATAGATAGATAGATAGATAGATAGATAGATAGATAGATAGATAGATAGATAGATAGATAGATAGATAGATAGATAGATAGATAGATAGATAGATTACAGATAGGTAGATAGACAGACAGACAGATAGATAGACAGATATATATATATAGATTATAGATAGATAGATAGATAGATAGATAGATAGATAGATAGATAGATAGATAGATAGATAGATAGATAGATAGATAGATAGATAGATAGATAGATAGATAGATATGACCGTTTATGACATCTTGTTAGGCATTACACAATCAAAGTCATTTAGTAAACCCAAAGGTGCATGTGCACACAGACACAAATACACACTCAGGAAAAAAAGAGCCGATTATTTTCTAGAAATTATTTAATTTAATGCATGACTTCACTGATGTTTTTTTTTCTGAATATGGGCATGTTTTGAAGGCCTCTGTTGACCCCTTGGTTTTGTGAGCCAATAAAGCACCAAAATACCTAAATTAAAAACAAAACATTACATATTCTGTGCATTCATAACTGGAGTTCAGGAACTCCATATGGATCGCCTTGACGAAAGGCACATGAACTTTTGATTGGATAGATGGCCCGCCATCCCTCCAGATACCGAGTGAAATAAATGGGCAATCTAATTTATACTTTACTCGGCAGAGAGCAATAGAAACTGCTTCTGTAGGCCATTTATAAGTTAACCTCTTTAAATTAAATGTTTAATTATTTAAAACACCATGGGCGAGCTGCCTGAAAGTTAGAGAATCCTTCTGTACAGTTGTAATTCTCCATCGTGATTTTAAATGGGATCTGCCAAACCAATACACAAGTACAGAAATACCAACATAATTTGTTCTATATAGACGTTGCCCTTGCAGGCTAATCCTCTCCAACTGAGAAATTCAGAGGATTTGAGAAGAAACCAAAAGCGTTCTTTCAGACCAAATCAAATCTCTCTTAACAAGAGCAATAAAACTAGCCCAGTCTAGCATCAAAACACATGTAAAATCTCCATTAAAAACATCCAAAAGAGTACAACAATACACCAAATCATTTGTGGATTAAAAACAAAATAAGCCTCTCTTCAATGGAGAGGCATGTCTTTTGTAAGTATCACAGGACTTTTAGTGTGTTTCTCTTTGTTCCTGTTTCCTTTGTTCTGTGTTCTTGACAATTCATTATCTGATTAACTAGATCGCATCTGTTTGCATTTAGTTCGTTATCCTGTGTATTTAAGACTTCAATTCATTCTTTTTGTTGTCTGGTGTTATTTGTTTATGGACACACTGTTACGTTTTTGTTGGGATAGTGCTTTTGTTTTGTTTTATTAAAGTTAACTTGCTTAATTGAACTCAATCATTCTTGGCTTCATCCTTTATGGAGCTACCAACGAAAGAACAACAAACCTCCAAAAATGGATATATCACAATTCAACGCAAATCAGCTTTCCCCCTGTAAGAAGCTGCAAGGGACTAAGAGAGGAAGCTATTTTTATTTTTTTGGGTGGGAGTAGTTTAGACGACTATGTGAAGGAGTCTGTTATCATCTGCAGCCATGCAACATCTGATGACCTCACCCTCATGGTAGGTTTTTTGTGTGGGCTGGACGCGGATATTCGTTTCCTGATGCCTAAGGGAGATACAAGAGGAGAACATCACCATTGTCCAGTCCCACCTCACACCCATCATCACATCGCAAAATGAGGACTGAGCCAACAAGCCCAGGTGTGTGAGAAACACACACAACTTTATAAACCAGAATATGTTTGTGCACCATGCTTTTATTAATCTTAGTTAATGTTAATTTAAACATCTACTAAAACACATTTCAAAGTTGTATCTGTTAACATTAGTGAATGCACAACATGTTTATTAACTAATATTAACAATGGTCAATAAATGATGTAAAAATATAAACATATTGATGATTAGTTTTTTAGTTAATGCATTCATCAATGTTAACAAATGGTAAAGTGTTATCAATGGTATTGATGCTAGACTGAAAAAGACTAATTTAAGAGGAAAATACTTACAATATCTTGGGGATTTCACTACCTTGTAGAGCTGTGCTGCTTTAGATGTAGGTTGGAGTAACTACTGTAAAAAAATCTACTTTATATGTTGTTTAAATTTATAATAATGACAACTTTTGGCATTCAAGTATGAGCTAGCATTGAAAACATTTTAATTAGCAAATTGCAGTGCTAAATTTCGGTTCATCTCAGAGCACAGGACCTAAATTTACCTTTTGCTCTCATCAAAAATGCAACGCTTAGTCTTTCACAGTTTCCCACTTAACAGGATAGGTGAACCCATTTATCTCTAATGTGAAAACTGTTTTAAACAAATCGTCTGACACTGTAAAACTTTCTCAACACTGCTACATAATGAAAGACGGAAAGAGGATGAAACATTTAGCGTGCTCTACACATTATGCAAATTTGTATTGGTTTCCTTCTCATCACTTATGTAAACCAGGTCACTAAAACCCAAACGCAGGCAACTGTACACAGTCAGTTCTTACTGTACAGCAACAAATGACTGATACCCTAGTCTAATAAATAAGTTAAAGCTTAGTTGTGCAATGAAGCGGGGTGAAACGGGACACTTTCTACATCTGATCCTTTGCCTGGGAAAGAATCGTACCATGAAGCAGCAACAGGCAGAGCAGCACCGACTTCACCCATAAGAAAGACACAGAAAGTGTTCAGAATGAGATCTCCAGGGATTCCCAAGTTGAACCGCTATATAAAGATGGGAGAGAAAACAAGCCTGTGAAGGACAGGAGATCCCAAGAGAGTTTACCTAATTTTTCATTTCAGAGCTTTCTTGCTGGAAAGGACCTTTCATGTACAAATGAGACTGGACATAAACGGAATAGGCTCGACACCACACTGCTCTACAGACGGTCCATCAGCCCTCGTGAGAGTTACAGTGAGACCGAGTGCTCTGATGAGCAGTGCTACAGTACATCTCTAAGTAGTGAGCAAGCCTTTCAGGCTGGGCCACAGCAAATCAGCCAGCTCCCTTGGGATGAGGAGAATAGGCTGAGGGGTGCCCACACAGGAAGACTGGGAGAAACACAGACCAAAAGAAGCTGAGGAAACAGAGCAACAATTTGACCAAAAAAAAAAGAGTGAGTAGCACCTCTAACAGGGAGGAGGGTGCGGTTGAACAACCTCAGCTTAGTGGGAATTGGGTTTCTGCCACTAAGCAAGAGAGCAGTAAATCTGTAAAATCTGTGAATCAGGTATAGCAGCAATTTAACATTTTGGCGAATTGGTGGCTTTTTGTATGAATTCATATATAATTATACTTGTATTTTTGCATGATCTGCTTATGCCTCACTGAGAGGGTTAGGTTTAGGGGTGAAGCTCCCTGCTAACGTTTTTCTAAAATTCATACATTTTGTACGAATCACATTGCATGAATTCATACCAAATGAACCCCTCGTAAAAAAAACTGACCAAAATTATTGATGAAATCTGTTAGGTGAAATCTGAAGTTTGTTAAAATGGAAAGCTAGAAATGATACTGGTTCTCTCTAAAAATGTGTAACAATGCTAAATAAAAAAATACATTTTTCTAATCATATTGTGTATAGTTAGGATAGGAAAATAATTGCACGAGCCATGCATAACATATTTTTGTTACCGTTTTTTTTTTCTAAAATACTGTATGTTTCCAAACTAATGAAGATTATATAATTATGTGACATTATTGCACTTGTGTTCAGCCAAACAAGCAAAATGTAATGAGGAAAATTTCAGCATTGTTATTGGGAATTAGTTTTTGGTAATATTTGTTTAAAAGTAAAAACACCACACAGTGAATCATTCCACCCAATCACAACAAATGAGAATGGAATGTGACAGGGTGGAAAATTTCACATTAAAATGGCTGCTGTTCATAACAGACTCTTTTGTCTAGTGCAAAGGACTTAATTTTTTTTCTGTATTGTTGGGCCAATGGTTTATGGTACTATTACAATGAATAAATTAATATTAATTTCAATGTTGGGTTTTATGAACATCTATTTACCTAAACAATTTGCCAGTTTGTTGGGGTGCCACTCTGGGTCCCAAATCCTGCAGCAAAACTAGTTGAGAACCAATATTAGTAATGTTTTGGACATATACTATCATATTGCATAGGTTTCTCTATTGAAATAATAAAATGAATATCAATTACAAAATGTAACTTATATGTCCTTAATAGTATAAAGCCTTTATTTTCTCCCTACTTAAAACGCAGTGTTTTAGGAACTGCAGGTAAAAATGATCCACTGCCTGAGCTGACTTTAGACATACATACAAAGTGACTCTAAATCCATTATTCACAACTTTCCTAGAAACATTACATAAACATCACACCCCCTTCTGTCAAGGGATTATGAGCCTGTGGGCATAAAGCATTTTTTCCAGCTGGTAGAATGTTCCTCCCATAAATGTGTTCTGTTTTGCAGTACACCTGTTGAACTGCCTCAGGGAAAATCCACCCCATGACTATTACCACTGTCAATGACTGTGTCACTCGACACAAATATGACATGTGGTCATTAGTCCTTGTAAATGTTTTAATTACCCTGATCCTATAAGCATATGGTGGAATGTGGAGATGATGATGATGATCTATGGTGACATTAGGGACCTGTTAATTAACTGGTTGATGATTTAGCGCTTAAGATGTTAGTTGAGATGGTAGTTGAGGTTTAGCTTTTTTTTTTTTCTTTTTTTTTTTTAGAATTGCACAGATCAAAATGGAAGCATCAGCATGTGAAGCTGACAATTCACAGGTGACATTGCTAAAGCAAACGCTAGAGCAGGGGTGGCCAACGTCAGTCCTGGAGAGCCACAATCCTGCAAATTTTTGCTCCAGCCCTAATCAAACACACCTGAACAAGCTAATCAAGGTCTTAAGGGTTACTAGAAAGCTACAGGAAGGTGAGTTTTTATCAGGGTTGGAGCTAAACTCTGCAGGATTGTGGCTCTCCAGGACCGACGTTGGCCACCCCTGCGCTAGAGGTTGAGCTACGGGAGCTCAAAAACAAATTGAAAAGTAAATACAATAAAAATGTAGAGATTGAACACAGAAGATTATTTTAGGATTACGCATTTACAATTGTTTATGAAAGATAAGATTTGCTTTGTATTGCATCAAAGCATTAAGCTTTGGTTTAAAAGTTCTCCCTCTTGGAGATGGACATGTTCATGAATCAAAAAGAAAAGTACAAAAATATCTGGCCTGAGCTGAAGGATCAGTGGAAGTCAAATGCTGTTTTGAGCCTCAGAATGACTAATAAATGTGTTGATCTGCCCTTCCAGCAGATTAACTGATCAAGCGATTTAGCATTAGACTTTTAAAGCAGCAGTTGACTGAACTATTCAGACTACTTATAGCCTAGCTTATTGAAATAAACTGAGAATATCTGGAAGACATATTTCCAGCCTCAGCACATTTCCCTCATATCTTCTGAGTAGATTTAAAAATGACAATGGGTGAGTCTCAATCCGCTTCCTAAATGTTATTCAGAACCAGTGGCATTCGGTTCCATCAAGGATTCCCATGCATACAGTCTTCCGTTGATATGGAAGGAATACCTTACTGAATCACTATATCAAAGTTTCCCACAATATTTAACTGTATTTAGAACAATATTCGTAGTCCAGTTCTTAACGTAGCAAAGTCATTCGTTTAGCCATACATTTGGAAATGCAGTTCCTAGACAAATGACTCTAAAGGTGACATCAGATTCACTGTTGTTGAGTAAATATTCGTGGGCAAAATCCATTAATTTCAATAGGCATCCACTGGGATTTATTTTTTATTTTTTTGGCCTTTATGAGATAGGACATCTAGATCGAGTTCGATATAGATCAAACAGGAAAGTGTGGGGTGGAGAGAGGGGAACAGGATTGGCAAAGGACCTCGAGCCAGGAATCGAACTCGGGTCTCCGGAGGCGCATGTTGCACCACAGTATATGTCTGTGTGCCAAGCCATTGGGAATTTTGTCAGGGCGAAAGCTTTGTGCTTAAAACCTTTGCAAAATTTTCGTCTAACGTCTAACATGATGGAACTTTTTTTAGTGAATCAAAAAGATACAATGCAGTGTAGTCTAAACTCACGAACAAATGACTCTTAAGATCCCTTTTTTAGTGAAATAAAAACAGTGACCAGTATAGATCAATCAAGGGCTGTAAGAACCATAGACACTGATGAGAACAAGTCCCCCCAGTAATTAGAAATGGCTAAATTGTTTCCACTCGTCGCTGTCCGAATGTGTCAGCTGGCCAATCAAATCAAAGAAGGAGGGGCTTTCTGTTCACAGAAGATGAGCGCGTGTTGAGTAGCTAAACATTTAATATACCATTCTCATGAAATTTTGTTGTTTTGAATTTAAAGCATATTATTTGAATAATATATGATGTATTTCATAACTTAATGTGATGAGACAAAAAGATTTTGCTTTTTTGACATATTGCAGGTAAGAGTGAATATATATATATATATATATTTTTTTTTTTTTAAATATTAATTGCAAAGAGTTTAAATTGATTATACTTAATGACTACAATAGACATGGAACTTTTACCGTTCTTATTTATTTATTTATTTTTTGTTATTCCCTTAAATCCCTTTTAATTAAAATAAAATCATTTGTGTTCATGACATATTATTCCCATCAAAGAGAACAAGGAAGTAGAATGAGACTAGCATATGTTTGATGCTCTGTGCAAAATGGAAGCATTTTTGTCTGAATATTTTTGAGGAACTGTTGTCCCATCAAAGTCGAGTAGGTTTACAATTTGAGACTAGCTTTCAGCAGACTGTCCTTACATATTATAGCAGGCATTAATCAAGTGGCTGAATTATCATCGTAATCAAACACCTTGGAGTCAAAGCAGAAATATGCTCTGATACAAAGTGACAGCCTATCAGGGAGTCTCACCGCTAGAGCCCACTCTTTGTACCTCCCCTGCTGTTATAGCTGGCTGCTGATGTGTTTATTTGTGTGCGATGGTGCTTTGAGATGTTTCCCTACCCAGCTGCAGTGCCCCTATGGCATCATCCCATTCCCTCTGCATGTGAATCAGTGTATTCACCCATCACAATGAGCTCTGGAACAACAACAGCCCTGCACAGACTATATACTGTTCTCAACTGAACAGCACTGGGGAGAAGCCAGAGACATGCTTGATATCACATTACCAACACCGTGTTGCTTTAATCCAACGTTAAACCCAAAGCAGCTTTTCTGGTCCAAAATAATTCAGATGAGAGAAATTGTTTGCTCATCAATTGTTTATATAAGTTGTTCTGAACTGGTTTTAAAAGATTTCAGATCAAATTTCATGTAGTGACACAATACAGTACCAAAATGTGTTATAAAAACTCTTAGGCAAAATGAATAATAATAACTTAGGTTGAATAGGAAAACTGACATAATCATTTCACATGGACATGTTTGAGTGTTTGTTTTCCAAATATCTTTCGAATTTTGAAGATTTCACGCTCTCAACCGACCCATTGTAAAGACCCGCACCCTTTAGTTACTGTTGCTAGGTCAGAGAAGTCAAGCACTCTCACGCCACACATCATGTTCTCATGCAGTGAAAAATACATCCAGGAGCAAAGAGGACACTGACAACATATTGACAGACGAATAAAACAGTTTCATATTTAAAATATGCTAATTTTTTGAAGAAGTTTAAACAATAAATAGCGTATAGTGTCTCTTTAATGTGTCGTGACAGATCGCTGTAGCTCCTCGTGAACCGATCATCTCTTCATACTAGTTCATTTATAGCATCAAATAAACATGAATGAACGTCAGAAGGAATGTTGTTTCAAGCACGGAAAGATGTGAGTACACACAATTTTTCAAGTTCAAGTTCACCAACGTTAATCTACTAACTCCCCTGACTGCTTTGTCAGACAAAATAAGGATTCGGGGTTATGATTGGTCAGAGAGCCTGTCAATCAAACTGCCTGCGTAGGTCAATAGCCATATTGTCAAATCAAAATGAATGTTTATCCTTGAGACAATATTTATTGTTTTCTGTGTAGTATTTTCTTGTACCATGAATTGTTTTATCAATTATTTTCGAGGATGCCAACCCATTTGCCTAATTTGGCCAGTTTATGAAATTAATGAAAACTAAATTTTGTATCGGATTCTTTTGACGTCAACAACAAAAGATATATATATGTTTTCTCCTCCCTGTCGTATTTTGCTATCCCAATATAGGATTACATAACACTTCGGTATGGGGAACACAACTATGATTTTTGCCTCTATAAACTCTTCATTACTTAATAAACTTATTAATAGTTAGTAAGGTAGCTGTTGTAGCGTTTAACTTTAGGTATACCGACTACATAAATTATATAAGATTATAGATTGTATATTTTTATTAATCCTTATTTCCCCTGCAGTCCAGAATCATATCAGATGTGTGAACCATTTTATGGACAGAACCCCTTATTTGAGAGCTACTACATATAATACATGTTAGGGAACCTGATCGATGGTAATCAGTGCAGAAAATGTTGTAAATCACTGCTAATTAAAATCCAAAATTCAGCCCAGAAGTACGAAAACAGTTATTAATTTTCTAAATTTGCAACACACTAAATCATCGCAGATGGTCTGCAATGACTTGGCAGTCTCACGTTGCAAGCGATCTCCCCCACAGATGCACCCTCATGAGCCTTTCCTATTTTCCATATGAATCCTCAGGTCAGGGCAAGAGCCGTGACTGCTCAGCCCCCTCTGATGATAGCAATCAGTCAGCGTTCACATTCAATACTGCCCAGCTACTCTTCAGAGACAGATCAGCTGTTAGAACAATTCCCTTCACTGGTTCAACACAGATAAAACAGAACCCAACAGAAAACAAAGGCAATGAATGCATAATTTTCTTTTTCACAGGAAGTGTTTTATGGTTCTCTTCCTTTTTCACCCACAGGGTGTTTCGGTTGTTGAGCTAAAGCGCAAGAGAATAACATAATGAGTTTTGCTTCAGGACCTGGATGGGGAAATTAAATTGGTTTGCTTACGTGTTTGTTTAAAGTGCATGATCTTAATGTCCACCACATGTTTAGGGTTTCCAACCTCCCAGTATAGTGCAGAATCATGTCCTATTAAAGGGTCAGTTCACCCAAAAATTAAAATTCTGTCATTATAATTACTCACCCTCATGTCGTTCTACACGTGTAAAACCTTCGGTCATCTTCGGAACACAAATAAAGAATCCAATGGCTCAATGAGGTCTCTATTTCCAACAAGACAATTAACACTTCCAGTGTCTAGAAAGAAACTAAAAACATATTTAAAACAGTTCATGTGAGTACAGTGGTTCAACCTTTATATTATAAAGCGACGAGAATACTTTTTGTGTGGCAAAAAAACAACAACAAAATAACTACTTTTCAATCAATGTCTACCAGAAAGACTCTGGAGGTAAGATAACTTAACAATTATATTTTTTAACAATCAGCAAGCAAGTATAGTAAGATAAAGTTCTTTGGCGTAGGCCCCGTCCGTAGCTTAGATCCTGAGGGTTGCGGACATTTCCTGCCTAAAAATGAAGGCAGGGGCGTAGCCGACCCCCGGGGAGGTACGGACTGGGACCGTCCTGGTGGTGGTGGGAAGGATGGAGGTAAAGGTTGACGTCAGCATTAGCGAACTCAGACATGTGTAAGTGCCGATCTTATATACTCCGAGTGTTGGATAATGATTGGTTAGATCTAAACCCATAGTGACTTAACATTTGAGTCTTCCAGGCAGAACTTGCACTACAGCTTTCATATCTAGTTGATTTCAAAACACTGCTTCGAAGCTTTATGAATCTTGGGTTTCGAATCAGTGGTTCAGATCGCCAAAATAACTTGGTCTTCGTTGCGTCATAAGTGTTTCAAAATTTCAATAGATCCCGAGACTTTGCGATCCGAACCACTGATTCGAAACAAAAGATTTTTAAAGCTGTGCAATGTTTTGAAACCGGCCATCACTAGATATTGTTGAAAAGTCGTTATTTGGTTTTTGGTGCACAAAAAGTTTTCATGTCACTTTATAATATTAAGGTTGAACCACTGTACTCACATGAACTGTTTTAAATATGTTTTTAGTACCTCTCTGGGCATCTGAAAGTGTGAATTGTCTTGCGGGCGATAGAGACCTCACTGAACCATCGGATTTCATCAAAAATATCTTAATTTGTGTTCTGAAGATGAACGAAGGTCTTATGGGTGAAGAACGACATGAACGCGAGTAATTAATGGCAGAATTTTAATTTTTGGGTGAACTAACCCTTTAAAGGTACATAATCTCATAAATCAACATTGGATGCAGTTTGTCCCTTATTTTAGCATTGCAAACAGAAACCCACAGTAGGCTATTTATTGAATTTTATTCAGTTTTTGCTGTTATATCTAAAGTTTTATTAGTTGACCTGTGAGTAAATCTTGAAATATGCATATGCATGTATATGTACAGTCACAAATAGTTACAGTCACAATTTGTAAGTCACTAAGTGCCTTTTTTTTTAATACAAATATATGTAGGCTATACAATAAACATACATCAACACTATTGGTACAGACAGACTAACTTTAATGAGTACAAAATATATCCTGTAGACCGTGACAGAGAGGAATATCTACTGTTTTGCTATTAAATAATTAAATCATGTCAGCTGATATGGCAACTGGATGTTTAACAGGGCTGTTATTAATAACAATTACAGTGTGAATAAGAAAAACACAGCAATTGTAAAGCTTTTCATCTTTTGGACTGACTACAGCTAAAAATAAGCTGTGAGTAACAGGTAGGCTTGGAAACTCTCAGAGTGGCGTGGTCACAAGATAGTGCCAGCTCATAAATAATTCAATTAAAGGTGAGCAGATGGGAGTTGGTTGGGATGGCAAACGGCGCGTGCTCGTTTCGTTTGTGTCATGACGTAATGTTAGATGACGGCGTTTTAAGTTTATCTCGCGACTGAATAATCTGACATTTGTGCACCGCACTCTATGCGAACTTGTGTTTGTTCAAACTGCGTTACATGTTTATGGAAAAACTATGGCTGACGTGTTATTGTGTTCTACAGGCTGATATGTAAGAGACATGCGCTCAAACCTGCCGCTCAGAGGCTGGAGGTGCTCTCATCAGTCCACACCCAACATTCATGAGGTAAGAGATTTAATGACAGTTCGGACAAATTATTATTAAAAGCTTTTTTTTTTTTTTTTACGTTTTCAAACGTTTTTGTAAAGGAAACCTAATATTAAGTGGCTTTTTATTTCATCATAAGGGTCATGTTAAAGTCATACAGGTCAAGCTTAAATTGACTTAAGAACATTGAGTGAATCATTTTAACTACTGGCTGACACAAAATGTCCATATTTTTTCGGTCAATTCATAGTAATGATAGACCTTAAACTTACCCTTTGCACCAGAGATAATGTGTCCCCTTATATGATTCTGAATGATATATTTGTGATATTATGTGTGCATTTCTCAAAATATAATATATATTATGTAATGTTTTGATGAACACTGTGAAACACATCTATATTTATTTAAAACAATTTTTTTTGTACCTGTAAGACATGCAAATACTAGGCTATAAGCTGAAAATAAAAATTAACATTTTGTAACATATTTTTGTAATGTTGACTATATTCACTTTTGTTGATAATTACTCATTATTTCAATCTAGAGGTCAAAATTCATTATCAGTGGTAAACAATGGTGATTTGTGCTCAGTTTTGGTAATAAATTTGCAAGGTATCATTTATATATATATATATATATATATAATATATATATATATATATTTGCAGGGTAACTGAGTCATGTTATTTGACCTTTTTCCATAAATCATCAGCGATCGTAAATCACATTAATGATGCCTCAAACACAGCAGAAAAAGGACAGAAAAAGGCAGAAAAGAAACTTTTCCTTGTTTAGCTGTAATTTTTAAGCATGCCATTTTTAGTCATAGTTACATTGTGTTTATCGGTTGTTGTAAATATACAGAATTGTGTGCAATACAGTTACCACTGAAATTTTACTGCCCCATGATTTCATCATAAAACAGCATGAATATCTAACTTGTTTTGTCCATCTTTTGGCCTCTGGGTGAAATTCACATTTATAGAGGCTATAATAAAAGACTACAAATATCACCAAGGCATTCGTAGCACATTTAGAGGTGGATTGTAGCCTGAGGACACTTTGTACATTGCATGGGAGGATGTTATTCCTGTGAAATAATTTAAACTCCAGTGACCACATCTCTGACATGCTTTTGATATCTATGTAAAATAATTTAACTTTTTCCCATAGTTTGTACAGTGTACACTTCCATTGTAAGGGCATTTTCTATGCTAAATATACTTTTTCAGGCTGTTAAAAATCTATAGATAGATATATATTGGGATATTAAAGCTTTCTTGCAAATGCAAACCAATATATGAGCAAATTCTTGTATTATTCAATTATTTCTTGCCAACAAGCCAGTTCACATATTGGTATGAATGATTCGTTAATAAATCCATCTAAAATTCAAAATGATTTTTTGAATCTTCATCCAGTAGGTTCATGGAAAAGAACTGAAAACTAAACCCAGAATATTCCTTTAATATTTTGTAAAAGTTGAAGCTTCATACTAAAGGTCTCATACTTCACAGGCAGTGGATAATGAATATTCCTGGCACTTCCACCAAAATGCCATGACACCATGCAGAAGCCTGAGGAGTAGATGGGAGGACCCAGTGAGAGGAAGAAGAACACCTCCGTTTTTATCATTTGATGAGTCATGGAGATCAGAACACACACCCAATCCTTTTTTATTCCAAGGCCGGACACGCAGTGTCCCTGAAGCTCTCCATTGCTTCAGTAGACCCACTTTACGTTCAAGCTTCTCCTCGATCACTATCACCGCCCGGAGTTTATCTCCAAAAAGAGATTGTATGCCTTATTCAGGCTCAGCATTTAGCTCTCTAAACATGCCTCACAGAGTGCCTTCTTTCATGGCCCGCAGTGAAAATAAAATTCCTGGCACTCCGATGCTTTCTAGACACAAAGCAGTTGTGGTGACAGTGGACGAGAACACAGAACATCATTGTGCTAAAGAGACTCCCAGCAGCCTTCAAGCTCCGCTTGCCCACAGGCACAGCTACACCATGGAAGACGAGCAAACAGACTCTTCATCACCTTTAAAACGTCACGCCTTCCGCTCCTGTGTCCATCTGGAGATCCTACCATCCAATCTGTCCAGATCTACTCTGTACTTGGACAAATCTCTCTCAATCCCTCTTAGACAGACTTTGTATAGATCCACTCTGTCCCTTCCCCTTGGAAAACCATCTTTTACTCAGACCCCTAAGAAACTAGGACGATGATTCAACCTAAAATGTCCTTCAGTGACTGGGACATGGCGAACATTGGCGTTGATGGAACAGAAAGGCCTTCCCAGAACCTGAAGGATAGATCAACCATCAATGGCAGTGCCTTTAAGAATAATGCTGGCTCCGGCTCCGACACAGGGTGTTCCACTTTAACTTCATTGCCATTCAGAACAAGGTGCCACTCATCTTCTGCCGCCTTCAGACTGAATGGAAAGGCTAATGATGTCTTAGGGCCTCCGCAGAGCAATCTAAGAGCCAGACAGGCATTCAGCAAGCCGTCAGGTACCTATATCACCTACGTGCTCCTCAGCAGTCATGCAAATGTTTCCATCCTCTCCCTCTTTCTCTCTTTTTGTTGCTCTCATTCATTCTAGCATTGCTGCAAACATATCTTTCGGACACGCCATATGATATCTTAGCCAGTGTGTTTTCATTTCAACATCTCCTACTCAGGTTGCACAACTTCTGATTGGTGGCTCATGCATTGTTAATGAGACGGCCTTCCCTCAAGCTCCTTGTGAATGGGAAAGTATTGTCAGAAAAACTATAGGGTAATTCCGTGTCAAATCAACCATATTTTGTTCAATTTTTTGATTTTGTTAATATTTTTTCTGTATTAAGACATAAATAGTGATGCAAGCCAAAATATTAAATGTCACAGATATATATGTATGTCACAGATGAAATGACAATTTTCACCTGAGATTTGGAGCCAATTTTGCAATAACTACCAGCTGTTTAAAAAGTTACCTACTTTTGGTTTTGACCATTGAAAATGGTCATCAACAATTTGGACATGGAGTCACAATTTGATCCCAATATGTATGGTACTGAACTATACAGGGCCTTAAAAATGAATATTCCGGAGGTAAAGCTTATTAAGAATGAGAATATAGATGGATATTAAGATATCTTGAATAGTTTTAGAGTTGCAGGCATGCAAACTTTGGAAAAGTAATATTTATGGCACTCTGGTACGTTCTATGAAATTGATCTGAAAGGGAATTTTTAACATTATTTGTTCTTTAGATATTCCTCTTTAAAAGAAAAAAGTATCAGCTGTTTGCAATATTAATCCACATTTGGTTTTTGACCCCTGAAAATGTGTACAATTTACCAATTTACTCATGGGATATGCAGATTCACATGTCCATATCTCTGGGATTGAACCACTGACCTTTAAAATGAAGATACCAAAAGAAAAGGTTGAAGAATCTAAAAGGACATTAAGATATCTTTAATACTTCTTGAGTTACAGGCATTCAAATTTGAGGCAAGACAAGACAAGAAGTGCTTTTTGCCAAGTGCATTTTTTTTAATAATAGACCTACCAATCTCCGTGAAAATTGTCATTTTGATCCCCCTCTACAAAATAGTGAACTATTCAGTATATATACATCTGTGACATTTAATATTTTGGCTTTTGTACTATTTATGCTTGTCTTTCTTCAGAAAAAATGATAACAGAAACAACAAGTTAAGCCGGGGACCTCTGGCTGAGCTGATGCGGAATGACCCTATAAATGGATTTGTGAAAACAAAAGAATGCACCTGAAAAGTTTAAATCCAGAGGAACATTGCATTGGCGTGCCAGCTCAAGTGGGTCACGGACGTCAGATGAAAAGGCCCATTGACACAAATTGGCACAATAGGTTTAATTTGGCATCATTTGATATAGTGTGTTTGGATGGATATCCAAAGATGGAAGGAAAGCATTTTGTAGGAAGTTTGCTGTGAGGCAGGATTTTGGATTTTACCAGAGAGAGTCTTGAACTTGGAGATTCTTTCAGAGTAAAGTCAAATAGTGGATTGAAGCATTATCAGCATTTTGTACTGGTATTTGCAGTGTTTTACCTTGCAGGATAACTAGATGCACAGTCAGGACACTGATTTTTACAAAGTAATAGAAAGCGAGCGAGCGGGAGCTATTGAAAAGAAAATAGGGTGAGTTTCAATCTTCTTATGTGAGATGATGCATCATTGACTCCACATTACCTTGCATCTAAAGTCTATTGGTTTCTCTGGCCTCTATTCTGGCTAAACACATTTCCTCGTGATGAGTCGAAGGATAATATCCTCTCTGCAGCACACTGATTTTTTTACATGTGGTCCGTGAGGCATGTGATGGCATGACTGGGCTCTGATGAACTAACACCAGGTACAACTGCAGGGGGGGGCGCACAAGGGCACTTAACCACAAGTCTTAGTTTATTTATGTGCTAATCCTTCACTGTCCTTTTGCAACTCCCTGCATCTGTCATTTAAATCGGCCTGTCTCTCTCTCACTGATCTTGAGCGAACAGGATTTTAACTTTTATTTCAGAGCCAATTTTGAATAAAATGGTGGACTCGGCTGTGATAATCAAGAGCTTGAATGTGCTCCGCATGAAACACCTCGAAAATGCAACATTTTGCTATTCAGAAGACAAGATCCTCCAAAACAACCCTGTTTTTTCATTAATATTACTGGCGTTTTTTATTAGTAAATTACTGAAAAGAAAAAAAAATAGTTTTCATAATCTTCTGTGAAAATTTGATGCTGTAAACACAGCCCAAAACAACATAATTATATAACCAAGACCACACGAGTCGTAAAAATAATAATAACCAATCTGATTTTTAATCCGATTTGGCCACACTTTTACTGTACACCATTTTTCACTTTACTGCCACACCATACTAGCATTTCTGATTTTTATCACCCTGCTAGGTGTTTACTAGGTGGTTCTGGGTCTTTTCTAGGGCGTTGCCCTCCTCCAAATATGGTTTTGGTTCTTCTTTTAGTGCAAGTGTTTGAAAAAGAAATGGCACACCTATGCTTATTAAACATGAATTGAGGTGATATTCATTTCTGTAACATAAACTTATACATTTGAACAAACCCCTAAACTTAAGTCTGAGCAATGATAATGGTTATTCTTGTTTGTGCCACCAATAAAATCGTAACAATTCACTCAAATCCCATAGGACAAAATCATGTCCTGCCACATTACTTCCCACTCAAGTGCAATGCTTTTTCACATTGGTTTTAAATGCTAAAATGAATGCAAACCCTCTTGTGGACTGTTGCATGTCTTGCTCTACTTCTGTAAGCCAATACTATGCCAGTATTACAATGCAATAGTACTTATCCAGGTAAAAATGTGTTATGGTGAGTGTTTGTAAGACTGTGTGCTAAGGCACTAAGCTAACAACATTATTTATCTGTCCAGGAGTCCCTCAGGTGTGTGAAAGCAGCCCTTGTGAGGTCAGAACATTTTTCCACACTGCTGAGAAAGTCAGGAGACTTATTGAGTGTCCGGTCTCTCCTCATCTGACTAATTGCACCTGTGGGTCCAGGACTGACCAGCAGGCCACTAAACCCCAGTCGCTTAGCTTGAGGGTATGGTTTTACTCCCTAGGGTTTGTTCAGACAGGCAGCAAACATCAGAATTGTTTTTTTTGTTGTTGTTGTTGTTGTTGCAAACTCGATCCACACCCGTTTTTTTTTTTTTTTTTCGGGAATGCGTCTCAGTTTGAGTTGCCTGTTCAGATTTCACAGTTTTTACCTGAGATCTTATTTCTTTACTTGCAAAATTGCTAAGCCAATAGTTATTTTCATATTATTGCAGATTCTATTGAAATTTTATTGTATTGAAATACAATAGATAGATAAAAAAAAAAAAACTACATAAAACACTAAGAATAAAATCAGCTGTTTTAAATGCTACAACTGATTCTAGGTTCCATTATAATGTAGTGTTGTCAAAAATACCGACTTCAATACCAAGTCTGAAATTTTAAAAATGTGATGCTTTGAGTGCTGTTGAGCAGATTTGTCACCTCAGACTGGCCATTGTGTTTACGCGGTCAACATGTATGTCTGTTGGCTACAATGATCAACGCATGGGAGCGTCTGAATTTGAAAACGTTTTGGAAGCACGCTCGGTGAAGAGTGTCATTGATGTCGTTTTACAACTTGTTTTTGAAGCGTTGATCATTGCAGCCAATCACAAACCTATCTGATGAGTGCGTGAACACAAATCCAAATCCAATCAAAAGTGTTTATGAATCCGCTCAGTAGTGCTCAAAGCTTCAAATTTTTAAAATTTCAGCACGGACTTGGTATTGAAATCCGTAATTTTGACAACACTATTATAATGTCATTTTGAGAGTTGCTAAAAATGTCACTTAACAGTGTAATTAAATTCTTTAGTGTTTTTATAGATTTTTAAGTGAGTGTAATCTGATAAAGAAATATAATAAATGTAATACAGAAACATATACAATTTAATATCCAATATCAACCAAAATACGCTCAATATCGAAAAACAAATTGTACATGCCTATTGAAAAATAAAATTGAATTTGTGTGTAAACAAAGCCTTAAGTTTACTCCCTTTCTAAACTCTCAGTTGTGGCAAATCATGAATATACACTCCAGCATTTCACTGTGGCATAAACTTTGTGTTCATTTTCAAATGTGTGTAGGAGGCTCTTGAGCTTTTCCGGCCAGATTTCATCTCTCGTTCTCAAAGTCGAGTGCGGCGATTAGAACTGAGGGCCAGAGAGAGGCGGAGCTTACAAACAGCAGAATTTATCATGGGCGTGAAGACTGCTAACCGGAGGCGGAACTGCACCAAGCCACACCCACTTAGTGGTAAGATACTCTGTTCTCATTAGTATGCACAGTTACAGCAAGGAGCTGTAGTTCAGCTCTGGTGCTGCAGCAATGCAGTCTCAGTATTACTTCTATAACAATTCACTCAGGTATTTACAGAAGCAATAAACAATGAATTGCTAGCAGTGCATCAGTGCAGCAAATGTCTGCAAAATGTGCCAACGGTGGCGATCTTACTTTTAGGGCAAGCACACTGCAGCAAGGCACGTTATTGATGCCGTCACAGGAAGACATGCTTCAGTGATGCACTGAAACGTGGTGCATTAAAACTTCAGTAATATCAAAGCAACTTGGGATAGACTTATACAACGCAAACAGATACAATTGAGATCTCAAAGGCCTTTGGATGTATCATTGTAGCTCTGTTGAGAATGAACAATGAATATTAAAAAGTACATGAAATATCCTGCAGCTTACCGACGCCCCCTATTGTCACCAATATGATTCTACAAGTTGCTGTAGAAATGTTCTTATTCATTAACTACTGTATATGCAACTGCAATATGTGTTCAGTAAGCTCATGACTACAACTGAAAAATAAAATGTAACCATTAAGTATTGAGCTTTGTAACGAACTTTCCATTTCACTTTTATCGTTTTTTCTCCCGCTGAACGTGTTTTGTAGATAACCTTTTCAAACCCAGGGACAGAGCCATCTCAGGGAAAGAGATGCAATGGAGATCCAGGCGGTGAGATTTCGCATACACTCTCTCGCATAATACCACACATGCACCAGTGCTTATCAGTGCAACAACACAATATGACCCCTTTCTGATAAGGATAGTGTTTGCTTATCTGTCTGCTGGAATGAAAGCCACCAGATCAGATGAAATATAGTGGATTAAAGCATATATTGACATATATCAATCAAGATATTTGTTCGTTCCTGTTTGTGTTTGGATGAAAAGTAGATGGATATATTCCGTCTACCACCAAGAAGGCACTGTTTTCATGTCATTATGTGTCCATCATCCCCAGTCTGTGCTTGCAGGATTTACAACAAACTCCCCGAGGTGGCCAAAAAGAAGGAGGAGGAGAGGAAGAGGCTGGTGTCTGAAACCAACAGGCTGAGGGCAGAAGTCTTCAAAAAGGTTAAGCTTTATCTCACACAAAACAATTTTGTATTTTACGCCTTGTAGATTGAATGAGACCAAAGCTTAATCATTCCAAAAAAATATCCGCAGCTTGTAATTTTATGTACATGTATTTGTTTAGATGTCGCTTCTATTAACCCTCTGAGGTCTGAGGCTGATTTGGAGTCCTGGAGTAGTTTGACATGTCCTGACATTTGTGCTTTTTTCAGTTGCTTATAAACATATTAATGACAATAGTCTCACTTCACTGTATTCAGCAGAAACTAGGCTACAATAATATGTGAGCAACAAGTATGTACATGTTTGTATTTTTGAGAGAATTGCATATATGCGTGATTTTTGAAAAGAACAAAAAATCACTGAAATAAGAGGGTTAATCTAAGAGCCAGCAATATTCACAATTTACAATGACAAATTTAAAATATATGATAGATTAGTACAAAAGCTTAGAGAAATGCAGAAAATAAAGAGAAACAAGACTTTGCCAACACTTTGCAATAATTTACAACTCTTTACAAAAATGCACATGAAGATATTTTTTGGATAATATCCTAATATCTGATTATGTGTCCTTGTGACACATCTACTTGTTACATTGAAAAATCTATTCAATTTCATTATAAAAAATCCATTACTGCCATGTAGCAGGCAGGTTTAGTCCCACATCGCATTTATACAGCAAAACAAAACCTTATACTGACATGCTTCTTAGCTGAATAGAGCTGTCCTTTTTTCAGGACAAAGATATGTAGTTACCTCAGAAGTATGTAATTAAAATAAGAATTTAATTAAAGCATGCCTGGTTTAATAGCCAAAATGAAATTAGATTCAGAGTTTTAACTGAAACTGTATAGAGCTGTTCAGTTTCAGTCCTAAAAACTGAAAAAGAATTAGCTTTTTCCAGTAATGGGTTCCCTGAGGAATGTCTGAGTTTTTGAAATAAAGCTCTGAAAAATATTTTATTTCTTTTCTTTTCTTTCTCTGAGGCCTTTGCATGCTTCAGATTTCTGTCAAGTGCTTCTCAGCCTTTTTGACTCAAAGGCCCTTTTAGTAAAAAGATTTTGGTCACATTTTAGTTTAGGGTCCAATTCTTACTATTAACTATCGATTAACTATGACTTTTGCCTCAATAAAATCCTAATATTTAGTAAGGTAGTTATTAAGTTTAGGCATTGGTTGGATTAAGGGGTGTGGAATATGCAGCACTCCTTGTGCAGAATAAGGCATTAAAATGTGCTTTATAAGCACATAAGTAACAGTCAAAATCCTAATAATATGCATATTAATAAGCAACTAGTTAATAGTGAGTATTGGATTCTGAACTAAAGTATTACTAAACCTTTTGCAGACCCTTGGAAGTTTTCTGAGGCCCCCTAGTGGATCCCAGCTCCCGGTTGAGACCCATTAATCTAGGACAGGGATGGGCAGCTTTGGTCCTGGAGGGCCACTGTCCTCCCGAGTTTTGTTCCAACCCTAATCAGGCTTCATGATTACTAGAAAGCTACAGCCAGGAGAGTTTTTATCAGAGTTGGAGCTAAACTCCAGGACAGTGGCAGTTTTGGACTGAGTTTGCCCATCCCTGATCTACAGTGTGAGTTTACGGTATGTGTTTGATTAAATCTCCCAAAAATGAAAATTCTGTCATTAATTACTCACCCTCATGCCGTTCCAAACGCATAAGACCTTTGTTCATCTTTTGAACACAAATTTAAATAGACTGCCACATTACTAAAACATTCAAGGCTCAGAGAGGGATCATTAAAATAATCCTTGTGACTGCAGTGGTTCAACCTTAATGCTATGAAGCGATGAGAATACTTTTTATGTGAAAAATACAAAACAAAAGTAACACCTTTATTCAACGCTGTTCATGTGAGCAGCACGACACATGCATGTGATGCTTACGCGGGAGCCGGCCAACACTAAACCAGCGTTCCTATGTTGACTGTGTTTACAATGTGAAGAGCGTCATAGACTGACAAGGAAGAGAAGAAATTACTGAATAAAGTTTTTTTTTTTTGCACACAAAAAGTATTCTTGTTGCTTCGTATTTAAAGTTGAACCACTGTAGTCACATGGACTATTTTAACGATGCCTTTATTACCTTTCTGGGCCTTGAAAGTGGTAATTTTACTGTAATGGGTTTGGAAGGTCAAATGGTTTTGGAACAACATGAGGGTGAGTGATTAATGACAGAATTTACTTTTTTGGGTGTACTAAACCTTTACCAAACAAAAATGTTACAATTTGTTAGTCACATTTGCTTGAACAAAATGTGAAAGTGTTTTCCTGGACTTGAAAACCACTATTCTAAACACCCCTTGGAAATTCTAGAGGGAGCACACAGTGAATTAGCCTTCCGGTCTAGCCTACAATTTGACAAAATAACAGAACGGCTGTGTTGCTTCGAGGTGATGCTGTAACAGCGAACACTCTAAAGTGATCCTCCAGACCGACCTTCAATGACCCCCACAAGGACAAACACACCTGAGGCTTTTGTCTCCTAATGCGTTCTGTCACAACTGTCAGCCCAAGTGTACCATTGAAGATGAAACTTTAGTTGCTCTGTGAAAACCTTCCCTTCGGTCAGAAACAGCTGGTGCGGTGTGGTGCCAGACTGTCTGATCTCACCTTGCTGAACTTTTACCTCCGTTCTGAGGTGTCAAGCGGTATATTGAGACTCATGAGATGAATTCATGCTGAGTGTCTCAACAGTGCTTCGCAGCAGCTTGGAAATGATCATATGCGGCGTGACCATTGCATTTATCTTGTCAGGCCATTGTGAAAACGTAGGGATAGTTTACAATTAATTAGGACTGAAGCCCTTTCAGTTTTTAGTTGTTGTTTTTTTTTTAAAGGGGAAAAACAAAAAAAGTATAAAAGTATTTAATATACAGAATATTTCAAGTCTTCTGAAGTCACAATAAATTTAAGCTGTTATTCACTCATAATCTTGACATCTGTCCTAGTTCTCCTTGAGGTAAATAATAATTCAAAGCATTCTCTTTAGTCAAATCTTTTCAATGAATCTATTGATCTGTTACAAAACTTAATGATTCAGTATTTGCTCTGAACTGGTTTTTGACTTCAGTTCAGACTCAATGACAGTCACAGCAAGTAATATGGACCACTTTTCCAATCATTTTATGGTGTTCTTGCATACTTTTTGTATTTACTTTTGCTTCCAGCTCCAGCCCCCATTCATTATAATAGCATAGAAAAGATTGAATTTTTTTTCCCCAGCAAGTTCCTAGGTGATCATATCAATTGTACTTGGCCTGTCTTCCAGCAGAGGTCAGTATAGTTCTTTAAATCAATCCTGCCTCTCAAACCACTTTTTGAAATCCAGATTAATTCCACTCAAGGGTGATTTATTCATGCATTCCTTTTGTTCTTTTCAGTGACAGACACGGCCCTGATACTTATGGGAT
This sequence comes from Opsariichthys bidens, assembly GCA_037194245.1. Lineage (NCBI taxonomy): Eukaryota > Metazoa > Chordata > Actinopteri > Cypriniformes > Xenocyprididae > Opsariichthys > Opsariichthys bidens. Next base: position 7,796,976 of record CM074286.1, on the reverse strand, counting down.
GTTTGTGACACAAAGGAGGGTTGTGTCAACAATAATTTCCCTGTTTTTGATGTTTAGAGTGTTGAATTCCACAACAGGACGGCTTTCATTGGAGTTTTAGATGTCTTTGCTGACAGGCTGATCCCTGGATGCCCAAAACGTGAGCTTTTGTAAAGGAGAAATCTCTTGTCGGGGTGTGTTGTTTTAATGGATGTCAGGTCCTGTGAGGCTGATACTTTGTCATGAAGTGTCTGGCTCACCGTCTCCCATGAAACCCCTCTGTCTCTCACGCTTTCACCTCCTGTGTGACAATGATGAATTCCTGATAAGTCAGGATGAAGATAGAGAAAAGCTGGCGAGGGGAGCAATACAGTGAGAGAAAGAGATCATAAGCATTGTTTTGTAGCTCATAACTTTCCACGGCTCTTATGTGTGTCCTGTGATCCTTACCTGTTATAAAAAAAAAGGACTTTGACAGTTCCAGTAATTCATTATTACAATAATACTCCCAATACAGGCACATTGAAGGTTTGATTAATATTTTTATTCTGCAAGTATGTATTAAATGGATCAAAAGTGATTATGTTATTACAAACTATTCCTAGTTATGTGTTAAAGTAAATGCTGTTCTTTTGAAGTTTCTATACATTAAAGAATCTTGGGAAATATATATATTTTTAGTTTCCACAAAAATATTAAGCACAAGTGTGTTCAACCTTGATAATAAAACTTATCAGAATGATTTCTTATACTGGAGACTGAAGTAATGTCTGCTGAAAATCTTTTCCATCAAAGGAATAAATTACTTTAAATTGTAATAATATTTCACAATATTACAGTTTTACTTCATTCTGTATCAAAAAACAGCCTTGGTGATCACAAGAGACTTTTTTCAAACCCATAAAAAAAAGAAGAAAAAAACAACCTTTGAATAGTAATGTATATTTGGACAGAGGAAAACTGTGGCTTGACTATGCAAATACCTGCTGTAGTTTGATTATAACCAAGCATTAAAAAGTATAAGAGTTTTTTTTTTTAGAGTAGTTTTTCTTCATTATTACCACTGTAACTTCAAGAAGTACTTTCAAAATGTTTAATTTTCGGCTTATTTCAACATAATATTGTTGTATTCAGTCATTGAAAATTGGAAGTGAACTAGTCATCACTAATCAGTGATGTGATGTGATGTGTCCATTTATGAATGATCTAAATGCTTAAATATTTAATTTGCTTCAGACTCTTAATCAGTCCCTTGAAGAGTTGCACTCTAAAAAGTAATTCAGAAACCTGTTACCACAAAACTTAACAAAAGATTTGAATTTTTAACTTGCAACCATGCATTTATTTTACTTAAACCTTTTAAGTTGCAAATATTATTTTGTTGAGTTCTGTTGACATAATGTTGATCATCTTAATATAGTTTGTAATTTAAACTGAATTTTTGTGTTAAAAGTTGTTGTAACTTAATTAAGCTGTCTTGATAACTTTGAAAATTAGGCAGTTGATTTCTTGTTCCCAGCATGCTTTTCCATATAGGAGAGAGGATAAGGAGAATAAATGTTGAAATTAAGTGTTCAATCATTTGTTTTTAGTGAAAGTAAAGACCTGTTAGTGTTTAATGCTGTTATGTTTAACATTTAAAAGAGTTTCTGTAATGCTGAAGTTTTTGTGATTACCATTGTGCTGAAGAGTAGATACATGAAGGTAAACACTATTAACTCTATAAGAAATGACTTGACCAGTGACAGATAATATCTTACTTGTTCATTAAATATACATGTTAAATAAGCTATGTTTGCATGTGCTATGATAGCTGTTGATTTGAACTGACATAGATGAGATTAATTGGTTTCAGGACCACAACTCATTTTTTTTTTTTTTTTATTAATCAAAATTAGTGATCAAATTTGTGTTTGTGCTACAAATTAAGTTCCTCTAACTCAATGTAGCTTGCTGGTTGAATGTAAAGTTGTCACTCATATTTTGTTGCATTAATTTATTCGTAGAGTCAACGCATTATGTTTTAGAGTGTGTTAAAAAACCAGCTGTCCATGAAAAAAGTTTCCTTCTCGAACAAAACATATTCAACTTTTTCTAATCTACACTGGAATGTGTTATTCTGTAGCAGCTGATGGAGCGCAGCATCAGAGATAGCCAAGGACAAGGAAACCAGGCAGAAAAAATAAAATGAATACCTTCCAGGAGGGAAACGGCATGAGCACAGATAGCAGGTTATCATCGCTCCCTGGGGAGATGGCCACCCAGGGGGACAGGCGGGGAGAATTCTGGGTAATCTTTAGATTACACAGTCACTTCCCCCTCATTTCTTCCCCACTTGACCTGAGCGTGCAGGTGCTCTGACAAACAGGATGCTTGGCTAGTTGTAGTTTAGTTAAAAGTTTCCTCTTCTTTTTTTTCCACAGAAACTTTTGGATCAGATTCTTCAAAGACACAGTGACTGAGGGAAGTGCCTGTTCACAAGATTCATATCCTCTCACTCTCCTTGCCCGAGGCAAAGAACTGAAGATGAGCAAGACCTTTGCAGCTCCCTCATGAGAGCAGAGAGAAGAGCTTGGTTTTCTGATGCATTGTTCCAAATATAAAACACCTTTTACCAGACCTGGGGTAAATCCACATGGACGCGCGTCCATGCACTGCTGTGTCCTTGCTGTGTGATGAGCAATTTTAAAGAGAACATGTTTGATAATACAGTATTGGATTGCTTATAAGACTCTAGACCTGATTGGAGGCGTATCCTGATTTAGATTCGTTCCAGGGTCAACATATTTTTCCTGGAACAACATTCCTGTCTGAAAATTTTGTCCCAACCCAATCCAAAACTCATCCTAAAATCAGAGGGAAATGATCGTTTTTTAACACTGATGTAGAAGCACCTAACTTGTCCCTCAAAACTGATTGATTGGTTGATTGCAATGTTGTTCCAGGATCGACAAAGATGTTGATCCATGAAGATGTTGCACTAGGTGAAACCAGGGAATCTGTTTTCTGTCAGGTAAACAATTCAGAATATAGTGTGTTGCACTAAATAAAATGTTGTTTTAAATTATATTTGACCTTATTTTTTTTTTTTACAAAAAGGATTTAATCACAGTGAATAATAAAAAATGTAATGGGTTTTGCCACTCAGCAGTATTGCCACACTTCCTGCTTTTCTCCCCTGATTCAGTATGCCATTTTTCCTGACATCAAAATTTGGATATGTTCTCTTTCTCTAATAGCCAATTTTAGTAAGTGAGGCAGTTCAGTACTTGTTAATATGGTGTTGGATGGGTGATAAAAAGAAAAGGGAATAAATTCCACTGATGTGTCAGGGCTTCTGGTGTGGAACCTGAAATTTGGGGTAATAGAATTCAGGAGAGAACAGCGTAACGGAAGATTAGTCTGGAAACTCGGTGATCAGTTGTTAGATGACAGATTGGATGGCACCATGATAAAGCAGAGACGATTAACCTAAGGGTGTAAAAGTCATCTTTATTCAGCCATTAAAATTCAGAGCTGGTTGTGGTACTTTGAAAGTTTCATGAAAAGAAGTGCAAGCAAATATGCTGATATGAAAATGCAAAAATGTTAACGAGTCCTTGAGTGTCTAAGGTCAGAATGCTACCTGCTGTAGACCTTGAGAGAGTTGTAATAAAGTGCCTTGCATACCGAACAGGAAATTACCCCATTCAGAAAATGAATCATTTTCCAACAAATTACCTAAACATAAATATGTGGAGCCACATATGAAGATACAGTTTGTAGTATTTTGCAGTAATAAAACAAAACATACTAAACTAAATGAACTTTCATACAGAAACTGGAACTCATTCATGCCATTTCAAGCAAGCCACTCACAATACTGAGTGAATAAGAAAAGCGCAATGACAGTGGAATCTAGTATTTATAAGTATTACAAAACAGATCTGGGGATTTGTAAATGTATGCACATTACATTTGAGATTTTTGGTACAAAACATCGCGTATGCTCGATGCTCGGATATCTAATGGCTTTAGGACCCTGCAGAGCTCTGCTATAAAACACGTGGAGATTCAAGCAGCACTCTTCCAAAGAATCAACACTTCACCAAAGCACGAAACCAAACCGTTGCTCTCCGTATCTGTACGTGTGCTACTTGCTTTTGTTTACACTCTGCACGTGAGACAGTGTGAACAGAGCAGAGCACAAGATTTCTGCACTATTGTCTTTGTAAAGTTTTTTCGGACAGCTCTGTAGACCTCGCTCCCCTGTGGATTTAATCGTATTGCAGGAAGTCCCTCACATCCTCTCCTCCTCCACTGTGTGTGTGTGTGTGTGTGTGTGTGTGTGTGTGTGTGTGTGTGTGTGTGTTGGGTGTTTTCTGTGTCAGTATACTATGAAGATCTCATCATAAGGAGCCGGGCACCATGAGGATCCACCGGCGTATGAAGGACTGGTGCCTCGTGAGTGGACTGCGCGCGTTTGTGCTGCTGATAGTGGGACTGACAGCTGGCATCTCCACTCATCACTCAGCCGATGGTAGGAGACACACTTCCTATTAGTGCTTGTCTTACTACTGTATGCTTACATTGAGTAAAACTAATATAAAATTGCAAGTACTGTAAGTCGATTGCTATTGCATGTGCTCACTGGGGCAGTAGACCTTATTCACACCTAAAGGGTGCAGGATATTTCTCCTATTTGTTTGCTATTTTTCAACACTTTTGCTAAAAGAAAAAATGCAAGTTCAAAATTGCAATGTTTAGAGATGAAATAAGATTTGCTGAATGAGATAAATAGGAAACCTTGTGTGTATATGAGAATGAAGAACAATAGCAGGAAAGAGCCGAGATGCACATTTGCATGTGGTTTAAGGAGATTCATTTAGCTGTGACTGTTTAAACACATTGTGATGTCTGAATGTCCTGTCTTTGTTTATAAATAAGATTATGGGTGTGTTGATGTACACAAAGATGTACCTTTGAGGATACTTCCCAGTGACAAGCTGTTGAACCACTAAAGGTACAATGAAATGTTAATAACATAACATTTAAGTAATATCGTGTGGTATTTAATAATGCATAAGTAAATAAATACTCCTGTGAAAAGATAACGCCTAACCCTGAGAGGACTTAAGATGACGCCAACTCTTATTGAACATGCGCAAATTTTCTATATATTGTAAACATTATGATCACAACTTGCTTTGTCGAGATCATTGTTTCTGGCTAATTGAATACGTGATGATAATTAACTGCATGATTTGTATTATCTTAGAACTGTACATTTGTGAACGTTACTTGGACACTGTCAGCACTGATAACAAATGACTCTAAATTGTAATGTAGAAAAATGTATATTCTGTAAAGCTGCTTTGAAACAGTATGTATCGTGAAAAGCGCTATACAAATAAACGTGAATTGAACTGAATCGAAATGAAAGCCACTAGGTTAAAATAACTGTACAACACTGAATGCGTCCTATTTCTTAATAACTTCTCTTGTATTTATTACTATGAGAACAGTCTGACAGTTATTCATAGATATGTCATAGATAATGATGGTGAAAATCGACTATATAGATTTGATCTAAAAAAAAATCTGTTTGGGTTTAAATAGGCAAACAGTCTATGATTGTATCATAATTGATGTAATTATGTTTTTAGCATGTTGTATGTTTGGGAACAGTTCTTCTAACCATAATTGATGGAGTGTGTAGCTTTTAATTTCTTAAACAACTATTGTAGGATGATGCATCATGTGACAGTCAAGATTCATCAGGTTTAAATTGTGAAAGAATGTTTGGGAGGAGCATGAAGAATCATTTTCACACATGAGTCCAGAACTTAAATTCATTGAAAGTGTTTGGGATGTGCTGGAATAGACTTTACAGAGTGGTCACCTCTTGCATTGTCAATACAAGATCTTGACCAAACATTGATTCAACTCTTGATGGAAATATTGTCACAAAATTTATTTCCATGAAGAGGTGCATCGATTTTTGGTTGTTTAAGAAATGAAAAGCTGCACACTCTATCAATTCAATGAGAAGAACTGTTGCCCAACATATAACGTAATAGAAACATAATAATCCCTGCAATAATGATCCAGTTATAGACTCTTAAGCATTTGCCTATTTAAATCCAAAAAGCGACTCTATTTTTTTTTTTTTGGCTTGGCAGTATTTTGTGTTCAACAAATGTGCTTATCAGTACTCCAGTTTTATTAGGTCAGTGGAATTACGTTTCAAATAGGCTTTGTAAATGTGCTGCATTTAGTTCAGTTTGGCAGATGGTTTGGTGTATATGGTGCGAGTTTGTTAGTCATAAGGTTACATGAGGTTAGGTTTTCTCTTTCACCTGTCAGTTTCACTATTTAATTCATCAGATCATATTGTTTCTACAACACATCTGTTCTACGCATCTCAGATTTTCTCCTCCTCTGCTCTCTCTTCCACTTGTGCGTTCCTCTAAGCTGGTGATCAGAAAGATAGTAATTACAGCAAAGACAGGATGATGATATGTTTTAGAGCTTTGATTGCAGGGGACTGTTGAAACTTAGTTTGATCACAGCAAATGAAAAAGAATGCAAACAGAAGAAATGCTGAAACATCTTTCATGTGTTTTTGTTTTTCATACTTAACAGTGACTTTGTGTGTACAGATTGTGTCCATGAAAATGACTGAGGGGTGCTGTCTTGAATTAACACCTTTTGAGGGCAGTATTTTGGCTTTGCGCTTAATGGCTGACACCTGTGTGTATGCGTGAGCGTGCACGGGTGTGTGTGTGTCTCATATTTCCTCTTGTTAGCACCTCATTCCCAGCGCTGACAAGCTCCTGAAGTTAGCAGTGCTGACATGGTTTCACAGTATCACACATGACAGCAAAAAGTACCTAGAGCCATTAAAATGCAATTTGAGACTATCCATCCATGGCTAATTTGTTTCTTGTGTTCTGAAACTGTTTGTGTGTGTGTGTGTATGTGTGTTTATAATGTATTCATCCATGGCTGAAATCCTTATAATCTGGCTGAGTGGGTGGAATTGCTGATCTGGTATTCCGAAATTCTAATCAAAATCCCAAATATTCGAATTTCGAATTATCATTATCGGATTTGAATGATTACAAATCACTCAAAGTTGCTTTGCATGGCCAAACTCTTCTGGACAAATTAAGTAAATTTGTTGCACATGGCATTTCAGTAAAAAAAAAAAAAAAAGAAAGAAACCGTGATGCTTGTGTATATTTTTGCATTAATGACAGCAGAGTAAGTGATGCGTCATCTTAATCAGTAAGTCATTGATTCATTCATTCAAGAGATCTTAATAAGCGAGTCATTGATTCATTCACTCAAACATTTCATTCAAAACGGCTGATTCAGTCAAAAACAAAGCAAGTGACTGGTTGCATCCGAAATCGCATATGCTTTGAGTAACACAGCGAAATTTGCATTTGCGTTTCCTGTGTATAAATGGAAATGAATGGAGGTCTATTTTGACTACCCCTGCAGTAAATTCTGACAGAGAAAGAGGAACACATTGATAATATAGTGGTGAATTTGATGGGAATTTCAGTTGAAATCTACAGTTCCCTTCCTGTGTATGTTTGTTTTTCATGTGAGAAAGAGATAGAGAAAAGTTTTTTGGATAAACTGCTTTGTGTTGAAGGGTGGGGTGGTGCGATTACCAAATTTTGACACCGTTTTACCACACCCTCTTGATTTTGGACTGTGTGTGTTTGTGTTTGTGTTTAAAAAGAGTCAGGTTTGTCCCAGCAGTCATTTGGATCACTTCACAGTGGCCTTGGCCTCCATGACCAATCCATTCTGCATGGGAGGGGTCTGGCTTTACCTTCAGGAGAGTGACAAAAACACACACAAAGCCAATCATCCGCGTTGCACACAAAGGATGATTGAAAAGGACTCTGTATTGCGAAATCTCTTGAGGATTGATGCAAGTTAGATGTATTAATTCTTAAGTTCATTCTTGCACGGTTTGTGCAAGAATGCGTTCCAGTTCTCCGTGTTGTAAACGACACCTAATTAATGTCATTTACATATAAAAGATCACCAGTCATCATCCAAATCATTTAATCTAGAATGGTGAGCTGCAAGAATAGCTTAGATTTCCAAAAGCCTGCAGGAATCTGACAAGGAAAAGTGTGTACGTCTGCTCAGACCCTTACGTGGCGCTACACACTTTTCCACATCAAAGGCCATTTTTATAAATATGAGCGTTGGTGTGGATTTAAGCGTACACACACTCTAAGATCAAATTGGAGCATACGCACGCTTTATAAATGAGGCCCCACATCGTGAAGTATCAATCTTCTATTGGTTATACATCCACAAGTGATAATTGGCAGGCCAGATTTCACCAGACTTGAACTTTGGAATTCAGGGAAATCCAGTCGGGTGAGCTCCTCCACGATGCCTGGTGGTGGCGCTGGATACCCCTCAGTGGATGGCCATCGTACTCCTCCAACACCTGGAGGACAACAACTTCCCCTTCGGTTTTGGGCACCCAGCAGTGAGTCTCTTGTTCCCTGCTCCTCCCCATTATCATGGATGGCAGCAGGCTCTGGCCGCAGAAACCTGAACGTTCAGGCCCCTTCAACACCTAGCTGGACAACAGCAAATTCGTCTACCCCACCAGGCCTAACCCTCTCTCATCCTTCACTTTTGTCAGTCCTTTTATCCTTTCGGAGCTCCTCCCTGGGACTCAAGACTGGTGTGTTGCTCATTAACACTCGTGCCATCACCCTCGCTTCTTTCCCACGGCTCTCGGCCTTACCCTGCATCTAAATTCATCTAAAAATTTTAAGCGTTACAGAATAAGACACTGCTGAAACCACTTTCGCTGCTTCTAAGTTTCTGAAACAGTTTTGACATGTTGAATGGACCCCTGTTGTTCTCTGCATTGATCCAGAGCTCAATGCTCCCTAAAGACACACACACACACAAACACATTCTCATTCACCGATAGGCAGAAAAGTCTAGTTATTGATTGTGGTTCAGACAATAGAGCTTAGTTTGTGCAGTCAGGTGATACGGGTCTGAGTTCTTTGCACTCATTAGTCTTTGACTGTCATTGTGTGTGTATGGTTTTGGGCAAACGTCAAAATGTAAGACATATTATTAGACAACTGTCTAAATTTATTTTATTCATATGTGCACATTTGTGAATGTGTTGCATTTGTGTAGATCTTTATTCAGGAATATATATTTAGTTAAAACCATCTTGATACAAAATATACTTTACATTGTAGTCTGTTTTATTCAATGTTAAATGTGAAGAATCAGCTTTTTTGTAATGCACGCCAAATGAAAAGCATGCAACATTTTTTGTTCTTATTCACTGAACACAAGCATATATACTTGGTGTGAATAACTTAATGACTAACTAAATTAATTAACGAGTGAATATGTTAACGAGCACAACAATATTGCCATATGAGTCAGAAAGTCGTTATATTGTGAGCACTTGTTTTGAATATCTGATGTAAAAGAATATTTATTTATATTTGTGCATGTCCATAAGAAACTAATTCTGAGACCATGAGTTAAAAAAGAAAACGGTCATCATATGTCACGCACACATTTTTGTGGTTAAAAGAGATATTCACAACCCTCACAGGTGCACTATATAGTTTTTCCATCCACTAGAGGTCGTCTATTCAAAACAAAGGCGTAGCTTGATGACGCCAAGTTTGAGCGCGGAATCTTGGGACATGTGGTCTTCACCTCACAGCCGGTGGAAAACAATTGGAATGGGACTCGAGCAGAAATCATGTTCATGGATACGATTATTAACGTTACTGTAAGTGTGAAGCAGAGCAGGACCGAGTGTTGTGAAGCTGAATGAGGCGATTGTTAATGAGAGACGAACACGACACTTTTATTATCCCACAGTCATCGCCTCTGTTTTTCCAGTCATGAGTATGAGGTAACGCAGCTCTGTTTATCATATTAGATACATTTTAGTGCGTTGAAAATGATATTATAGTGTTACTCTGTGTGTTTGCTCGCTGGCTGCTGTGAGACAGATCGACATTAGAGTATCATATTAAATGCTGGATGGAATGTGTTGATAAATGGCATGCAATTAATTTTAAAACATACTGTAAGATGGAGATGTTATTACCTTAAAAATAAAGCTGGATCTGATTATGCCATGTTAGCTACTTGACAAATTCACGAGTTCACACTTACAAATAATCAGATAGGGAAATTAGTATGCATATTTGGCATGCTGTCCAAGGAGAGGACTCCGAGCTCGGTATTTGGCCCGAGCCCAGAGTACTCCCCCCTTATTCTGGTTTAGGAAGTAGCCAGGCAAGTGTGAGGAGATGGGGTGGTGGAGGGATGCTGAAACTGTCCAAAAGCATAGGTGAGTCGACTGCATCGATTATATATAGGTTTCTGCTCATGCTGATTGGGCAGGCATGTTGATTGCTGATTAATGACAGCTGGTTGGAGTGATGTGATGATTAGTTAAATCATTTAAACGTGTTCCTCCCGAATCTTGTTAATAAAACATCATATAGTGTTTTTCTCTGAGGCATGGTACTCATGGTAAAATTAGATTTAAATAAGACTAAACATGTTGAGCTATTTTACAATAAATAGTTTTCTGTCTATAAATATATCAAAGCAGATGTTTCCTTTTCTGTGTTCCCTCATATTAAAGCAGCTTTAGTGTTTCCATGGTTTCTACAAAATAACGCGGATATGATGGCATTTACAGGCGAGTCCTTCACACGTCCCGGATCCTTGGTTGCAATTGTGATTTTCTCACAATTTACAAACGGTTGTAATCATTTGGGATATTGTAAGTACTCAACTGAAAAAATATATATATAACACTAGCCCAGTGCTTTTGGATATTTTACTGCAAAAATTTTACATATTGCATCTTTAAAAGAAATGGTCAAAGTTCATGAATCAAAATACAGAAAGGTGAAAGTCAACAATGAAATAAATGGCTGATCAAAATGGAGGGGAAAGAACATATCTGTTTATGATCACTATTTATATTCCAACGGCTGAAAGTCTGGAGCGTGTAAAACGCCAGGTTTAATGAGCATTAGGGACCTTGATTGGAGAATAATGTGCGTTTATACAGGGTCAATGAATGAATGTATCTTTAATTGTGAAATCACTGGTTAAGTTAATAAGAATATTTTGTTAGCCTATATGTACAGAAACCAGTAAATAATAAGGGGCTTATGGCTGCACTTGCTTTCATAGAGGATTATGAACTTTCTTTAACTGCATTGTATATCCATGTATCCATCCACCCACAATTTTGAGACATTTTTTGATTATATGAGATCAATTTTCCTTCATTTTTAAAAGAAAATCTTAAATTCTGTGTATAAATGTGGCTATGGATCCAGTAGTATATTAGTTGAAAAAAATAGAAAACCAACGTTCGGAGATTAATATATGTTCCTTTTCCCAGGATAAATATTATGTTTCTAAAAAGAAAGCTGCACAGCAGGAGTCTTTCATCATAAAGGGCCATTGTTTAAGGAGTCTAATACCATAAGATGCCACTCATAGTTAGCCTCAACCGTTTAAACTGTCGATCTTCCACACTCTCTGATTTCTTCCCTAGTCACAGAGCCTCAAAATCATAATCTGTAGCTACACATCAATTCCAGTGAGCTCAGTGAGCGAGAGAATGACAGAGTTAGAGAGAGAGAGATTATTATAGCAAGGTCACAAAGTCTATAGATTCTCTCAGTCAGTAATCTCTCTTCATTCACACCATCACACCCGCATTAGCCATTTACCAACACACTCACTCTCTCGAACTGACACGCAGCCTCTTAATCTCCAGTTCTCTCCACTCACTATCGCACTTTCCTCTTTCAATCTCTCACCTCCGTTCTGTTTCGGCAGCTGACTCTCAAAGTGCTGACAGTGCTTTTCAAGGCTAATGTATTCATCTCATCCTCTCAGAAACCTGAAGACACTGCAAACAAGAAACTTATCATTAACTTGTCTGCCTAGTGGTAGAAGAAAGTCCTCATTACTGATCCTGAATTTGAGATAAATTTTTACTTCCGAAAGCTAGAAAGCAATTGACTGAACGCTGATCGCGTTGTATTCCTTAAGCGCTTGATTCGCTAAAAGAGTTATGCAAATCTGGTAATTTGCAAACTTCTGGGTATACATCAAGAAGCATAATTTGCACTTATTTAAATTTCAATAAATCATTTGAACAAATTCACAAATTTAATGATTCTTAATTTAATGATTCTTTCTATGAATAATTGCTGCAGTTAAAGGCACAATATATACATTTTTTGGATTAAAATATCCAAAAACCACTAGAACAGTGTTACATATTTGGTTGCCTTGTGTATTTACATTATCCCAAATGTTCCAAGAAGTCTTAAATCCAGAGAAATTAGCATTTAAACCAGGACACAGACCGTGTCCATGCGTCACCTATCAATGACAATACCCGCGTTACCCTCAATTTCAGGTTTTATTTTGTAGAAACCATGGAAACACCAAAGACGCTGTAATATGTTATGTGTTTGATTAGACAGGCGAGCAACTATTTGGATGGATACATTCATTGACAAAAAACTGATCATGTTATTTAGCTCAACACAAAGTCTTATTATTTACATCTCGTTTAATTGATTTACATCAGGTACCATGTTTTACCATGCCTAATATACATCTAGAGTGTCTCATAGTAGCCGCCAAGCGAACGCAAAGTAGCAAATTTATCTAAAATGATAAAACAGCCTTTCTTTACCCCACATACGCTTGACCAGAAGTAGCGGAAGCAGCATAATAAAAGTAGCGTGTCGCACTCATCTCTCATTGGCTATCGCTCCTCATTTCTGCTCGCAGCACTTGGTCCTGCTCTGCTTCATACTACAGTAACATTCCACCGGCTGTAGACGTGAAGATAACACCTTCCATGATTCTGAGAAATCAAGGCATCAAGTTACGCCTTTGTTTCGAATAATGGCTCACAGATCTAATAATTCAGTCAGAGTGAGTCTAGCAGATCAGTTCTTTGGTCTAGTCTGACTCAAAATGGCTCAAGAGCTGTGCTGACTCCTAATGATTCATAATAATTAGGTTGGATTCAGCGTTTACCTAACCTCTATCCAATGTGTGACTGGGACATTAGACTCGTCTCTTTAAATATGTATTTTTAGGTGGTGCATATATCTAATGATAATAAAAAGATAAAATAAAATAAATTACAACTTTTGTACTTCTATCCAAGTAAACATACTGGAAAAAAAAAAGTTTACTTAAGTTTCACTCCTCTGTAATCAAAAACATAGATGTAAAATCTGACCAGAGCATGTGGGAATAATAGCTATTGCCGGTTAATTTCTGAGAATTTCACAGAACGCTTTTTTAGACATAAAGAATGCAGTAAAAGTCTCTCACATTGGATTACTTTACACCATTATAAACATGTGCAGTGCTTCCCACACATGGCATTAAATTCCCACATAAAAGCATCTAAACAGCTCGAACTTTTCTTTTGTGGCAAAGACCCTTTAAGACAAGTAATTTCTCGCGTCGACCATCTTTCGGGTATGCAAGTGCAGCTCCTATATGTTTGAATGGGGAAACATCAAATTCTCAAAAACTGTTCACCAAGCTTACAATTAAATTTCTTTTTGAAATCACCAGTGAAATCTGAGAACAACCAGCTCATAAATTTGGTTGCTAAACGCTTGAATCATGACAAAAATCCCTGCATTTTCAGGCTGGACCAAGCTAATGCGCAGTCCTAAGTGTGCGTCTCCAAACACTAAATGTTATTATAGCAACCGGACCTTCTAACGGCAGCTGCAGTGACGCGACGACTTTACCAATCAGCGATTGGCTCTTTTATTTAGAAGGCGGGACTTAATCCTCCATATTGCACATTGCACTTTCTCCCATTCATAGTAATAGGAGTACACCGTCTTTCTGTATAAAAAGTCTTTGTTGGTGGCCTGTTTAAAACATAAATTGAGCTTTGTACCAAAAAAAGAGAATATAACCGAAGATGTTATAAATAATTACTGAGCAGCAGCATTTAAGTTATGCATTTATGGTGTTTTTTATTCAAATCTTTGCTTTATTTCCTCTCTCTGGCCCCAAACTGATTCAGCAGAACATCTATAAAGCACTCAAGCTTCATTATATTGTGAACTGATGAAATGTTTGGCCTGCTGCTATCAGTGCTGTAATTAGTTAGAATTCTCAATGGAATTTCATTATGTTCAATAAAACACATCCTTATGCGCATGCGCATAAACCCCCACACACTTTCTCTGGGGTTTTCACGTTGACACTAGACTAATAAATCTGGTCAAGTCATCAGCCCTTGCTTCAAATAGCTTGAGCGTGATATGGGTGTGAAGGGAAAGGGAAAAAAAGGGTACACACAGCCACATTCTGAAGGAATGATAGTGGAGGTTTGTTACCAATGAAAAATAACGGAAATATCTGAATGAAAAAATGTTAATAATCAGCGGGACAAATCGCGATTGGTTATTTTGAATTAGAGAAGCAGAAGTCGTTATCACGATTAAAATATGATCAATCGTGCATCCCTATGTCTGGGTGTTGTATGAATGTTCTACTCATTTGACGTACTTCGTTTTGCATACTAAGCAGCAGGGATGTACGCATACAGAGAGCAACAATGACGCAAAAGTAGACCGACAGCTTCAACACAAGCATGTCGATTAATAACTTCAGTGCTCATGGTAGGTCCATCTTGAGAAGTTTATTGTTTTAAAACCAGTATGTGTGGAGAAAGTAAATAGGATGTTTACTTCCAGAACCCGAGTGTTGTGCTCTGTGAGAGTTTTTGAACCGGAGCAAGACACTGTACAGAAACATATTGTTATTGACGGACTAGCTGGTGTGTGAATATTGGTGACAATGAAATGCCTCGAGCTCTGGTGGTTTTGCTGATGTTTGTTGTGACTGTGATGAGAGGTATTACTATAGTTTTTAAAGTCCTTTAAAAACCATGAAAATAAATAGTCCGTGGTTTTATTATCTAATACCATTACTGAAGTGTGGCACTGCCATTTTTTCAAAGGTACGATTAATTGATGTCAAATGAATGTCTATATGTGTATGTTTAGTTCATTTCTTGTAGGCATGAATTGGTAAAAATCATGACAATGGCTTTCAATTTAATTCTATTCATCTCTTCCTGAGTATACACAAATGCCAGTTGTATGCTAGTGTGTGAAGCTTCTTCCTGAATTGAATCCTTAGATAAAACAGCAGAAGGAGAGGGAAGAGTGAATGATAACGACAGACAGGAAATTGGGTCTGGGTAAAGGAAGTACAGGGGTTTGTGCATGTGTGCATATGCGCTATGAATAATATCCAAAATGACAGGATGTGCACATGAACACATATTGAAACATGAGTGATAGCTTCCCAGTGGGGTGGAAGACATTTCCAGAGTGCTGTGCCACTTCCTGTCTCCCTCAGAATGCTGGATCGTGGGTAATAATGGGTGTCTGAGAAACCAGCAGTAGAGAGCTATGAGCCCAGTGCGCCCTGCAGACTGAATATATGTTATTATGAGCTGACAACTTTCTCATTGAGTATACATGTTCTCTATTTATAGCTAACCATGGCAAAGTAGTGCAAATGTGTATTTAGGAGCTGTTTGGTTCGTGTCTCTCTGCAATGATTTGGTGATCATATCATTTTGTTTTGACTTTTACTAAAGGTACTGTGGCATATTGTGGTACCAAATGGTAAGGCTGGGTACTGACACAATTTTCACAATTTGATTCAATTTCGATACTGATTCAGAAGCTTGTAATCTTGATTTAAGTTGATTTAATGTCTATTAAATTGGATATACAGTTCTGTGCAAAATTCTTCGCCAGCTTTGTTGTTTAAGGAAAGTTTTAATGACCATCCATATTTATTTTTTTGGTCTTTATTACTTCTTGGACTTCTTCCAGTTTCTCAAAGAAGAAAATCTCAAAGGCCTTCCGGGTCTTTTTTAATTCCATTTAGGTTTAAGAGATCCAGGTTCCTGCTATTGCTCAAGCGTAAGGGGAGGTCACTAAATACTTGCCTATAGAAGAAAAAAATACTATGTTAGTCTATGGGACCAACGATTTGGTTTCTGACATCTTCTTTTGTGTTCAGCAGAATACAGGTTTCGTACAGAATTCATACAGGTTTAGAAGCGGATATATTAGGGATCTGCTGATAGACGCCTGATTTTAAAATGCTCTCGTGTGTAACGGTGTAAGCGCTTTTTAATGTTTTTGCCAATTACTGTACTATCTGTTGAGCGTGTGAACACAGTGGCCAATCAGAGGTGTTTAAGAGTCGGCTCAACAGAAATGCTGGTATCAGGGATCTGTTTATCTGTCTGTTTGTCATTTTGGTTTGATTTTTCCTGCTCATCATTCTATCATCATCTGCTGTATCTTCCCAATTACCTTTGTTTGCCACCTGTATATATTCCCTGTGTTCTCCCTCAGTCCTTGTCCGTTCTCGTTTGTACCTATGCGTGTTTTGTGTGCTACATTCCCGGATCGCCAATAAAAGACTTTGTTTTCCTTCAACCATCGTCTTTGTGCTTCCCTGGCTACACGTTACATGATAGCTGGTATTGTTACATTTTTAAAATTTTAGTACTTGGTACTAAAGTCAGTACTTTTCATAACATTATTATAAATACACTCATACACACTACAGTATTTAAAATATATAAAATGCAAATATTTTTTGTATAATAGCCACTAGTTTAGGATGTTGCTATATGTTTGGGACAAAGGTCAAACCATTTGACTATTTGAGCTGTGACTGACCTATCAAATTGACTAATCATAACCCTGAATCCGCTATTTTTTCCGACAAAGCAGTCAGGGGACTTAGTAGATTAACGTTGGTGAAATTGTGTGTACTCGCGTCTTTCTGCGCTCGAAAAACAACATTCCTTCTGATGATCATTCATGTTTATTTGATGGTATAAATGAACTAGTATGAAGAGATGATCGGTTCACGAGGAGCTACAGCGATCTGTCACCACACATTAAAGAGACACTATACGCTATTTATTGTTTAAACTTCGTGCTATGTCGGTGTCCTCTTTGCTGGGATGTATTTTTCACTTCGTGAGAACATGATGTGTGGCACGAGGGCGCATGGCTTGTCGGACAACGCAACAGTAACTAAAGGGGGCGGGTCTTTGCGAAGGGTCAATTAAAGTTTTCTATCTAATTAATTATAAAAAATAACAAATATAATATTAACAGTTACATCTTTTTTTTTTTTTTTTTAAAGACAAATTGAGTGGAATAGCACATGATGGGTATGTGTATGTGTTTGCATGTGAGTCAGTGAAAGAAAGAAGGGAGGGTTTCGGCCCTCAGAGAGATGAGAGAAAAAACATGTTGTGCTGTCACTCCACTGCTTCTGCCGCTCTAAGGATGCACTTCTCTACACTGCTCTATTGTGTGTCTCTCTTACACCCCCTCTCCGTTTCTTGCTCTCTCACTCCATGTCTGTCACCCTCATTCATAATGTATGCCGTAGTGTGGAGGTTCAGCTGAGGATGGAAAGCTTTGGCCCTGTGGGGGCACCACACTTTCACTGAGGGGAAAGAAGAGAGAAGCCTTTTGATTTAGACTGATGACGCAACTACACTCACGAAACACAGAAGCAAGTCAAGTTAATCATTCTTCTCATTACATGCTAGTGTGAGAAAAAGAATGAAATTTTGTATTAAAAAAATCAGCATTTTTATCAGTGGCCTCAAAACTTTTCACCCCATCGTACTTCCTCCAGTTCATACAAATACTGATGTCAAATTATGACATGCTCTCAACATGCTCATTCATTCACTGCATTTTTTATAGACCCAACCTGGAATGCTAATTCATCAAGCATTCTTTTGATCCATCATTGTATGCAATTAAAATTGAATATATTTTATCAGGCGTGTACATTTCTCAGGGTGCCGCCATATTCACTTTACGTCATTCGCAACTATCGGAGTTTCCTTATGTATTAACTTATGTATTCCTTAAATATTAACATCAGTGCTGTTCTGTTGCACATTTCCAAATATGACAACTTAACTCCTTGTTCTTTCAGTTTTGGAATACATGGGCTTCTGTTAAAGGGATAGTCATTAATTACTCACCCTCGAGTCTTTCCAAAACTGTAAGACTTTCGTCCATCTTCGGAAAACAAATGTTCACAAATCTGTTGACGCAATCGCATCTTTTCAGAAAATTTAGACTTTCAATTCATATGGGTTAGTTTTATAATCTCTTTATGAACTTTTTGAAATGTCAAAGTTTCGGTTTTGTAGGCTGTCTGTGGAGGGACAGAAAGCTCTCGGATTTCATCAAAAAAAATCTTCCTTTGTGTTCCAAATATGAAGGAAAGTCATGGGTTTGGAACAACGTGAGTGTGAGTAATTAATGACAGAAATTTTGAGTGAACTAACCCTTTAATATTTGAAAACAGCAGCAACACTTGCTCAATGGGTTTATATGCTTGATGTGCTATTGCATTCTATAACTGTATGCAGCAACATATTAGCAATTGACCCTTCGCAAGCAGTTTGATTGACAGGCGATCTGACCAATCATAACCCTGCCATTTTGTTTGACAAAGCAGTCAGGGGAGTTAGTAGATTAACGTTGGTGAACTTGAACTTGAAAAATTGTTTACTCACGTCTTTCTGCACTTGAAACAACGTTCCTTCTGATGTTCATTCATGTTTATTTGATGCTCTAAATGAACTAATATGAAGAGATGATCAGCTCATGAGCCGCTTGAAGGAGCTACAGTCACGACACATTAAAGAGCCACTATATGCTATTTATTGTTTAAGCTTCTTTTAAAAATTACAAAAATTTTTTTTACAATAATTTACATTTTTACTGTTTCAGCCTTTCTACTTCAAAATGTATTGTTTCCTTCAATGTGTTACTTACTATAACAATTTTACTAATTTTTGACTAAAAATTGTTTCAAAGTAAATCCTATACCAAATTTCTGGACATTTCAACATATCTACCCAATCAGCATGAGTGAAGGCCTATATATAAACACAGTCGACTCATATTCCTCAGCAGGTTTTTCAGCATCTCTCCACCACCCCATCTCCTCACACTCACCTGGTAGCAGAAATACGGGGGGCGGGGGGAAGGGTACTCTGGGTTCGGGCCAAATTTTGAGCTCGGGGCCCTCTCCTCGGACAACGCGGCAAATGCGCATACTATTACGCACACTATTTACTATATAAACTCGTGAATGTTTAGTAATGGAATTTTGTTTGCTTAGTGCACCTTATTTTACTCGTATATTGAAAACTGCCATTCTAAAGAACAACAGAAATCCTGAGGGAACCGGTGACTTAAATAATAATTCTCTTCCAGGACTACACATTCTATTGAGTTAATGGTCTTTATCTCAGCATGTGTTTTTGCTAGTCCTAATTTACCGCAGCTCTGCTTACTTACTGCTGTCTTCAGCTTACAATTCCACTTTTAGCTATTGGTCATTTGAAATTTTTGCCTCCAGTAAGTATGCGCACACACACACACACACACACACAAAGAGCTCAGCAGCACCACATATTGTGTCTCTGCTATCCACTGCAACACTAATGGGAGTTTTTTTGTCACTTGTGGCAGGGAGGCACCTAAAAAGTGTGTTCGACAAACTTGAACAATACCACACCATGGTACCGCTACTGCTGGAAGGAACAGAGCAGCACCCAATCAGCTGGCTCCGCTCCAGGGTAAGAAAGAGCACTGTATATTGTTGCTGCACCATTTTTGACATTTTTACCTAAACCTCTAGAAAGTCATTTCCACTTCCGTCCTGATGTCTCATTGCCGGCGTTTATTTATATTTTTATATGAGTTTTTGATTTGGAATAGTACTGAGTTGCATATACTCTTTTTAAATGAATAATGAATTGAGTCCAGTGCAAGTTCACCTCAGTTCGAAATGGTATAACATTAGACTACGGCACAAATTAGTTCACAATGTATGACTCCCATAGTCAGTATCATTATTGAGCCACAGCCTTTTAGCTCTAAAAGGGTCATTTGTGAAAATGAGTGAAAGACCTGACTGCAAAAACGGCACCAGAGGCACAAAAGCTGAGTGATGAGGTGATGAAACTTGAAAACTGTTTTGGAGTACATTAGATTAGATTAACTGCCTGAAGCCGTGGCGACATTGTCGCAAAAAGTCACATGGCCTCCGTCATTAAGGCTTAATTGATTCCAGTCTTCGCACTGAGTTACTCGAGCTCCAGTGAATATTACAGTCAAACATCTTCCGTAGCTCAGAGCAATGTCTGATTCTGGCACATGGCACTTAGAGGCCATTTCACTGCCCATTTTGCAGTGAATTCATTTGTTCTTGAAGGCTTAGGCATCGGAAACTAGACACACAGAGCTTTTCATAACTGTCCGAAATGTTGGGAATGTCTTTAATGCATTGTTAGGAAAAAGTTTTGTATGTCATGAAAATGCAGAGCTAGCGAATGGTAGGCTTTGCTTTTCTTTCCGAGGTGATTGCGATTAAACATTTGCAGGTGGAGATTGAGGTTGCAGTGAGGGTAGCGTATTTCAGGCAGGAAATTCTGCTCTGAATAAAGAACCTGTCGGTCTGTGCCACGAGTGGCCTGTCCAGCTGGTGTAATAGAGGAAGATATGCTCTCAGCTGTTTAGTAAGAAAAGAAAAGTAATCCGGGAATTTTTCAGGGTCTGAGTGCACACATGCATGATTCTGTTTTGTGATTTGAAAATAATAGTGTGCACAGAAAACACTCATGCAGCATTAAATCATCTTCAAGAATACAGATGTATTGTATAAACATGGAATTACTATTAACCTATATGAGACAAATATATTGTCTCACAGGATTTACCAAGGCTGTGTTTACATTTTGGTCAATCAGATCTAAAGTGAACAACTCTAAATGCAGGTGTAAACAGGTCGTAAAATGTTTTGAGCTTGTCGACCAAAGAGATAGTTGAAAGCGCATTCGACTAGATTTTTTTCGTAGTGTAGATGCTCATGTGGTCGAATGTGTTTGAACAGCCACTAAAGACCGCCTGCTCTCCGCCTACTGACCTAACGCGTAAACATTATGGCGCGGAAGCCAGATGGGATCTAAACTTTGTCGGCTGAAGACCTAAGTTTGGTTTGAAGATGAAAAATGTACCAAGCACAATGTTCTCTCACCATTCCTCACTTCTAACACACACTCACAGCGTTCGTCATGGTCTTGCGGCTATCAGAGCAGAAAGGAAAGCTGCTGCTCTGTGTGTTTATCCATCGTCTCTACATGTTCATATGTAAATTGAGTGAGCCTTTTTTGTCCATTTAGATCAAAAGATCTGAAAAGCCTATATATTTACCCACCCATAGACAATCCCCTTGAACAAATCAGGACAGAAGTGGTTGAAAGTGGACAAAAGAGACTAGAAGAGATTAGAATACCAGGTGGAAACAGGGCCCTAGAGGTACTCGAAAATGAATTAGACCGGATTGCTTTCGTAGTGTAGACGTTCACGTAGTCGAATGTGTTCGAACAGCCACAAAAGAACGTCTACTCTCCGCCTACTGAGCTAATACGTAAACATTATGGAAATCGCGCCAGGCAGACGGGATTTAAACTTTGCCGGCTGAAGACCCTAATTTGGTTTGAAGATGAAAAATGTACCAAGCACAATGTTCTCTCACCATTCTATCAGAGCGTTCGGCGTGGTTTTGCAGCTGTCAGAGCAGAAATAAAAGCTGATGCCCTCCATGTGTTTCATCGTCATCTTTGTAAATTGTATCATATTGTTTCATATGTAAATTGCTCAAGCTTATTTTGTCCATTAGATCAAAAGATTTAAACAAACCCAAACATTTACCTGCCCATAGACCCTCCCCTTGAAGACATCAGGACAGAAGTGGACAAAAGAAACTGATTGGTGATTAATAAAAATCAGGAATGGCGAGAAAACATTGTGCTTGGTACATTTTTCATCTTCAAACCAAACTTTGGCCACGTAGTGTACACTTCATGAGCGTTTACACTATGAAAGCAATCAAATGCTTGTTTTCGACTAAATCTGGAAGTGGTCAAAAGTGGACAAGCTCAAAATGTTTTAGACCCCGTTTACACCTGTATTTAGCGGCGTCCATTTGTTTATCAAAATTGATCAAGAACTGATTCATGTTAAAATTATATGTGTATGTACAACTCACATTTTGAGTTCATATTCCTGGTGTCTTTGAATGAGTCGAGTGAATGAAGATGCATTGTCTATACATGAACACACAAGCCTTGGCCCTGTGCAGTCCTTGACACATTATTATGTGCAAAATGACATTTCGAAGGCTTTCTTTTGGCTCTGTGGCTCTGTCTGGCTCTGTCTGGATCAAATCCTGAGTCTGCTGAGTGTGTGTGTGTGTGTGTGTGTGTGTGTGTGTGTGTGTGTGTGTTTCACTAGGAAAGGTGCAGGGTTCAGAGTAAATTGGTTGAAGCTGGAAAACTGGACATGAAGTGATTGTTTTGTTTTTCATTTATTTAGACACCTCCTGCTTCACTGCGCATCCTAATCCTAGCAGAAGGACAACAGCTGATTTTATCTGTGGAGAAGAATCAGTAAGTCTCCCTCACAACACCCTGACTCTCAAATCGCCACACAAATTATCAGACGCACAGTGTTTTTGCAAAGCCACATGCTCAACTGAACGCTGAGCGCTTCCAAATTCTGATCCTTTTTGAGGTCTCAACAAAACAAAACACATAAAAGTAACTTAAAGGGTTAGTTCACCCCAAAAAATAAAAGTTCTGTCATTAGTTACTCATCCTTATGTCATTCTACACCTGTAAGACCTTCGTTCTTCTTTGAAACACAAATGAAGATACTTTTGACTCCTTCCATAGAGAGCAATTTAATTACCACTGTCAATGCCCAGAAAGGTACTCGAGACATCGTTAAAACAGTCTATGTGACTACAGTGGTTCAACCTTAATTTCTTAATTTTACTTTTTTAGAGGGACAGCATCTTAATAAACCTGCTGCTGTGTTTTTAATGTTTAACTCAATGGAAAAGAGTGATCAGCTGAGTTTATTGCAAAATACAATCGTTTTTTGCAATGACTAACTAACTAAATAAATAAATGTTTGCCTAATGCAGTAAGACGCACTCAAGCAGTGTGAAACTCTACAGCTGAAACCTTAAAAAGCTCCATAAATGTCTCTGTTTTCCCCTCTCTCTCTTTCCCTTCCTCTGTCTCTTTTACCAAGGTTGTACACAATTCAGAGTTGAACTGAAAAAAATATTGAATTTCAAATGTAAATTTGAACTAAAGTAGCAAACAGAATTATGTTTTGGTATTGTTCTTGAATGAATCTGGTTTGTACGAATTAGCCCAAGTGCAAATGTATTATAGGTAAATATATTGTCATATAAGGTAAAAACATATGAAATTAAAACAATTGGAACAATTTAATATATTTACGTATCTAATCCATATAAACATTGTGTGTGTTGATATTTGTGTACATAAATATATATTTGACATGTATGTAATTATTTAATGACATAACATGTTTGTCTTGTATAAATGTGTGTTTAATATGCAAATTACACATTATATTACATATGTTTAAAAAAAACAGTAACACATATGAGGCCATAAATTAAATAAATAGCCATTATATATTACGTGTTTATTACAGGCATAACATTGCCCAATTAAAGCTGTTCCTGCATATTTACAAATAGTATATGCAAAAATATTACAAGTATTAAACATATAGGTTCACTTATTATGTGTTTTCCTTTGATATGTACATATGAAAGAAACATTTGTATGTGGTGCACACCGAGTCCCTAACATGTACTTTTTAAATTTATGAAATTGTTTATGCACTATATATAATTATTTAGAATTGTTCTGTACATATATACAAATTTTTACTATGCATGGATTCATTTTATGTTATAAACTTATATCTTCATATGTCCAGAGGATATCGTTTTATACAGTAGGTAACATATGTGGCACTCTCGATACAGGGCAATATGTTGTAAGTCAAATATTACATTTCGTTGTGGAAGAGAACAGAGCAATAGATGGAGAGTCGGACTGAAAGAACCGACAAGCCAACAAAGAAACTCCAGGGACTGGTGTCCAGGGATGTCTGATATACGCTGCCTTTCTCTATACGTTCAACTCTTTCCCACGGCAAATAACATTGTTCATCCAGACATATAAAAGCATAACCCTGAGGACTGATTTCTCTGGAAGCACAAAAAAGCTTTGCGCGCACATCATCACAGTAATCATAACCATCGAGACACCACCATACAAACATATTTGGATGGTTTTTGAAATCCGATGCAATTCCACATTTTTATATAAGCCTTTTTACAAAGAAGTATCAGTTCTTGAAAGCTTTCTTACACATGCAAAGTGATTCACTGCATATTAATGGCTGTGAACAAGTGGCAGCACCTCAACAAATAAAACAGCCTGTGTGGATCTTTTCAAGATCCGAAGATCTCATTTATTCACTCGGCTACATTTGATAAAAGAGCTTTGATAACCTAACCTCCTTCTGAACTCATTTCTGATTCATTCATTTGATAATCATTGTTGTTTTACCCTATGGATTTAATTTCTCAGCCTTGTATTCAGATCAGCAATACAACACAGACTAAACAACAGCCTTGAACTCTGTTTAACTTACAGAGAAATAGAAAACAACGCTGACTTTGATTGCTCCTCCAAGGATTTCCAAAATAAATGGCTTAGGACTGTGTGCGGTGGCGATTGAGGCTTCAGAGCTGACTGTCAGAGATTTGAAGCTAACAGTGTAACGCTAAAAGTCTCTAATCAGCAGCTGCCCAGTGAAGTTGTAGCTTTGCTCCACTTAATTTGCCGAATTCTCTTAAGGGCCACGTTCCTCTCAAGACTGAGTGAAAACACTTACCATAAATTAAGAAAAAGTCAGTCACTGTGAGAGCATGAGTACAGGGTTTTAGGCATCTTAAAGCCATATAATTTGTTACCCATGATGGCAAAACGAGTCGCACATTTTCAAAAATGCACCTGTTTGAAGTCGATATAGAGTCAATTTTGAGAAAAATCGAGTTAAAGTTTTATGAATGTTCCAAAACAAAATCACTTAGCATCCATACCTTATAATCCCTGTTAATTGGCCTTCCACCAAATTTGGCACAAATCAAGTCAAAACTTATATCTATAGGAAAAATATATATTCAATCATTTCCCCTTGATTCCACAATTGTTTGATTAACATTAATAAAACCTATAGGCTAGGCTATTAAGAACTACTGTACCACAAGGATCTAATAAAATGTTAAACATCAGACGTTTTCCCCTACAAATTAACATTCAATTAAGACACAACAGATCATGTTTGCAGGAATCATTCTGTGTATGAGTATATAGTGGGATTGTGGCATCTTGTAAGCACACTTTGGATCAGTCAGTCAGCACGAGTGAGATCATTTTGTTCACATCGGCATGAGTTTGAAAGTCACATTTAATTGGTTCAGACTCATGTCATCGAGAATTTGCAATGAATAATCACAAAGTTGGAATATTGCACTTTAAAACGATTCCAAACTTGTGCTGAGAGGACGCGCCAGTCGTCCAGAAACGAGCAGAAACGCTTTTGTCATGGTCAAAAGGAACGGTACTCCTCGCAGAAAACGCAAAAATTAAGATACCTTTAAATGTTTAATTCCTATTTGGAGCGTTGGGATCACTAGTCGAGAGCTTAATGAACTAATTTTTGTGGAAACCTAAATTGACATTTTTCACTTGCTTTGCCTGTAGCTTGAAAATAGCCCATGCACATTCCCACTCGTTTTGCCAACACGGGTCACATTTAGTTGTGAAGTTAACTTGAAACTAGCTCACCAACCTAGAAGTTACTCATAGTTTGAAGTAGTAAGAGCTCTTCTTTTGAAAAAGTAGCATTTCCAGTCAAGTTACTTCCATGACAAAATGCGAAGTAGCCTACATTGAAGCTATTTTCTGTAATCATTTACTCACCCTTATGTTGTTCCAGACCTGTGTATGAGTTTCTTTCTTCTGTTGAATACAAAAGAAGATATTTTGAAGAACATTGATAATCAAACAGTTGACGGTAGACATTGACTTCCACTGTATTTTTTTTTTTTCAATGGCTACCGTCAACTGCTTGATTACCAATGTTCTTCAAAATATCTTTTGTGTTCAACTGAAAAAAGAAAGTCACACAGGTTTGAAACAACATAAGTGTGAGTAAATGATGACAATTTTCATTTTTTGGTTAACTATCCCATTGAATCCCCATATAAATTAGAAACATTGTTTTTCTAAAGCAAGAGTCGAAAAAACTTATAAGAAAGAGCCTCCTCCTCACTATTTAACAAAAAAAATGAAAAATGAAATGAAAATTGATTTTCCTGTGATCAAAGCTGTATTTTCAGCATCATTACTCCAGTCTTCAGTGTCACATGATCCTTCAGAAATCATTCTGATATGATGATTATCAGTTGCGCTGCTTAATATTTTTGTTAAAATTTCATGATTTCAGAATAGAAAGTTCAAGAGAACAGAATTTTTGGTAACATTGTAAGTCCTTTAATGTCACTTTAATTAATGAAATGCATTTTTTGCTGACAAGAAGTATTAATTTCTTTAAAATGCAATTGTCAAAATGTTAAAATTATGATGTTTTTATGATTCATTTTGATGATTTTCTTCTCAAATTATGTTTTCTTCTTCTAAGCGAATTGTTAAATGTTTCCAAGAATTCAAACGCTCTACATTTTGGAACTTCTCTGTACATATTGGTGTTTCCATTCAGCATTCTGTATTGATAAAAACTCAGCTAGTGAAGGCTTGAACATGAATTTACACCAAGTACGACTAATAAAACTATTACTGTATGTGACGGAAGGATGAATTCATTTTCAAAGCCGGTTCATTGAAATGCACCGTCCGAAACAAACTAATTCGCCAAAATTAATTGGATTTCCCCGTGGTACTTGAGAGAGAGAGAGACATTCAGAGAGTGCGTTTGATTATTTCCGCTGCTCTCTCGGTTGTTAGGCTGTATGAGCAATATGAGACATAAAAAACAACAATGTAGTGCTTGTAAAAATAGCTTGTTACTGGAAAAGCTGCACTATTGTGATGAGCCATACTGTCACGCTATTGAAAATATTATCTTGTAGCATCCCTACATCTTAGCTGTCAGTCACTTTTTTCATTTGTAGGTTTTCTGCCTCTTTTAGACTGTAAATCTTGATAATGACGTAAGAGTCAACATCCTAGAATTGATCGAGATTTAGAGCTTATTTTGGCTGACACAAACAACTGTTACTGAGGAAGAGACAGAGCGTGTGCCATTCAAAGGCTTCCTTTTATTCAGCCAAACAGGAAGGAGCATAGCCAAGCACACAAAACATGTCATTACTGTGACGACTGCAAACATTACCATAGAAACTTGGACTCAGGGTCCATGAATGGACAGGGAA
Source organism: Opsariichthys bidens (assembly GCA_037194245.1). Taxonomy (NCBI): domain Eukaryota; kingdom Metazoa; phylum Chordata; class Actinopteri; order Cypriniformes; family Xenocyprididae; genus Opsariichthys; species Opsariichthys bidens. The sequence continues at coordinate 7,769,457 of CM074286.1, read as the reverse complement.
GAGGGTTCTTGTTTGTGTGAGAATGGCATCATTGACTCTCTGCTCTGATGTCAGGCTGAAGCATCACTAATGAACTCCAAGAGAAAGAGAAACACACTATTACCAGAGGACTTTTAGAGTGGCCCTGTGATTCTGGTAGCAAAGTGAGGATAATGACGAGGGAGTCCTTCAAAAACTGACACAATCACACACAAAAATACACACACCTTGCCTGCTGCTTAATAGTCTGAAGTAAGTAATCTAATTTTTTTTCTTCAAGATGGGTCATCATTTTTTTTTCAAGTCAGTTATATAAAAAGGTAGACTGGTCTTATTTGAATCTGAAAAGTAAGACTGATTATCCCCAACTATTGCTTATCGGACTGTGTCTTACATGGTTCACCCCCAAACAAAAATTCTGTCATCATTTACTCACCCATATGTTGTTCCAAACCTGTATAAGGTTGAACACAAAAGAAGATATTTTAAAGATTGCTGGTAACCAGACAGTTGACATTAGTCATCGACTTCCGTCAGCTGTTTGATTACCAATGCTCTTGAAAATGTCTTCTTTTGTGTTCAACAGAAGAAAGAAACTCATACAGGTTTGGAACAAAATAACAGTGAGTAAATGATGGTGAATTTTCATTTTTGGGTGAACTGTCCCTTTGAATCCCCTTATGAATTAGAAACATTGTTTTTCTACAGCAAGTGACTGGAAAAATTATAAGAAAGAGTCCCCCCCTCACATTATACTTAAAATAAAAAATATATAAATAAATGAATGTTTTTAAAAATGAAATAAATTTTAAAAACGCTCTTCCACCGAGATCTGGAATTATGATCATTTTGAGGTATCATGTGTGTTGTTAGGTAATACCAGACATTTAATTCATCATATTTTAGATGTGATAACAGGTCGCAGATGATGATCGATTTTGTCTGACAAATATAGTTGGCATTGCATTGGAGGGAAAAAAACAACACTATCAGACAATTTTATTTTCATGTTATCATAACTGATTTGCCACTGCAAATTTCTTGTAGCTTCTTTCAATCAATTGATCCTTCGCCGACAGTTTGATTGACAGGCGATCTGACCAATCATAACCCTGAATCCTCCATTTTGTCTGACAAAGCAGTCAGGTTAGTTAATAGATTAATGTTGGTGAACTTGAACTTGAAAAATTGTTTACTCACGTCTTTCCGCGCTTGAAACAACATTCCTTCTGATGTTCATTCATGTTTATTTGATGCTATAAATGAACTAGTATGAAGAGATGATCGGTTCACGAGGAGCTACAGCGATCTGTCACCACACATTAAAGAGACACTATACGCTATTTATTGTTTAAACTTCTTTTAAAAATTGCCATATTTGAAATATGAACTGTTTCATATCAGAAGTAACCTGCTCTGTCTTGTCCGTCGACACGTTGTCACACGGTGTCCTCTTTGCTCCTGGATGTATTTTTCACTGCATGAGAACATGATGTGTGGCGTGAGAGCGCATGGCTTGTCCAACATAGCAACAGTAACTAAAGGGGGCGGGTCTTTGCGAAGGGTCAATTGGCTATTTAAAAAAAAAAGATGATAGTAAAAAAATAAATATATATATATAAATTAAACCAGATTTATTTATATATTTTAATATATATATCAATCATCCAATGATCTTTGCTTATTTATTTATTAATCATATGTGAAGAGAACTGGAGATTTCTTCTTCTGTGCACGTTTTGACTTACTTTAAGCACAAGGAAATGTCATCAGCAGATCTGTTCTGGCTGAATGGGTGGCTGTAAAAGGTGAAGGTGTGAGGTGTTGCAGAGCATAAACTGCTCCTATTATTAAAGATTCCGCACAATATGTGTTGTTGTTGAGGTTGGCTGTCTTTCACCTTGAATGTTTGTTTCTTTATAGAATATGTAAACAATACACAAGGAGAGAAAGACTGAGAGAGAGCAAACAATGAAAGGGAGAAGTGGGAGATGAGGTATACAGTGCCACGTTCAATTATGGATTCACTTGTGGACTCGCTTGTGAACTTTCCATCTGTTACAAATTACTCCTCTCAGAGGCTTCAATTATTTCTTCTGTCTTCAAACTAAAATTAATGACATGGTGTGTAGTGTAATCAGGGATTGTGGAGCGCATGGATGTGGGAGAGAGAGAGAGAGAACATAATAATAGCAAGTCTTTTGACAAAGCTTTTAATGACAGCGTGTGACAGGACAACACGCCATTTTTTAAAAGTATGTGAAAACGGCTCATATTTGTATAATACCGAAATTAAGTTGTCAAAAAAACACAAAAGAAACAAGCTTTTTATCTTATATTTAAAGCAAGAATAACTATTATTATTGCTCATAATTATTGTTCATGGAATTGAACACATCCCTAACCCTTAATATTAAACTTCAGCACGTAACTTATGACTTGGCTCTTGTAGTTTATTGAGCAGAGGTATACTTTTACTTTTCTAAGTGACCAAAATTAACAGTCTTTGTCTGGTGGACATTAAAATGGGTGAAAATTAGCAAACAACCACCTGCAGAAAACATCTAGGGACCACCCATAACACAGAGCACTGCTTTACTGACTACTTTAAGAACACCCTAACAACTGCATAGAGTGTGCTGAAAGTCACTTAAAACACTTTAGAAGCCACATAGCAACACCAACCACACCTGTAGCAACATGCCAGCAAACCACCTAAAACAACCCAGCAATGCCCTAACAATCAACCAGAACACCCTAGCAACTGCATAGAAACACCCTAGCAACAGCCTAGCTGTGTCACATAGAACACCTTAACACTCGCATACAGAAGCAACACGTTGGCAACCACCTAGTTATGTCCTAACAACCAACCAGAACACCCCCAAAAACAGAGTAGCAACACCTTCGAAACCACCCGGAACCCTAACAACCTCCAAGTAGTGTACTAAAAGTCTCATAGAGGAGCTGTTTAGTTACATACAGTAGCAACACCCTGGCAACCACCAAGAACATCTTAGTAATGACATAGCTGCACTCTGGCAACCAGCTAGCAATTTACTAAAAGTTAGACAGAAGACCTTAGCAGTCACATTCACCAAAAACCACATAGCAATGCCCTAACTCCCAACCAGAACACCCTAGCAACTCCATAGCAACACTCTGGCAACCACCCAGAACACTCTAGCAATTACCTAGCAGTGTACTAAAAGTCACATAGGACACCTTAACCGCCACATACAGTATCAACACCCTGAAAATCACCCAAAACACTCTAATAACCACCTAGCAACACCCTAGCAACCACCTAGCAGTGCACTAAAAGTCATGTAGAACATCCTAGCAATCGCATACAGTTACAACACCCCTGCAACCACCTAACAATGCCCTAAAAACCTACCAGAACTTCTGAACAATTGTATAGCAACACCCTGACAACCAACCACAACATCTTGGTATCATGGCAATGAATTGCTAATGGCTCCTTTTATTTTTTGAGACTGTTACCATGTTGACTCCAGAGTCCCTCTTATGCCCTGGAGACTCCTGAATTACTTTTGTTTGCATGTTTTGTTTTCCCCATTCTTCATAAATTAATGTTATGTAATTTATCTGCAGGATATGTTAGACAAAAACAGCCTGAACTCTGTTGCTTTTGACCACTGGGAAGTGGATCTGCTAGAAGTGCGGTATTATGAGCAGAAAGAGTGATGAGAAGCTTACATCGGTGCTTTCTGTTTGCCTGTGTGTGCTATAGCACATTATCCACAGTTGGTGGCAAGGAATAAAACAGAAAGAGAGAAACACAGAGGGCGAGTTATGCTAATGTAATTTGGTTCTAACCATCCCTCAATGAAGCAAGCGCAGCTCGTTTGAAATGCTGTATGGATTGGTTTGTCATCAGCAAGCTGCTTAGATGAAAAAAGAATAGAGAACATAAGGGTGAAATAGAGCGTTGCCAAGTATATGGTAAATTATGCCTTTCTGGATTATTTTTCATATGGGCTTTATGAAGTGTATTGTTCAGAAGAGTCCTTGGCATATTTATCTAAGTCAGCCGATTCACAGAAGTCATTTAAACTTTTGAAAGCGAAGAACTGCAAGTTTGTGAGATTTTCCCTGAAGATATATTTTTAATAACCCGGATCCACGTTCTGTGTATGCACTTATTCTTTTGTATTCTTTCTCCTCACTATGTCTCTCAGTTTGTGTACCTCTGTGGTATAACGTAGTTTATATATTGGGAATCACAACTGATCAGTTCATTTTATTATTATTTCTAAAATATACATACACAAGTGTCGTTCATTATCTGTACTCACACATGAGAGTTTGGGGTCTGTAAGTTTTCGTCTGTTTTTGAAGTCTCGTATGCTCGCCAAGACTGCATTTATTTCATAATAACAAAGTAAAATAGTAATTTGTTATAGTAATCTGTTTTCATATATTTTATAATGTAATTTATTCCTCTGATAGCAACGCTGAATTTTCAGCATCATTACTCCAGTCCTCAGTGTCACATGATCCTTCAGAAATCATTCTAATATGCTGATTTGCTGCTCAAGAAACATTTCTCGTTAAAAAGTTGTGCTGCATAATATTTTTGTGTAAACGTGAAACATGATTTTATTTCAGGATTCTTTAATGAATAGAAAGAGCATTTATTTGAATTAGAAATCTTTTGTAAAAATGTAAAAGTCTTTTTTTTTGCCACACTTGATGCATCCTTTCTGAATAAAAGTGTTAAATCTTATAAAAAAAACACTTCGGTTTACTAGCTTATCCTAGCTTAATATATGGAGACAAATATAAGATTTTTTTCATAGCGAGGCATTTTCAGCATTTAAAAACTTTAGAGAGCCAAATTACAGCATTAATGCTAGAGACAGCCCATTTTTATTGAAAAACTAGCTTGAGTTCTCTCCTCACTGAGCATGGAAGCTTTAAAGGTCTCAGTGTTCACAGCCATCCAGCCTTACTTTGTTTTCCCATGAGTCTTTAGCAGCTGACCGCTCCGTGATCTCATCACTGAAGGTCAACAGTCAAACCAGGAAGTGATTCTTTTATATCGACCGATTGCGGTAACAGCAAAAATAGAGGAAATGCTCCAGTGAAAAACAAGGGGGTTTTCAGAACGAAAGAAAGAAAGAGTCAGAACTGACAAACAATGATCTGAGTATTGTATCCAAAAGGAAGTTATTCACAGGAAGCTGAAAGGACCTGCTGAGTGCTACAGTACTTTTTGAGTGAGGTTTGTTGCTGTTTTGAGAACTTGCACCTCAAAATTTACATTTACTTACGCTCCAAAGTGCACAAGTTTCTCTGAATGTGTGAATGTGGATCTGATCGCAAAATGTTTTGGACCACATTTACGCCTGTACACTTGTGATCAGATCTTTTGAGATGCCTGTTGCTGCCCAGCTAACACAAAATATGTGTTTAGAACATTTCCCATTAACTCTTTTCCTGCCATTTTTTTTTTTTTGCCTCATTTATGAGGCAAAGCTTACCCACCATTGACGGAATATTCCGGCTTTCCATGTTTTCACTGTTATCACACAACTTCTTAAAGAGTAGAGAATCTCCGGATCAAAACACAGTAGTAGTCTTTGGGGGGGGGAAACACGATGTTCTCAGCTTTTTGTTCAAAATGTTGCTTTTTTTATGAAACTTACTTACATTCAAGTGTTGATAAAAAAGAATGCAAGAAGCTAGAATAAAACATTTTTTTTTTCTGTTCTTTCTTTTGATATATTGCATGTTCAGATATTCATACAACAAAATATTTTGAGGGCCATGCATGAAATCTTTATGAAAATGATGGGAAAAGAGTTATCTGAACATTCAGAACATTTAGTTTTTTAAATGTTTTAAAAAGATTAGAGAATTTAATATCAATATTTATAATTTTGCAAACGTTATGGGAATGTTATTAATGTCCAGATAACTTTGGATGAATATTCTGTTACTGATCGAATGTAAGTTCATGACTTTGAGAGAACCTTGCCAGAATATTTGCTGGATACCAGGTATAAACGGAGCCTTTTTCTCTCTTTCCTGAAGTTTCCGTTCTCATTTTTCATGTTCTGCCTTTATCATCTGTCTTTGTTACTTTTGCTCGACACTAGCTAACAGCAAGCTGACCAAACAAAAGCTTCGCTTGCTGTTTTTCTTGCTAGGCATCTGGAGAAGTTAATGAAGAATGCTCTGCAGTGAAAACACACTTCTACTGCATTACTCGCAGATGTTTTAAAGCCTCACAATCATTACACACTGCTCTTAGGATTACTGCTAGCGAAGAACTTGATTATTTTACATTTTGACAAAAAAAAACAAAAAACAATAGAATGTCATCCTTTGACCGCCGATGCACTCTTTCAGTCTGACTAATTATACAGAGATCAGATGAACCATCATAAATAAGATAGAACAGAAGATGCCAGAAGGTTGGTCAGATCTGTGTAATGAGCCGAAGAGGAGACTCTATTAAACTGGTACAGAAGCATCAGTGAGTCTTTAGGGAGACCTAGAGAGGGAGAAAAAAATAGACAGAGAAAGCAGTTAATGACGTGGAAACCGGCACAGAGAAATAGCACATATTTACCAGAGCCAAGAGCCGAAATCTGCTAAATTGTATTCAAGTGTGAACGCCCTTTTCTCCCCAACTAGTGAAGTAGGAGATCTGTAGAAGTTCTTAATGACCATAAAAGCCAGAGTTTCACCCCTCCTGCTGAGAACAAAGTTGCTGGGCTGTCATTTGTTATTTATCATCGAGTGAGTCACAGATTTCCTAACTAAGGATCACTCAACATCTGTACAGTTCAGTGATCTGCTTTGGCTGCCTTTGACAGTAACACGACAAGAAACGTTAAGTATAAACTTCCAGACTCGCAGTGCTTTGTCTGTAACAGATGGGTAATCAGACAGCACAGAACTATTGCCGTTATTGTCCTCAGAGTTCAGATGAGACACGGACCGGGACAGGCAGCGGAGCATTATAATGACTGAGACAAAAAGGGGAAATAAAAGTGAAGGGCTGAGAATTGGATTAAAATGGTCTATTGCTGATACAGATGAAGCATACTGTTTTTATTGACTTAATTTAGTTCTGCTTTGTATCAATTAAGGTTGCTGAGGAAGAACTATAACCCCTGTTTATGATATTCCTGCAGGTTATACTCTAATCAATGGCGGCAAGTTACTGGGTCATTCATTTATTCACTCAACCCAATTCGTTCACAACACTGATTCATTCTATAACAAAAAAGTGAGCCATTGAATCAACTATACGGATTTGTTCAAAACACTGATTCATTTAGCAACAGATCACCTCTAGTCTAGTGTGTGTCAATGTTTTTTACTTTGGCTTTGTTTGGAAATATTTCAGTTGATGGAGCAAAAACAGGTGTTGTAATTGGAAATATTGTGTCTTAAATGTAAGTTACTGAGTATTAAATTTTTGTTTCTTGAAATGTTGTGCATTTTTTTCATGGCCTCCAGAATATTTTGTTGAATGAATATCTATAATATATCAAAAGTAAGAACAAGAGCCTCTGTTTATTATCTTTAAAAACAAACATTTAATTTCTAAGTTCATGCATACTTTTTTTATCAACACTTGAATGTGTTTCATTTAAAAAAAGCAACATTTTGAACGAAAAGTTGAGTCAAAGACTACAAAGACTAAGCAATGCTTTTATCGGTCACTCATTAAAGTAATTCAGTGGACCTGTTATCACAACTTAAATAAATGCATGGTGGTAAACACTATAATGACTCAATAAGCAATGACTGTGCTAATAGCAGTGATAAGTAATATCTTACTTAAGTAAAATATACATTTTTCTTCATTTCAAAGATGCAATATACTTAATTAAATATATATGTTAAATAAGTTATGCAAGCTTGTGCTATGATAGCTGTTGATTTGAACTGAAGTAGGGTCATTGGTTCCAGGGCTACAACTCTGGTATTTTTTTGAGTAATCAACTTAAAAATTCATCTTTATGCAACAAATTATTAAGTTTGGCTAACTCAGTGTAGCTTAAATTCACATGTAAATTCACTCAAGTTATAACTCAAGTTATTACTCAAGTTGTTATAACTCAAAAAAATGTGTTAATTTCTTTTGTTATATTGTTATAGTGCTTGTTTCTGCTTCTTTTTTTTATTTCCTGTGTTTTGATCCAGATATTCTGTACTATTTCAGAAGAAGTGTACTGTGTAATATCACCCCCTACCATATAACAGTAAAAAAATTTGTCAATGCTGGAAAGCGTGGTGTCATAAACGATCGAAAATTATGACAGTGGCAAGGAAAGAGTTAACAAAATACTGTCGTTGCGGATTGATTGATTTTCTTATTTGCCATAATATAGCAACTGTTGTAGATACACTGATTATCACTTGCAAAATGAAAGTTTTACTAAAGATTGGATTTGAAAACCAAATTTGCGGTGTGTTGTGTGAACAAAGACACATACCCATAGATGTGCGTCATGGATGACAGGATAGTGTGTTCTTTAGGGACAACCGCACCATACTGGTTTATTTTTGAATTCATTCTCCATAGGCACACACAAACAAATACAAAGACAGATCTTCACTCACATCTTGAAACACCCTAGAGCCTGAAAACAGACCAAAGGAGCTGGCCTTTCCTGAGATCTTTCCACATACAGACAGAGTTACACACATGACAGAAGCCACAGAGGGAAGTTCACTAAAGGAGTGAGAAAGAAAGAGAAAATACAAAGTTAAAAAAAGTTCTTCATTAGTATTTTTGCATTGTTATACAGTGGGGAAAAGGCAACAGGACATGATTGTTTAGAGACTATATATTTAATTAAATTATCCCATTGACATTTTTTTTCTTGTTTTGTGCAATAAACATAATTAAATTTCATTATATTTGTGCTTAAAACAAGAAAAAAAACATTCTCTGAAAAGGCTGTTTAGATTTCTTCTCACTGGAAAACAAGACAGAAATACTGATTAAGAAAATGATTATTTATTTATTTACTTTTTTTGCAGTGTTGGGAGATGAATAAGAGGTTTAATAAGGATGATGATGATGATGATGATGATGATGATGGCACACTGGGCTTGTTTTAGGTATTACCTTAATGACAAATGACTTTGCTTTTGTTAAATGTTCTGTCTAGGTTTATAAAAAGAAAAAGAGTCTTTCACCATCATTTACTGTAACTATTATTGTCAAATTGAATAAATATGTTAATGCTGTTTAAAATAATGTTATTTAAACATATTAACACGGGTTTAATTACTTGTATGCATTAACACAATGATTTAAAAAGTCCCCATTCTTATACATTATGTCCTTCTGTTGCATATGTGTGTGTTTGTGTTGAATATAACCTGATGTTTAAGGACGTAGAGCCTTGACTCTCGCATACATTTCTCATACCCATACTGTGAGAATATAGAAAAATATTTCTTTAGCCTGGAGGATTTCATCTTGTCCTTCATCCTCAACCATCCCCCATCTCATCCTGTTATGTGAATCTTAGCTTGTGAATCTGTGTGGAAAGCTAAATCAATTGGAGACACAGCAATGTATGGAAATACAATTAGCCTTTAGACCAGCCGGGTTCTCTGGGGTGTGTGCATCTCTGTGTCTCTGTGTGTACTTTTTTTTTAGCTATACTTGGGAGGACCAAATGTCCTCACTTATATTGAGAAATACTTTGACAACCCACTAGTGAGGACATTGACTGGTCCTCACTAGTTAAAAAGGCTTATAAACCAACCAAAAGATGTTTTTCTTTAAATCTAGATGGTCACATGTTTCTGTGATGAGTGGGTTTAGGAGTAGCGGTTGGGTTAGGTGTTATAAAATATCATTGACCCGACATAAAATCAATGGAAGTCTATGCAATGTCCTCACTAAGATAGCAAACCTGTGTGTGCGTGTGTGCGTGTGCGTGTTTTTTTATTTATGAGGACACAAATTTGTTTAATGGCATGGGTTTATTCTGGTATTACGACATAAACATGAAATATGAGGACAATTCATGAGTCCTCGTTTTTAAAATAGCTTTAAAAACATACTAAACAGATTTATTAAAAATGTAAAAATGCAGAATGTTTTCTGTGATGGGTAGGTTTAGGGGTAATGGGAGTGTAGGAGGATAGTATTTACAGTTAATACAGTATAAAACCATTACGCCTATGGAATGTCCTCACTTTGATAGCAGAGAGAGAGAGAGAGAGACTAAACAAGAAAATAAATAAGATTACCACCTCAAAATGGCGAGAGAGAGAGAAAAAGCAAACAAGAACTAGGTCTCGCTACTTTTTCAGCATCTTACACCACATGCGTCATGTTTTTTCAAGATGCCACATCAAGTCGAAAATAGTGGTTAAAAAAAAAATGTGTCTTCATTCACACTATTTCAGTCTCTGCTGCAGTTGTCACTTATGTGTCCATTTTAGAGCCTGTTAGTGTCAGAAAGCGCAGTAATGGGCACTTTTAATTTCCACCAGAGCAATGAACTCTCTAATTAAAAGGGCCAAATGAGGTTCAAGACTTCTTGCACTTTCTCTCTCCTTCAGCAAGACTTCATGCTTCCCCTTAAACAGTTCAGAGCTGATTTCCCCCCGGCTGTTAAAACCATATTAGTCCGATATGGAGTCAATTAACAGCCAAATAGAATAGATGGGTTAAAAAGTATGAAGTCTGAGCTTCACTAATAAAAAAAGTACCAAAAATACTGTGATTTTTGGACAATTTTTTGTTGTCGTTTGTTTGTTTTGTTTTTTCTTGTTTTTTAATATGTGCCATTGTACTTTTGTACCATAGGGATGTTCCATGGCGATATGTATAATATGTAATCTAAAATGCAATGTGATTAGTAATATTAAAGTCCTATAGTATTACATGTTACAGTCATGTTCTGTTTCACAGTCTAGTCATTCATCCGGCACATTTTCAGCTAAAAAAGGAAAACTTTTTATGAGTTATGGCCGTTTATTTACACGACAACGAGAAGTGCAAGTTTTTGAAAATGATCCATGTAAACAACAAAAACATTCATTTGTGATGTCGGTTTATAGGCGCGTAGTGTTTCTTTACAAAAAGACTTTGCCGTATAATACAGCGTTTTGCGGATCCTTGTGAACGGGATCGTTTTGATAACGCCTGTACGCAAAAAAAGCAAAGGAAAAACGTTTCCGTTTTTAGTACGTTGTTTTGGTGTAAATGCACCCTCAGTTTTCATTGTCACCATTTGTCTGTCATCCATTCGTTTTCATGGTTTCTAATTAGTCCACACCTGTTCCCTGTTCTGTTAATCATCATCTCTGTATATTCAAGCCTTCATTCTTCCTCAGTTCATTGTCTTGTGTTAAAGTCATGTTCCTGTGTGTAGTGCTTTCTGGTTCCTGTTAATAAAATAAAAAGTCTTTTTCATTCTGTGTCATGCGACATCCTTGATTTTCACTAAACACGCAACCCCTGACATCACCGTTCGGTATCATCTCTGTATTGTGCTATTTACATGACACAGATTGTGGCAAAATATGACAGAACCATTATGTATTACAGCTAATAAATTGGCACAGGCCTGGTTCTCAACTGTTTTTGCTTCAGGACCCTTATTTTACATCCATCATTTGTCACTTCTTCTGTCACAAAGAACCCTGTGCTCTTTTTTTCTGTCAAGAGTCACTGTAACCTGGTGAGAAAAGGAAGAGGAAAAAGGAGTGATCTTATTTTTCTTTACAGTGTCTAATGAACACGTGCATTTATCACTATTAACCAGAGTGCGAACAACCCTGTAATTAAATTGTTAAACGCATATAATGGAAGGCAGTAGGCTGTGAAATTTCGGAGATCGATGGATATTGATTTCTGTCATGCCCATCACCATTTTATGTACGGACTAATTATACATGGAGGCATTTCATATTACATATTTCTTCATTTATTTACTTTCCTCAGAATGAATTGGCTTTTAAAATAAAGCTACCTGAGGTGGTGATCTTATAATGAGTGTTTGACGTATCTAAACTCTGAGGAAATAAACATGCTGTGTGTGCAAGAGTTGGTCAGTACAGTTATTGTATCCAGTATAAATCTGTGGCAGAATGTGATATATGTAGATATACTACCATTGGAAAAGTTTTGGGTGTGTAATATTTCTATTTATTTATTAAAAAAACAAAAAAGGTCATTTTTTTGGAAGGAGCCTCTTCTGCTCATCAAGGCTGTTTATTTGATCAAAAATACAGTAACCGTAATATTGTGAAATATTACAATTTAAAATAATTTTCTATCTCAATACATTTTAAAATGTAATTTATTCCTATGATATCAAATTGTCAGCATCATTACTCCGATGATATGCAGATTTGGTGCTTAAGAAACATTTGTTATTATCAATATTGAAAACAATTGTGATGCCTAATATTTTTGTGGAAGCTGTGATAATTATTTTGGGGATTTATTCGACGGATAAAAACGTATATATTTTTTTTAATGCATCCTTTTTGAAAGATATTAATTTCTTTTCTTTTTTTAAAAGGCATCCTATGCCCTATGTCTCTGGTGTTCCCAGAATGTGTCTGAAGTTTCAGCTCAAAATACCTCATAGATCATTTATTATAGCTTGGCAAATTTGCCCCTATTTGTGTGTGAGCAAAAACATGCCATTTTTGTGTGTGGCTCTTTAAATGCAAATGAGCTGCTGCTCCCTGCTGTTTGTTGTAGTCCTTAAAAAGCAATTTCTGTAAAAGAAAATATCTCCCTTTGAATTGAACTTTGAGCGTCGTAACTTTGCAAATGTTGTTTATGCTCAAACAGCAACATTACACACTAACTAAAGTTAAAAAACTGAAATCATAATCAAGGACTCCTTAAAAAACACCTTGCTGGCCCCAATTTTTATTAAAGGTATATATGTGTGTGCAGGGCCGTAACCACTATAGACGTTGAGGGGGACAATACTTAGAAATGTCCAAATTGTCCACTCTGTTTGTTGTTAGGATGAGAAAAAAGCTTTTAAAGTTACATTTTTAGGCTGGTCTACCTCAGCGGTCTAAAAATATTCATCACAGTCAGAATGAGTGAGCTGGCCAATCAAATCAAAGAAGGCGGGGCTTACCGTTCACAGAAGATGAATTCCAATGCGACGCTTTCGTTTTAGCATTGAAAGAGTACGTGGCGAGTAAGTAGCTAAATTACATTTAATATTTAGACGCTTTTAAATATTCAAAGCATTTAATATTTAACGACTGTTTTATGTTTGAAATATTCAGTGGTCACGAAAAATACTCAACATTTTTATAAAATTTTGCCATTTTGATTTGAAAACATGCATGATTAATATGATATGATTAATGTAATTCATAACTGAGTGTGAGGAGACAGGAAACATCTGTTGTTTTTGACATATTAGACACAAAGAGTAATTTTTTTTTATTTGCAAATTTTAAGTGATTACTTAATAACTACAATGGACATGGAACTTTTACCGCTCTTATTTCTCTTTCATTATTCCTTTAAGTCCCTTTTAATCTTTTAGTTTTTTAAATTCCTTTTAATAAAAAAAAATTGCCCAATACACGTGCCCCCCACCCCCCGTTACGCACAAGGTAAAAATGGTTACGACCTTGTGTGTGTGTATAAACTGTACACTATAAAATCATTTAACTTGGTGGAGCACATACTGTAAGTCTTTCACCTCTTCACCCATCCTCTGTTTGTTCTGGGCTGGGATTTCAAGGAGATTGAGTCGAGGATTAGAGAAGCTCAGTGTTTCGTATCTCAAGACACTGAATCAAGATCAACTTCACAAACACCCACACACATAGCACTGCTTTCTGGCCTTTTTAGAAGTTGCACTTGTCTGCAGGTTTGTTAGTGGATGTCTTTATAAGTTCTGAAGTACTTACGATGCTGTCTGTGAGAAAGTTCATTTTGCCCTCCATCAAAGACCCTTTTGTAGGTCACTGTGCCTGTGCTTACTGAGGAAGCTGTGTAGTCAGAGTTAATGGGACAACAGCCATTACCTACTTTAAGACATCAAAATGGTTCACAACATCAAATATTTAAATAGTAACTGTAAAGCGGACTATCCAGTTTGTTTTTATATTTCTTATTAACTCACCACTCTCCGAATACGTTACAACATAAATGTCTTTACAGAAGTGTGGCGAATGAAGGAAGCCCGTTTATGCTACAGTGTAAAATTTAAAAAAAGTAATTGACTTTATATATTTTGGCATTACTTTTATATCTCACAAAGTGACTATTTATATCTTGCATTTTGACTTTATATCTCACAATATGACTATATTTCACAAAGCGACTTTTTACCGCATATCACAATTGCAACTTTATTTCTCGCAATGTGACTTTATATCTTACAATGTGATTATATCGGTCAAAGTGACTTTATATATCACAGTTGCAATATTGTTTTTCATAATTGAAACTTTGTATCTCACAATTGCAACTTTATATCTTGCAATGTGATTAAATGTCTCTAAACATCTTTATATATAGCAATTGCAACTGTTTTTTGTAATTGTGATGTAAAAAAGATTGTGCATCAAAACACTATTAATGATAAAACAGAACACAGAAAAGTCAAGTGAAGGCTTATTTCTTACAATGTGCCCTTATTTCTTCACTGTAAAAAAGAATTGTTGGTTCAACTTTAAAAAAGTAAGCTACCTGGCTGCCTTAAAATTTTGAGTTCACCGAAGTTAAAAATTTGACTTCAATGAAGGCGATTGATTTAATCAACAGAAACACCACATTCATTTTTGAAGTTGATTTGACAAAAGAAAAAATGTTGTGATAAATCATAAATAATTTTTTTACAGTGTAAAGCTAAACAATTGTATTATGATCACACATGCAATATTTTTATCACACACACACAAACTCTATTTTTCTTTTTTATACCTCATCTCATAATTGACTCTTTTTCTAGGCGTAAATTAGCTTCTTTGTGGAGTTCTGCGTGTACATCTCTTTTTCATGTACATTTTTTAGTTTTCCGTGGTCTTTTACAAGGCCTACAACTTCTGAACATGGTGTAGATCGCTGAAGGCCGGTTTCATACTCGAGCCCTTAGTAGACTTTTCCTGTTGTAACTGTCCAAATTGGCATATTACACCACGTTCAGCATTCCTTTAATGATTCACACTTCCCTGTGGACGAACTCCCACATTCCCTTGCTCATCGCTCTGTGGCACTGAGGGAGTCACGCCACGTTTGGGATTCGGATTCGGATGGCTGTCACACCAGTTCATCCCTGGGAACATCAAAGCCTTTCGACTAGAGGCTTTGAAGTTCCATCCAAAACAACGAAAAGTTTCTCCTCTGGCATGTGGATCACATCGAGGAGAATATGAATTGGACTGGAGTGCTGTCATTACTGAAGGATGGCCTAATGACATTAAACCAGAAATGGCTCTCACGGCGACCATGGAGGCAGTACTTGAGGGAGCTGAGCTGGTGTGTTTTACTAATACGTTAGCCCAAGGTCTAAAGCAGACAGGTTCATGAGGCCCGAGAATACAAACAATGGATCTGTTTTCATATCCTGATGTTCATTTGATGAATGTGTATGTATACAAGTGTATAATTATGCCATACATAAACCCAAAGGAGAAATATGAGGAGTTCGAGGTCTATCAAGGTGTGTGAGTGTGTGTGTTTAATAATAATAATATGCCTCTGTAACATTTCCTCACAGTTAGAAACACTACTTAAAAATACCCAATTATTTTTAGTCAGCTGAATTGGTATTAACTTGATTTTTAAAAAGTAAAAAATTCTAAAAACAGTTGAATTGGGCTTAAAATAAATTGTGATACCGAGAATGAAAAAAAAAAATACTTTTATTTATTTATTTATTTATTTATTTTTGGCCTATGCTGCTGGTCCTTTTTTGTACATTATTTACAGTAGGATAGCATATTTAAATTTTGCTTACATTTAGAACAAAACACTAAAAAGATTTCAGAATATGGAACACTGCAGACACACACACACACACACACACACAGGTTTGTTTTGCTATCAAAGTGAGGACATTCCATAGGCGTAATGGTTTTTATAGTGTACAAACTGTACATTCTCTACCCCTAAACCTACCCATCACAGAAAACATTCTGCATTTTTACTTTTTTAATAAAACATTGTTTAGTATGTTTTTAAAGCTATTTTAAAAATAAGGACTTATGAAATGTCCTCATATTTCATGTTTACGTCATATTACCAGTGTAATACCCATGTTATAATACAAATTTGCGTCACACACACCCACACACACACACACACACACACACACTGGTCCTTTAAGAGCCTCTGCTTATGTTGTTGAGGTGATTACATTTGGATTTCATCATGTCAGCATCATGTCACATATCACTCTAGTCTCTTTCAACAATGTCTGAGCTGAGTTTGACACGCCACATACCACACGCACACATACTGGGTTCCGTGTATTTGGGGACTCTCCATAGACATAATGATTTTTATACTATACAAACTGTTCAATCCTCTAACCCTAAACCTACCGTCTATCTAAGTCACTTACCAAAAAAGAGTGACATTGCTGTGACAGTAAATAATTTTGTGACTTTGCTCATGCGCACTCTTTGTACAGATTGTCAGACGTCCTTTCTTCAGGTTTTCCAGGGCAAATTATAGCATTTTTGTTTTCTTACACTTTTGGATCCCTTTGTATTTATGGCCATACAGTTTGTTTAGGTGGGTCATCATTTGATCTGTTGATCATTTCCAGTAATCAGTAAACACATACGCTGCCCCACTTTTCTGTGCATCTCCAAAAAGCAAGTTTACTCTCCGCTTACTGTCTGACACACTTCCATAATCTGCTCTGCGAATTTGGGGCGTTAAACAAGATGAATTTTGTTAGCATGTGGTAGTGAAATGTAACAGTGCTTTAAATGGCTTTTTGATATCATGTTTTATTTAAGTGCGCTGTTATTATATTCTTTCAAACTAAAAAGAAAAGAAAGTATACTTTCAGTCTACTTTTTATGTAGTTCTCAGAAATATACTTGACAATCAGAATCAGAATGAGCTTTATTCACCAAGTGTACACAAACACACTAACTTAAAATTACACTTTAAGTATACTTGAGTCTTCACTTTTTGTGTAGGCTTGTCCACTGGTAGTGTACATAAAAATTTACTTCAGAGATACTTTACTCTTTCCCTCCCATTCACTGAATTGTTATCCATGTTTTCACTGTTATTACGCATCTTCTAAAGAGTGCAGAATCTCCCGATTAAAACATAGGTGAAAAAGAAGCAAAAACAGAGATAACGCGATCATCAGTCATTAAACAACACATACTATAAGTTCAAAACTGCCTAACGTTTCCGAATGAAATGTCGACCCAGGAAGGGTTAACGACTGTGAAGCTTTGTTGAGTGTTGATGGACCCGATCTACTCCATCTGTAAAATGAAGTACGATTGTCACTTCTTTTTCACAGAAATGATTTTCCCAGCTTTTTGTTTAAAATATTGCTTTTTAAAATAAAACAAGTGTTGATAAAAGGGATGCATGAAGCTAGAATAAAATGGAAAGAGTTAAAGTACAGTTAAAGGTATATTTCAAGTATAAAAAATTAACTAGTAACGTTAGTTTGCTGAGAGTATATTTAAAAAGTGTACATTCATAAAATAAAAAATCTATTTAACTAGTAAAATATCAGTATACCTCTAAATTCACTTGTAGTATAGTTGCAGTACAAACGAAAAACTTAATTGTAAACTAGTACTCAAAGTTAAAAGTATACTTTTATACACTAAAAAGTGGGCCAATTTAGTATAGTATACTTCTAATACATAGATTGAAATTCTACGTTGAACTTAGTTATGTTTAATAAAATTAACTTGAAGTATACTTATTTTTGTAAAGGCCATTAAACTACAAACTTGATATAAACATTTTCTTTAAAAATAGTGGCTTTTTGGGAGAAGAAGAGGCCGATGCAATGGTGAACATTTTTGTGTGTGTTTTCTCTTCTAGTGACCTGTTCGCCAGCCATTATACTGAGACACATTACAAGGAAGATGGACAAACTGTTACCAGCACTCACAACTCTACGGTAGGTCAAATACACATTTATATTTTGGCACACACACACCGCAGGAAGATATTGGACTGGCTATTAATTGTTGGCCCATTTCAAATATTATAAGAGGAAAGCTTGTACCACATTATGTGATCAAGTTGTAATACATTTACTTTACTGGGTTAGTTCACCCAAAAAAGGAAAATTCTTTCTTTCTTCTGCAGAGCAAAAGAAAAAAGAAAAAAAAGAGAGACTCTTTTCTTTACACTGAAAGTGGATGGGGACCAAGGGCTGTCAAGGTCATCACAGACAATAAAATATTGAAAAAGTATCACAAAAGTGGTCCGTAATACTTAAGCACTAAGTCTTCTGAAATCATTTATGAGAGAAACAGACTGAAATGGGAAAAACGGAAGAGACTGAAAACGTAGGCTAATTTTTACCGAAATGTTTGAAAATAGCTATGGTCACCGTTAACTTTCATGGAATGGGAAAAGAATAACAGCCTGAACATTCAATAATAAAACTCATTTTGGGTTACAAGCAGGGAAGTTTTATGAAAGATCATTTTAAGTGAACTGCTCCTACATCGTTGTCAAACATAATGTTTAAAAGTGTTCAAAAGTTAAAATGCACTGGCTAGCATTCTCTGACTGAGCTGATTAATCTTGCTGTGATGTGATGTTGACACAGGGATAGCGTGTTGACATTATTGTCAGGCCTGATTTAAATTGTCTGCTGGGTCTTTTGTACTTTTATAATTAGACTAGTGCTAAGAACCGTAACTGACAGCTTTGACAACATGTTTCCACCCCCCTCTTCCCAATCACACATGTGTAGGCTTGACTATATTATTCCTGCTGGGCATATTTAGCTCTTATTTATAATCGTTTAAGCCTGTCCAAATAACCATGAACAATCTTTTGTCTTCAAAGCTGAGGAGGTCTAAAAAAAAAAAAAATGATCAAGCTTTTCTAAAAGATTAATTCATCAAAAATAGGTAAAAACCATTTGACAAGGCTTGGTGTGAGTTGCAATAAGACACTTGACCGACAATCTTATTTTTTAAATGGAAAATCACATCCAAATAAATAGAACCCAAGGATTGTGGGGAATTAATAACAGTGAGAAACTGCTTTAGTCAGAATCAATGCTTTGTGACAGATTAGAAAATGATTTAGGTTGAAGAATTATATTGAAAGATGAAAATTGAAAAGTTTTCCCACTAAAACAGTCTAGAAAATTCATTTCTCTGAATATACCTACTGTTATCCAAGGCAGACACCTAGAAAAAGCAGGTTAGTATTTTCTCTGTTGATCCTTAAAAATCAGGACATTATGAAAGAAAAATGACCTTCTTTTACTAATATAAGTCTCAGACTTCACTTTGCTGGCCTAGTGTATTATTCAACAGGGCCATTAGCTAGTGAGTCATCATTTTTAGCTCTAGCTGTTTAGATATCCTCCATCAATGGCTGTTTCTGGTACGTTCTCTGCTATTCTTGGTCTGGTAAAACTTAAAGATGTGGAAATGGTAGCCACAAGAATGTTTTGATGTGAAAGATTTGTCCCATCAAGCGTTGATTGCTTTTGACAGAGTGGTGTGTTTTTGAACGGTTTTGTGTGTGTGAACATTTGTGTGAATGATGGCAGTTAGCCCGTCCAGCCTGTGGCTACCAATTGGTATTTCCACATGAAAGGTCTTTGGGGGCTTGTGCCAGCCATAACAGGGGAGAATAGTTTCCCTGTAAGGGGGATTTTCTTTTGCTACGTGGCGCTATGCTATATTATCCCATTGGACCAACATTAGCTGCGTACCAGTTCAGAGGTTGCATCCTTCGAAGGCCGCATTTAAAGGCCGAAAAGGCTTCAAAGGCTCCTCCAAATAGTGTAAAAAGCACATTTTAAAATGTGAAGATACCAACATTTCCCCCTAGCATTTTGAGCGCTGTTGAGTGGATTGTTAAACGCCTCTTATTGGCCATTGTGTTAATGCGCTCCACTGATATGTCTGTGATTGGCTACAATGATCAACGCTTCAAAAACATAAAAAATAGGCATCTTTCACCGAGCGCTTACACAGATACACACGGGAGACTTTGAACGCAGGCATCTATCAGTGGCCACTTCAATCCCTAGTATATCAAATACTTAGTTTCAAATGCTCTTATGTGTATCTGTGTAAGCGCTCGGTGAAGAGAGTCAAAGATGTCTATTTACAACGTGTTTTTGAAGCAAGTTTTGATCATTGTAGCTAATCATCGCATGAACGCAATGCCAATCAAACAGCGCTCAAAATGATAGGGGGAAATGCTGGTATTGGCAAATTTTTTAAACCTTTTTTTAAATCCTTCGCACCCTTGCCTAGTCCAGAATTCATTGTGCACCAGTGATGACATGATTTTTTTTGAGAGAGAGAAATTGCCGAATTATACTTTTAAACATAAGAACTGGGCTTCCACTTACTCAAATATCTAATGAAATGAATCCTAAAGTGGTTCAGTTGTTGATTTATATCTTACTAAGATGCAATTATTTATAGTTTATATTGTTTATTCTATACAGAAATGGATCACAGTGTTGATATTTAGACAGTTTGTGTATCCTGTTTTGTTTTCAGACAGCTTCATGTAACTTTCAAAGAAGTCCAGAATAACCGTTACAGTCACTCCTCAACGGAAGCTGTCACAGTTGCTAGGCGACTTTAATTTAATTAACGACGCTAAGTCTGACCTTAATGGCCTTTGAAGGATGCAGCCTCTGAATTGGGACGTAGTTTTTATCTTGCACCTGAATTGGATCTCAGTTTCAGTGAGTCAGTGATCTCTTATGGCTACTTGATTTCGGAAATAACACTTGTTAGCCATGATTCAAGTTTTTGAGTTAAACATCTAGCTATTGAATTAGTGACATTTAAGCTTAAGATTTATTTATTATATGGATTAATTTCTTGAGAAATACATAGAAAATCTATGTTGAACACAATTTCCGAATTCAAATGTATTTTGATATTTTTTGGGCATAAAATAAAATATGTAAAGGTTATACAAAAAAATGAATGGAAAAAGCCATAAACAGGAAATGACATCATAGAGAAGACCCCTGCAGACCCTCGTGACTGTGTGTCAAGGTCAAGAGGTCCATAATTTGACCTTTTTATGACAAGACAATGTTAGTTCATTGTAAAACGCCATGTGGTGTGATTTCTAAAAAAAATTAAAAAAAGGATTTTAAACGTATTTTTAACTTAATAGTCGCACCACTTGATATTTTAACCATTACATTAAACCTTTTCATGAAATGAATAAAAAGTTTACCAAAACCATATTAAACCAATATGATGACAAAGAACAAGAACTTGGCATGTGTCTTAAACTGGATTTTCCTTTTCTTTATACAGATGAATTGCTATTACCATGGTGAAGTGCAAGGATATGTCCACTCTGATGTCAGCCTTAGTACATGCTCTGGTATCAGGTAAACACAGTATCTCCACAGTATATCCCTGTATCCCATTATGTACTAAAGGTAGTAATTTCAAGCATATTGAGTTCTAAAGTCATTAGAACTCCTTAAATAAGTGGTTTAAAGCATGTGTGCTTCAGAGTGGAAAGCTATTATGAACCCCAAGTTGTCAAACATTGATTGCCTTGATATTGTTTCCAGTGGACTCTACAACTCTTCCTATGTGAAGGTTCATTTCGAGACTATAAAACCGTGAGATTAAACATCAATAAAAGCTTTAGTCCCATGCTTCATTGTCCTGAAGATAAGCACACAAAGTGTCTGAAAGCATTTAACATGTCATGAAAAACTTCAACTATGCCGTTAAATGTAATTAGAAGGAGCATTTGGCTACAGTAAATTTCTCAGAGATGCACAGCTTTTATGACAGAAAAGGTAAAGATGAACCTAATGCTTCAACTGAAGCAAACCCAAGTTCCCAAGGTCTCCTGCTTGTAATTACCAAACAACTCTTCTGAAAGTGTTTACTTTATTTTCATGATTACTAGCCTGGATACCTTCAGGTAGGCAGATATCAAGGCCATATCTGAACACAAAATTTTACTGTGAATCAAGGCCGAGGTAAATGTGATTGTGGCTTTTTAACCTCACTGGTGTGGGGGTGTGAAAATCTGAAAAAGGTGAAATATGCAATACTGCAGATCAAATTGCAATGCTGTTGATTTGTCTCTGCTCAGTACTTTCGGGTTTCATATTAGCAGCCTGGTTTTAAGTTGCAAGGAGGGTATCATCAGATATAATTCAAATTATCATTCCCTCTGAAAGCACTGTTTTGAGCTATCAGGATGGCTCCAGATTTTCATCTGTTATATCTTGATATTATATTGCAAAGTGAAAACTCACTCTCGCAACCTAATTCTGCAGTATTGTGGCTCTTAGATATACTCCCTTCATATTCAATTATCTCTCAATGATATCTTTCAAAATGTATTTTTTTCCCTCCCATGGCAATATTATTAAGCATATAAGTTTTGTCACAAATGTAAATTCACACATTTGATTTGATTCACACATTTGGTGAGTAATGGGTTATTGGTCATAGAATGGGGTGGTGAAATTTTATGAAACCCTGTGTCATTCTGCAGAAAAATCCATATCCACCCATTTCCCAATTGAACAAAGACAAACAATTGAATTTATTAGAATCGGATTTATTGACTGTAGAGATTGGTGGAGTGCCATCTGCTTTTATTTTACTAAGAAAGTGTATTGATAAAATTATAATTATATTAGAGTTAGATCATATGATCTCAATTGGAGTTCATATTATTCATATTATTTCAGATATGTCACTGCAGTATTTAATGAGTGACATGACATGTGATGTGTAGCCAAGTATGGTTTCCTATACTTGGAATTTGTGCTCTGCATTTCACCCATCCAAGTGCACACACACAGCATGGAGTTTTGAACACACACACACACACGTACACACATCGTGAACACACACCCGGAACAGTGGGCAGCCATTTTTGCTGTGGCTCCCAGTGAGTGATTGGGGGTTAGGTGCCTTGGTTAAGGGTGCCTCAGTTGTGGATAATGAAAGTGGAAGAGGGCCAATCACACAGCCAATCATTCACCCCCATACCCCCCCCCCCCCCACCTAAACTTCCTGCCAGTACTGAGACTCGAACTGGTGAGCATTGGGTTATAAGTCATCCAACTCTCTAACCATTATGCCACAGCTGCCCTAAGTGGACTTCATTATTTCGCACTTTAACATAGTCTTTTTTGTTTTACCATATATACTTAGAGAATAAAGTGTCCTGATCTCAAAAAAAATTGTATACATCTTTCTGTGATGAAAACGACACAATGCTATGGCGTTATGGGTGGTTAGTAAGAGATTGCTACTGCATGCTGTTTCTATGGTGTTCTGGTTACAAGGGCATTGCTAAGTGGCTGCTTACTGACCCAGGTCAAATGAGCCCATTGCTAAGTCTCTATAATATTGGTCCCTTAATATGGATCAGGCTGCAATTTTTTTTTCCTTGCCAAAGACTCGCTGATGCACTCAATGTAAAACACAGTGCAGGTCTGTAATCTGAGTCTGTATAAAAGGTATTTATTGTGTTTGAACTGGCTTTAAGGATGACACACTTGGCACTGCTTAAGGATCTTGCTTGCAGTGTGAACGTCCTGTATGTTTGCTAAGAGTGCTGAGAGGTTGTGCAGAAAGTAGGGGTGTAACGGTACATGTATTCGTCCCGAACTGTCAGATGACAAATACAGTCAGACACAGGAAATCTACACTCCAATCCAGAAGGGGGCGTATGCAGTAATCTAGTACAGTTTGCTAACAGCCACAACTGGAAAAAGCACAGAATAAGAAGAACAGACGATCTATGCATAGATATGTTTACGTGTAATCTCTCAACCAGTATTTCAATCTTGAAAAAACAGCTTCAGAATAGTATCTCATGTAGCATTACATTTACCTCAGGCAAGTCATTTAGTGTCCAAAGAAAAAGATAAGAACATTCTTTAAGAAACGTTTTTGCGAATGCATAATATTCTCAAGTTTATTCTTGTTAGAAAATAAAAAGAAAATATCAATTAATAAAGAATGTTTTGTAAATCTGGCCCTGATCACTTTAAAAATCACTCCTCAACAAACTGCCCAATTTGAGATTAATTTTTGTCTGTATCACAAATGTTCCACAAATTTTCACTAAACAAAGCATTGCTAAGTTTGAGGAATAGTAGTAGTGATGCTTGTCTTAGCAGGTATCACAAAATAAGTTGCCTGTTTTCTTGCCAGTATGTTTTGAATTGTATTGAATTTTTTTTTTAATTAAAATTGTTTGAATATTCATTCAATCCACAGAGGGTTTATCTTACTTGAAAATAAAACACTGATGGTGGAGCCAGCTTTTGAGCCAGCAAACGACACCCATGTGATTTATGAAGGGCATCACCTGCACTTCCCCTCCGGAACCTGTGGACACGGACACAACATATCGACTGTCGGCCATACAAGCGCTGGAGGACTGCCACAATCATTCAGCACGAGGGTATGAATTCGATCTATCAGCAACTGTCAATGTAGCAACTTTTATGAACATGTTTTGTTTAGAGAGTGTCACTTTTTGTCTTGAGAATGAATTAACATGCATCATTCAGCATGTGATGTCTTTGTTAATGCAGATGAGGGGATTTTGATTGCCCTCACTTCTCATGCATGCTAATACAAGATTAGAGAGCTGGGCGAGACATCAAAGGTTAACAGAAGATCCCTACATTACAGTCTTGACATTGAAGATGTTCTTATCACAACAGAGCAATCTAAATAAGATGTTCAGACGTCCTTGTATTGATTCGGAAGGATAGCAGCGCATAGAGGATGCTGTTATAACTCAACAATGGCAAACCGATGGTATCCATATAATAAATGATTATGGTTAGGATCTCTATCGGTGCAGATGCTGATGTTTGCAGACACATCTAAAGATTATAAACTCTTTCAACGTCCATTGGACAAGAACAAATCAAAAGGAGATGAAGACTATTGATATAGTCACCATGGTCTTACTGAACTGCTAGTCACAGTTATAAACAACTGAAAGTGTTAAAGTGAGGTTAAAGGGCATTTCAGAGGTGTTACTTGTTGGTTCAGACATCAGCTATTTTTGGTGGCCTCTGTGTTTTTTTAATTAACGAATCACTGTTTTGGAATGAATCTTTTAAATGAACGAAAGTAAAGTGCACATCATATTTCTCATGAAATAGCTTTTGAAATCTTAATGTGGCACTGAACAAGACAAAAGAGTCAGTCCATCTGACACCATCCAAAAATCGTTCAAAAATGCTGCCTTCAATGACTGACTGTTGAAAATAGCATTTGAAGACTTAAAGTGGCACTGAACAAGACAAAAGAGTCAGTCCATCTCATGTCACGCAAAAATCGAAAAAAATTGGTTGCTGAGGTGGACCACAACGTCCTTGAAAAGCAATTTCAACCAAAAAATCACGATATTGAAATCACGATACCGGGGTGGGGCAGTCAAAGTACCACATTAAGTGGTATAAAGATAAATTTACATTTTCCAAATCCTTGTTCTGTAGCCTTAGAACTTACAGGGACCTATTACGCCCCTATTTACAAGATCTTTCCCCAGAATGTGTCTGAAGTTTCAGCTCAAAATACCCCAAAGATCATATATTATAGCTTGTCAAATTTGCCCCTATTTGGGTGTGAGCAAAAAAACTAAAAAAAAAAAACTAAAACATCTGTTTGGTTTTGATTATCATCTCTATCGCGGCCACACTTGCGTGATTTTCCGGTTCTTTGTCATCATGAAAGTTTATTATCTGTATGCGTTTTAAAGCCATAACAGTTTAAACTGCTATATAGTTTTCTGTGTGCACGCGCACAGAAAACTGGCTGCCGACGGTACGTCCTGTGAGTATTAAACTGATTTCTCTGATACGTTTTATTGCACTTAAACTGTCAAAAACAAACAAAGTTCACAAAAACAGTCAGTTATCTCTGTTAACGTAAACAGCAGGGAAAGAGATCTCATGTGTATATTAGATTTGTGTATTAAAGTGACAAAAAAGCGTAATATACAGCACTACTGCTGTATATGCTGTTAATATAAACCAGACAACAAAAGAAAAACAGAAAATCACTTACTGCTCTTGACTGAATAACTTCAGTAGCTTTTAATAAGAATAGATTTCTTACTTAAATGCTGCTGTTAAATGCTCTGGTGAGGAGATAAACATGGCGGACTGTGTAAAGCTCATGGAGCTAATGGGCCGATTTCATCACCAGTCGTGGCGTATGCAAGAGTAGGGGTAAATCTGGAACCGCTCATTTTAGAGAGGCTGTTTATGATTCATGGGAATTATAAAAAAAGGAGTGGGTGGATTTTTACCATTATTCGCTGGTTGTTTACACACATTGAATAATAGATCCCCTTTAAGTCCAAATGTAATGGTGAAGATCACTCAAAGATCCTGTGTGGAAAGGTGTGTAATACATAGTGGAAATCACACTAGAAATTTAAAAACGTTTAAGCAGCCTCTATTGGACCACTTGAGATGGATTAAACCAAAACCAAGTAACTAACTAAAGGGCTTTTTCTTTAGATTTGTGTATTCACCCTCAGGTGAAATTAGTTTTTGATGAAGGGTTGATCACATGGTAAGATGTGTTGATGTGCTCTTTTCTGTTTGGCAGCATAAACGGGACGTTCAGAAGACCACCAAATACGTGGAGCTCATCATTGTAGCAGACAACAGAGAGGTAGGACAACAAATAAACACAACAGGTTTGACAGATATTGTGGTGCAAGTTAAAAAGTTAAACTTTTTTCTGTAGTGTCAGTCAGATATCACAATCCCTTGTCTTCGTACATGGTCAACCAAACTTTTTTGCACAGTGTACTCTAAGTTCTTATCAATCCGACTCATTAAGAAAGAAAAATCGAGGGAAATGTGCAGTCATTCCCAATTGTATTTGGATGAGGACTGTGCAGTATTTGGGTTACGGTAAAGTTTTGGTTCTTTGTTTCACAGTAGTAGGCCAATCCAAAAGCAGGTCATAGAGGGTGGGACTTGACAGGAAGTAGGGCAATACTCCCATGTGATCAGACAGGAAACAGGAAGTGTTATGTATAAAGTGAACATTGGATGTGGGAAAAGGAAACTGGCAAGAAGAAAGCTATCATGTTATCAGTGCAGCTGTCTGTATATTAAAATGTGTGTGTGTGTGTGTGTGTGTGTGTGTGTCTGTGTGTGTGGGTGTGTGTGTTTGAGAGAGAGAGAGAGAGAGAGAGAGAGGAATTATGTTAAAATTGTGAAAAATGGAGTAACCTGAGACATTTTTCATTCTCTCCCTGCTAATTCAATTCTCTTGAAAAAATGTTTAAATAAAAAGGCTTTTTATCCATTCTATTAATTTATTTGATCTGATTGGGGAAGCAATGCTGGATACCAATACCTCTCTCTCTCTTTTTTATTATTTATTTATTTTTTATTACTTTGATTGCTATTGTTCAATGCCTCCACCCTGCTGTAATGATCACTTTCGAGTGCTCTTAAGAATGTGCCACACTTCTGATTGTGTCCTTACAAATGACAGTTGAAGATATTGTCATTCAGTTTGTTAAAAACACTTAGTCTACCATCTTATACTCATTTCAGTATATATCTCATCTCATCTTTGTCTATTCTTTTCCTCTTCAGTTCCAGAAACAAGGAAAAAATGTGGAGAAGGTTAAGCAAAGGCTTGCTGAGATCGCCAATTACGTGGACAAGGTATTAAATGCCATTCTTCGCTCAAATGAACTGGAACCCTTGATTAGAAGTCTAAAATAGAGGACTGATTGTCAGAGATGAATGTAGGACTGCAGAGGTAAAGGACGAGCTTTTAAATGAACCCAATTTTGACCCCGTATTTTTAGGTTTTAAGTTGACTGATGGATTGACATGGATGGATTGATGTATTTCTTTGTCAATAGACATATGGGGTCAAGTTTATGAGGAAAAAGAGGGTTTTATATTAACTGAGTTCTCTCAGTTTTACAGAGTGCTGAACATTCGTGTAGCTCTTGTGGGACTGGAGGTGTGGAGTGATGCCGATAAATGTGCTGTTACCCAAGACCCCTTCACAACCCTGCATGAGTTTTTGGACTGGAGAAAACTTAAACTGCTGCCACAGCGTCCACATGATAATGCCCAGCTTATTAGGTAACACACCCATAATACTCACATATGCAGTGTTGCAGGTAACGCTTACTTTCAAATTTTTTCACTTTTTCACATTTATTGACTGACAGCTCTCCTGTCTTCATGTTGAGAGAAATAAAGTGCCGAGGTGTTGTGTGTGCTGTGAACATGATGGGTATTGTAGTTCTAGACTAAATGTGAACATGCATTCACTCGTCTCACTTGCACGAAAACATTCATTATTTCTCAAAAACTAATAAAAAGTAAAATGCAATCGCAGAATTTTATGTAAAACTGTAATAAATAACTATATTAAATTACACAAATATACTTCATGTATTTAATCTCACTTTATTATCCATTGTCTTTGCTGCTGACCTTCAACGTTCTAATTCAACCGTACTAACAAGCAAAAATTGCTTTAGATTAGATTTAGAAAGAAGAGTGCTGAACTTTCTTCTCTTGTATCCTATTCTTCTTTAATCCAGACTTTACATTATTAAAAATCAAACAAGCAAGCCCAGCCCAGGAGAGAAAATGTAATGTAACGCATTACTTTTCATAAAAAGTAACTGAGTAACACAATTAGTTACTTTTTTTAAGGAAGTTACACAATATTGTAATGCATTACTTTTAAAAGTAACTTTCCCCAACACTGTTGGCAACGATATCCAATCCCTTACCAACTTGTTCTCTAGCAACACAGATTAAACTATATGTTCTGTGCTGTAAATACTCTACCATTCAAATTTTAGGTTCATTTCAGCAAGGATGCATTAAAGTTAATAAAAAAAACACAGTAAAAATGTACATTTAAATATTTGTGTTTCAAATACATTCCATTCTTTGTATTCATCCAAGAATCCTGAAAAAACTGCATACCAAAATCAGGCAATAGAGGAAACAACCAAGTCATGCTAATATCTAAAAAAGGAAAGTATTATCATACAGTAGTATGCTACATTTGTTAAAAGACCTCTGCATGTTTAATTCAGCAGGTGCCGGTAGAATGTTATTCTAAGCATAGCCTATGTTTTAGTCTTAGTCTTATTATTTTGCTGTATCATTTTTTTTAACCACATTTTCATTCTCTTATGGCAGTGGGGTGTACTTCCAGGGCACCACAATAGGCATGGCTCCCATCATGAGTATGTGTACCGCTGAGCAGTCAGGAGGCATTGTCATGGTGAGAAATCAATCATTACACACTCTGTGTCCCATAATTAGCACATTCACACTGAGCTGCACAACCATCCAGCTGTTTTATACTTTCATGATTTAAAACCATTGAAATTTAAACGGCGTGTTCACCCCAAAATTAAAATTCTGCCATTATTAATCACCCTCTTGCCGTTCCCAACCTTGTACATACTTTTTTCCATGGGGACAAAAGGCTTTTCAAACCAAGGATGATAACTGTAATGATAATGCTAAAGATTTAGCTCTAAAAATCATTCTAAATATAAAAGAATAGCACCACACCATAACCATAAAGAGAAACAATATCATTGGAATCACTTTCAGAATGATTTTTGCAGCTGATGAACTATAAAAACATTGACATCCAATCAGAATCCAACTTGCTTTAAAGAGCCCGAGCAGTAAAATTGCTTGATGACATAACTGCAGTGCGTGCTTAGAATAAACAGAATGATATTGTCCGTTTATGTGTGGACACTAATAGTGATTGTTATCTTTATAGTTGTCATTCTCGTGTGAATGGAAATTTGTTTAAATGATTTATGAGGACACAAATTTGTATCATGACAACTATTACACTGGTATTACAATGTAAATGTTCCTCATGATTAAAACGGCGTAAATATATACTAAAGAACTGATTAAAAATTTAAAAATGTAAAAGTGCAGAAAGTTTTCTGTCATGGGTAGGTTTAGGGGTAGGGTTCGTGTAGGAGGATAGAACGTACAGTTTGTGCAGAATAAAAACGATTATGCTTATGCAATGTGTTCATAATATGTGCACAAATGTGTGTGTGTGTGTGTGTGTGTGTGTGTTAATAATAAGTCATATGTGTTTAGAATGGCACATAAGTAAAAAAAAAAAAAAAAAAAAGTTTAATAAAAGCTTTTCATTCTAGGGTGAACTATTCCTTTATGGTATAAGTTGTATCCCACGCAGCCCGTATTTATCAAATGTGATTTTGTTTGTTTTTAATTTCAGAATTTTTCAACTGATCAATAGACACTGATCTTGGTTGTTTGCCCTGCACCCACCAGTCATCAGTACTACTGCTTTCACCACCATGCTTCTTTTATATATATATATATATATATATATATATATATACTGTTCAAAAGTTTGGGATCGGAAGAAGTTATGTCTGCTCTCCAAGGCTGCATTTTACAATGCAATTTATTAATTTTCAGCATCATTACTCCAGTCTTCAGTGTCACATGAAAAAAATCCTGAAAAAAAGAATAGTACACAAATATTTTAAATTAAATGTTTCTTGAGCTGCAAATCAGCATATCAGAATGATTTCTGAAGGATCATGTGACACTGAAGACTGGAGTAATGATGCGGAAAATTCAGCTTTGCCTACAAAAGAAAAAATTACATTTAAAAAATATTTTCAAATAGAAAACAGCTATTTTAATTTGTAATAATATTTCACAATATTACTATGTTCACTGTATTTTTAATTAAATAAATGCAGCCTTGGTGAGCAGATGAACCTTCATTTAAAAAAATGACAAATCTTACCGATCCCAAACTTTTGAACAGTAGTATGTGTGTGTGTGTGTGTGTGTGTATGTGTGTATATATATATATATATATATATATATATATATATATATATATATATATATATATATATATATATAGCTTCATTGTATTTTAGTTCTGTTTTCCCTGTTACTTGTCTGTGTGCCCTGTCATTTGACCGACCTTGGTTGTGTCCGAAATCACCCTCTATACCCTTAAATTTGAGGGGACAGCCATTTGTAGTGGTTTCCGAAACCATGGTGGACGTTACCGAGTGTACTCGTTCAATCCCACAATGCATCGAAATAACAAGTGTACAACCAATGTACACTCTAGAGATGTACACTCCGATGTACACGGCTAGAGAATATCCATAATGCAGAGTGAGATTCGGACGCTGAATGAATTCTTGCGTCTGATTAGAGGACGGTGCCCGCAGCTGAATTGTCCATCCTTCCACTTCCTAATCTGGCTACAGTGTAATATCATACAGGTATAATTTCACTTTTACTTGATTATTAAATTGTTTAATTAAGGTATATACATGCTAGTTTTATGACAGAGCTCAATTTTCATTACTACTGGAGCTGCCAGTTTGCTGGCAGTTTCAAATGATTTCATAGTTTCAAATAGTAATGATAATAATAATGATAGTTTCAAATTATTAAACAGCCAGCACGAACTATGCAAAAGCGGCAGCCCTTCCGGCACACTCACTGTTCCAAATTCTCTCACTCGTTTTCTTTCACTCCTTCAAGTGGACTATATTAGTTCGACTAATGTAGGGAATTGTGAATGAGGGTATAAGGGTCGAATACGAACACAAAACTAGTTTCCTAGTGTGTGCCAGTTTGTACCCTTGATTTATTATCCCATTCCCCTAGTAGTAGTAGTAATGCTTCAATGTTGCATGACTCCAGTGCAGCTTCTTGTAGTCTGTGAACTTGTATCATACCTTTAATATGAAAATGAGTTTCATTAATCCACGTGAATTTCAGCTCTATAAGGTCATGCAGGTTTAGACTGCTTTCTCTTAACCACCCAGAGGCTGCTTGTCAGTCAATGTAGCACTACCTATTCAGCCATTTATTGCTGCTTTGCTGCTGTATGACTAAATAACTCACATTTACATTTTTATTAGACTAGATCTATCATCCATGCCACTGTAACAAACTTTCCCTTCTAAACAGGGGCTCACAGAGATGAAATCATTAGCCATGGGTCTGAGTTACAAACTATTATGGTGCTGTATGATAAATGATTTCCATTAAGATCTTAAAGCATAGTTCAACCAAAAATGAAAACGCTGTCATCAATTACTCACCCTCCATTGCTGTTTGGTTTCACAAATTGAACTATTTCTGTTATTTTCACACCATTTACTTCATGGAAAACAGCTGCCTGTACATTCTGCCAATTTTCATTTTTTGGGAAGAGTATTCCTTTAAGTTACTTCATAAAATCAACAGATCCATTGAAGAGAGAAAGGAGAGAGACAGAGGGGACATGAAAAAGAAGAAGAAAAGAGGTTTGATATAGGAAAAGACACACTGTACACTGACTGATGTATTTCTGTATTGGCTGCTGTGGTTTCAGAGTCTTGTTTTCATATGTGCGTCTCTCAACATATGGCAAACAGAGACTGAAAATGAATCCTGTACCATGTTATAGGCTTAAAAGGGCTCGTGCGTTAACTCACAGATTGTCTAAGAAGATTCGGATGTGACAATATGACCTTTGTGCAAACAAAATTGGACAAACCATAATGGGCACCTCTTGTATGATTATAGGAATGCAAAATTTGGGAATTTCTTTGATAGGAGATACCCTATAAAATCTGGAACTAACTTGACAGAAACACAAGAGCACTGAAATTTGGCTGTTACCACTAAAAAGGCACCATGTTTCAATGTGGCAGCTTGGTAGTGGCTTCTTGGAATAGTAAAGTCTGTATTTCCCACGGCATTAACCACTGTATTAGTCTGCGATTATGCTCAGAGAGGGGCAAGTTTGTCATACTCAGAGTATACGGTCATCAGTGGCACCCTATAGATCTTGAATAAACGAAATGAAGCAGAGACATATCACCCGTTGGCACTGAAAGCTAAGATGAGTCTGTCATGTTCCTTGCCCTGTAATCAAAGTAGAAAATGGCATTTTGATGTACAGTGAAATGGGGGGAAAGGCAGTCAGGCTGTAGTTGTGTGAAAAGATGGCAGCTAAACTAAGGGAAAAAATCTGTTTCTGGGTTATAAGAGGTGGTTCGCTGGTAACCAGGTCACGTTCGTGAGGCAGCAGGGAGGTTTTCTTCACCTCAGCTGAAATGGATAATGCTGAAGCTCTGCTTTGTTCTCTGTGAACAGATGATGAAGAGAGCAGATAGAGGAAGGAGAATAAGAGTCTGTTTTGAGATTTTAAAAGAGTGAGTTTTAAAGAGAAATGACAAAAATTCATAGGAGCATCTACAGCTCTTCAAGACATTTAACGTATGACACAATATTAATCAGCTATTACGTTTTTTTCCAGTCTCATGAAGAAAGCCCCTACATGAAGATTATTTGAACATAAAACATTATTTTGGTACATAAGCGTTTTTATAGCACATTATTTTATAAAAGTTATACTTTATTTTTAAACTTTCTTGCAAGAAAATGCGAATGTGTTGCTCTGACATTCTATTCCCTAGTTATGGCTTCAATCTAGGGGCATTAAGCGTTGTTTGGCAAATTTGTATGGACGAAATCCATGAAATTTGGAATTCTGAGTGAGCGCGAAAGATTTCGCAATGGTTTCAAGTTGGTCTGGCGAATTCGTCCCATTGACCCAAAAGAAAGCTGCTTTGGTTTGGAAGTGAACTGCACTATTGATAATGACCAATGAATTTTTGCTACTGTTACCACACCTTAAGTTATTTATACATCCATTAAACATTAAACATTATTTTGATTTTTATTCCTCCCACCCCCCTGTATCTCTTTTTGTGGCAGTTTACAATGTACAAAGTAAAATACATCAAGAAAATGTACAGATAAATACAGCACAAACTAGTTTGAGACGTGATATGATATTGTGTGGTTTCCTAGGATCACTCTGACAATCCTCTGGGAGCTGCTGTGACTTTGGCCCATGAGTTGGGCCATAACTTTGGAATGAACCACGACACACCAGAGCGAGGATGCGGCTGTAGGATGACCGTAGATCGTGGCGGCTGCATCATGACCCCCTCTACAGGGTGAGTATGTGCCAAAGAAACTTGTTGATCACAGAGTTATTACTCACCAGGTTGTGCCACTTGACAAACCTCAGTCAGTTAATAGGAATGATTGAACGTTGCTGGGTACTGGCTGATTATATGTAATTCAAAGATTCCAAATATTAATTACTTGCAATTGACCCTTCGCTGGCAGTTTGATTGACAGGCGATCTGACCAATCATAACCCAGAATCCGCCATTTTGTTTGACAAAGCAGTCAGGGGAGTTAGTAGATTAACGTTGGTGAACTTGAACTTGAAAAATTGTGTGTACTCACGTCTTTCCACACTTGAAACAACATTCCTTCTGATGTTCATTCATGTTTATTTGATGCTATAAATGAGCTGGTATGAAGAGATGAGGAACTACTAATCTGTCACGACACATTAAAGAGACACTATACGCTATTTATTGTTCCATATCAGAAGTAACCTGCTCTGTCTTGTCTATCGACACGTTGTCAGTGTCCTCTTTGCTCCTGGATGTATTTTTCACTTCGTGAGAACATGATGTGTGGCGCGAGAGCGCATGGCTTGTCGGACATAGCAACAGTAACTAAAGTGCGAAGGGTCAATTAGATTATATTACATTTTAAAATACTTGTTACTTTTATATTGATTGCATGTTATTCTCACAACAAGAGTAAGTTATTCATAATTCATTGATCTTTTCTATATTTAAAATTTTCGTTTCTATGAAAGTCAGGTCTTCCAGTTTTGTGGAATTGCGCACACATACCAGCCACTAGTAAATATAATGTAACATTTAATGCACTTCATGTTGTTGACAATAACAAAGAATGGAATATATTTTCTTTATCTTTGTATTTTTCTAACAATATGGTAGAAGATTATCCTTTTCAAATCAATATGATAAACGAGTTAGGTCAAATGTTATCTAAAAAAGTGCGTAATCTATATTACATTTCTAGCTTCAGTTTTTGCAGTAGTAATTTGGAATCAGTAACTGACTGCAATGTCTAAGTAATTTACCCAGCTCTGTGAACAAATCAAGATGTAACTAGTCTTTGATAACCTCCACTTGTTCTCCTGAGTGGAGTAACCTGTCTGGATTTGATGTATAAATGCATCTCTCTACAGCTCAATTAGTCTCCAACGAGCCCCATTATCTGGGGAACGGGCAAATCAAGCACTCATCATTCATGTACACAAGAGAATAATCAGCCGTTTACCTGCATCTTATTGACCGGGGGGTTAATTAGCCGTCTCTATTTGATGGATTTGTACTACATACCCATACGTCATCGCTGACGTGAGGCTGGTCTCGGATTGAAACTCAAAAACTTGGAGATATGTGGAACGCTTGCTTTGTCCACTCCAAAATTTGGGTTTCAGACATTCAGTCTGGCTCCGGGTGATAACGCTCTTGTCGGTAATGGTTTTCAGCATGTGACTGGTCTCGAACATGGGTAAACACCAGGTTGATAAGGTGAGGCTGGCTCATAATAGGAAATTTCTCTCCTTTCACTTATGCCAGTTTGCCTTATCAGACGATGAACCAGAGAGGCGGTTGGAATGGGCCTTTAGATGTATTGGTGGAGTATTGGAATGGACTGAGTGTGAAATCTGCCATCCTTGGGTGCTCAGTTCTGTGGCCAGGTTATTTTGAGCCAATTATTTGAGGCATAAATATCATGTGACTAGTCACTCTGGAATGGCAATCACAGCAGGACAACACTGATTGGCTGATGGCAGTGAGTGAGAAGTCCATTTCACACTTCCAAAATGAGCAGGAACTACTAAAATTGTTTCTGTAATGAAATATGTATAACTACTAGCAAGGGTAACCATGCTAACCAGCAAAACCTTGACTCCTTGGTATAATCAAACCGAATCATTCTCCACTCATATTTGCTTTTACAATATGTATACAACCGTTAAAAAATGTGCGGTCTTGTCTATATTTTAATGTTTTTGAAAAGTCTCTTATGCTCACCAAGGCTGCATTGATTTTTTTTTCTCACAAATACTGTAAAAGCAGTGAAAATATTTAAAGTAACTGTTGACTTTATTACATTTTAAAATGTAATTTATTCCTGTGATGCAAAGTTGAATTTTCAGCATCATTACTCCAGTCTTCAGAGTCACATGATCCTTCAGAAATCATTCTAATTTGGTGCTCAAGAAGCATTTCTGGTTATTGTCAATGTTGTAAGCAGATAATACAACTATGATACATTTTTTTTCAGGATTCTTTGATAAATAGAAAATTTAAAAGCACAGCATTTATTGTAATTAAAAATATTTTGTATAAATGTCTTTACTGTCACTTTAATGGCTCAATCTTATATAATAATTTTTAAAAATAATAATTTAATATAAATTATATATATATATATATGTATAATTTCTCTTTTTTATGTGTTAGATATGAAATATTGAGTCTGTACCTCAAAATTATGTTTAAAAATACACAATCATTACATTTTTAAAACTATTTTTTACTTTTTTCAGCCTTAAAATTCAAAATCCCTTGTGTGTGAGACGCACATTACCTTCTCGTGTTTTTGAGATATTCCAGGATCAGACTTGTGGCTTTTTCAGCCTACGATCTATAAAGTAAGGCTGCAGTTTGCAGTGACTGAAATATTGCATGTCAGTGACCAGTAATCATCTGTCCGCTCTCAGCTGTGACTGGTTTTCAATCTCTCTGCTGTGGCTGTCTTATCTCATTGTGGGGATATTTTTGTTGGACCGCTGCTCGACCCTGGATCACGGCCATAACAAACAGCACAACCCTATTCTCCCATTATGTGTTCATATGACAACAAGCCAACATGCTGGGGAGAAACCTCTCTGGGCTTTTTAAAACTACCCCCCCCCCCCCCCCCCAGGTATTGTCACAAGAGGTGTTTTTGTCATCTATTTTAGCCGCAGGTACCGAAGAGAGGTTGACATCATTTTTACTTTTTCCCTTTAAATATTCATAGCTCCAAATTCTTCTGCAGCGCAATGGATGAATACTTAAAAGGATGTGGCACTTCTCTAAAAAGAAGGTGCTTTTAAAAGAATGCTGGAGTGCCAAAGCTTGTCCCCACCTTTCAAAATAACCCATCGCACATCGCTCAGTGCAACGTCATCCGAGGCTTTTGAGGTCACAGCTTAGAGTTCGGTGTCTACTTCTGATAGGTTCATGTAGGGTTTGTAAGTCAAAGCGTTTGTTTTGTATTTCTTTAGTGGCAGTGCACATGAATTTGTTGTATCAGAGAATCTGTGTACTATTGCAGAGTCAGGAAAATGCTGGCCTATTTTTTACTTCCCATGGGAGGAACACAGGCTTCCTTAGTTTATTCAACCCTAAAGGCCGAAACTCACGGACACACGCGGTCCCAAACACACAAAAAACACATGCTTGGACTTCTTAGTCAAGTCAATATTTTTGTCTTATTTTAAGGGTTTTTAGATATGTTTACTAAAGAAAAAGATCAATTTAATGTTTGGCATCAGTAAGATTTTTAAAAGAAATTAATACTTGTATTGAGCAAGAATGCATTCATTTGATCAAAATGGTCAATTAAGATATTTATAATTTTCAAAATGCTTTCAAATAAAAATGTTGGTTTCCACAAAAATGTTATCATTGATAATAAAAAAATATTTCTTGATCAACAAATCAGCATATTAGAATGATTTCTGCAGGATCATGTGACACTGAAGACTGTAATATGGAACATGACGCTGAGCAATGATACTGAAAAGTCAGGTTTGCATCACAGGAGTAAATTCAATTTTTAATTTAAATTATAATAATTTTTCACAATATTACAGTTTTTACTGTATATTTCATCAGCTTTAACCGCTTTGAAACCCAAAACCAGTCATACAACTTATTTATAAAAGGAAACCTACTGCAATAAAAATAGTTCAAAGCATAAACATAAATCATAAATCACTGAATCCAAATTATTGGGAGTTTATATTGGTCATACCTACGTTGGTAAATCTAAGTTGGTGTACATAAGAAAAGTATTTTTTTAAGGAATAATAATCTTTCTGAAGTTTTTTTTTCTTAATTGTTTTAAAATTAATACTGATGCTAAATACATTGATTTATGCTTAAAAGACTTATTATTTTACACATTGCTAAACCACTTTATTAAAAATTAAAAGCTGATTATTAAAATAAAACTTCATTTAAGATATATTATGTGGAAACAAAATCAAAATATGCTGAAAGGACTATTTTAAGTATTAGATCATTTTGAGAGATAAATACTAATTCAGATATAAAAAAAAAAAAAACACTTCCTCGGTTTTCATTTTCTCCATATGATTGATCCTTTGTCTCAATGCTGTTTTCACTGGCTAAATAAACCTTCTGTAAGTTGGCCTCAAAAAAAGCACACATTCTGGCTCTGATTTATTCAGTTCCTCAAAACCCTTTCCCTGCAGTTTCTGGATGTGTTGCGCTGTTCTTACTCTGCAAGGATCTATTTTAAAGTTCAAACATGAGAAATTCATGATCTTGCATGCAGTGTTTTTTTTTTTTTTCTCCCACTCTCTTTTTGACAGCTTTTGCGAGCTCTCAGCCCCAGTGTCCTATCTGCAGATTCGAACGAACAATAACATACAGTCTGGGAGATCCGGAGCTGGAAACTCAGCAGAAAGACGATCGCAAATGAGACTGAATAAGACGGTCTGACGGACGAGACAAACAGACAAAACAAGATTGAGGGACGAAAATAGGAATTAAGAACTACCGTAAATCTGTTTCAATTCAGCCTGAAACATAAACAGGAAGTTATTGTCGGCTTCTTAATGTTTTTTAGCCAAATACAATAGCCGACATACGTGCCAAACAACCGTATAAGGAAGAAATAAGGCACTTGTTTGAAAATGAATGGAGGAAATTGCAATGGTGGCTGTAAGAAACGGAAGTCAAGCCTTTTAGTTTAAAGAGCTAATCGCCTTCTTTGATTATTTCCATGTATAAATTCCCATGGAGTTTGTTATTGTGTTTTCTCCATTCGCTTAAACAGGTACAGTACAAGAAAAACGGGAAATCTCTGTCAGGAGCATTACCAAGGTGGCCGCAAGTTACACTACAAAGGCACCAAAGAAAAAACACTGCATATATCTTAGCTTGAGGCATGAGGCTATCAGCAGGACGTTAAACCTTGTGATTTGACTTCTTTAGACAATCTTGGCCTGTATCTTCACTACAGAGCAAATGAGGGAAGAACGTTTGCCCATAAGATTCAGCATGTCAGATGGCCTTTTGGAAAGAGCACATCAGATGCTATCGCTTAATAGGTATCGCTTCCACCTTTTATTATGGTGGCGGCACACCGAATCCCAAACGGCGGTGTTATCTTCTAAATGACAGGAAGCACAATAGAGCCCGACTTTGAATCAGTTTGCATCGCCGGAGGAGGCTGATTAAACAGACATTAATTTCCTCATTCCGCACCTATCGCTGATAACATAACAGCTCTAATAGGTCAAACACAGAATGGGGTATTGAAAAAGTCTAGATGCAAATGATTTTGAATTGCAGCTTTTTTACACCACTTAGAAACTGTCCGGGCAGGTTAATGCAGATAACTATAATGTATGTGTGCAAAAAGAACGAGAATGTGTTTAAAAGTAATGGATTCAACGCAGGCTAATTGGAAAAGCTTACCTGTGGTGTCACTGATGTTAACAAAAGGTAAAGGTGAGATAAAAAAAGCATTTGCTGAAGCAACCATGCCGTTTTAGCTTGCTTCTAGTCTTTGAGCTATTTTATCGTGACTCTCGTCAAAGCGTTGTTCAGGCAAGTCATTTCACTCGGCGGCTATTCATAGTATTCACATGACGTCACACACTTATGGAACGCCCACCTGGAGGGCAAAACCAGTGTTGCCAAGCCCGTTGCTTTAATGCGAAATTGGGCAACTTTTAAGTTGTTGCCGTGGATCAAAAAAAATGTCTGAAGGTTGATTTCCACTCCCGTATGTACGATTTCGGCATCCAACGTGCAAATTAGGTGGAGAATTTGACCACCTGATGAAGAAAATCTATTATTGGCCTTCTTTTGACTGACCATTGGGCTACTTTTGTACTTCTGCACAGATTTGGCAAGCCTGTACAAAACAAGGCTTTCCTCCATTGCCCACCAGTGATTTTTACCAGGTTTGTACAAAGTACTCATGAAAAAAAACAGTAATATTAAAAGACCAAATTCAATATTCACTCATGTTCATGGAAGCAGATGATCCCAGAATATAAATGGAACACAGTTTCTCTTAAAGCAATTTTCCATAGAAAACTATTATAGACAAAACACAACCATTTAACAAACTGCGTTCATATTCTGGGCTCATCTCGCCTGTGTATAGTATTCATCATCAATAAGGTGTATACTGTATATTTGGTCTTTTAATGTCAGTGTTTTAGTACATTAAGGCACTTTAAGTGTTTTTCACGTTAAGTGTTTTAGAATGTCTCTCTCTTTTTAGTGATTGAAACACTGCAGAAGGTGCTAGATATGGATCATGAGTGCCTAAAACTTGCATTTTATTAAGATGTTTTTATTTTTATTCCTTTGAGATAGAAAATTGATAGGCCTGTAATGCAGTTCTATGGATGTTTTGCCCGCCCAGTCTCGATGCCAGTCACATGACTGAAAACCATGAATTTCAGTCATGCAATTGCAGCTCCTATCTCTTTGAATAGGGAAACATAAAATTCTCCAGAGCTGTTCAACAAGCTTATGATTCAAGTTCAAATGACCTAAGTTGAAATCACCAGTGAAATCTAACAACAACTGTGTCATAAATGTGGTTTCTGATGCTCAAATAGCATAAAAAAAGCATATGTTTCAGTCCGAAGCAGCTAACGGCAGCTGCAATGAATTTACCAACAGGCGATTGGTTCTTTTATTTAGGAGGCGGGACTTATTCCACCATATTGCTCGTTGCACTTTTTCCCATTCATATTAATACGAGTCTCATACCCGAGACCTTCGCACCGTGAGTGTAATGCTATAGACTTTATTCAGATCAGCGTCATGACAGGTATGAAAGCATGGCTGTGATGGATAAACTTAGTGTGTTTTCAATGGCATCTGCTTTAAAAAGATGTATAAAGCTTCTACATGACTTATAATTTCAATTTTCATGTTGTCTGGAGTTTTTTTTTGTCTGCTGAAATTTCTTGGAAAGATATTTTTGCAGTGTTTCATCAGCAGAACAATCCAAAAACACATTAAATAATAATACAAGCCAAGACACAGAATCCCTCACAGCCTCGCTTTCATTCCTGTGTTTGATACAACAGAAAAGCCATGCATATGAAGCGGTTTATGTGATGTCGAAAGGTTTTAGTTTACAAATCATGCACTATGGTAAAACTGTTTTGTGGTCATAATTATTTCCATGCCAGGAACAGTTTTTAATCAATAGTCTGCCCTCTGAAATCATTTTTTGTGTGAACCGGAATAATAGTTGCTGGCATTTTACTGCCACTAGTGTTCATTTCAGCTGGAAACTGGTGAATTGTATGTTTGTGTAAGTTTCTTGCAAAAATGTAGGTAGAGGTTTTTCCGACAAGTGTTTTCTTTTAACAAATTCTTATGCATGGGTGTGTGCGTTATGATATCAGATGTTGTCATGGTTTGAGCAAGATCTAGGCTGTTCTGACATCTCCCAAAGAGAAATTTGAACATGTTTGGAATTCTGTAACGTACTGTAGAGAGGTTTACACTAACATTGACCAGAGGAACGCTTAGGAAACATGAATAATTGGGTAACACGCAAGCTCAGCCGGGTGTGTTTCTGTGTGTGTGTGTGTGTGTGTGTGTGAACACCCTCTATGAAAATACAACAAGTGAGACACACGTATCTCGTGCCTAAATATACTCAAGTGCACCTCGAGTACAAAGCCAGGTTTGATTTTTAAGTTGTCCACCAGTAATGTTAAAATCATCCAAGCACGTATGACTTTCTTTCTTCAGCAGAACACAAAAGGAACATTTTGGAAACTACTAAAGTGGATGTCAAATATATTTTTGCCTGTTTCTATTGTATGGCTTCAGAAGACTTGTGTGTAGTGTGGCATATAGCTTCAAGACTACTTTTGTGATACTACTATGGTGTTTTTTTATCTTGAAGCTTGAAAGCCTCATTCTAAAGCAATTTACTATTATTGCATGGAAATGGAACTACATTCTTGAGAACTCCTTTTGTGCTCCATGAAAGAAAGAAGGTCATACAGGTTTGAAACGACACGAGGGGGAGTAAATGATGACAGAATTTTTGGGGGGGGGTTACATCAAGTTTCATCAACCAGTCTAGGTCTAAATCAGGTCTGACCAGCATAAATCAGCCTGCTGTTTTGCTTTTAGTTTCATTTTTATTGACTTTTTTTTTTTTTTTTAACAATGCAGTGTTGTAGCTGGCTTGCGTTGGGTCTTATCTCACTCCTGCCCTGTAATTTAAAGATCTCCAAAGCACAGCAGGTGCACTGGCGTCAGATCAGAGGTGCCAACAGCACAAGCGAGATTGATTTGAGCTATCGGTTTTATGCAAACACTCAACATTGCACTGTTTCATAAATATATCAAAATGTTTAAGCACACTCGTTTTGGAGAGGACAGCAGGCGTGTAATTTCAGAATAATTTACTCTGTAATCAGCATCTGGGTTCATT
The DNA here is from genome assembly GCA_037194245.1 of Opsariichthys bidens. NCBI lineage: Eukaryota > Metazoa > Chordata > Actinopteri > Cypriniformes > Xenocyprididae > Opsariichthys > Opsariichthys bidens. The sequence goes on along the minus strand of CM074286.1, from coordinate 7,726,561 downwards.
GTTGTGTCTTGGAAAAGATGTGAAATTATGAAGCAGATGCTTAATGATAGCAGTTAAAGTTTTCAAATGCAAGCAGATCTTGAGTTCAGAAAAGAGGCTTTGACAGGGTAGACTGCAGGAGTTCTCAGTGGATTTTTTTTATCCGTCTGCGGCTGTGATTTACTGGGGTAAAGAAGTAAAGAGAAGCTCAAGCAGGAAGGATTTGTTGTTTGCTTGAATTTGAATTCATAAGGAGGGCTTTAGGGCTTGCACAGATGCTGGGAACAGAGCGAATCGTTTGGCAATCACCAAAGTTGAGTGACGAGAAAAATCATTTGAAGGTTTAAGAGCACTCACAAGTAAATATGTACATGTGTTTGCATGTGTTTTTATGCTTGGCAGTATCTGTGGTCTCTCTTATCCCAGAACCCCCCTCACAGCACTTTTTGAGAGTGGACTGGCACACAAATCTCACACTCATGCTCATATGTGCCGTAAACCATCTTTGCATGCCAGGCCATGCAAACCAATCTGGCTTTTGCTAGCACCATTTTTCGCCACGCCAAGTCAGCCTAACCCACTTGACCTGATGCCAACCTCTGCCAGCTTACTCACTGCCATTCAAAGCTATCCCTCCCCGGTGCCAATCCCTTTTAGACCAAAGTCCTTTTCTCTGTCACATTACTATTCTAGCCCTCGCTGCTGCGATCGGCTCATTGCACAAACTACAGCGCCGCTTAAATGTCATTTTTGGATCATTAGCTTTTTCTTAGGGTGTTTAAGATACAGTATGTGTCGCTTCCATTTGCAAATGTCATGACTTTTTACTTCCAGACGCCCCTACTGATTGGTCTCTTTCAACTATAATCCCTTTAAAGGCGGCATTAATACGCACACACGCTTGATTGTGCTCCAGCTTACTGCCACGCTGCTGGCATCCGTGAGATTTGCAGAAGACCATGGGCTCGTTGCAAATTATTGTTTTGGGGCTAAATTGCTTGCTTCTGTTTTATTGTCACTAAGCTGACGGCATTGATTTGTCTGTTTGAAAATGCTCCGAAGTGTCGATGAAGTTCTGTCCGTTTCTTTTGTGGCTGAATTATGTGTTTGCGTGCGTTTGTCTTGGGTAAGAAAAGGCAAAATGAGATCTCTTAATATCTTGATTGTTTGTCCTTTTTTCAAACTGGGGTCCACCCAATGATCTGAAGGGGGTTAACATTAACATGCTATCAATTACATGTGTTCAACAATCATTATTAGGACATTTACCAAATTTGAAATTATTTGTGCTTCATCTTTCATTATGGTTTTTAAAGACTCTTTGAAAAGTCTTTAGCTCATATTATAATATTCATATGTTTTAAAATACTTTAATGTTGTTACTAGGGCCATATAAGATCTGGAGAATGAATGAATGGATTATTAAATAATATTATAAATACATTAATAAACAAAGCAAATACATTTGTTTTCCTGTTGAGCTCTTCTATGAAATTAAAACAAGAATGAACTAGATAGTAAAGTTGCTAGCATGCTTTAACACATTGCTAGCATTTTTAGCACACTCCTAGCATTATTTGATACATGAATTAACAAATTACTAGCATGAATTAGCACATTGCTAACATGTTTTAACATGATGCTAGCATTTTTAATATGTTACTAGCATGTTTTAATGCATTGCTAGCATTAATTAGCATGTTGCTAATATGATTTAACATCCTGCTACCATGTTTAATCACCCTACTAGCATTAACCTATTATCAACTTTAATTAGCATGTTGCTAGCATGAATTAGCACATTGTTGCCATGTTTTGACACATTGCTAACATGAAGCATGTTTTCCATGATTACTAACTTGATTTAGCATGTTGCTAGCATGATTTAGCCATTTGCTAGCATGAATTAGCACATTTTTGCATTATTTAGGAAGTTGCTAACATGTTTGACCACATTGTTGGCGTGAATTAGTATGTTCCCTTACAAAAAAGAACTGCAGTATATTGAAGTAGAACTGCAATAAAACTGCAGTACCAAGTAGTTTAACTGCAGTTTAATTCAAATTTGCAGTATAATGAAGAATAGTCACAGTATAACTGCAGTTCATTGAAGTTCAACAGCAGTAAAATTGCAGTACCAAGTAGTTTAACTGCAGTTTAATTCAAATTTGCAGTATAATGAAGTATAGTCACAGTATAACTGCAGTACATTGAAGTTCAACAGCAGTAAAATTGCAGTACCAAGTAGTTTAACTGCAGTTTAATTCAAATTTGCAGTATAATGAAGTATAGTCACAGTACAACTGCAGTACATTGAAGTTCAACAGCGGTAAAACTGTAGTATAAGTACAGCTGCAGTAAAATGAAGTACAACTGAAAGTAGCATGAAGTATAAAAGCAGTATAACTGCAGTTGTATTGCACACTCAAAAAAAAAAGAAGATTTTTCGATGCTGTTCACTTTATTTAAACAACTTATTTTGATTCAACACCATTATATTGGTTTTAGGTTCAAACGTGATTGCTTCATGTTAAATTGACTTGAAATGATTACTTTTTGACTTAACGTAATGTTTTCATTTTAAAATAACATGTTTCACTCAAGTAAACTCAACCAGGACTCAATCAAACAGGACTTTCACTTCCCATCATGCTTTGCAAAGCGGCTGAACTGGGAGAGTAAATGTTGAAATAAAGTGTTATTTTAAACCGTTTTTAGCAAGATGAGAAAATTGAGAGATGTTTTTAATGTTTACTGTTCTATTATGTTGATATTTAAAAGTTTCTGTTATGTTAATAGTTTTGGGGTTACCATTGTGGTGAAGTGTTGAGCTTGTGCTTAGATTGAGGGCATGCCAGCTGCTGTTCTAATCACACTAATAATTGAGTGATCCCTGTGGTAGTGTTCTGGATGAAACCAGTATGACTCCTGGACTGTAAACAAAGAGCATCACAAAAGTTATACAAAACCAAACAAGTAGCATTAATTACAGGGTTAATTAAAAAAATCATATTAAATTCCCCTACAAAAAAGAACTGCAGTATTTTGAAGTAGAACTGCAATAAAACTGCAGTACCATGTTGTTTCACTGCAGTTTAATTAAGTACAACCATAGATTTGCAGTATAATGAAGTATAGTTACAGTACAACTGCAGTACATTTAAGTTCAACAGCAGTAAAACTGTAGTATAAGTACAGCTGCAGTAAAATGAAGTACAACTGCAAGTTGCATGAAGTATAAAAACAGTATAACTGCAGTTGTATTGCAGTTTTATTTTACAAGTACTTTAGATGTATTGCAGTAGTACTCCAGTAAAACTACAGAAATTTGAGGTTATACTGCAATACTGCAGTTTTTTCGTGTCCAAAAAACTGCATTTTTCTATATGTAACAAAAACTGCAGTAATTTTTTGTAAGGGTTTTATCACATTGCTAGAATGAATGAATGAACGAATGAATGTAATTTCATTCACCTGTATACATACATCATATAAAAATTATACATAAATAAATATACGTAATACGTATACCAAAGTATGTTATCAGAAGTTAGAGATGTAATAATTTATTTAATAATTTTAAATATTTTCACAAGTTCTTAGCTATGCTATCCCCATTCATTTTATGTCATCAGTTGTCTCATTCATGTATACTTAAGGACACGCAAAAGAAACATTTTAGACAAACTGAATCTTTAAATAAAACTCTGGGGCTATGAAAGAACCTCTGAGCAATACATTTTAGTCCGGGCTGTTGTGTTATTGGGCAGGGTGCATTGAGGACGCAGGGTGAAGTATGAGGACAAACCCAGAAAACCCCTTGCAGGAGTCCGGCCGGTCGTCCGCTCTACCTCCATGCGCTTGGCTCCCGCCATAAAACCCCAAACAAGCGGTCACTTACCCCCAGGGAGCACAGATGTTCCTGGCAAAGATTTTCTCCTCCCCACACCTCCCTCCATCCTTTCCTCCCATTTTTCTCCCTTTCATCCACAGAATTTATTTTGCTTTATTGGCACCGATGACAGAATTGCTTCTTGTCTGAGTCATGGACGTTTGATTCAGGCCTGTGTTCCTGTGTTTGCTCGCTAAAGGTGAGCGCTGAGGTTGTCTTTGATGAGCATGGGTGGCTGGGAAACAATCGGTCCCGGTGGACAGAGGACTGGCGGGGAAAACAGAGGTGTTAAAAGTTCATCAGCAAACTCTTCAAAGGCTCTCAGTCGAAGGCGCATAAAAGTGCAATGGATGTGACATGCGTGTGGCTGCACATGTCCACCTGAATATAACAGTAGGAGTACTGAAGCATGTGATGTTTTGGTTGCTAGTGGATTGAAGTCCCTATAAGGCTGCTTAACTCACTTAACCAGCAAGAAAGCCTTGAACAACCATCTTCATGGTCCATGGACCATGCTTTATCTGTTAGGTTTTACCGTGGCAGTGTCCTTAGAAACGGTTTGAACAACTAAGAACGTAAGTAGAGAAAGGCATATAGTTCATTACAACATCGTAATATAAATCATATACACAATTCACCCGCTATATTGTTAAATGTATCCGGTTTTTCATATCAACAGGAAAATATTGTGGGATAGCCTGGTTTCTCTTGACACTCCCCTGCATAATGAACGATTTGCTAAAGCCTGCCCGCACTTTGGTTGTTTGTTTGATTGATTGTTTGATTGATTGATGGATTTTTTTGATTTACAGTTATAAACTGGAAATTTTACACTTTTTAAAAATATCATTTGTTTTTTTAGTATAACTTTAGTTCATTTCAAAAAACATATGCTACATGCCATGCTGTAATTACTGATAGTAACCTTGTGCTATCATTTTTCACCACAGAAGTGTTACACCCATTAACCTTATGATTATTAATGTTTTAATCCCTTCTTCACACGCATGCGTACACTATTAATCTGCAGGTAAAGTCACTCTGACTTTTCGAAAACACACAAATTCAAGGACATCCATTTATTTAGCGTTTCGCATATTTATGAGTGCATAGCAAATGCGCATTTTGTTATTCCTCTAGTTTGTTGGGGTGAGTTAGTGAACTGAAGACCATGCAGGATCTTTTCCAGTACTCTCCAGTAAGCAGACCCAAATGAGCTTCATTTGCTCTCCTCTCAGATATCTCGCCTCATCTCGTTCCCTGCCTGAGGCAACCTCCCTAGACCGAGGCTGTCATATGATCGTCCACTGCTCTGCTGAACTGAAAGAGCCCAGTCTTTGTGTCCATGGGCGCTACAGTGAATGCGGTCAGGCTGAGGTCAAGCCCGGCGCTGTTTTGTTTATAATCATGTATCGTAGTGCTGAATTAACATGAAAAGCACCATATGGGTTTATGCTCAGCTGGCTTAGTGTTCTATCACGTAGAGGACTCGGGCGTGAATGCCACAGTGGAAGGTCATATGCTAATTCGCTTTGTTTTGTTGTCAATTTTGTGCTTGTAGAAATAATGCCCTTAATGACTTTGGGAATTCGGATACTTGCAAATTTACATGCTTGGCTGGGTCATTGGGATTATGTACCGTTATACTCGGTTTATTTGGTCTTTTTGTTTTTTTTACTCATTACTTTAAAGTGGCTATTTGCTTAGAACACTTTTTCAAAATTACTGCTGAAAAGGGCCCTTAAGGCCCATTCACACCAAGGACGATAACTATAAAGATAACCATGAAGATATAGTTCTAAAATCGATCTCAATATTAGAGAATAGCAGAGTTCAACCCACAACTGTAACGATAACGACACAGAGAAATGATATCGTTGAAATCACTTGACAGCCAATCAGAATTCATCCTGTAATGAGCTTGAGCATTTAAAGTGACAGACAAGGATCTGCTTAGAATAAACAGAATTATATCGTCTGCTGGTGTGGACGCTAAAATAGTATCTTGGTTTGAACGAACCTTAACAATAACGATAAAGATAAATAGGATAAATATGTCCATAAATATGGCCGACGACAAGTTAATCTCCGAAGTCCAGAAAAATCCGCCAATGTTTGACAAGTCAAAGCCCCTTTTCAAGAATACTTTAAAGAAATACATCATCTTCGGAATAAATTGTGAGGAGTTTAAATGGAGATCATTATGCCAGGCTAGCAAACAGTGTAACATAAAATTACCTCAGGTATCCAGCTCTAGTTTCGACAACATTGTTTTGCGTCCTTTGAAGTTGCTGTGAAAAAGACTAGGCATTGTTTTCATTCTACTATATTGACTTTGTCGGCTAAAATCACTGTTAGATTAGATTTATTACACTAGCTAGATTCACTCGAAATACAGCATGATGAGGACATCTGCTGTATAAAGCCTTGTAAATGCAACTAGAACCGCAAAACATATTCAATGGCATGTTGAACACACTTCGAAACTGAGCTTAGAACAGTGTTTCAGCCCAAGGACCACTTTATCTTCCAATTTTTTTCTGAGGACCACCTAACAGAATCCCACTCTAACACGCCAAAAACAACAAAATAGAAGGGATAAACTAAATTTAAGTTTAATATGCAACTGTTTCAAGTCAAAAACTAATTATTCAAACACAAATGCAATGATGCAATGATATGATCCATTTTTTCGTTGTTAAAACACACTGATCCCCCCCCCCCCCGCCTGCGATCCGGCGCGGCTTAAGAGCTAGGTTATCTTTTCGCGGACCACTAGGGGGCGATGGCGGACCGCACTTTAAGAATTACTGGCTCAGAATAAACAGACCATTATTTTTTGTTGCTGTGGACACAAATATAGCATTTGTTATAGTATATATTTGGTCTTTGTGTGAACAGGCCTTTACACTATAGGATAAGTTTCTGGTCCAGGCTGCTTTATACTGCTTTGTTGCTTGTGGAGCGGTATTGTGTAAAATTTTAAGTAAAAAACTGTCAGCTGTAGATGCCTGAAATTTACCGTAAAACAATCAGGTAGCAGTATTTGTAGGTTTTACAAATTTAACTTAAATGTACTTTTTTTTTTTCATTATCTCATATAAGGTTAATATACCAACCTAAACTAAATATAATAAAGAGAAGGTGCCGTGTCATTCACACAAAAACTAAACACCATCATGGTAATACACAACATAAAAAAAGGCAATAAACATTCATTTAACAACATTAGATGTAACATAAAACCCTAACATACATCACGGATTAGAATTAAAAAAAAAAAAAAAAAAAAAGTTAGTTCAACGGAAATACATCAAAAGTGAAGTGTCATGCAGGAAATTCTGGAAATGTCAGTTTTTCTCTGTTGTTCTTTTTCACTCGCAAAAACTGATCAAGATCGTTTTTACAATGCATACTGTTAACCAGCAAAACAAAATTGGTGACGCTGATTGACCTTCATGAGAGTTGAAGAATATAAAAAATAAAATAAAACAATGAAATTCTATATAAAATATGTTTAATTAATTGTATCTTTCCTTTTCCATCTCTCATTGTGGACAGGTACCCTTTCCCCACAGTGTTCAGTACGTGTAGTAAGAAGGATCTGGTGGCTAGTCTGGAGAAGGGAGTGGGCATGTGTTTGTATAACATGCCTGAAGTCAAAATGCTCTACGGGGGACAGAAATGCGGCAACGGATACATTGAGGAAGGAGAGGAGTGTGACTGTGGAGAGCCGGAGGTATGAAAGACTCATACACATCAAAGACCTTTGTGCGTCTCTACAAAGCAGACCGTTCTTCTAGCTGTTAGGATTAGCAGATCTGAACTAGTTCCATATCCAGACTTTGGCGATGTTTGGGATTTGGATTTGGTTGGTTTAATATTCACTGGCCAATAGCTTTCACTTTTCTCAAAAACTGTTCCTGAATTGACAAATGTTCAGAAACAACACATTCTCTCATGTGGAGAAACATGCTAAATACCAAATGACTGATCTGAGGCATTAAAATTCTTTCTTGTTTATTTCGTCATTTATTTCCAATTTTTTTCCAATTATTAATGAAAATTAAAAGAAAAATCAGATTGTTTATAAATATAAAATAGGATACATATATCACTATGCACTGTAATTACTGAACATACAAAAAGAAAAATGTGAAATAAATCTCAAAGTACAAAAGTGACCGCCATGTTGCTAATCTTACTGTCAGGGTGCCTTTGAAATGAACCTGCGCAAAAATCCCTTTATAAATCCCAGTCGGCAGAAGATTGTCCATACGTGCATCTCCACCTAAAATCACCATATATGGAGCTTACAACGCCTAGTTTTACTATGCATAACCTCATCTGCATATCATTTCCATGCATGTTCCCATCCACATTGTTAACACCGTTAAAAGTACAAGACATTGGGAAATATTACATATGGACTATAAATACCATTTGTGCATCATGTAATAAATCCTTGTTGTTTTATAATAAATATATCAAAATATCCATAACAAGAAAATTGTAGCCATAAAATAGCTTAAAAGTTTTTAGAATAGAGTTGATTCATTCATTTCCAATGTCCAAATAGTATTTTAATTGTTTTAAACAATTAGAATGAAGTCGAATTTATGCAGTTTTGCTGATACGATGAACATCTTTTAGGATGTTTAGGCTATTTTAGTGGATGCAGATATAGGCCTACTTATTGCAGTGTAAATACAGTTGTCTGACGCAGCGCTTCACTGATAAAGTATTATAAAAAGGAAACGTATAAATCTTACCGTTTTCTTCAAGTTGTATCCTTCAAATACAGTTTTTGTCTCAAGATGCCTTCACATGACATCAACACCTCTGTGCAGCTGCGGTTGTACAGTAAGATATTATCAATGAACCTGTTCAAACCAGACAACAGACCGTTCGACCATCGAATCCAGCAGTGTCTTTCATTATATCACAGTAAGTGTGCATCACTGATCTGTGCTCTCGCTAGTTTAAAGAGGAATTATTGTGCTCTTATCACTCCTGTCATTAAAACAGCGTGTCACAGGAAAGTGATCAAAAGCAGCACATCCACTCTCTAAATCTTGTTTATCTTCTGCGTAATGACTTTATGTAATTTTAGGGCTTATCACCATTAATAAACGTATTAGGAATATTAATGTAAATGTGTGTATCAAAACGAAAACAAGTGTTTAATATCCTTCTGTTTACTTCATTACTTTTCTCACTCTAGTAAAAGTGTTTGTACGGATAGGTCAGAGCTTGCGTGCAGGTGCGCGAATTTTCCCGTCAAGTTTTTTTTTTTATAAATCCCATCGTTTGCGTAGCGTACGCCTCTTTCAGGGCATGTTTTGTGCGTACCCAACGGTTATAAATGAGGCCCCAGGCCCTTTGTGACATAAAAGAGCTGTGTCGTCATCTGTGCAGCCTGATCCCGTTCCACCTCTCTCTCCCCTTTCCTGTCTGTCTCTGCTGTCCTATAAATAAATGCAAAAAATGCCCCCTAAATATCATGTAGTAATGGAACTGGAGACTTCAGAAATGATCTATATAATTTAGATGTCATGGAGAAATATTATATCAGTGTAGACCTGAGGAAAAAAAGCCTGGCCTGAACTTTAAAGTCATCTTGTTATGGGGAAAAGTTTGTTTCAGAATGGCACCCGTGAGCTCGGGTGATCTCACCAGGGGGAATGAGGGAGGAAGTGGGTAAAGAGCAGAGAGGAAGTCTAGCTGCAGGTCTTGAGTGTTGGGTAGGAGGATGAGAGAAGCCCAACCCCCCATCATTTCACACTGGCTGATGAGAGTTTAGAGAAAACAGCAGGTCTGTAAAGAGATTTTTGCGCCTCTGAGGAGCAGTTACAGCCAGCGGACTGACCTAACCCAACCCAACCCAGCCCTTCAGCACCTCTTCCAGTCCACACCAGGACCTTGTTAAAGGGGGAAAGAGGAGAGAGAGGAATAAAAAAGTATTTTTTTGTATGAAATAAAGTTTTAGTGCTTGAGGTCTTAATGAGCTTCTTGTGTACTTTTAGTACTTCGGCTTTACTACAACAACAAAACAAATGATTTTCAGTCTTCAAAGTTCAGCTCTCTCTCTCTCTCTCTCTTCCTCACCATTTTTCTTCAAAGATAAATGTCCTCTTTCCGTCAATTGTGCTTGGACTCTGACGTTCCCATCACTTCCAATCTTGGGTCAGTGATGATGTCACTCACGTACACACACACACACACACACACACATGAACAGGGTTCACTGATACCAAGAGTTCAGAGTTTGAGAAAACAACAAAATCAGAACAATGCATGGACCACTAATTTAAACCAGACATGTCAACACACTCACATACACAAACCTACAGTAATGTTTCCGAACATTTTTTTTTTTTTTTTTTTTGTTACCATGGATGCAAGAACTGGTTGATAGAAGGGAATTTCCTAAAAGAATACGACCTCCACACCTGGAACTAATATCGAAGGCAGTGATCATATGGGACGGCTGTTCAGAGTCTTTGTTGTTGCTTTCCATTGTTTTTCTGTAACCCCTAATTGTCTAATGTCAAATTAAAGGGGTCATATCCTGTGCTAATGTAGTGTTATATTTTTCCACTGAAGTCTACTTATAATGTTAGTCAACCAAAAATGATTGTAATTTAGCTTTTTAAAAAATTTTTTACAATTATCTACCTTTATTCTGACCCATAGTCTTTAAACAGCGTGGCTTAAATATGTAAATGAACTTAAATGTTGAAATGTTAGTGTTTGTTTTGTTTTCTTTGCTCATTCTGCTTATTTATTTATTTATTTTACTTGGCTTGTTTTTCTTGTTTTTGCTTGTTTCTCTTGTTCTTGTTTACTTTGGGGTTTTTTATTTTGCTTGTTTTGTTTTTACTTTTTGTTTAATTTTTTGCTTGTTTTGTTTCTTTTTTGTTTACATTGCTTGTTTTGTTTTCTTTAGATTTGTTTGCTTGGCTTGTTGTGTTTTGTCTGACCTGTTTGCTTTTTGCTTAGAATTTTGTTTATTGGTTTGTTGTTGTTTTTCGGGTTTTTTTAAGTACGGTAACTTTTTTCTGACCCTTAAAATTAAAGTAACACTTTATTTTAGGGTTCAATTCTCACTTTTAATTAGTCGCTTATTAGCTTGCATATCACTAGTATATTGGCAATTTATTAGTACTTTTAAAGCACATAAAAGTACCTAAACATTAAAGTAAAATCAAAGTTTATTAAGGCAAAAGTTGTCGTTAATAGTAAATGTGTTCCCCTTACTAAAGTGAAAAATTAAACAACCTTTTTGATACTGTACCTTCAAGATTTAAATGGTTAAATGATTGACTTAACTTTTTTTGCATGTGATACAATCACACATCTATTAAAATCCACTGTCTTTCTTGTTTCCTCTAGGAGTGTCTGAACCCCTGCTGTAACGCCACCACCTGCACTCTCAAGGGAGATGCTGTGTGTGCCCATGGACAGTGCTGTGAAGACTGCCAGGTACTTTTGTAAATCACTCCTGTCCCTCTTTCCCCCTCATTCATTTTTTTTTTCTGCATATAAAATAAAGGCGTGGAAATCACATTTTCCTTGCCCCATTAATAAGTGCAACATGAACCGACATTTGTGCTCCAAACATAGACACTCAGTTTCCTCTCAGGCCTCCAGACACATAAATCAGAGCGCTCGGCTCACTTACTTACAGAGGAAAGAAGCCAGACCAGGGCCCCGTGGGACAGACCCCAGAACAGGGCTACATGGTCACACAGACTTCACAACAAACTACAAATTTTCAACCTAGTGCTTCATTAAGTGAATATGTCAATAAAAAAAAACTTGCCATTTTTTTTTAACCATATTTTCTCAGTGAAACTTTTCCATTATTATTATTTTTTTTTTACTTGGTAGAAACAACAGTCCTGCACAACATATTGAAAAAAAAAACATATCATGGCCACGAATTAACAGTTCGAGCCCACGATTTACTAGTATGTTTATTCCCCCCCTTTTAAATAAATCGTGTGCAAAATTTAATAATTTGTTCCCTCGTTTTTTAAATCGTGGCCACATTGTAATTATTTGTTCCCTTCTTTTACTTAAATAAAAAAAGAACAAATTAATAAGTCATGGGAGTAATTCTTAAAGGTGCTGAAAATTTAAAGCATAAAAACACCATAAGATAGGAAACATGCTAAGTTCACGTACTCGTTTCTCTGAAAAGCAATGCTACAGCCAGTTGTTTTACTTTGAAATGTGCGTTCTGCGTCAGAATGTCTGTTTTTGTTTTGGTCTGAGTGATCCCGCCCTCTGCCAAATTACCCAATAGTATTTCAACACCACGACTTGCCATTTGGCGGAAAACACAGTGTAGCCGAGTTGTTTCCAGTGCACGGAAGCCAGCAAAAAAAACTAGGTCAGAGATTGCAGATTCTACACAACTTAAAAACCTTCAGTGTCCATCTAAAAATCTCTATGAATGGGAGCTTATTAAAACATGGATAAATCGACTCATCACCTCCTCACCTTTCATTGTCAGTTTCGCTCGTTCCTGTTGTGTGTCCTCAATTTGGCAACCCACGTGAGCGTCGAGTATGAGGAGATTGGGAAACTTTTCTCTCCAATATTTTGAATTTGGACTGCAGTACTCATTTCAACCACTAGCTGCCAATATTACACATTGCACCTTTAATTTGTGGCCACAATTGGGGAAAGATTTAGTAAATTGTGGCTACAAACGGGAAAATAAAAAACATATTTTTGTCCACATGTCAAGTGCGGGGTTCCGTACAAATTTGTTTTTTATTTGCTAGTTTTTGTAGCTCAGGCAGAGCTTGTCTCAGCACAACTTTTGGTTTAGCCCATAGCGCTTGCATTGTAGTTGAGTATGTATTTCTCTTTGCTTTATTTTGAAAGAAATCACCCTTAGGTGATACTGTGCACTTTATGTTTGCTCTCTATTGTTGTCTGAAGCCATTTCTTCTTCCATGTGTGTGTGCAGTTAAAACCAGCTGGGACTCCTTGTAGAGAGTCCAGTAACTCCTGTGACTTACCCGAGTTCTGCACCGGTACCAACCCCCACTGCCCTGCCAATGTGTACCTGCACGATGGGCATGCGTGTCACAATATGGATGGTTACTGCTACAATGGCATCTGTCAGACTCATGAGCAGCAATGCATTACTCTGTGGGGTCCAGGTTGGTACCACTGTAGATTTAAAATGTGAATAGCTGCAGGGTTCCTGGGCGTATTTGGTTCACCAAAAATTGATTGTAGTGTACTGCAGATATACATTTCATTAATCATACATTTTTGACACTGTAATTCTATATGTAACCGTTGCCTTGCCAGAACTTCCCGTTCAGTCCTGCTTGCATTTATAAAGTGAGCTCAAACAGTATGAAACCTCACACTGATTGCTGTTATTTATTCCATATGTCTGTTCATACTCCTTCCCAAAAGGATTCAGGCCACAGTCTGACATATATTATCCTTTCATCTGTTTTTGGTTTATATACAAGCTCAAACAAGATGGAAGAAATGTTCTGTGTCATATTTCCATCTCTGACAGTGGGCATGTGCTGTCTTATTTTGATTCTCTTTCCTTTTCCAGGAGCGAAGCCTGCCCCGGGGATCTGTTTTGAAAGAGTAAACTCTGCAGGTGATCCCTATGGAAATTGTGGAAAAGACTCCAAAGGCTCCTTTGCAAAATGTGAAGCAAGGTACGGTCAGAGCATAATAAACCAGCACTTTAATCTTTTACATAAAGTACAATTTGTTGAATTTGCTATTTTTTTTTTTTTTAATTTTGTTTCGGTTCGCTTCAATTTATTTAGTTTTTTTGTCTGCTTGTTTGTTTTTTGTACTTATGCTTTGCTCTGTTTTGTTTTGCTCGAGTTTGCTTTGTTTGCTCGTTGGTTAAAATTGACACATTTTTGTTTTGTTTTCTTGTTTTGTTTTGCTCATTTGTTTTTGTTTCCTTTTACTTCGCTTTGTTTCATTTTTCTTGTTTTCTTCTTTGTTTAATGCAATATTGGGTAATACTTTATTTTATAGTGTCATTGTTACATACATATTATACATATATTACTATAGTAATTACCGTAAATTATGCATAATTAACCCTAAACCAAACCAAACCCTAATCCTAACCCTTTATTAAGTAGATGTACAGGTAGTTACTTAATATTACTTAAATGTGTAATTACAGTGTAAGAAAGACACTTTAGAATAAAGTGTAACCCAATATCGTTTTGTTCAGTTTGTTAAACTACTTCTTTGCTCAATTTTCTCTTGTTATTTTACTTGGTTACACTTTATTTTAAGGTGACTTAGTTACATTGTACTTACTCCAGGTAGTCCCAAATTTTATATTTTGTCCACTTCGTCCTTGGGAAAAGGACTCGCGGACGGTGGCTCGCGGTCAGTGCACGCCGGCCCTCCGAAATTCAGCTGGGCCCGACCCGGGGGACCCCCGCTGACCGCTCCCAGGCCACGAACCTGTTATTTGTCTGATTTCCCATTCAGGTGGGCAAATGACCGGGGGGCCCCCGCTGACCGCTCCTAGGACACACCCCCGTCCCTCGAACCCGTTATTTGTCCTATTTCCCATTAAGGTGGGCAAATGACTGGGGGACCCCCGCTGACCGCTCCCAGGCCATGCCCCCATACCACGAACCCGTTATTTGTCCGATTACCTATTAAAGTTGGAAAATGACCGGTGGACCCCGGTGGTTAGTTACTTGTAATTATGCATAATTTACTGTTATTACTAGAGTAAGTACATGCAGTAATGTGTAACTACGTCACCTTAAAATAAAGGGTTACCTTTTTCTTACATAGTGCTACTTTGGCAGTACAAATGTGTAGCTTTTATTGTACCAACAAAGCATACAAAATTAAAATTGAAGACCAGTGACTGACAGATATTACAGATATTGACACAAATTCCTGAAACAAAAGAATATTAATCTAAAGAATGATGAGTGTGAAATGATTAGTGTTGGTTAGGGTTGTCCTGATTCATTCATGTCACTTGCTGTCTAATTATTATAGGATGGCCCATCAAACAAGTTGTAATGAATGTAATTTTATTAATTTCTTTACAGCCGTGACATAATTATTCTCAGCAGCAGAGGCAGCCCTATAGTTTTGTGTGTAATCTCTTGTCACTGTTAATTACACTCTCTGTTCCTCTCACGACTGAGAGGGTGTAAATGGCGAGAGCACCTCGAGACAACACAATACCCATTTTTTTCTCCATATGTGTGTTCATGAAACAGGGATGCTAGATGTGGGAAAATTCAGTGCCAAGGAGGTGCCAACAGACCAGTGATTGGAACCAATGCAGTTTCCATAGAGACAAACATACCTCTGCAGGAGGGCGGCCGTATTCTGTGCCGTGGAACACACGTGTACCTGGGTGATGATATGCCTGATCCGGGACTAGTACTGGCCGGCACTAAGTGTGCTGAAGGAATGGTACAAGAATAAATCACAATACAATGTATCTGCTAGAGATTCTTTGTTTGATCAAAAAATTATGATATTGGTAGATTGATATATTTCAGCCAGGCTGATAAATGCCCTTTTTTTTCATATTTGGCCATTTTTATTGCCCTTGACCATTTGGTGTCCGTTAACCTCCCAAAAGTATTATATTATATTATATTATATTATATTATATTATATTATATTATATTATATTAAAATTAAAATTAGTTAAAATGAGTAATTTGAATAATTTATTTACACATTTATTTTGAAATTATTCTGTTAATTTGTTTTTAGATTTTTTTTATTTTATTTTATATACTATAGAATATATATATATATATATATATATATATATATATATATATATATATATATCTGATATGAAATTATTATATATTAATATTATAATTATCAATTATATCATATTATATCATTAGATTAGATTAGATTCAACTTTATTGTCACTGCACATATAAGGTACAAGGCAACGAAATGCAGTTAGCATCTAACCAGAAGTGCAATAGGCAGTAAGTGCAGAATATACAAAATCTACAATATGTACAACAACTATACAGATAAGTGTTATGGGCATAATTTATATTATCATATACAGTATCATACTATCCCTTATATATATATATATATATATATATATATATATATATATATATATATATATATATTTATATATATATATATATATATATATATATATATATACACAGTTGTGTTCAAAATTATTCAACCCCCCAATGCTGTAAATGGTTTTAGAGAATTTAGAGTACATTTGTAATTGAATTCAGAATGAAATCCTACAAGGACTTCTTAAAGAAGCATATGCAACTAAAATGACATCAAATGGTTTTGTAATACAGTAGTAAATGTTTCTTTTGTGAATTCTTCATTGACACAATTATTCAACCCCTTAAAGACTACCACTCTGAAGAACAGAGGTCCATTGAAGTGTTTTCAATCAGGTATTGAAAGCACCTGTGGATGTCAGGGAGCAGCAATAAAGCCTAATAAGCACCAATTAGGCAGCTTTAAAATGACTGTGATACTCAGCTCCTTCTAGACATTTACTGGTGTGGTTACAAACATGGTGAAGTCAAGAGAATGGTCCAGGAAGACAAGAGAAGAGGTGATTACTCTTCACAGGAAGGGCAATGGCTATAAGAAGATTGCAAAGATGTTAAACATACCAAGAGACACCATAGGAAGCATCATTCGCAAATTCAAGGCAAAGGGCACTGTTGAAACGCTACCTGGTCGTGGCAGAAAGAAGATGCTGACTTCGACTGCTGTGCGCTACCTGAAGCGTAGAGTGGAGAAAAGTCCCCGTGTGACTGCTGAGGAACTGAGAAAAGATTTGTCAGATGTAGGTACTGAAGTTTCTGCTCAGACAATACGGCGCACCCTGCGTAATGAAGGCCTCCATGTCAGAACTCCCAGGCGCACCCCCTTGCTGTCTCCAAAGAATAAGAAGAGTCGACTGCAGTATGCCAAAAGTCATGTGGACAAACCACAGAAGTTTTGGGATAGTGTTCTGTGGACTGATGAAACAAAATTAGAACTGTTTGGGCCCATGGATCAACGCTATGTTTGGAGGAGGAAGAACAAGGCCTATGAAGAAAAGAACACCTTGCCTACTGTGAAGCATGGCGGGGGGTCAATCATGCTTTGGGGCTGTTTTGCTTCTGCAGGTACTGGGAAGCTTCAGCGTGTGCAAGGTACCATGAATTCTCTTCAGTACCAGGAGATATTGGAGGACAATGTGATGCAGTCCGTCACAAACCTGAGGCTTGGGAGACGTTGGACCTTTCAACAGGACAATGATCCCAAGCATACCTCCAAGTCCACTAGAGCATGGTTGCAGATTAAAGGCTGGAACATTTTGAAATGGCCATCGCAGTCACCAGACTTAAATCTGATTGAGAACCTCTGGTGGGACTTAAAGAAAGCAGTTGCAGTGCGCAAGCCTAAGAATGTGACTGAACTGGAGGCTTTTGCCCATGATGAATGGGCGAAGATACCCGTAGCTCGCTGCAAGACACTTGTGTCAAGCTATGCTTCACGTTTAAAAGCTGTTATAACTGTAAAAGGATGTTGTACTAAGTATTAAGATTGAATGTCACTTGGGGGTTGAATAAAACTGATAATGATGTGAGCAGAGAAAAGACATTTGTGGTTATTTCATTATAAATGTTATGTTATATTTGTCTGACCTACACGTGCCTCTTTGATTTAATTGTAAGCAGGATGACTGAATGATCAAAATCAATGTCAAACCGGCCAAAACAATCAATTTCAGTGGGGGTTGAATAATTTTGAACACAACTGTATATATGTATATGTGTGTGTGTGTGTGTGTGTGTGTGTGTGTGTGTGTGTGTGTGTGTGTGTGTGTGTGTGTGTGTGTGTGTGTGTATTATTATTGTTATTAATTATTTTATTCTTTTTATATCTTTTTATATTCTTTCCTTGTTTTTAACAGAAATAATATTTTTATTTTTAATATAAAATAAATAAACAAATGTTTGGTTTTATATATATATATATATATATATATATATATATATATACAGTATATACATACATACATACATACATACATACATACTTTTTTTGGTTTAATTTTGAGTAAATTATCTCATTTTCTGTTATAAATATTTCTATAACTTGTCATTATATTGACCACCCTAGCTCTTACAAACCCAAATTGGTCAACTACTAGTCAAGGGCAATAACATAAATGTTTCATTTCAGTTGAAACCTATTCAGTGACTTAACCTGCAGTTCTCTTTCTGTCTCTCTTATCATAACAGATCTGTTTGAACAGGCAGTGTCAGAATGTCAGTGTGTTTGGAGTGCACAAGTGCTCTGGGAAGTGTAATGGAAGAGGGGTAAGGTTGCTTCCGCTCTGTCAGTTGCATTTTTCTTAAATCTGCAGAGAAAAGGTCTTTGACATTAGTTATCAGGCATTAGGCTCTGATTTGAGTCAGGAATGCTGATAGTAAATGAACACAAGTGATTAAACTCTACTGAAAGCCCTGCCCTCCACAGATTCGTCCATTTCATTACAGTATAGCTGTTTGCCAAAGGGGACAGCATGTGCCCATAATAGCACTTAGCTAACGAGTAACTTCACTTGAACTAGATTACTGCTACCATTGACATAGCAGTTAAAAGCACAGATGAGACACACATTCTGGACTAAATTAGATCAGTGTAACCTTGTGTCAGTCTTGTCTTTTCATGGAAGATTGATACATAATGTGTGGATATTTAAAGGGATAGTTCATGCTAGTATAGACAAGACCACAGACCAGACCAGCACTCCTTAAATTCATTTAAAAGATCCCCATTTTCTACCTGAGAAATGTCTTATGTTAAATCAATAAATCCAATTAGAATAATAAGACACTGCATAGAGTTGTTCAAATGAAAACATTAACAACAAAATTGATCTTTGCAATGCAGAGGAGGCACAATTGGTACAATTATAACTGCATAAATGTTGAGATTAATGTTTAAAAAATAACATGTTATGTATTGAAAGTACGTATAAAATCAATATTGCTTTAGCAGTCGTGTTCATATTCGTGAAAACAGCTGATATTGCTTAATTATATCATATGCTATAATATGAAAATCAAGATTCATACAAGTAGTTTTTTCCAATCGTATCTTGAATTTTGTGGGCATTTATATTAATTTAGGTGACATTTTTGACATTATTCCTCAAGTGCCTGCATTTGAAACTTTAAGTTTTACAACCAATCACATAACAAATAAATCAGACAATGCACCAGCAATATAGTGATATCCTTGCAGTTGTGGTCTTGAAATTAAATCCTGAGTCCTCTTAGGCTGAGACTGAAACAAGAACTAAAACAAATGCGGTCGAGACCTAGAAAAACATTAAAAAAAAAAAAAAGGTCTCAAGTACTTCTTAACCTGTGTACCTTTCGTTTATTCATGAAACATAAAAGGAGTTAAATGTAGCAGAACGTTCAAGCTGCTCTTTTCTAAGGTTCAAAGTGAATGGTGACCATAATCTTTATAGGCACAAGTCGTATTGACCACTTTTATGTTTGTTTGTTTTGGGGTTTTTTTTTTGTTTTTAGAGTTTGACAGCCCCTGAACATCATTTGTATGGGATAGAACAGCTTGGATATTCTTCAAACCTTTTGTATTTCAGCAAAGAAAGTCATACAGGTTTAGAACAGCAAGTAAATGAAGACAGAAATTTCTAATTTTTGGGTAAACTATTCTTTCACTCAATCACAGGCACACTATTGTATTCATGGTGGGTGACTCAAGGCTTGTCTCAGCTGTTGAAGTACTTCACAATAAATCTCTGTCGCTCCAGTAAGGTTATAGGAGTCATTTTTAATTCATTTGTTTACAATTTAAAGTGTCATTCATCATCTTTTGGCTCATATGCACATTCGCTTTTTTTTGCCAGAGGAGTGCTGAAATGTAATCGCTAAATGTGGCCAAGAACACCCCCATGTCGTCTTTTGCATTTGCACCCACTGTTACTGTCTGGGGGGCACGTGTGTAAGCGTGTAATGTTTTATTTAATTTTCTCTTATTACACGCTTCCTAAATTGGAATTCTTTCTTTTCTTTTCTTTTTTTGTGTAGGCTATGAAATTACATCCATTTTTTCATCCAAGGTCTATTTCCTTACTGGAAGTGTACTGCAAGACAAATTGGATCATTTTTAATAAAGATGTAGGGAGATCTGCCCGTGTCCTGGGATGCTAGCAGTTTTTTAAGCCGGACCCGCCCCCTGAAGACCCAGGCCTAGAATAACTGAAGACCACTCAAGGGGATAGTTCACCCAAAAAAATACCCCATAATTTACTTCCCCTCAAGCCATCCTAGGTGTTTATGACTTTCTTCTTTCAGCCAAACATAATCGGAGTTATATTAAATAAAATCTCTACCCAGCTTTGTAATGGGATTTTTTTGGGATGAAGTTGCAAAAAGAGCATCCATCCATCATAAACGTAATCCATACAACTCCAGGGGGATAATACATGCCTTTTGAAGCAAAGCGACGGGTTTTTGTAAGAAAAACATCCATATTTCGTAGTCGTGGCCCAGTGGTGAGGGAGTCAGGCTTGTAATCTGAAGGTTGCCGGTTCGATTCCCACGCCGGCAGTCATTTTCATTTTTTAAAAAAGAAATTCAATATAAGAGACAAGGAGCTTGAGTTTGTTGCCCAGCTCTGTTTTATTTGAACAGCAAGAGGCATCTACTCTCATCTAAGATTACGTTACCCCTAGATCCTACGTCATTTTTCGGGTCAGAGGTCACTCTTCCGCTCGAACTCGATTTGCATATGGCCGTTACCGGAACCATGTGATTATAGTTTTTAAAGTTTTAAATATGGATATTTTTCTTACAAAAACCCATCGCTTCACTTCAGAAGGCCTTTTTAACCCCCTGGAGCCATGTGGATTACTTTTATGATGGATGGAGGCACTTTGTTTGGGCTTCAAAATCTCAGGTGCCATTCACTCCGATTATAAAGCTAGGAAAAGCCATGATATTTGTTTTATTTAACTCTGACTGTGTTTGGCTGAAAGAAGAAAGTCATATACACCTAGGATGGCTTGGGGGTGAGTAAATTATTGAATAATTATAATTTTTTCCCCAATTTTTAGGTGAACTAACTCTTTAAGTCCCAGACCAATACTAAACCCCCTTAAGTCCCAGGCCTCCTGACCTAAGATCTAGATAATACTAGACCAATAAAGTAATTTTTCTAGTATTGAGAGGTCTCAAGACCAAGTCCACAAAATCAGGAATCAAACTCTAATATACATTAATTTAACCATGAAAATTATGAGTTTGTCTGTTTTATGCATGTTGAAAGCATCTTAGAAAGTTGGATGAGAGGGTTAAGAGTTTGAGAGACTAAAAAGTTCAGTCATGTTTTTGGATGGGAAAAATATAGCTGCATCTTTCATTTTAGAAGACAGACATATAATATTCCAGACTGATTTAAACATCAAGTGAC
Source organism: Opsariichthys bidens (assembly GCA_037194245.1). Taxonomy (NCBI): domain Eukaryota; kingdom Metazoa; phylum Chordata; class Actinopteri; order Cypriniformes; family Xenocyprididae; genus Opsariichthys; species Opsariichthys bidens. The sequence continues at coordinate 7,705,179 of CM074286.1, read as the reverse complement.
ATCAATCAACTTGCACAGTGATCTCTGACACATATCCTGATGGAAAAAATTAATGCCGTTTTGTGCAAATGGAACACTGTTGTCCTTGAATGCAACATTGAACAGAGGATGTATGAACTGAATGCTCATGAGGAGATTCACTCTAATATCCCACAGAAATTTGAACAGCAGGATGTTGTTGATAATGTCCAGCAAGGAATTCAATCAGATGGTTTAAGCTGCGTGTGGCATTAACACCGGTTGCTTCATTTTTACAGGAATGCAACAACAAGAAGAACTGCCATTGTGAAGCTCACTGGGCGCCTCCTTTCTGTGATAGGGCGGGGTTTGGTGGAAGTGTTGACAGTGGACCAATGAGACAAGCCGGTACAGTGATGGACAGCTGCACTTTTTACTTGCCTGCTAGAGCAGTATGCACTATGCTAAAGCATGACTTAGTTAACATGCCTAATCAATACTTGCTTGTGCTCCTTTCCAGTCTAAGGCCAGAAACATACTCTTCTACGCAAGTGTGCGAGCATGACACGATTTTTTTTTAAGTGCCCCTGTTATGGTTTTTTGAATATTACATTTCATACAGTAGGTTATACAGCTGTTTGTGAATAAATAAAGTTATTGTCTCCTAAAAGAAATAATCGATTCTATACTGACGAAATGAGTCATCAGCAATTCCTGTCTCACTTCTTGTTATAAACTTTCATAGGTATATTTGCATAATGCAAGAACTGATACAGTAAAACCAAATGCATCATTACTGTTCATATAAATGATAAGGAGCTGAAGTTCAGATATGGTAATGGGTGTTTTGTTTCCGACACACACTGTAAGCGATAGACCAATCACAACAGACTGGGCCGTCTGACCAATCAGAGCAGAGGAGGCTCTCAGATAGTTACAGTTTAGAGCAGGGGTGTCCAAACTTGGTTCTGGAGGGCCATTGTCCTCCAGAGTTTAGCTCCAACTTGCCTCAACACACCTGCTTGGAAGTTTGTAGCCTCTAGTAACACCTTGCTTCGCTGGTTTAGGTGTGTTTAATTGGGATTGGAGCTAAACTCTGCAAGACAGTGGCCCTCCAGGAACATTATTGGACACTCCTGTTTTAGAGTGACTGAATCCTTTATCAAACTGTTCAGACACTGTTAGAAAAGACATGATGCTGCAATGTATATTTTGAGAAAATGAATGTGTTTTTTGTTTTTGTTTTTTTGCATGTAAACCTATAGTAGGAGACAAAGTTAGGAACCTTTAATACAGCATAAGAGTGGCACTTTAAAAACGCTTTGTTTGTTTATTTATTTCAGAAACAGCTAACGGATATACATATGGTATCAAGATGCATTTTGGTCGATCAGATCACAAGTGAATAATGCTAAATACCTTTCATGATTTTTAACATGGTCTTCAGAGCAGAAGCTGAGCACAATTCTGACTTTATAATTCGCAATTGCATGTTATGAAGTCAGAATTGTGAGATACAAACTCAATTCTGAGTAAGAAAGTCAGAATAACAAGATATAAACTCACAATTCTGAGTAAAAAGTCAGAATTGTGAGTTATAAAGTCAGAATTCCGTGATGAAAACTTGCAATTGCAAGAAAAAAGTCAGAATTGCTCATTTATATTGTAATTATATAGCAATTCCGACTGCATAAGATGCAATTGCGACTATATATCACGCAATTCTGACTTTACAACTCGCAATTCTGACTTTTTTTTTGGATTATAAAGTCAGAATGGCGTGATTAAAAACTCGCAATTACCAGAAAAAAGTCAGAATTGTGACTTTGTATCACTAAATCCTGACTTTATCCGTAGTTTGACAACATATTTCAGAATAGAAAGGCGTTTCTGCTTGCAAACATGCATAGAGTATGTTTCGACCATTTGCATTCAGATTCAAATGTACTTCTTCAGGAGGTGCACTAGCTCTAAACACTTTCATCCCCTCTGTGACAGCCACACCACAGGTAGAACAGTGCAGCCTGAAAGTACAATGTACTTACAAAACCCATTAAACGATTTTCCAGTGGAAAAGCATAACAGCATTGACAGAACACATCATTGATTTACTGGTGGAAACCTGAAGCACTGCGCTTAGATGTCACTCAGCTCTCTAGAACAATGTAAAAAGCTTTGCAGGTGGAGACACAGAGGGGTGTTGGTCGATACTTTTTCACTCTAATCTGACTCTGACTTCTTGTGTTTTCCCTCTCTGTGCCGTTCTGTGCCGTGCTGTACAACAGATGTGCGAGTGTGTGTATTAATGTGCGTGCTGTCCTATGTGACAACAGCTGACAGCAGCGCTGTGGCCGTGGGCGCGCTGGTCACCCTCCTTTGCTTGCTGTCGGCGGGACTGATTGTGTGCCTGAAGAGGAAAGCGCTGGTTCAGATGCTCTGCATCAATAAGAAGAGCGCCATTAAAAAGCTAAGGTGCCGTTTCCTCCAGCAATATCTTGAACAATTTGTTTGATCGTGGATTCCTGCTGTTAACCAAGAAAAACCTTGTTTTAAGTTTAAGTTTCAAGTTCACTATAAGTTCATATTGAGTATTAGTTCATATTTGGGGTGCAGTAACACTCTGATAATGGAGGTTAACTGGGCCAGCATTCCAGAGGGTTTAAAAGTCTAAATGTGAAGCTTGTATTTTTGTTAAAACACTTGAATTATGCAGTTGAACCCTGTTTATAATTTAAGATTCACAGTTCTCTAAATCACCCTTTTTTGAGGTGGTGGGAATAAATTTCATTGTGGATGAACTGGTGTTATTCCTCTGGGTGGAGTTTGCTCCACATAATAAGTGCTTTACACGTCAAGTCCCTTTCTAGTATCAATGAGTGTATGTGACAGTTAAATGGGTTTGTGGTTTAATGTTATCGTAACTTTGATGTTTAAATGGGTAGGGTTAGGTCAGTAACAGTTTGGGTAAAATTCGTTAAAGTCTTTGAAAGAAGTCTATTCACAAAAGCTACATTTGTTTGATCAAATATACAGTATAACAAGTGAAATACTGTTGGGAAATACTATTACAAATTAAAAGGGCAGTTGTTTATTTTAATATATTTTCAAATGAAATTTATTAATCAATCTAATATGCTGATTTGCTGTTTGAGAAACATTTCTTATTATTATCAATGTTGAAAAAAAACTCAACATTGCTCCTTGAAGTGTAACTTCTTTTGTAATAATACAAAGGTCGTTTAATCAATTTAATGAATCTTTGCTGAATAAAAGTATTAATCTCTTTAATAAAAAAATTCGACTCAGCCCAAACATTCGAACAATAGTGTAGGTCAGTATGTCGTTCTATTACACGATCATGCTATCATTTTAAAACATTTACATGTCTACTTACATTGTGCTTTACTATGATTTTTGCTTTATAAAAGTAAGGAGCAAGTCATATTTATGTGGTAATCAATATTATATCACATCGGACATCCCTACTGTAGTAATCACTTTCAGCACCCTTAATAATCGTGCTGTAAGTCAAATAAAAGCTTTCTTCATTTTAATAATCTTCCTTACTTTTACAGATCAGTTGGGCGAAAGCGAGCACCCAGCTCCCCACAGACCCAGTCAGTTTTCAGGGTCTCACCTCAGCACAAGCCCCCACTTTACCTTTACACTCCCGATGTGACAAGGTAAGTATGGTACCCTACTCATCATCAAAATGTCCAAAATATTTAATATTTTAAATAAATATCTTATTTATAGCTAATGTTTGGAAGTAAGAATCCACAAAATTGTACCTACAGAGCCATTAATAAATGAGTTTAATATTATTATTGTTAATTATATTTTATTTATTTTATTTTATTTTATCATTTAATTTAATTTATTTATTTATTGAAGAATACTTGTAAATTGTCATTGTTTGCTCAAATACCAGATTTTAGGTAAAATGTGGTTACACTTTATTTTAAGGTGTCACTGTTACAGCGCAATTATAAATTTATTTACTGAGTAATATTAATTAACAACATGTAGGGTTTGGCTGAGGGTTAAATGCATGTAATTATGCATAATGTACTGTTATTACTATTACTATTACTAAGTGTTACCTCAAACTTTTTACAGTAAGGTTCCATTAGTTAATGTTAGTTAACTTTTATTAGTAACTAACATTGAACAATATATTTGTTACAGTATTCATTCATGTTTGTTAGCAAAAGTTAATAAAAATACAACTGTGAATTGTTAGTCCACATTATCTCAGGTCCATTAAATAATATTAACAGATCAGTAGTATTATAGCAGATATTAACAGCAACTTTTAATTTTAATAATGTATTAGTAAATGTTGAAATTAACATCATCTAAGACTAATAGAAGTATTTGTCATTGTTAGTTCATGTAGTTTACATATGTTGACCAATGGAAGTGTTAACAGACTGTATTGTATTGTATCGTTCTGTGAAGAATGGTCATCTGAATAATTATTTAAACCCCCTTTAACAAGCAACAACAAGATTTTTATGAAATCTCAAATTCCATAATTCAGTACCTCAGTGTCTGTTCTGCCCAGTGAGGAGCAAATGAGGTCAGTTCACTTGCAAAATTACTATGCCTGTCCAAGCCAATTTATTCTTGGCTTTCTATGTACACAGCATGAGACTTAGGTGCATAATTGATTTATTCTCCTGTATTGATTCTCAAAGAATGTTAATGAAGTCCAGATCTTCATCTAAAATCTCAAATGTTCCGTATGAAGCGTTACTGCTTCAATTCTGTGTAATGCACTTGAGTAGCATAACAGTATCATGATTGAAATTGTTTGTTGCATCTAGAAGCTTTTTAATGATCAAGAGATCAGGTCTCCAAGGCCCTGTTTACACCCGGTATTAAGATGTGTTTTGGCGACACTAAATACAGGTGTCAACGGGGTGTAGAACTTTTTGAGCTTGTCCACTTTCGAACACCTGCAGAGGTATATTGCTTTCATAGTGTAGATGCTAATGTGATCGAATGTGACACGCGAGAACAAACCTCTTCCGGAAGCTGCATAACACACAAGAATGACCCTAGTTAGTTTGAGCTTCCTCAAGAGGTTTGGTTGAGCCTCACAGTTTGTTGCTCAAGAAAATTTGGACTAAACCTCTTCAAGGAAATCCCAAGCTTCCCACTCATGTTTACTACTTTGTGGTGGCATTCATATGCGTTCAGCTCGTAAATACGATCTTTTCGACATGACTTGAAAGCACCATTATTCAGTCCGTCAAATCAAAAGATCTGGAAAAAGCCACATATTTACCCGCCTATAAACGCTTCCCCAAGAAATGACGACAGAAGTGGTCATCTGAAAGTGGACAGATTAAAACACCTGGTGTAAACGGGAATGTGTCTTCCTCGTCAACATGTGATCCGATCAACCAAAACACGTCCTAATACCAGGTGTAAACAGGGCCTATGTTATTAGACAGTCCCCATTGAAGTGTGTTAGAATAGTAACGCATTGATTGATTGCTTCATCTAGGTATTTTTAGTATGTGTGCAGTGTGCTGTATCAAAACAAGTAATGTGTGAAAGAGCACCTGGACGGTATTGGACTGTAAAGCAATGTATGCGGAAAGAAGGATAGATTGATTCCTCAAAAGGTCTTGTATTCAATTCTTTTTCAAGAGCTGACTGTCTTTCTACAGACATCCCATCCCAGCTCGGAGCCTCTCCTCCCTCCACATAACTTCCACAGTTTGCGTCGGCTGCCTGAATGTCCCACCCGCTGCCAGCCCATCCACATCAGCCACCCCATGCCCATCACACTGGGCATCAGCATGGGCTCAGGTCTGCAGCCTCTGCCCTCCGTCCCACCTCATAGGACTCTGGTGTCACACACACACTCGCCGGGCAGAGCGGCAGGCTTCCATACACTCCCACGCCAGCTTCCCTTTACAAACAACCAGGTAAGTGCTGTCAGCCTCATTCCTCATTACAACAGATTTAGTTCACAAATAACTGACCTAAATATGATTCATTTACAATAATTAATCTTAAAATTCGGCATTAGTAACTTACTTCACACTCCATCGGTCGAGCTAAGAGGAGGCTCATTTTGATTCAGACTTATGAATTCAGTGAATTGTTAACTCATCATTGACTGGAGAACACATGCAGTCGGATTGGTCCAATTCACGAGTCTTTCAGTGCGATTCAGTAATGAATTTAATAGGTTAATTGTTATTGCACTATTGCGTCTCAGAGCGGGCAGTGATTTCTATAGCTCAAAATAAGAAGGAACTTGTTTTAATGAAATGTGATATTATGAATCTAGTGAAGTAAAAGTTTCCCACTGTAAAAAATACTCTAATAAAGAAGAGCTGCACCACTAATCATTAAAATATTTCAATCTCGACTCAAACAACCACGTAATGGTATTCCTAAATAACAATGATTCTCCTGTGTTTATTAAATCTTTGACAAAATCACAGCGGAACATTTAGATCTGCGTTGGCACTGCCACAAAGTTGGAGAGAGAGTAGTTGTCATGTATAAGTATAAAACAGCTTCACAAATAGTCTTTTCAATTACACAGTATCATTATTTCTGTGTTACAGATATTCAAATTATCACAGAAGAACTGGGATAACAGTTTATAGTTCAGATATAAACACTGACGTCTATGGAAGCGATCAAAATAGAGTGAATCAGTAACTTTGTGCTTCAAATAAAGACTGTATCAACTACATTGTTACACCAGTAGCTGGCAACAATTAACTGTTAGAAAAATGTATTTGTCTTTGAATCATTCATGCAAGAGATTTGTTCAAAAAGGCTGATTCATCTGGTCATGATACCAGTGAAGTATTTATGAGTGAGTCATTGAATCATTCATTCAAACTATTTTTAAAAAAATATTAATTCATTCAAATTAATTAAATGTTTTAAATTGACTGCAGTATTTAATATTTTGTCAGAACCTCTAGTAAATTACATGTTTTTTTTTTTTTTGTTTTTTTTTCCGAATCGTGAGAAAATCTCTATTTGCTGTCCACCACGGTCCAAATGATTCTATACTAAATTGGATCACAATCTTGCACACGATCCAGCTATCTAAAAACACAGCGCTCAAAGTTAAAAATAATTTTGACTTTTTTCAATGCAAAACGCATTCTTTTTGAATGGCCCATTAGGCTGGAGCTGATATCAGTTCAACAGGTTCAACAGGATCTGTTTCAGATGCAGAAACCAAATGGATGGAGATAAGAAGACATTAGAGAGGACGTTACTCTTTCCATTGCTCTACAAACCACATAAATTACTTATATGAAGTTTCCACTTGAAGATAAAATAAAGACAAAAAATATAAGAGTGGGGTAGACAGAGCAGGCAGAGGAGTGAAAGTGATATGGATAGAATGAGATTGGACGGGTGCATGAGAGCTTTCCTGTGAGATGGGATGAGAGACATCCGTGTGTGAAGGTATGTGGTTTAGACGATAAGTGCTGCTCGGGGACACTGGCAGGATATGCTATCAGACAGCATGAAGAAGAACATCTGTTGCTTTGAATCTCAGCTCACTTCTCCGCACTGCAGTGAACTGACTGTGGTTAGATTCAGCACCCTAGAAAGTCCCACCTCAAGGAGACATTTGTCTTGCTAACTGCTAGATGGGTATTTTTATGATAACACAATATACTCAGAAGTAACAAACACACAATAAAGGTTAAAACATAGGATAGGTATACTAAATTCACTTTAAAAAGGCCTTAGTATTAAGGTACAAATTAGAAGAAATAGAAGAAGAATACAGACTATTCGTGCCCATCATTACTGCTAAAGGAAGTAATTAGTCAAAAAGTGCATAAATAAAAAAAATAAAAAATAAAAAAAAGATAATAATAATAATTTAAAGTCTACTCCAGCACATGCCAAAGATTTTCAATGAATTTAAGTTCTTGACACGTGTTAAAATGAATCTTCATGCTCCCTCCCAACCATTCTTTCACAATTTGAGCCTGATGAATCTTGATATTGTCATCCTAGATTCCTGGATTGTGGCCATGATTCCTACATGATGAAAAGCTACACTCTCCACCAATTACAGTTAGAAGAACTGTTATAAAATATATAACATGCTAGAAACACAATAATCACAGAAATAATCATCCAATCACAGACTCTTTAGCATTTTCCTTTGTAAATCCAAATAGCGGCTTTTTGTTGTTGATGTTGTTTGTTTTCTTTTCTTTTTTGGGCAGGCAGTGCATGTATATAATACAATTAAATTTATATATATATATATATATATATATATATATATATTATATATATATATATATATATATATATCAAACACACACAGAGATATTTCTCAAGTAGGCACTGCTGTTGAAAATTTTCTTTAATCCCTCAGTTTGTAAAAGCAAATACGTGCTGTTTTGTCTGTTTAAACAAAACCATGTATGTTAGCATGAGACTAGCATTGATAAAATAATTTACTGTGTCTGTGCAGTTTATTTCCATAAAACAGCCTGTCATGACCATATAAAGCTTGTAAATCTGCTAAATGTCACATGGTACGTGCAAGGATACCAGAAAGGGACGTGACATAACTAGCAAAATCTTATTGATATGGAGCTCCACACACAGGAATCAAATCAATAAATGCATAACAAGATATTGCTTTGAAAAATACAATATAAACTTTACAGCTATTCATTTTTGTACAGAAAAATATTAAAGAATATAATATAAATATTATATTTAGATCTCTACCTTGCTACATATAGGTTGTGCCACAAATGCTGTCTGGTATTGAATGGAATATGTATACACCTTTATAACTTACATATATAATTAATGAACAAGGTTTTTTTTTTTGCCCTCCATCAGTTGGATTTCGTCAAAGAGCCTTTAAGAGCGCAAATATAAGACAATACAAATAACTGATACATTGAAGCTTTCTTGCTTGCTTTCAATGCTGACCTCATTAAAAGCATTCACATTAAACCCCTTTACATATAAAATCACTGGGGTTTTTTTAGTGCTCTTGAGTGCCCTTTTCTTCTTGAATGAGTTCACATTTACTCGGAAAGCCATGAAACACTTTCACCTCTCAGAGTGTTCTCACAAATTGGCCTCATGGCTCGACACACTGTCGTGCGCTCATGATTAAAAGGTCTTGCATTGCCGTAATGACATTGCTTTCACTAAGATGATGGTTTGCAGGAACAAATCACTTCAATACAATGACTAGAACCGTAAATAATGAGAAAGATCGTTTCTGATAGACACAAAAACGGATTTGAAATGGATGAAAGCATTTAGGATTAGTCATTCTCCTTTTGTTTTCCAGAAAACAAGGCTGAACAGCTGTGAAAAGGTAACAGCTGTACGCCATGACCTCATCCTCTGAGTAAATCGGTAACACATGATGACCTCTTGACTTAACATTGCGTGAATTGGGAGTGTTGCACATTTTGTTTTGTTATTCTGCATTGTTGCCAGCCTGGTTTTCCAGGACTAGATGTGTAATCACAGCGCCATCTAGTGGCAACAGGATGCCAGCACTGTTTCACAAATGTTTCATTGTAAAGCTCTATAACAGTGGTTTTGAGTCAATTGCAGTGATTTCTTCGTAAAATGATTCACTGTTTCAAAGCGTTTGAAACACCACACGCTGGTTAAAACAATGTAAAAGCAACAAAAACTCCAAACATGCATAAAAATAGCTTTTACAAATAAATTGTAAATGTTTTATTGAAAGTATAATCTATCAAATGCAATGAACTAATCATCTAATACCATTAAATATTCAGTGTCCGTATAATATGTGTTCTTTTATCAATTTATCAACTTGTTTGGTTTGTTCTATGGATGGCTCAGCTAAACAAGCCAATAAGAGACTATTAACTACTACTTTTATTCCTTTTAATAATACAAAAAGTTTCATTAAAACTTCTACAAGTGTATAAAACTGATCCGAGGTCAGGTAATACACTTGACAGTGCACACTTGTACCCCAGCAGCGAACCATTGACATTTCAAAACGTTTCGAAACAGTTGTGACGTAATAAAGCCTTGTTTGCTGAAATCACATGACTTTGGCAGTTTGACACCACTCATTCGAAACAAAAGATTCGTAAAGGTTTCATGAAGCAGTGTTTCGAAAGTGCCCATCATACAGCCCGTTGAAAGTTTGCTGATCTCCTGGTCTATAATGGTTTAAATATGTGTGTTTAACCTGTAAATCTTATTTGTTGACACATGTAGGACCATGACAAGCCCAGTCCCCCACAGAAACCACTTCCTGCGGACCCCTTAATCAGAGGCCACGGGGTGGGTCGAAGCGTGTCAACGATGGGAGTGCGGATACCAGGCCCTAGACCTCTAGCCATCCCGATTCCAACAGTACCACGACCACCCCATTCCATACCACTCCCAAACAGGTCAGTCCCATTGTGATATTGCTGGTAGGATCACATGTTTATGGATGAAAACTAACTGCGGTTGTTTGGATACTTCGTAGACCTCTTCCCAGATTACCTTTTTATGATCACTGACATATGGACACCACAGCACTGGATGAATTTCACCAGCATCTGAACACACTTGTTTGCACTAAGAAAACTCTGTTGGACCAAGTGACCACCCTGCAGAAACTCTACAGAGGTTCTCACAGAGAAGAGGGCTGACCGGACACCTTGGTGCTGCGCCTCCTCAAAAAAGGTGTTCGTTTGTTCTCGCTCAGGTACTGCAGAACTATTTAAGATGTATATTTATTGTAAGGAGGAAACAATGTGCTGTGCTTGACACTTTTTTACTGTATGAACATTGTGACTTTTTAATTACAATTTATGTTAGTTTTTACATATTGAAAATGAGGTAACAAATCATGTTTCCCTTCCCTTTTTGAGTGTTTTTTCCCTTCAATTGATCTAATGCTGTGTTCACGCCATATCGTAATTACACAGTTCTGGCATGATCTAGTCTAGAAGTCTAGATGACGCAGGCTGATAGGTTTAACTCATTTGGCAGCGATCACATCATTATCTGCATAGCACAGCTGATTGGTTGTTATTGCATCAGCGGCCAATGAGCTGCGGCTCAACATTCAAATACTGGAAGTGTTTGCTGTTAGCAGTGTGCGGCGCCCTTTCAGAAACCCTCCACCTTCCCCAGCTCCACCTGTATAGACCTGCTACGCGGGTTAATTCATGTGTGTTACATGTGAAGCAGCATGTTTTACATGCTCACAGCAATGTATGTGAATGTATTGGCAGCAGCGTAACAGATCTATTCTGCCAAGACCAAATACATTAATGAGAATTGTCATGACAGAATTACCGTAATTTCGAGATGGCAACATGTGACGTTCTACTTGGAGATGTTTTACACACTCGGACTGCGTTTCTATGCCTGCATCCGAAGTCGCATACTTCCCTACTGTGTAGTAGGCAAAAAACAGTATATGACAAAAGAAGTATGTCCGAATTCACAGTACTCATAAAAGAGTAGGCAAAAAGTACCCGGATGACCTACATGATTCTGAAGTCTGCATATCATTTATGAATTTATGAATGACGCTGGTCATGACAATGACTGCATGACAAATTGAGTACGTCCAGATTACATTCATACTACTCAAACTCGTACTATATAGAACATACTTTTTTAGCAGTTGTGAAGTTATTATTTATTCAAAATAAGTACCGAGAGTATGCAGTTGCGCAGCCAATCAATGCCTACACGAATCTGCAGCGGTCACGTGGTACAAGTTGAAGCTTTCAGAAAATTCCCAGCTCACAAGCTGTAATTACGAGCTGAACGAGAACTTGAATGCTTTTTACAAGTAGAAATCTCATAATTACTGGAGTTACGATATGGCGTGAACGCACGTTTTGTGGTAAGAATTACGGTGGTGTTGTGAAGATCAAAAAAAGAGCTGCTTTATAATGATGCAGCATGTCTGGAGGACAAGCAACATGAAATTTGAAAGATTAAATGGAATTGAATCAGCCACTAAGTGCAAAAAACCCTTCACATTTACTTGAATGAGGCATGTCATGAAGGAGAAAGTGATGTGAGCAGTTTTTGTTCAGTCATCTGACAAACTAACTTTGTTTTTTGGGGTTTTTTTAAAAAAATACACTACCTTAAAATCATATGTGCTTGAGCAAATGCAGTCCTATCTGCCCATGCAAAAATCACTGCTAAGGCCCGTTCACACCAAGGATGATAACTATATTGAAAATGATTCAGATAAGCGGCCCTATTTTAATGATCTAAGTGCATGTCCTGAAGCACATGGTGCAAGTGCACCTGGTGTCCAAATCCACTTTTGCTAGTTTAACAACAGGAAAAATGGTCCAAAAGGGTTGTACCTAGTCTCTTAATGAGTCATGGGTGTGTTTTGGGCGTAATGCGCAATAAAGTATGTACTGCCACGATTGGTCGTATTACTAACGCAGCCATTAAATTACAAAAAAAATACTGCGCCATTGACTTTAGAACAGGATTCAGTTGGTCAGTGGCACAGTTGTTTTCAGTTGCCTCAAAATAGCAACACCCCGACAGTGCACCTGAACACACCTCGCTTTCACACCAGCACGCCCATGAGCGAGTACATTTGCTATTTAAACAACGTGGGCACAGGATGTGAAAATGATAACTGCGTCAGGCTGAAACTAGCAAAAATAACACTTGCTTGTCATCACGTTGTGCCGGATGTGTGATAGGGCCCATTGTTCTAAAAATCGTTCTAAATATAAAAAGTAGTAGTAATAGCACAGAGAAATAATATTGTTGGAATCACTTTTGTTCAGCTGATGAACAATAAATACATTCACAGCCAAATCAGAATCCATCTTTGCATTAAGAGCTTGAGCATTTAAAGCGACATAAATGCTCATAACAGAACTACATCGTCCATAAGGGTGGACACTAATATAGTTATTGTTATCTATAACTTTTATTATTCTTGGTGTGAACAAGCCTTAACTATTGCTACAACATTAACCCAAAGCATTCAGCTGTTTTTGCTATAGACATGAATGATACCTCAAATCATGGAGCTTCTTGAGGAGAGATGTGCTGTTACTTTTCTTCAGAAAATGTAAAAATCCAGTCAGTATTTATAATCCAAACACTTGAAGGGTTGTGATGTTCCTTTTCAATGTTTTGAAACATTCAGAAAACTCCCAGTGATAACGTGAAATATGTAGTAACACCACAGCCCTTAAAATATCACAGAATCACAGATCAGCATACCCACTGAGCCATCAGGATCCAGCAGCTGTCATGTCTGTGTCATTTTGGCCTTGTTGTGCTGTATACACGTTCTGTGAAGTATCTTCCGATACTTGAGTTAACAGATGTTGAATTTTCTGTACTGTATTTCTTGTATAATTTCAGTAAAGACACTACCGTTCAAAAGTTTGGGTTCAGTATAATTTATATATATATATATATATATATATATATATATATTATTTTATTCAGCAAGGATGCATGTAAAAGTGACAGTAAAAACATAGGGCCTAATTTATAAAAAGTGCATATGCACAGATTTTAACTGATTTTGAAATGGATTTGAAGCTTCCGGAAGAGGTTTGTTCTCTCGCATCAAGCAGGTTCAGTTGAGATCCATTTATGCTCTCTGATCAATGTTTATATGAGAATATAAAAGTCTAAATTCAATCAGTTCATCCTACAAAGCGATTGAGTCTTTTCAGAAAATTTGGACTTAACCACTCAATTCATATGGATTAGTTTTACGATCTCTTTATGAATATTTTGATGCATCAAAATGGTAGTTGCATAGCTGTCTATGGAGGTACAGAAAGCTCTCATCTTCATTTGTGTTTCCGAAGATGAACAAAAGTCTTACTGGTTTGGAACGACATGAGGGTGAGTAATTAATGACAGAATTTTCATTTTTGGGTGAACTATCCCTTTAACAAAAATAAGAACATTGATGTGAGTATATTGGTGCCTTTAGAATAATTAAGGATCATGTGACACAGAAGACTGACTGCTAAAAATTCCATCTTTGCCATCACAGGAGTAAAATTACATTTAAAACGGAAAACAGTTATTTTAAATTGTCCGATTATCCCACAATATTACTGTTTTTGCTGTTTATTTGATCAAATAAATTCAGCTTTGGTGAGAAATCTTTCAAAAACATAAAAAAATCTTACCAACTCCAAACTTTTGAATGGCTATTGTAGTCTTTTTGGCCAAATAGCCATCTTTCACTATCCTCTGATGAAAATGTTGGACATCAAGATGATGTAAAGTACACAGGATGTAGTAAATATCACTTCTAGTGTGTGTTGTCACAACTATGGCATTTTTACACAACAAGTGTTTCTCTCATGCCTATAACAGCTCTCTTTACGCACAGCTGGACTCACCGTTAATCATAAACTTATGGGACTGTTGTTCTGCTTGGTACTTCACCCTCGAGGCGAAATTACACTTCAATTTTTCTATATAATATTCCAGCGTTGTTGCTTTGAAAGTGTAACATACCCAGCTGTCACAGTATTTCATTCAAGCCAAGCCTGTGTGTTTCTTTATGTTCTTGTTTACCTAGTCACAGTAATGTATGTACATTCCACCCTTTTATATGCACTCATGTGGATGTATTGAATGCTCACTGATGTTATTTTGTTGTTTTTTGACATAATCTGTTATTGCTCTGTTTTTGCTCAGCTGTTTTATTACTATGAATTAGGATATTAAAAGGGAAATGTGAATGCCTTCAAGGAACTGGATACTTTGGGTAATACAAGCAAGGACTTGAACGAGAATAAACAAAGGTATTACTATTATTGAATACTGCAAATTATTTTATTTTACACTGCAGAAACATTACAGTTTTATCATGTAATATGTAAAACATGACATTAAGATAAAGATCATTTCCTGTCTCCGTAACGGAGCTGTCAATCGATTTGAATCTTCCATGCTTATTTTATCCAGCAAGTTTACGATGTTCTGAAATGGAAATTGTCTTTTTTTTTCCAAGCTACCAAATAGCATTAATTCTTTCATGAATAGTTTGTTAGCTTACCGTTCTCCCAAATGCTTTTGCCATATCCGCTGCACCTGCTCCGAACTACATTAGGGTGCAAGTATAATTTTACCTGGAAAGTTATCAGTTTTCCTCTGGAAGAATGTTTTATTGCATGCCTATTGTTCAATCATTTATGTATTATGAATATAATAACGATCACATCCTGTTACCTCGTTCTTCATATGGTGATCTGCCCCACTGTCGAGCAAAAGTTTCACCAGTTTCCTCATGGTTATTCAGCACAGCAACCTAAAAATTATAACCAAAAAAAGCCAGCAATAATGTAATCCATCTTGTCCATGTCAATCCTAGTGGCTGTTTTGATGATAAATACCATTAGTGGTGTCTTGCCAGCCTTGTCACGGCCGTTTACATCAGCTCCAGCCTGGAGGACGGAGGCCACCGCAACGTTCCCACCGATGGCTGACACACGCATGAGAGGAGTCCAGAGAGACACTTTATCCATCACATCCACCTGTCAGAGTGCAAAAACACAGATGCTTTAAACTGACAGTGCAGGGTCTTAACTTGACATTTGACAGAGTAGTAGGCCGTCCCAGATGCTACATCTAAAACCTGTCAACCTCTTTCATTTAAGTGAAAAATGATTGCTATAGAGCTAAAAGCTAAAATATCAGCGATAACTGGTACCTTTTAAAATCATCATGAAATCAAAATGGGCAATTATTGTTTTTTTTTTTGTTTTTTTGGATTGATTCAATATTTCAGTATTTATTATAAATAATCTATCCGTGGACATCATTACATTTTCTTACACCTTTCTTCTCTGATTATGTGTTTACTGGCCCGACCCGTCACTCACATGATATCATAGCAACGGCAAGCGGCAACCATGCAATCAATTCCTGATGGACAAACACTTACAAAAAGAAGTTTATTCAAGTGTGCTATTAGTATACTTCTTTTCAAATTAAAAATAAGTAAGTTTACTTTCAGTCCATTTTTTATGTATTTCTATATACTTAAAATTACCCTTAAGTATACTTGACTTATACTGACAGAAAAGTCTAATTATATTTGGCCTACACTTTGGCCTATAATTAAATATTCTAAGTATACTTGACTTGTAGTTGTGTTTACTCTTTTGATTGAGTAGCCAATTAAATACTTTTTTTTTTGCATAGATTGACATATTCTTATGAACTTACATTGTTTGAAAATAATGATTTATAAAGAAAACTTTATAATATAACTTTTTTTTATAAATGTATGTTCCTTATTCTGAGTATGTGAATTTTTGTGTAGGCTAGTCCTCTGCTAGTGCACATCGGAATTTACTGCAAATCTACTATAAGTACAGTTAAAGCTGTATTTCAACTATACAAATTAATGCCTATATAGCAGAGCCTCCCAACCTTAAGAGGGGTAAGGCCCCCCAAAAACATTGCAAAAGCTCCACAACCCCGCCTTTAAAAAATATATACCGACATTTACCTACAAATACATTTATTAACAAGTTTGTAAGAATTTCATGTGAATTATGAGAACTATGATGTAAACATTCTTTACAAATATATTTAAATCCATAACACTAACCTTACATGCTTTCAAAAAAAATCAAATTTTAGAACAATTGGAATATTTTAATTATTTTAATATATTGATTTGGACTTGCTACGGCCCCTTGCAATATTGCTACGGCCCACAGTTTGGGAAGTACTGCTATATAGGAACATAGTAGTATACTTAAAGTGCAAAAATCATATATAAATAGTACTATAAGTACTAGTAGCTTTATGAGAGTATACTTCATAGTGTACATTCATAAACTAAAAAATGTGCTACAAGTATTTACGTAGTAAACTATCCGTATACCTATAAGTTCACTTGTAGTATAGTTGCATGACAAATGAAAAGCGTATTTGTAAACTAGATGTGTACTCAAAGTTTATTAATACACTTTAAGTATACTTAACTTTTATTCACTAAACACCGGGCCAATTTAATCCCAAGTAGTGTTGAAATAGTGGCCTACATTGATATTATTATACTTACTACATAAAGTATACTTAGGGTGCAGTTGTGGCCTAATGGTTAAAGACTTGAACCTAAAAGTCATGAGTTCAAGTCTCAGTACCTGCAGGAAATGTAGGTGGGTGTAGCAAAAAAAAGCAATTCTTTGATTAATGGGAAGTTCAAAATAACAGCATTTACTTGAAAGAGAATTTTGTTTTGTAACATTATATATGTCTCTTTAGTGTTACTGTTGATCAGTATAATGTATATTTATTCAAATGGACCCAGACTTTTGAAAAGTAGTACACATTCTTTGTTTGCGAATCCCTACTTTTTTGTTTCTAACCAGTTAAAAGCAAGGATGAGTGAGATTTACTAGGTTTACAATAAAACAAATAATAGGTCAAGACTTCGGGTGGTTCTCTCACGGGTGGTGAAGACAGCGTGATGGGTGCATACCATCAGTGATAAAACACCAAAAGCTCGCTGTGTTGCTGAAAAGCCCGTTTTAAAATGAAAAAGGTACAGAGAAGTAATGTTCAGAGTGATCGAGAGAACATTGACATGTATTTGGTGCTGTATGTGTGTGTTTTTGGGTCCATCTGCTCCACAGAGAAGTGGCTCCAATGTTCAGGAGGGCCAGTTCGAGGTTTGTTCTCGTCATTCATCCAGCTCAGCTCGATACTGTGGTGACTGACCTTCCCAATCACAGGTGACTTCTGGAGATTTTGCTGGAGAATATAAATGGCAAGTTCTAACTTCATGTACGTTGTTATTATATTTAATGTGAATTTTAGACATTCTTAGCATTGCAGTCATTTCATTTCACAGTCTTATTACTTTTTGTTAAGTATACGCAGGGCTGGGTAGGTTACTTTTAAAATGTATTTCACTACAGATTACAAAATACATGCTTTAAAAAGTCATTTGTAACGTATTTCGTTAGATTGTTCAAATTCTGTACCTCAATCTAAATACTTTAGAATACTTTGGAATACTAATTAGTATGTAAAAAAAAAATTATCTCACAATTCTGACTTTTTTTCCCTCAGAAAGTTTTACCTTTTACTCACTGTTTGACAGAGAAAACTAAATAAATGGACAAATTAAGCACTTCTTAAAGTTAAAAATCAGTAGTGATATTTTACTCAAAGTATTAAAATGTTATATACAGTTGTGTTCAAAATTATTCAACCCCCCAATGCTGTAAATGGTTTTAGAGAATTTAGAGTACATTTGTAATTGAATTCAGAATGAAATCCTACAAGGACTTCTTAAAGAAGCATATGCAACTAAAATGACATCAATTGGTTTTGTAATACAGTAGTAAATGTTTCTTTTGTGAATTCTTCATTGACACAATTATTCAACCCCTTAAAGACTACCACTCTGAAGAACAGAGGTCCATTGAAGTGTTTTCAATCAGGTATTGAAAGCACCTGTGGATGTCAGGGAGCAGCAATAAAGCCTAATAAGCACCAATTAGGCAGCTTTAAAATGACTGTGATACTCAGCTCCTTCTAGACATTTACTGGTGTGGTTACAAACATGGTGAAGTCAAGAGAATGGTCCAGGAAGACAAGAGAAGAGGTGATTACTCTTCACAGGAAGGGCAATGGCTATAAGAAGATTGCAAAGATGTTAAACATACCAAGAGACACCATAGGAAGCATCATTCGCAAATTCAAGGCAAAGGGCACTGTTGAAACGCTACCTGGTCGTGGCAGAAAGAAGATGCTGACTTCGACTGCTGTGCGCTACCTGAAGCGTAGAGTGGAGAAAAGTCCCCGTGTGACTGCTGAGGAACTGAGAAAAGATTTGTCAGATGTATGTAGGTACTGAAGTTTCTGCTCAGACAATACGGCGCACCCTGCGTAATGAAGGCCTCCATGCCAGAACTCCCAGGCGCACCCCCTTGCTGTCTCCAAAGAATAAGAAGAGTCGACTGCAGTATGCCAAAAGTCATGTGGACAAACCACAGAAGTTTTGGGATAGTGTTCTGTGGACTGATGAAACAAAATTAGAACTGTTTGGGCCCATGGATCAACGCTATGTTTGGAGGAGGAAGAACAAGGCCTATGAAGAAAAGAACACCTTGCCTACTGTGAAGCATGGCGGGGGGTCAATCATGCTTTGGGGCTGTTTTGCTTCTGCAGGTACTGGGAAGCTTCAGCATGTGCAAGGTACCATGAATTCTCTTCAGTACCAGGAGATATTGGAGGACAATGTGATGCAGTCCGTCACAAACCTGAGGCTTGGGAGACGTTGGACCTTTCAACAGGACAATGATCCCAAGCATACCTCCAAGTCCACTAGAGCATGGTTGCAGATTAAAGGCTGGAACATTTTGAAATGGCCATCGCAGTCACCAGACTTAAATCCGATTGAGAACCTCTGGTGGGACTTAAAGAAAGCAGTTGCAGTGCGCAAGCCTAAGAATGTGACTGAACTGGAGGCTTTTGCCCATGATGAATGGGCGAAGATACCCGTAGCTCGCTGCAAGACACTTGTGTCAAGCTATGCTTCACGTTTAAAAGCTGTTATAACTGTAAAAGGATGTTGTACTAAGTATTAAGATTGAATGTCACTTGGGGGTTGAATAAAACTGATAATGATGTGAGCAGAGAAAAGACATTTGTGGTTATTTCATTATAAATGTTATGTTATATTTGTCTGACCTACACGTGCCTCTTTGATTTAATTGTAAGCAGGATGACTGAATGATCAAAATCAATGTCAAACCGGCCAAAACAATCAATTTCAGTGGGGGTTGAATAATTTTGAACACAACTGTAAAGATATTTAAAAAAAAAAAAATTATATACAAATTTTAGCTTATTGACTTGATCAAACAGCGAGGAATGTGGTATATTAAACCAGTGTTGTTTTGAATAAAGTTCTTGAAAAAGAAGTTTCTAAAACGTGTTCAAAATAGTATTATTATTTTGTTTGTTTGGTTAATTGAACCCTTATTTACCCTGTAGTCACTTTCATCAGCTGGGGCTCTATTGTGATGATGAGATTAAATGACCACATGACCGCTTAAAATCTCTGCTTTAGCGGTGATTCAGTGCGTTTGTGACGGTAAGACCGAATCGGTTCTTTCGAACAAATCATATTAAAGAACTGGGTCAAAAAAAGAGTCAGTGATTCTTTTAGGTCATCACGTGGCCCTGTTGCATGCAGTTAAATTTCTTTAATATGTGTTCATTTATTTATTTATGAATATATTTATTTTTATTTCATGTATCCACATGTAGTTTGTTTGGTACCTAAACATATATTTAAAGGGACAGGAAAATGAAAATTCTGTCATCATGTACTCACTCTCAGTGTGCTCTAAATCTATATGAATTTCTTCTATTGAAGGTATTTTGAAGAACATTTTGAAGGAAACAACTGATGGGTCCTCCTGACTTGTATAAAATGGAAAAAAAAATGCAATAGAAGTCAATGGGGTCCATAACTGTTTGATTACTGACATTCTTCAAAATGTCTTTTGTGTGTGTGTGTGTGTGTGTGTGTGTGTGTGTGTGTGTGTGTGTTCTGCAGAACAAAGAAATTTATTCACGTTTATGATAACTTGAGGGTAAATGATGACAGAATTTTAATTTTTGAATTAATATTTTTTTTTATTTTAAACAATAGGCCTAACTACCACATTAAATTTGTCTAAAAAAAATATTAAAATAAAATTGATTAAAAACCAACTCATGTTTTTAAAACTGTCACCCATTGGTTAACACTTCAATGCTATTACTACGCTGACCAATTCAGTGCAACTGGTAAACGAACCGTTCATTAAAGTGATCCGGTTCAAATGATTCATTCAATCGCTAGTGTGCTGAGCGGGACAACTGATGCTGACACAAAGGGTTCGTGTCGTCTGAGCGCGGGTCGCTAAAAGTCATCTGGGAGAGATAATCTATTTAAGGCCATAAATATGTCACATAATTAATAGACCGTGCTTCAGTCGATTTGTTCGTTTTGATTTATTTGTGTAACTGAAGAGAGAGGCCCGTTAGGATGGAGCTATCATCAACAGATGTGGAAAAACTCGCTGAAACCAACGAAACTCAAGATATTGATGATCTGCTGGAGCTGAATCAGTTCGACGGGCTTCCTTTTTCTTCAAGATATTACAAACTATTAAGAGAAAGAAAAGATCTGCCTGTGTGGGAAGCGAAATGCGAGTTTATGGACACTTTGATCAACAGCCAGATTGTGATTGTTACTGGCACAGCTAAAACTGGACAAAGCACTCAGGTGAGTTTACAATAGTAATTAGTCCATTAAAATACTAGTAAATCATTTTTTATAAACTCATATAATTTCATATTTTGCTCTAAAGGATAAATTAGGGCTGAATTTTGAACTAAGCTATTGAATTGGTACCACTTTACAATAATGTTGTTCATTAGTTAGCATGAACTAGTAATGAACTGCACTTTTACAGCATTTATTAATCTTTGTTCAGGCTAATTTCAACATTTACATATATTATTATCTAGTTAATGAACTAACATGAACAAACAATGTACAACTGTTTTCATTAAAGAAGGTTAGTAAATACAGTAAGAAATGTGTTGCTCATGGTTAGTTAATACATTAACTAATGAATCTTATTGTAAAGTGTTACCATTGAATTGACATCTTTTATGCAAAGGAAATTAAAGTAAATGGCTGGGGCAGATGCAACATATCCACTGCTACTAGTTTATTTAGCTTTGAAACTACCAAAAGTATGTTGTTATTTGTGAGTTTTATATTTGATGACACCCCGTCTCAATCTTCATTTAGATCCCTCAGTGGTGTGCAGAGTTTTGCCTGTCTGCGCATTATCAGAATGGCATGGTAGTGTGCACTCAGATTCACCAACAGAGCACGGTGGAGCTGGCCCTCCGTGTGGCCGATGAGATGGACGTCAACATCGGCAATGAGGTCGGATACAGCATCCCGCTTCAGACCTGCTGCTCCCCTGACACTGTATTGAGGTGCGTATATATCATGTTCAGTAGTGTAAAGTATGCACGACATTATTTGGTCATGTGCCCTGGACGTTTTCTTCCGTTTAGTTCCACTATCTGCCCTTCCCCCCTGTCATTACCACCACACGTGCATCTCCTTTTCAGGGGCGCTCGTCCTTCTAAACAATATAAAAGCTAACAAAAGGCAGAGGGGGCTCGGTCCGAGGGTCTCCACGGCAGCTGCCGAGCTTCCGTGCAGCCCATATGCTTCATCAAACCTTTCAGAGCCGCCATAAGTCAGTCTGGTGAACAAAGAGCCAGAACTGTGATTAGAACAGCTGAGAGGGTCGGACTTAATTAAAACACTGACCTTAAGGAAAACCCTGACAATTCCCAGAGTAAATTATCATTTAATCGCGTCTGCTTGTCTTCACTTACTTCGTTATTTTTGTTTGTAGATGCATACTAGAAGGGTTGAGGCCTGTGACAGTGACATCTGTTGCTTTGCAGGTACTGCACAGATGACGTGCTGCTCAGGGAAATGATGTCGGACCCCCTCTTGGAGCAGTATGGCGTCGTGGTCATTGATCAGGTCCAGGAACGCACCGTCAGCACAGACCTGCTCCTCGGGCTGCTCAAAGACATGCTCCTCGCACGGCCAGAGCTCAGACTGGTCATCCTCACTGCCCCTCTCTCCTCTGAGAAACTGGTGCGTCATTATGGAAGCGTTCCTGAGATTCGGCTGGCAGGGCCACAGCCGTGTGAGGTGGTGTATGGTAGTGGGAGAGGAGGTGTGAAGGATTACCTCTGCTCTGCTCTTAGACTGGCTCTGGAGATACATCAGAATCAAAACCATGGAGACATTGTGACATTTCTGGCAACTGAGCAAGTAAGAGATTTAAACTTGAATAGATGAGAAAGTGCTGGACTTACATTTTATTGACATGTTTATTAATTATAAATGTTTTTCTTTAAATTATACTATAATTACCTTTTCTATATTTATAATTAATATTTATTTTAATATTTAAATATGAAATATTTGCATTTATTTGTATAGAAAAATAATGTCTAATTATTTAAAAGTTGGATCATGTAATTATTTAACTTTTTAATATATAAATTAAATTAAAACAAAAAATAATTACCTGTAGCATATTTATAATATAATAATCTTTCGTGATTATGTGTATATGATTATTTAATATCTGCCAATTAAATAATCATATTTATTGAATATATTAATTTAAAAACATGATTAATGATGATGACATGCTAATTCATGGACTCAGTCTCAGTTGTAGTTTAAGGGTGTGTTCACACTTGGCAGGTTTGTTTTGATTAAAACAAACTGGTGCGATTGCTGTTAGTGCGGTTCATTTGAATAAGTATGAACGCTGCGGTCCGAACCCTGGTGCGCGAAACAAATGCACCAAGACTGAAAAGAAAGAAAAGAAAAGAAGTGTGGTTCGACTGAAATATGAATGCAAAACGGACCAAACGAACCAAAAACAGGATGTTATGTCACATGATGTGACCCTAAAAGCACTGAATGATCAAGCATACCTGTTTTTTCTTTTCATAGTTCAGGCATGAAAATCCCTCACCTTTCGGCGAAAGAAACCAAAATAGGTGACCTACGTGAATCGTGTAGATTCGATGAGAAAACTTTTTTTTTTGCGGGGGGGGTTGGGGGGGGGGGTTCTAGGTTCTTCCCCCAAATAGCAAGTGAGGGATGATTGACAGATGCGTAAAGCCTATCATTAAAAAGAGACTGAAAATCGACACCAATAAAGATTCCCGCTCGATCCCCCTTCCACTCGCGCCTTTTGACTGACGAACAGTAGGCGACAGTAATCGCGGTACTTCTGAATCCTGAAGGTAAACGGCCTGGGTTCGATGTGGAGAGGTGAAATATTGTTTTGAGTTAACTTAATCCTCTGGATTCGATGATCACACGGATCGCATGGATTATTTTAAAATACTCCGTCATTTATGTTTCCTCAGATAAGAGGAAGACATCAACAAGCCATGCAAATTATAAAATGCTCAAGTAATGCTGAACAATAAATCTTAATACATTTGAAATCGCTATGGCTTAGTGATTATGAAAATTTATTAATCTGAATTACATAACATTGTATTGGCTGTCAATCATGATGGAAGAGTTAAGTTACATCTCTCTTGTGGGAGTGATGCATTAAGCCATTTGAGGTGCCCCAGCACATTGTGCCTCATATACTGTAAATGTTAGACCCAGTGACGGGCTGGCATGAAATGGCTTGCATAATACTTAGTAAGGAGGCCATAATAATTTTTGACTCATGGCTGAAGTTAAGTTTCTCCAGCTCTCCCCAGGTTGGCAAAAAAACATCTCAAAATGCATCAGATTGATGCTTTAAAATATGGAATATTTAAATTTTTCTTCCGGGGGAGCATGCCCCCCGGACCCCCCTAGAGGAGTAATATCCTTCTCACCTTTTTCACCCCTGACCCGTTTTCATGCCTGATAGTTGTTGTTGCCCTTTTTTTGTATCTTTAAGTTAAAAATGACAGTGTGAATGCTAAGTGAACCAAGACTAAATGTATATATATATATATTTTTTTTCAAAAGAACCAAACTACAAGTGTGAACACACCCTTACAGTCTTTACTAAAATTTGATGTTTTTATTCCGTATATATATTTTTTTTAATATTCTTAAATTTTGAGCACAGGCAACAGCAGATCACTATTTTAATGGTTCCTTAGTTTTATGCCACATAAATGTCACGCTGTTTTCCTTGAATCTTGCATAGAATTGAAAAAGGTCCCATTTCCATGGTAACTGAAACTTTTCTTTCTTGTTTCATTTTCAAGGAGATTGAATGTGCCCATGCCATTTTGCGCAGAGAAGGTGTCAATCTTGCGTCGTCTCATGGCGAGCTGGTGCCGGTGCCACTGTGCCCGGCGCAAGGAGACAGTCTCTCAGTGCTGTCTGAGGAGAGCAAGAGCAGGAGAGTCTTCCTCACCTGCAGCCCCAATGAAGACTTATTGTGGGCCGTTCACAGCATTCGCTTTGTGATTGATGCTGGAGTGCAAAAAAGATATGTATGTAGTGATTGTTTTTATTTTGCACTTTACAGACTATTCCTTATTATCAGCTCTGTTTTAAATACATTTTTATGATGTTTCTTTGTGACAGGTGTACAATCCTAGAATCAGAGCCGACTCCATTGTTATTCGACCCATCAGCAAGAGCCGAGCTGAGCGCCGCAAACAACTTGCTGGCCCAACAGGTGAGGGCTTTTTGCTTTCTAAAATTCTAAAATAAATTAATTTAAAATAATTAAATACTTAGTCATACGCTGCCAATCTAAAGGTTTTTTTAAGAAATTAATATTTTTATTTAGCAAAGATATTAAATCGATCGAAAGTGACAGCAAATTCATTTAATATTATTTTTTTTAAATGCTTTTGAACTTTCAGTTCATCAATGAAAAAAAAAATTATCAAGGTTTTCCACAAAAATATAAAAAATAACCATTTCTGAAGGATCATGTGATACTGAAGACTGGAATAATGATGCTGAAAATTCAGCTTTGCCATCATAGGAATATATATATATATATATATATATATATATATATATATATATTATAATATATATATATATATAATATGCATGTAATGCATATAATGCAGCCTAGGTGAGCATAGAGAATTATTTGAAAAAGATAAAAAAAGCTTCTGAAACCCAAAGCTTCTGAACGGTAGTGTATGTTTATGTTTCCTTCAAATAAAAGTGTTTCTGGCATATATTAAATCATATGACTGAGATTTTTCATGTACGCAGGCAAGTGTTTCTGTTTGTATCAAGAGGACACGTCACTTCCTGTTGAGAGCGTCCCTCACATTCTTGAGTCTGACATCACTTCCACTGTGCTCTTCCTAAAGCGTATGGAAATTGCTGGCCTGAGTCACTGTGACTTCATTGACAGACCAGGTGAGATCTTTCTTATACAATCAAATCAAGTGAGATATGGCCTGGGTCTCTAAGATCATTTTTGCACTAATACTGAAATATTATGTAATCTATTCATTTTAAACAGTGAATGTATGCATATTTTCCACATAGTGAAGATAGCTGCATTCAATAATTCATATACTAGAATCCCAGTCCATGTGAACACAAACAAGTTGTTCACTGTCCGCTGTTTACAGCAGCTCAAAGCTGGGATCAGCCAGGTTCTTTTGGCTCACAGTAAGGGTGCAGATGGGCCTGTTCTGCTCACTGCTGGTATTAAGAGGTGGTGAGCCGTGCTATAGCTGAACTGACAGCGTTCATTGTTCCTGAGATAACCTGCTTCCATAACACGCTGCAGTCAGCTGAGCAGCATCATTAGTGGAGCTACGACAAGAGCATTTCTGTGAAAACAGCGTGGTGTGATGAACTAGATGAACTTGTTTATCTCATGATGCAACTGAGGAAATATGTGGGGTGCTTTTGTTGCGATGCCACAAATTAGTGAGAGTTTATTGTCCGTTTACTCGGACTAACAAACATTTTATGCGGAACAGTTGATAACCTTTTGACTTTTTCCCAAGATATTACTTGCTCAGGTGGTTTTTACAATTAACTATAAACTTTATTCAGAGCAGCGTCATGACAGGTATGAAAGCAAGGCTGTGAGGGATACACTTGCCATGTTTTCAATGGCATCTGCTGTAGAAAAAGCTGAGTAAAGCTCCTTGATCTCTTATAATTGTCCACAGCTCTTATTGTCTGGAGTTTTTTGTCTTGTGAAATTCCTTGGAAAGATGTTTTTTGTGCCGTTTTCTCAGCAGAACAATTGTAAAACACAGTACAAGCCACTGAAGAGATGTATCCCTCACAGCCTCGCTTTCTTTCCTGTTAAAAATCAAAGATGGCACTGCTGTGAATAAGGTCTATAGTTTTAAATTTTAAATTACAACCCATAATTTTACTGTTTTGTTCTTATTTTATTTTTTTAAATATTGAATATGTTTTGTAAAATATGGGTAACACTTTACAAAAAGGTTCATTAGTTAACATTAGTTAACTTGAACTAATAATGAACTGCACTTCTACAGCATTTATTAATCTTTGTTTATGTTAATTTCAACATTTCCTAATACATTATTAAAATCTTGTTAACATTAGTTAACGCTCTTTGAACAAGAACAAACAATGAACAACTGTGTTTTCATTAACTAACATTAACGAAGATTAGTAAATACAGTAACAAATGTGTTGCTCATGGTTAGTTTAACTAACATTAGTTCAGATCATCTAATCACTCATTTATTGTTATGAGATTATTACTTTATTTATGTCAGTTCAGTGTTATTTTAGTATTATTTATTTACAATTATACTATTTATTCATTTTCTTACTAACTTTATTTTTATATTTTCGGGTTTAATTTTTTTCTTTTTCAAGTTTTAGTAAATGTATTAATTTATTAATTTTTATTTTTTAATATTCCCATTTAGCTTTCATTTATTTTAGTTTGAGTTTCAGTAGTATAGTACTTCAGCTGCAGTAAAAAAAAAAAAAAATGATTTCAGTTAATTGTCAAGGCAACATTTTTTAAGTTTATCATCTAATATTTCTATTTTATTTTTGTTTGTAGAAATTGAATGGTTTTAGTTAACAATAACAACACTGGGTCAGTTTTTTTTTTTTTTTTAATCAGTCAGTCAACTTTAAACTAATTAGCAATTTTTTCTAGAATAGATTAACGGCACACTTGGGAAGTTGTGATTAATGGTTTGAAATATTGTACATATTTTAATTCCTTCTACCATAGATCCAGAAGGCCTCATGCAAGCTTTAGAGGAACTCGACTATCTTGCTGCTTTGGATGATGACGGAAATCTCTCTGAGATTGGAATTATCATGTCAGAGTTTCCTCTCGAGCCACAGATGGCTAAGACTTTGCTTGCGTCTTGTGAATTTGACTGTGTGAGTGAAGTGCTGATCATCGCGGCCATGCTAACAGGTAATCCTGTCTCAGTACAATCCACTCAACAGGTGTACCACCATGTGTCTCCAATATGTCTTTGCTCCATATAGTTATATTTGGAAGTGATGTCAGATCACTATTGTTGTATCAAAGTGATTTTTTTTTTTTTTTTTTTACCCCATAAAAATGTATGGAAAATTCAACCTCTACTAATACATTCAGTTACTCTGTACTAACCAAAAATGTAATACTTTTCAAAATATGCAATAATATTTTATTTTTAATCATTGTTATAAAAGAGTATATAATGAACAAATGATTTAAGCTTTTAATTGCTCTTTCTATTTGTAATTTAGCTCCGAGCTGTTTCCTTACACCCCCAGTGGAAATGAGACAGAAGGCCTTACTGTGTCATCAGAGGTTCCAGCATGCAGAAGGAGACCACTTCACCCTTATAAACATCTTTAATGCTTACAGATATGCTAAGGAAGGGCCATGTGAGTGATTTTTGTGCCTCAATGCACAAAAAGTCTATAACTATTATGCATATACATTACATGTGTTGAATTAAACTACACTGACCAACAAAATCTATTGATTATAATTCATAAAGTGTCGATTTCTCATTCACATTTGTATTTCAGACTCTAGCGTGGAACAATGGTGTGAAGACCATTTCCTAAGTCTGGCTGCACTTCAGACGGCAGATGCGATACGCTCTGAGCTAACAGAAATCCTGAAGCGGATAGAGCTGCCAGTGTCCTTACCTGACTTTGGCTCTAAAAGCAACAGCTTGAACGTCAGACGTGCACTACTAGCTGGCTTCTTCATGCAGGTATGGCTATAGATCTACATAATAATTAGGGCTGTCGTTTTAATGCATTTACTTAAAAGGGAGCTATGATGCAAAATTCACTTTATAAGATGACAAGCAGCTTATAATGGTAATGGTAAAAATCCACCCATTCCTTTTTTCTTTTTCTTTCTTTTTTTTTTTTTTTTTTTTTTTAATAATCATTAATAAGTAAATAATAATCCTTTTTTTAAATAATTAACAATCTCTCCAAACATGCGGTTGGAAGCCCCACCAATGACTGGTGACGATCTGCCCTATTAGCATAGATACCGCCCTGAGTGAGCCGTTTGCCATTTCAGTGTCCTCACTGTAGCAGCTGGAGATATACAGTCCCGACCAAAAAAAACTTTTACAAATGTTATGTTAAATAAATAAGTATGTACCCATGAACATATGAGTCTCCATAGATTCAATGCAAATATAATGTTGGTGGCACAATCTGATAGATAGATAGCATTATTCATCAGAACACCGGACTGCTTCGTAAACGAGGGTCAATTCTGGATTTGCACAAAAAATTAACATGCACATGCTAGTCAATGATTTGTAGCTTCTTCCTGAGTCTCTCCATCAGTGTCGACTCCGGTTTGAACAATGTAAGGCTGAACACCGTTACTGAAAATCCTCATTTTGGCTGTGTGAGATTCTCCAGCTTTGTAGTTTTTGAGTATCTGAAGCGTGAGCTGTTAAAGCTCCGCTTCGCCCTCTTCTGGAAAGGGGGCCGGGAGCAGCAGCTCATTTGCATTTAAAGGGACACACACAAAAATGTCGTGTTTTTGCTCACACCCAAATAGGGGCAAATTTGACAAGCTATAATAAATGATCTGTGGGGTATTTTGAGCTGAAAGTTCAGACACATTCTGGAGACACCAGACTTATGCTACGTCTTGTGAAAAAAGGCATAATTGGTCCCCTTTAATTGGGGGAAAATATCATGTTAAAAGTATTAACGCATTTAACGTACCCACCACAGAAATACATAGTTCACCTTACATTTCATAATTCATACAGTTGAATGTGAGGAACAAGAAGCAGTGCAACAACTCACTACATGATGGAGCCTATAGAATGTCGTTAGAATGCCAATACAAACAAGTAATCAGGGCAAAAATCCCCCAGTATGAGTTTTTGTCTCATATCCTCCTGGGACCCAGGAATAGACTTTGTCCTCTGGAGTGGAAATTATATTTTAGTAGATTTCTCTGACATCTAACATGTGACCGTTGTAAGACAGGATGTCCTGTAAAGAGCGCATTCAGGGCTTTGGAGAGATACCAAATGTTTGGAGGTTTCACGATGACAACTTCGTCTTGGTCTTTAAAAATGACTGACATTAATTTAGTGATCAAATTAAGCATTCTTATGGAAATATGATTATATTTAGAAATTATCATTCAAATCTGATTTATTTTCAAATTGTTTGTTATAAATCTACATCTCAGGAAAATCTTATGGTGTTTCTAATCAAAATACAAAACAGGGCATTGATTTCTACATGTCCACTGCAGAGGACCTCAGGACTTAAATCATGATTATCAAGCATTTTGGGAGGCACAAGTGAATAGCGAAATAAATTGTATATCAATATTCTTATTAATTATTAGATATTGTAGTGAAAACATTGCCAGTTATTACTCCCATTATTACACTTCTTTTTTTCATCACATGTCGCTTCAAGAACACAATAATATGCAAAATAATACACTGCTATGCTTTGTTGCTTTAAACCTGAACAAGCAAAAGGATTAATCTATTTCTCAAATGCCCTGTGTTAATGCACAACAGTGAAAATCAGTACATAAATTCTCTTTCAAAGTATTGCCTTGGGACAGTAACATCTGTGATTAAAGCAGATTAGTAAATGGCACAGTGATTTACGTGTTTAAGTCTCTTTAGTGCTCCTAACACTGCATGAGTGCATTTTCCATTGTTTAATCTCTGTGGGGTTTTCCAGGTGGCGAGGGACATTGACGGGTCAGGGAATTACTTCATGCTAACCCATAAACATGTGGCTCAGATCCACCCGCTGTCTGGCTACGGAACCGAGATGCACAAGAAGAATCTGCCAGAATGGGTTCTCTACCATGAGCACACGCTGTCAGAGAACAACTGCATCAGAACCGTTTCTCAGATCTCAGCGCATGAGTACGTACTGGATCTTCGGCTTTGATATATTCTTTTTGCTTCATTTAAATTTGCTTACAAAGCTTTTTAATTTGGTTAGAAAGCTATTTACACCGTTTCCTTCAACATATGTGCAATTAAATGTTCCATTTGTTCAACCGATGTTCCATTTATCAAATTTTGTGTTCCAATGTGTGTAATTTAAGGGGTTTTTTTACTGTTTTTTCGTGACAGGTTCATTCAGATGGCGCCACAGTACTTCTTCTATAACCTGCCACCTAGTGAGAGTAAAGACCTACTGCAGCACATTATAGATCATGGTACAGCTGCCCCATCTAAAGGCAAAAGAAAAGCCCAGACCCCCAGCAGCCCCGCTAGTGAGGATCAGCCCCATGAGCGCTGTTCCATACAGTGACTGGGGACATAGCATACCTTGCCACTGCGTTACCATGACAGGATGCTTTCACTGCTACACAGTAACCATTGAATTTATGAGGCACAACCAGGAATCTCACAATTACACTCACCAAATTAGTATGATTGAAAAGAACAGATTGTTTAATCTGTTGCTCAAATTTAAAGGGCTTGCAGAAAAACATTTAGTGTGCCCTTCCCCTTTTTCTCAGTGCCCGGGACAATGCTTCTGAGTAATAACAATTTGTACAGTTGTTTTCTCTCTGCTGAATTAATAACAATTTAACTACCCTACTGCTGTGCAGTAGTTAATGAATAAACTGCCATTGACTTTATGGTGTCTAAAATGTCTTTTATAACTGTAGCTACTAGTTAGCATTTTTACATAATATCAGGATAGTACAATTAAACATTATATTCTTTTTTGCATTAATTGTGTTTCCCATTGTGTTTTATTTAGTGCAGCAGAGCTGTTATTAAACTTAAACTTGGAATAGACTGGAATTGCTTTAGTTTTTTCTTCAATTGTATATGTATTTATTTGTAAGGCATTTGTTTTGCTAATATAATATTTTGATATTAATCTCACTTTCATAGTGATAATTCACACAAAATAAGAAATTAAATAAAAAACTTTTTAACTGTTGTTCGAAGTGTTAATATCGTATCTAAGATTTTTATAAAGCACAGTTTGAATATAGTCCAAAATGTTCTGAAATTATCAACTTATTTCGTATTATATCCATATTAAACTGTTACACGTGCCCAAATATCACTGCAACTTTAAATATGATTAAAATTCATTTTCACATCAAACTGAACCTTGCAGTGAAGTCATGTAAATCTAGGAAATCATTTTTAAAAAATACCTTAAAATTGGACACAATGCATTAAACTCACCCATTATGATGTTTAAAATGAATGTGTTATATAATAAAAACAATGTTTTGTAAAGGAATAGGTATAATGGTAAATACATCACTATTTAAATGTTTTTCTTTTATAGATTTTTTTTTTCTTTCAGTTAAATAGCCGTTTTTGTATTG
Source organism: Opsariichthys bidens (assembly GCA_037194245.1). Lineage (NCBI taxonomy): Eukaryota > Metazoa > Chordata > Actinopteri > Cypriniformes > Xenocyprididae > Opsariichthys > Opsariichthys bidens. Next base: position 7,672,807 of record CM074286.1, on the reverse strand, counting down.
TATCGCCACCTAGCTGTTCCAATTCACTCACATGACAGATGGCAGAGGTGGAATCGACGCTTGCCGTTTGTAAACAAGTCTTTGATTGGTCGAATGAGTGATGGCGTCATCCACAATTCACATTAAAAAATTCCACAGTAAAGAACCTGTTATGGAAAGGTTCCATGGATTTTAAAGGTTCTTCATGTAACCACAGATGCTAATAAAAACTATTTATTTTTAAGAGTGTATAAGCCTACACAAACCAACTACTAGGTAAAGTGAAAGAGACAAACTCTGGCTCTGCAGAATGAGGACATCAAGACGTGACGTGACTTGATGTGACATCAATCTGGTCACAATTCATATATATATATATATATATATATATATAATTATTTTTTTGTATAAAATGACCATCGTATTTTATGATGTGACATCAACCTGCATAGGCTCTGCATAGTTAGTTTGCGGCCTGAAACTGCAGAACCAGGACAGCAGTTTTAGGCTGCCTGCAGTTTCAGGCCACTAGCTGGCTCTGCAGAACCGGGACAGCAGTTTTACGCCACCTGTTGCACCAATTTCAGGCTGCTAGCAGGTTGCAGTGATGCAACAAGAAATCACAGTTCATATATTCATATGCAACTGAACTTCACAAAATATATAAATTATAAATAATGTAAATGAATAACATGACCTCAAATCTTATTTTATCCTAAAAAAATGATCCTTTATAAAGTTAGTGGTAGCACATATAAACATACGCAAACAGTTGGCGAAAGACATCTGCAGGCGGCCTAAAACTGCTGTCCCGGTTGTGCAGACCCAGCTAGTGGCCTGAAACTGCAGGCGGCCTAAAACTGCTGTCCCGGTTCTGCAGACCCAGCTAGTGGCCTGAAACTGCAGGTGGCCTAAAATTGCTGTCCCGGTTCTGCAGACCCAGCTAGTGGCCTGAAACTGCAGGCGGCCTAAAACTGCTGTTCTGGTTCTGTACAGTCAGCTAGTGGCCTAAAACTGCTGTCCCGGTTCTGCAAAGCCAGCTAGTGGCCTGAAACTGCAGGCGACCTAAAACTGCTGTCCTGGTTCTGCAAAGCCAGCTAGTGGCCTGAAACTGCAGGCGACCTAAAACTGCTGTCCTGGTTCTGCAAAGCCAGCTAGTGGCCTGAAACTGCAGGCGACCTAAAACTGCTGTCCTGGTTCTGCAAAGCCAGCTAGTGGCCTGAAACTGCAGGCGACCTAAAACTGCTGTCCTGGTTCTGCAAAGCCAGCTAGTGGCCTGAAACTGCAGGCGACCTAAAACTGCTGTCCTGGTTCTGCAAAGCCAGCTAGTGGCCTGAAACTGCAGGCGACCTAAAACTGCTGTCCTGGTTCTGCAAAGCCAGCTAGTGGCCTGAAACTGCAGGCGACCTAAAACTGCTGTCCTGGTTCTGCAAAGCCAGCTAGTGGCCTGAAACTGCAGGCGGCCTAAAACTGCTGTCTTGCTTCTGCAGAAGCTTATAAACTTGACGGCAAATGATCTCCTCAGAAATGATGAAGGTCGACAGAACACGTTTATTTTTTTGAATACATTACAATTAATCCAAAAGAGATGATGACAACTCTCACAGCTACGTTACAATCTGCTTGGCGTGCCTGTTTTTGCTTTGCACGAAGGATGTTTGTTTTGGTACCATCATAATGCAGTGTCTTGCCACTAATTACAGACATCCTGATTCTAAAAGTATCAGAGAAAATTTGGAAAGTTGTTATGTACGGTGCATGTGAGCAAGGCCAATGTGATAACATTAACTATTGTTTTCAGGGAAACGAAAATCCTCTCCAGCTCAAAATGACCGCAACACAACATGTATGATGCTTCAGAAGAAGACCTCATGAACACAATCGAGAGGGAGTTCAGTTAACAAACATATTCATGATCTGTCGAGACAACTAAGAGAAAGTGATGAGAATTATTCATCACTACAAAGCATCGTGAATCATTTTCATATCTATCTCGGGTGTTATGGCTTAAAATGTAATAACCTGCTTGTACAGTCCATCCACGCTGGTTTAATTCTTGAATAAATTGTTTAACCTTCAAAGCTTCAGGATGGAGTGAAATCATTATTCTAATAAAAAAAATGTAATGGAACATCCGTTTCATAGAACATTATTCTGTAAAGCAGCTTGCCTGAGAGAAAAACATATGGAGTGTATAATTTAGTTCCATTTCCTGACCACATTTCCAAAATCCTCCACCCGTCTAAGACAGGAATGCAGATCAGCAGTTTTTAGTGGCTCCATGGAGGCCCCAACTACCCTAAACTACACTATATATGTTCAGCAGATTGCTTATGGCCTCCGTAATGCTGAATACAATTTCTTTTGAGACACACAATGAAAAAAAATGCATTTATCAGGTATTGTGTGGAAAGAGCCCAACAGAATAAAGGTCAACACATTCACAAAATGGAAGAGTAGATTTTGTCAGTATTTTAAACAATATTAAACTGCCTGGCCTATGATAGCAGAAATTAAATAGCATGTTTATTTTATTGCCTTCTATTTCATTACGCACCTTTCCGCCACAGCGTGTCGCTGTTGCTGCGTTGTTGGACAGTCGATTGAAGGCTTCTTCACGGCTGGGGAAAGTCGGTCAGTAAGGCAGGAGGCGGGGCACCATTCTGAAATCTGATTGGTCGCGCCTCCCACAACGACAGCTAGTCTTGTAATCTAATTGGCCATAGTTTTAACGTTGTGGTTGAGTGTGCCACTGCATATTTTCTCTGTTTGACAGTGGTCTGAGCAATAATTACAGACATCCTGACTCAATCTTTGCGGGAGCATTAGTAATACTGGAAAGCACACGATTTATTCCCCGCCGGAGGTGAGGAATAACGAACAAAACACTTTTTTCTTGTAATTTTGCAATGTGTTTTGCAAAACTAATGTAGGTTTGGCTTTTCCCTCATAATAAGACAACTTACAAAAAAAAAAAAAAAAAAACATTTATACCTTACAAGAGAAGGAATTAATAATAAGGACATTATGAAAACATGTCAACTTACAATAAACTATTATATTGTTCATTCAGAGGAGTTTATATTAAATAAAGTACAACTTTAAACTTTTTTACAGAGCTAATGGCGACTTGCTGCTGAGATTTTAAAGGTGATGTGCGAGACAAAAGATCCAATAAACAAACCTCACACCTCCGACAGGAAGTGATGCATCACGTCAGCAATGTGAGTGTGAGTTGTTACCGCCAAGAGCAACAAAAAGCAGAACAACAGCCAAAACACACCCAAACCACAAAGAAGTTGCTGAATTTTTCTGTTCCAGATTTTTTTCGTCTTGAGTGATTAAGAAAATCACAAAACACACTTCATCTTCATTGTTTAATAAAAAAAAGAGTATTAAATAAAGTATATGATAATCACAGTGTAGGTAATTATCCACATATACAGTTTTTACATATTACATCTTTTTCTAATTTTGTGTAGTTTAGCGTACATCATACATTTCCATTAGATATGTACATATAAATGTATACAAAAAGAAGGAGAAAAAGGAATACATTTTAAGACAAACATAGTACAAAGACTTTGGCAAATCTTTTACACAATAGTAAACAAAATGTTCCATTGCAGACTGCGACATATGTGCAGCAAAGAGTCCAGTGCATAATCACGTTGAGAGAATCAGCAGCCTTGCCCTCATAAAAAGTCCCTGCATAAGATTGGTTTAGAGTTCATCTCCATCAAAGTCAGTTCGAGGCTGGCAGCAACATGCTGACCGGCAGTGCTGTGCCAGCGGGCAAAGCCTTGGCTGCGGTGATCTTGTTGAGGTTCCGCACCTCTGTCTGCCAGGATGGGATCTTCTTGGTGGTCATGTGTCGGCGTGCGTGCTTGGTGAGGTGGTCGCTGCGCATAAACCGCCGGTCACACACCGGGCAGACAAATTTCTTTTCGCCCGTGTGTGTTCGCCGATGCCGGGAGAGCTCGTCGGACCGAGCGAATTTCTTATCGCAGCCTTCCCAGTTGCAGCTAAAAGGTTTCTCTCCTGGAAGACAGAAGACATGTTAGATGACCTGCTTGAGCTAGACATTAGAGGTTGAGGCTAGTGATACTGATCATTATTTACCTGTGTGGGTTCTGAGATGCGCCTTTAGGTGAGAACTTTTAAAATAGGTTTTCCGACAACCTGGGAAGTTGCAGACGTAGTTGCGCCGGCGGGAAAAGTCGACCTGCGTGGTGCTGCTCTGCCCCGAGGGCACGTAAACAGGCGCGGGAGCCAGAGGCAGGAGCTTGGTGTTGCCTAGGGTCATAACAGTCTGTTGGCACTGTGGAGTCGAAGACACGGATGACTGGGGCATCACGAACATCACCGTGCCCTGATGCACCGGAGAGCCCATCAGGAGCGGCTGTGGTAAGATAGACTTCACCCCGGGGCTCGGCTTCTGAATAAACGTCGCCGAGATGACTCCAGGTTGGGCCACCGGGAACATCTGGCATATGATTGGCGGACTGGAGGTTGGGGGCGGCAGCTGAGGAGATGATGTAATGGAGCACTTGTAATCCTTAGGAAGAAGTCCGCCGGTGTTTGGGCATGCCGTTCTGGTGTCGGTCTGGGGCTGGCAGGACAGGGTGGGTGATGAAGGAACAGTCTTTTGTGGAATGTTCTGATACAGGGAGCTGTCGGCCGTGTGGCGTATTACACTGGTTGCCATGGCTCGGCAAGGCAAGGGTGCTGTCTTTTCTGTGGGCTCCTCAGAAGAGGGCAACTGAGTGATGGAGGCCATGGTGGGGCACGCAGATCTCGGGCTGGGGAGGCTGGGACAGGGCCGGGTAAGTGGGGAGGGGGAGGCTGGCACTGATGTGGTGTTGGATGTCTCAGTAAAGCTGGGGCTGTGTGGTGGGGTCATACACTGTGAAGAGGAAAGACAATCAGAGTTAAAAGGTGCACAGTGTACCAGGGCCATATCAGTTATCTGACTTTTATATTATCGGTATCTATATCTACAGAGAGAGAGATAGACACCGATATTGTAAAAAAAAATATTAATATAAAATCATTTAGCACTAAATGAGTTAACACTGTTAAATGTAATTTTGATTTTTAAGCAGTGTGCCAATATTAAATTAAAATGGCCAACACAGATACACCGATGATATTTTTTTTCCAAGTTATGATCTATAAGTGATAAATGGCTGATATTAAAATTGGCAAAGCAAATAAAAAAATAAAAGACTAAAAACTAAACATAAATTTACACAAATTATAAACAATGTACAGTATGAAAAAAATGATATTTTGAGATTTGTATATTTAATTGTGCATGCTCATTTTCCCCCCATTTTTACATTTAGATCATCATTGCCATCTTTTAACGCTCACAAAAATTTAACATACACTAATAATTTAAAAACACTCTTAAAACGAATCTTTATCAAATCTCAAAATAAACATAATTTTTTCATACTTTACATTTTAATGTTTTTACACTTAAATTCACACACGTGAATTTAGTTTTAGAGTTTTAGATTTAATTTTCTTAAAACAGTATAGAAAGTATAGAATATCGGCCATTTATCATTTACCGACCATGACATGAAAATATTAATCGGCTTATAATCGTATCGGCCATTATAATATTGGTGCATCACTAAAAATCTATCTCTTTTGCAAACAACTAGTAGAATTTCCTTATGGATGCTCCATTCCCAACATCACAGCTGTATTATTTTGTCCATCTCTCGGCATCATTACAGCACAGGCGATTTGTGTAATCACGGAAAAGAAGCCTGTGCTGAAGTTCAGTTTGCAGATGTAGCTTATCTCAACACCGCCACCTGTCCAGGGTCTCATAAAACCCTCCTAAAGTTTTCAGCCAACAAATCCGGTTCTGATAAGAGCTCTGTGCTATGCCGCGACGTTCCCTGCAGTGAATGTTGACGAATTAAACAGAGCTTGAAGTGTACATATCGTACCTTCTAGCAGATCATTGCTTACCAGTGAAGAGAGCGAGACGAAGTCCCTCGGAGTCTCTGGCGGTTCGGGGGGTAGGAGAGAATCGCAGGAGTCTGACGCTGGTGTGAGAGGGCGAGGTTTGAAAGCATTGGGTTTTGGAGACATCTGACTCCAGAAGCTCATGTAGACCAGAGCTTCAGCAGCCTCGAGATCATTGTATTCCAGAACACTGCATGAAGAGTGCTCACTGTGCTTTTTCCCAGCCAGAAAATCCTCACACACCTCCATCCGAGCTCCCTGAGGACCACAAGAAAACAAAACTTTTGTAACAAAATGTGTTAAAGACGAAAGAAACCCCTGGTTTTTTTTTTTTGTTTTTTTTTGACACGTACAGCTGAGAGGACGTGAATAAGTCGTTCTCTGACTTTATCTATTCATGAATCCAGAAGCAGTATGACAGTTTAACAGAGGAGCCCTTTTTTCACTGGGCTGAAGTCACCTCCCACTGCCAAATAAAGCCAAAACAATGACGTGCTCACAAGCTGGCCATGTGAAATGGCTGTGAGCAAAACTTGAAACCCCCTGATAGACACGGGAGCAGTGCCAGAAGCCAGACAACTCTGACTGAGTGCAAACCCTCCCTTCCACTGCTCTTCAAAAAAAAAAAAAAATAAAAATAATAATAATAATAATAATAATAATAATAATAGTGAGCAGTTTTTTAAAGCACTTTTGTACATTCTGCACATAGTGTGTCATCTCAACCAGCCTCACTGCTTTGTGAAATACAATGCACTGGTGGGATATGCAGAGATTTTTTTTTTTTAAACAGTCACCAAATATATTTAAAGTTGTATAACACTAGTCAAACTGAATGAGCAACAAAATAAAAGTGTATGTGTGTACGCAAAAATAAAAAATAAAGACAAGAGAATACACCATGATTACAACTTGAGGGTACCCACTGAAACTGAATCTTTACTGTTTACTATAACACAGCCAGTCAACTATAATGACAGCTACATGTTTTCCGAACTTTACATACATTGTTACATTTAAGTCGAATACTGTTATAATGTAACGTTGAGTGAGAGTTGACGTCATGCGCCTCAGTTCTATTACACAGTCAGCAATAACCGTATCACGTTTAAAATAACCTTATATGATAAAATATCCGCTCTTACCCCACATAATTCTTCCATGTTAGAAAACTGACGTGTTGACATCTATTCAAACGTGTGAGAAATTATTAAATGAAAAGTAGAGCAGAACAAAGACATGGAGCTGCTCCGCCCGTTCAGTGACGCGACTCGCACCGGAATTCAGTTCGCTTTTACCAGCAGCTGAGTAAAACAAGCCTCAGAAGAAAAAAAAAAGAAAACAAAATTCACAACAGTCTGGCCGGTGGCAACACGCCACCAATGAAAAACAAATGTGTGTGAGACCTTGACCAATGGTGTGAAGGCCGGCGCGTGATCAGTGCGTGATAGGCGTGCGATTGGAGGAGCAGGGGTGCGTGGCTGCCGGTGGGCGTGTGGAGGGAGTCAACAGTGTCGCTGTAAACTCGGTGAACTGAGAGTACGTAACTGGGCGAAAGGTCGCAGCCTTTAGGAGCCATATAATAGTGCAACGGCTTACATATAGCACGAGGACACAAATGAGCTTCGCAGGCACGGAGAGGCAAAACACAACCAATTTTATTATATATAAATATTTTATTATAGCCTATATAACATTAAAGTTCCATTAGAAGTAAGCAGATCTAAAGCCATTTTTAATCTTAGTGTTAATTCAATCACGTATTGTATTCGACATGTCTGTTGATGATGTAATGAATTGTTTTTATTAACCATATGTTAACTAAAATTAACATGGAACATGAGTATGCATTGCTCATTAATATGTTAACCTATAACAAACCTTATTGTGAGTGTGCATTTAATTATATATAGGTTTACCTATTTAAACCCTGACTAATGATTATTAGTGGATTTAATCATTAAGTAAGAAGAATTAGAACGCTTTCCTTGCACACTGAATAAAAATAATGTTGTTTTCCCCATCAGTTTTTAATAAAAATGATATGGTTCAACCCATTTTTTCTACATTTTTTTTTTAAAAACAAATAGTTTTCTTAAGGTTACTCTAAAAAAAGCTCATTTTACCTTTGACACGTGGAGTGTGAGGGGATTTTATGGTAATATTTATTTGATAAGTTTTTTATTATTATTTTTATGACTTCAAGACTGCCTTTTTAATGTATTTTTGAACAAATTAATCGATCATTTCCAAACATGATTGCACACGACTGTGAATTTCCATGACTCTTATCTCATAACTGAACGGATATTTAAATAAATAAATATACACAGATGGAAACAGAAATTGTCCTCGCAAAAAAAAAAAAAAAAAAAAAAAAAAAAAACATGAGGCCTGGAAATTTATAATTGTTTCCTGTAGTTTATATATCCTCCAATGTGTTCAAATTACAACACTTTTGTAGTTTGAATGTTTACAGTCTGCAAAGTTCATTACTCAATATATTCATGAAAGAGCCACAATTATTATGACACTGTGATACTAGTATAATAAACAGTCTTACCTCAATCTCTGGTCTGATTTCAACCCATTTAGTGGCCTTAAAAAAAAAAGAAAAAGAAAATAATTATTGGAGTTGTGAGGTGGATGTAGCCATCTCTGTTTATGATAATGTGTCTAAAATCCTCTCGTCTTGTCTGAAATGTTTTAGTCACACCCTCTCTGAGAGGATGGGGTGACACGAACTCATTCATCTGCCTTTAGAAGCAGTGACATTTAAGTGAGTCGATGTTAAACAAAGTCGTCCTGGAAAATGTCAGGATGTTCTGATCACGGTTCCTGCAGGTGATGGATGATTCTGTAAAAGTGCTGTGGATGAGGCTGTTCTTCGAATGGAAAATCTGTTCAGGGAATATCTTTTACAGCCCCTTCTAGAAATACACAGTGATACTGAGAGACTGAACATGAACACTGTCAGACTTCCAAGCATGTTATCTCGACCTTAAGCCATTTATTGGTCATTTTAGTTGTCGGTATAATTTAAAAGCTTTTCCGTCATCATTCACTCACCTTCATGTCGTGCCAAACCTGTAAGATTTTCGCTCATCTTTGGAACACAAATGAAGACGTTTTGAATGAAATCTGAGCAATTTCTGTCCCTCCATTGATAGTCTGTGCAATCACCACTTTGATGCTTCAAAAGGCTCATAAAGAGATCATAAAATTGATCCATATGAATTGAGCGGTTTAGTCCAAATTTTCTGAAGAGACACGATCGCTTTATATGATGAACAGTTTGAAGTTAAGCTTTTATTCACATATAGGAAATCTCTATCATGTTCGCTTGATGTGTGACAACCAATCAGTGTCATGCAGCACGTTTGAGTTTCTGCAAGAACCAATGAGGTTTGTTCTTGAGCTTCAAACAAGTACAGCTTTTGTTTGTGTTCCCTGATCAATATTTATACACTCACCTAAAGGATTATTAGGAACACCATACTAATACTGCGTTTGACCCCCTTTCGCCTTCAGAACTGCCTTAATTCTACGTGGCATTGATTCAACAAGGTGTTGAAAGCATTCTTTAGAAATGTTGGCCCATATTGATAGGATAGCATCTTGCAGGTGATGGAGATTTGTGGGATGCACATCCAGGGCACGAAGCTCCCGATCCACCACATCCCAAAGATGCTCTTTTGGGTTGAGATCTGGTGACTGTGGGGGCCATTTTAGTACAGTGAACTCAATGTCATGTTCAAGAAACCAATTTGAAATGATTCGAGCTTTGTGACATGGTGCATTATCCTGCTGGAAGTAGCCATCAGAAGATGGGTACATGGTGGTCATGAAGGGATGGATATGGTCAGAAACAATGCTCAGGTAGGCCGTGGCATTTAAACGATGCCCAATTGGCACTAAGGGGCCTAAAGTGTGCCAAGAAAACTCCCCCACACCATTACACCACCACCACCAGCCTGCACAGTGGTAACAAGGCATGATGGATCCACGTTCTCATTGTGTTTACGCCAAATTCTGACTCTACCATCTGAATGTCTCAACAGAAATCGAGACTCATCAGACCAGGCAACATTTTTCCAGTCTTCAACTGTCCAATTTTGGTGAGTTTGTGCAAATTGTAGCCTCTTTTTCCTATTTGTAATGGAGATGAGTGGTACCCGGTGGGGTCTTCTGTTGTTGTAGCCCATCCGCCTCAAGGTTGTGCATGTTGTGGCTTCACAAATGCTTTGCTGGAAACCTCAGTTGTAACAAGTGGTTATTTCAGTCAAAGTTGCTCTTCTATCAGCTTAAACCACACCCCTGAATGCATTGAAGCAACTGCCATGTAATTGGCTGATTAGATAATTGCATTAATGATAAATTGAACTGGTGTTCCTAATAATCCTTTAGGTGAGTGTATGTGGGTGAGTAATTGATGACAATTTCTTCATTTTTGGTGAACTAATCCCTAAAATTACAGATACAAATGGAAAAATATGTCATAATTCATAATTCATTATTAAAGTCAGAGAAATATACATGAATATTCATGAATATTGCAATAGATGAACCAACAAGAAGGCGGTTGGAGACTTCTCAGGAACATTTAAACCAGAATTTTATGAATTAATTAATTCTGATGATCACAGTAATATCTAAAATGACTCAAATAAGATGATAATGTCATCATTTTTAAACCTATTAAGATATATTTGAATTAAAAGAATTTAAAAAGGATAGTTGTCGTTAAGATTGGAGACATCTGATGGGGAAAAAACAGGGGGGAAATGTATTGTCAAGCCTGTTAAATAAATAAATAACAATGATTTTAAACTTTTGACCGAGCCCCAATATTTGAATTTTATTTTTTTAAAAATCAAAATATTTTTAATTACCCCCTTAAACCTAAATCAGATTTATTTACTGAATAAAAAATAAAAAGGTAATTGCGACTTTTTTCCTCGCAATCGCATGATATAAAGTCGCAATTGTGAGTTATAAAGTCAAAATGTGAGATATAAACTTTTTTTTCCCTCAGAGTTGGACTTCATAACTCGCATTTACGTGTTTATATCTCACAATTCTGAGAAAAGGAGTCAGAATTACAGGTAATAAAGAGTTTACATCTCGCAATATGATTTTATATCACGCAATTGTCATGTAAACTCCCAGCTGAGTTGTGAAGTCAGAATTGCGTGAATCCTGACTTTATATTGCACGATTGTGAGAAAAAATGTCAGAATTGTGAGACAAAAATTCGCAATTATCTTTTTTTTTATTCTGTGGCGTTAACAAGCTTCCATAATTTGCGGTTCCTCCAGGTTGGGAATCGTTGCTCTAATCAAATGAAATTAGTCAAATCACTACATAATCAATCAGAATAGCAGTAGACATCCTCCTCAACTCGCCTTCTAGGATTTGAGTCCACATGTCAGTTTGTCTGCTGGTGGGCACTTAGGAACGCAGCATGCTCAATGACAGAAGAATGCATCACTCAAGCCCAGACGGTCTGTGCTGTAGTGACCGATTGTGTTCTGCCAACAGCATTACGGTGTGAGGTGTGTGGGAAATGTAGGAGTTATGTCAGGAACGGGAGGCATGCTTCTCATGTAAGTGAGCCAGACTGAGAGAGAAAGGAAGGAAACTAGAGGAAAGGTTATGCTATTCATGTCAACCCATTCCCACCCGTCCCAGTCCTCCCAGCACCCTACACCAGTTCTCACGTAACAGCGTCAGTCCAGAGAAGAGCGTGGGTCAGTTATTTTTAGAGCTGTTAAATATACTACCGTGCTTGAGGTGTTGTTGTATTATGCACACAATCAGGTCTCATGGTAGTGTAAATTTCAATGTACAGCATGACATGTTTTTCTATACTACATATATTCCATACTTTTCTTATTTAGACCTGAAGACCTAAGCTGAAGTTCTTAGACCATCATTGTGTGTGTGTGTGTGTGTGTATGTGCGTTTTGTGATTTATGAGGACACAAATTCGTATAATGACATGGGTATTACACTGGTATTACGACGTAAACATGAAATATGAGGACATTTCAGTCCTCATTTTTCAAATAGCTTTAAAAACATACTAAACAATGTTTTATTAAAAAAGTAAAAATGCAGAATGTTTTCTGTGATGGGTAGGTTTAGGGGTAGAGGTAGTGTAGATGGAGAGAATGTACAGTTTGTACAGTATAAAAACCATTACGCCTATGGAATGTCCTCACTTTGATAGCAAAACAAACCTGTGTGTGTGTGTGTGTTTTGGCAGCACTTACAGGGAATTCAGATGCTCGTAGAAGTCAACAACAGGCTGATCAACAGAAACTCTTCACTTGCTTCACCTCAGAGGGTGTGTATCTGGGTGAAAGGGCACGATCGGGACGGAACATCACTTTTGTTTTAGAACAGATCCTGTTTTGAGGTATGCGAGGTGCTGAGTGGCACGTTTGTCAAAGTCATCTGATCTGCTGCGTAGTGACTTATTTGTGACTTGTAGATGGTTGAGATGACAATACAATTTATGCAAGTCATGCTTTAGGATTAAAGGAAGATCTGCGTGTCCCATCCAGACTATTCAGATCATCTGATGACTGTACGTTCCTGTATTTTCCATTGCTAGATATGTCAGTTGTTTTTTAAGTGATATTGATCTAAAGACAGTCCAAACATTTGTGTTGATTTCTTCATGATGGAGTTGTTTAAGAACAGCACTGTCTTAAATGCACCACATACGCACATTACATGTAAGTTTATGATTTGTTTTTTGAGATCATGTCATAAAGAACTGTCCTTTCGTTGTGCAAGAAGTTATACAAATCACACTTTATGCCGTCATAAAAAGTCAATATAATCTATAAAGACAATGTCAGTACACAATCTGTGATTTCACATGAAATAGCTTGTTAGACACATTTTCAAATGTACCTTTAATCACATGTATAGTCATATCACAAAGATATTTGGATATGCCTGAACATGTCACAAATGTTCCACAGACTCAACATTTCCAAATATTACATAAGGATTTTTTTATAGCAGGGACGGGCAGCGTCAGTCTTGGAGAGCCGTTGTCCTGCAGAGTTCAGTGCCAACCCGAATCAAACTCGCCTATATGTTTAAATAAATGTGACCAAATTTACATGTTCAGATTTTTTCAATTGTGTCTGTTTCAACACAAAGCAAGTTAAGCTCAAGAACCATTTTGTGGTTTGATTCAGCATTTTAATCCATTGACCTTGTGCACAAAAATGCATAAAATATATCCGCACATTAAAGTTTATTTTCAGTCCTTCAAATGAATGTTATCACCAAGTATTTATGCATATTATGCATTCACAAAACCGTATAAACAGCAGGTGATTTTTTTTTACATACTGTAGATCCATCACTGTGACCATTTGTGTTGTTCTAGATTAGTATATGGGAAAGAGTTACACCCTCATTGCCACAAACATGAAGAGTTTGAACTGGGTAATTTTGGTAGTTTGCAGAAAATCCTGGAGAAAGGATTTTGGAAATGGAACCCTGATGTTAATTTGAAGTCAAGTCAAACTCTAAATAACGTTCATTGATCTACAAGTGATCAATCATCCAAAACAATTTACTTTCTTGGAATTATAACAGATGGAAAAATGAAAATGAATCTCCAAATCACAGGGATCATATATGTTCAGCCCATATATAGGGCACATAGAAGTATATCTTTACACACCAGTCAAGCTTAATTCACTTGGCAAATAAAGCGCACTGTGGGTTATATATATTATACCTTTGAATGGTAGTGTATAGAAAAGTTATAATATTTTATATTAAGGTGTTTGCTAGACGTTTTGTGAAGGGCCTTATATAGTCAGGACCAGTTGAGACTTGGGCTCCTGTGATTTTAGAGCAGGCAGATGGCCAAGACGTCTCAGTGGAGACCAATTCAGCTGCATGGCCTTTGAGCATGACATACCTTACCCATCGTAGTGAACTATAAATAACCCTACATTTATTTCATATGCATTTTCTAGAATATAGGTCAAGATGACAGTGCATGTATGCAGTGCATGTTTTACCAGTTAAGGTTTAGTCGGTCTACAGCAGCAGGGTTTGAAGACGGTTGGCCTGTCAATCAGTTGTCAGAGCGAGTGGGCGAGAGAAGGGTGTGTATCTGTGAAGTACTGAGGTAATCTAGTACGAGTGTGCTGACTCAGAGGGGCCATGGCCCAGTTCTCCAGACTGAAATAGTCACAGCTGCGTATAGGATAGATCTAAATTTGTTTCTCCATACATTGCTTTTGTTTTCTTTGGCCATTTTCTGCCATTAACCTAAGGTGTTTAGAGCTGAATTGTCTGGTTTTAAGTAAAGAGTGACCATTGACAAGAAGGAAGGAAGCAGAATCTCTCCACAGATCCTGTCACCGCATGGGATTTTTTTACAGGCATTTGCCCACTTGAGTACAAATAAGTACTGTGAATGGGAATGGATTAGGACAAGAATGTTAGCAAACAACATAATGGGGGTTTTTGTGTGCGTGCAGTCAGACACAGGAAGAACAGGCTACTTAACATCCTTCCTGACCTATATTTTAACATTTTAAGAGTGTCAAACCTTCTCACAGGTAAAAAAACAAACTTTTTCTTAAAGGGACAGTATCATTGCAAAATACAAAATACAAAATACAAAATAGATGGCTCACCGCATTGTTGTGACGCTAAATTTCCTCAGGTAAAAACTATCCAGGGGTGCTTTTCCCAGACAACGGTGTAACTCGCTGCTCCATAGTACGATGCATCGTTGAAGAAAGCAACTAGCTAGTCACGACTGTCTCCAGAAACTTTATTGTCGCAAATTTGTCATTTAACCACGTTGTTTAATGATGTCATGGAGGTGGTGGAGTAATAACTTTTTGAGAATCCCGTTTTCAGATCTTTTCATAAATTGCAGACATGGCATCCGAGTTGGACTAATTCTCATTTTTTGTGAGCTATTTTGCTTTATTTCTATATTCTTACATACTAGAGTGTGTACGCACATGCACACTCTTCAAAAACGACGCTTAAAATCTCTTGACAAACAATTAAATGTGTATATATTCGAAATAAAAGATACAGAGCTACACATGGGCTCTTTATTAATCCTGCACTGATTGTCAGTACTGTCCATCCATCCATCTATCTTCCACCACTTATCTGGGGCCGGACCGTGGGGGCAGCAGTCTAAGCAGAGATTCCCCGACTTCTCTCTCCCCAGACACTTCCTCCAGCTCTTCCAGGGGGGGACCGAGGCATTCCCAGGCCAGCCGAGAGACATAGTCTCTCCAGTGTGTCCTAGGTCTTCCCCGGGGCCTTCTCCCGGTGGGACATGCTCAGAACACCTCCCTGGGGAGGCGTCCTGGAGGCATCCGAAACAGATGCCCGAGCAACCTCAGCTGACTCCTCTCGATGTGAAGGAGCAACGGCTCTACTTTGAGCTCCTCCCGAGTGACCGAGCTCCTCACCCTATCTCTAAGGGAGCGCCCTGCCACCCTGCGGAGAAAGCTCTTTTCGGCCGCCTATATCCGGGATCTCATTCTTTCGGTCATAACCCAAAGCTCATGACCATAAGTGAGAGTAGGAACGTAGATTGACCGGTAAATCGAGAGCTTCGCCTTGCAGCTCAGCTCCTTCTTCACCACGACAGACCGGAACATCTGACCGGTATACTGATCCGTCTGTCAACCTCACGCTCCTTCCTTCCCTCACTCGTGAACAAGACCCCAAGATACTTGGAACTCCTCCTCATTTTCCCTCTTCTCAGTACTGTACAAGAAGGAAAAAAAATACATTCACAGAAATAATGTGGATGGAAATACTTGTGAAATAAAAAAAAAAAATGTTAAAGATTAAAACAGTATGTTGGAAAAAACCATTTAAATGTTAAAAAAAAATATATACAAAGTAAATATAAAATGAATATAAATGGAATACAATATAAATGTTCTAAACTGGAGGCCTGGAGCCAATTCTACATGTTGAATCGGAGCCAACAATGATGCAGAACACATCGGCCAATGGGTTAAAATAATCCGACGTTACCTGACAACCGTCAGCTTGGTGTGTCCCTGGCTTAAGCCCTACAAGTTGCGAGGTGGGGCCTTCGTAGATTTTGTCAGTCCAGCACATCCCCCGGTCAAGGCAACACCTTGAACTCATTATCATGTTCCTCAGATAACTCATGAACAATTTTTTCTCAGTGTGGCAGGGTGCATTATCCTCCTGAAAGAGGCCACGGCCTCAGGGAAAACCGCTGTCATGAAGGGATGCACATGGCAAATGATCTTTAGGTAGGTGTTAAAGTGACCCAAGGTTTCCCAGCAGAACATCGGCCAGAGCATAACACTGCCTCTGCCGGCGTGTCATCTTCCCATTGTGCATCCGGCTGCCATCTCTTCCCCAGAAAAACAACACACACACCTGGCCATTCACCTGATCTGAAAGAAAGCGTGATACATCCGACCAGGAACTTTCTTCTGTTGCTCCATGGCCCAGTTCTGATGCTCGAGTACCCATTGTAGGTGCTTTTAGTTCCAGTTTTCGGCTACGCAGCCCCATACACCGCATGTGTTCTGACACCTTTCTTTCATGGGCAATCATTGCTCTTCTGTTTGATCAGACCAGACAGGCTAGCCTTCGCTCTCCACGGTTGCCCATGACCCTTGGTGTCCTTCCTTTTGCTAGGTATAACCACTTCATACTGGGATCACCCTGCAAGACTTTTCACTTTGGAGATGCTCTGACCCAGTCGTTTAGCATGGCCTGTGTCAAAGTCACTTTTCACTTTCCCATTTGTCCGGCTTCCAACACGTGAAATTCAAATACTAGCTGTATTCGCAACTAGCATCTCTTACTATTTCTGCCTAAGAAAGATATGCTAAAAAATAGTAAGAGTCAGTCCATTAGTGTGCGGTTCCGAATTCAGCTGTATAATCAATGTTATTCACTTCACCTGTCAGTGGTTTTAATGGTGCGGCTGATCAGACGTCTCATTCCAAAATATTGTTAGTGATTTTTTGTGCATTTCAGGTCATCGAAGAGTGAATATTTTCTCCAAGAAGGAACTTAAAGGAGGTGAACCGAGGCTGAGGGGGTATTTGAGGCCTCTATTTAGCCGGCCTCTTCCTGTCCACCAGACAGATGGGCTGTTGGAGCGCAGCCTGTTTCCATGACAGTGGCTTTGGATGCAGTTAGCTGAAAACCACACGACACACAGCCAACTAAAATACACAGTCCCAAGTGGTTTTTATTGGAGCTTAAGATGTGCATTTGATACAAAAGGAAACATGTCTGACTAACAGTTATGTAGTAAAGGAAAATAATATCTTTGCAAACAAGAACACTTAAATATGCACGTTAAAACCAAATCAGGCAACAACAAAACTAAAAATATTCCCATTTGCTTAAATAGATTAGAATGAAAATTCTCATTTAAAAATTAAAAAAGATACTTTAGAAAACTAGCTTTTTGCTATAGTTATAAAAAAAAAAAGTCCCATCCCAGTAATAAATATATACAATAAATGATGCAAAAGAGTGTATCAGTTATTTAGAAAACATTTAAAAGCATTTTCAAAATAATGTTTAATCTGTACATTACATCAGCGACAACAGAAAGGATGAATATGTGCCCCTCTCATACAAATGAAGTAACAGCAGTTTATGGGGCATCATATAATGGTTACTGGGTTAGCAAATAAGCTAAATGTAACTACTTATTTGATGATTTTCAAAGATGCGTGCATCTTTGTTTTTTGGGAAAAAACTGATATAGCGGCAGCTACAGGAACTTTGGTAATCATAAATTATATTAGCGTTGATTGCAGATTTCTGTTATAAATGTGTAGGGTTTCTTCTAGAGCATTACAGTTTATACAGAAGTTTATACTGATTCTCTGTGGATCACATTTTGAAAATACCTCCTGAAGGATTAATCAGAGGGCCAGATGTATGGACCTTATTTGTTCATATCAGGAACGCCAGACTTTGGGGAGAGTCTGAGACTGAAAATTGGTGAAATGACCATTATTGGTTAAAATAATATAATATTATAGTATAATATATATATAGTATATATATCCATATATATAAGTTGTTGTTCTACTACATTTATAAATCTTAATACGCACACAGACACACACACACACACACACACACACACACACACACACACACACACACCTCATGGAGTTGCTGAGCAAGGGCTAATATACTGTACTCACTAAATACTGCTCAGGATATTTGTATCAATACAGTGAAGCAAACAGGATTCCCCAAACCCATTTTACTACAGAAGTAACACCCTGTTCATTCGTCCTTTTTAGCGATCATAATCTCCAGTGCTATGACTTTAAGCTGGAAAACGAAGAGAAAATTGTTATTGTGATCTCTTTCAGAGTCACAAAATGAATGAGAAATAGTAAAAAGCCGCAGCAGTTTGCTTATATTCAGGAAAAATAGAAAACATGGCTCAAAAACTTTAAGGTGTTTGGAAAAAACACTTGAAAGAGATACTCTATATTATTTCAATTCACAAAGTACTTAAGGCTCATAAAGTTGGTCACCCGAAAACAGTTCATTAGACTATACTAAAAGATGACAGCGAGTTGCTCTCCAAATAGAGACGGAGGAAGAGTCTGTGGACTTGTGTAAACCAGTCTGTAGGATGACTCGAAAATAACTCAAATCTCGGTCAGTGTGAGCTTAATCATTCCTCCCATTTCCTCCATCTGGATCTGGAAGGTGTCCTCGTTGGAGTAGTGCTTGACGATGTTATCATCCATGTTTACCATGATCCTGAAACGAAGCAGAGATGGCGGGATGCTTTAGTTTTGCCCCCGACTGACTGTGGTTCAATGACTAATCAGGACATGTGAGGGATACATTCATTAAAATACATGAATAAAAATGAATACAAATACATTTGAATTACATTTATGGTTACACTTTAGATTAGGGTCCAATTCTCACTATTAACAAACTATTAACTATGACTTTTGCCTCAATAAACTCCTAATTATTACTTATTAATAGTTTGTAAGTTTAAGTTTTGGTAGGAGTAAGGCATGTAGAATATGGTCATGCAGAATAAGGTATTAATATGTGCTTTATAAGTACTAATAAAAAGCCAATATCCTAGTAATGTGCATGCTAATAAGAAACTAGTTAATAGTGAGTAACTAAATTAAAAATAAAAAAACAAATGAAATGAAAATATTATAAAGCAAATCATGTTCTCTATAATCGATTGACAGCCCTGTGTCTCTTACCCTTTCTTGCATTTCTTGAAGACTTTTCCCATCTTGTCAAGAGGAACTTCATATTTCTCTGAAATCTGATGGAGAGCAAATCCATTAGCAGGTGCCAGAAGTAACACTTTACATGACTGCGTCTCTCTCTGACATATATGTTATTGTCATAGCAATGGATCATTTTAAGCAACTCGGCAAAATAATTATGAAGAGTTTCTGTATTTCTTTGCAAGCACAAATAAAACACTGAGAAATGTCTCAAAATATCTTCTTTTGTGTTCCAGGTTCAAGTAAATGATGACAGAATGTTAGTTTTTGGGTGAAATATCCCTTTAAAGTAGTAATTTGTGGTAATACAACCCTATCTGCATGTATTAAATGTATTAAACATTTGTAGACCTAAGCACGTTTTCAAGCCAACTAGTATCAAAGTTCATCTTATTTCGGGATACGAGTGCTTCAGCTTAATGTTTTCCCAACCCCTCTGACATTCCCTTTCCTCGTTCTCATAGCTAGCTGAAGTGTTGCAATGCTTGGAAAGCCTTCTGTTACGCACACCACACAAAAACACGCAAACTTTCTTCTACCTGGCGCGGGACCCTGTATGGCCCATGCCATGATTTATTAGCTGTGTATGTGTTTTTGAGGCAGTGTGATTCACGTTGTGGCCTCCTGCTATGGTTTAATGCAGACGGCCTGTTGACAGTCAATCTCCTGATACGTACAGTAACTCAATATCCCTATTAAATCACCCAGCTTCAGAATCTAATTTCAGGGACTTTTCTTCACTGACCACACTTCTCTGGCCCTGTTTTTCTTTTTTCCTGAGTTTCTCTGGGAGGTGCTGCGCTGCATTAGAAACGTAGCTGTGGGTTTGGATGGGATGTATAATTTTTGGGTGGGAGCTCTCTTGGAAACAGTATTTGTGTGTGTTATTGTCTGTTTGTGTGGTGCAATTAAAGGATGCATTACTAAACAAAATTATACCATTACAATGTTTAGAACATTGAATGCTTTTTCTCCATTCTTTCTGTGACCATGTCCTTAAATAACCCTCCACAGAAGGCACTGAAACATTAGAATTGCTTTAGTTAAATTAGATTTCCTGAAGAAATGTAAGTGGTTCTTGCCTGAACTAAACCCAGTCCTGAATCAACACTGAACCGACTTCAGCTGAACATTCATTTTCCTGTTATCACTGCTTTGAAACAATGTGGATTGTATAAAGCGCTATATACAGTTGTGTTCAAAATTATTCAACCCCCACTGAAATTGATTGTTTTGGCCGGTTTGACATTGATTTTGATCATTCAGTCATCCTGCTTACAATTAAATCAAAGAGGCACGTGTAGGTCAGACAAATATAACATAACATTTATAATGAAATAACCACAAATGTCTTCTCTGCTCACATCATTATCAGTTTTATTCAACCCCCAAGTGACATTCAATCTTAATACTTAGTACAACATCCTTTTACAGTTATAACAGCTTTTAAACGTGAAGCATAGCTTGACACAAGTGTCTTGCAGCGAGCTACGGGTATCTTCGCCCATTCATCATGGGCAAAAGCCTCCAGTTCAGTCACATTCTTAGGCTTGCGCACTGCAACTGCTTTCTTTAAGTCCCACCAGAGGTTCTCAATCGGATTTAAGTCTGGTGACTGCGATGGCCATTTCAAAATGTTCCAGCCTTTAATCTGCAACCATGCTCTAGTGGACTTGGAGGTATGCTTGGGATCATTGTCCTGTTGAAAGGTCCAACGTCTCCCAAGCCTCAGGTTTGTGACGGACTGCATCACATTGTCCTCCAATATCTCCTGGTACTGAAGAGAATTCATGGTACCTTGCACACGCTGAAGCTTCCCAGTACCTGCAGAAGCAAAACAGCCCCAAAGCATGATTGACCCCCGCCATGCTTCACAGTAGGCAAGGTGTTCTTTTCTTCATAGGCCTTGTTCTTCCTCCTCCAAACATAGCGTTGATCCATGGGCCCAAACAGTTCGAATTTTGTTTCATCAGTCCACAGAACACTATCCCAAAACTTCTGTGGTTTGTCCACATGACTTTTGGCATACTGCAGTCGACTCTTCTTATTCTTTGGAGACAGCAAGGGGGTGCGCCTGGGAGTTCTGGCATGGAGGCCTTCATTACGCAGGGTGTGCCGTATTGTCTGAGCAGAAACTTCAGTACCTACATCTGACAAATCTTTTCTCAGTTCCTCAGCAGTCACACGGGGACTTTTCTCCACTCTACGCTTCAGGTAGCGCACAGCAGTCGAAGTCAGCATCTTCTTTCTGCCACGACCAGGTAGCGTTTCAACAGTGCCCTTTGCCTTGAATTTGCGAATGATGCTTCCTATGGTGTCTCTTGGTATGTTTAACATCTTTGCAATCTTCTTATAGCCATTGCCCTTCCTGTGAAGAGTAATCACCTCTTCTCTTGTCTTCCTGGACCATTCTCTTGACTTCACCATGTTTGTAACCACACCAGTAAATGTCTAGAAGGAGCTGAGTATCACAGTCATTTTAAAGCTGCCTAATTGGTGCTTATTAGGCTTTATTGCTGCTCCCTGACATCCACAGGTGCTTTCAATACCTGATTGAAAACACTTCAATGGACCTCTGTTCTTCAGAGTGGTAGTCTTTAAGGGGTTGAATAATTGTGTCAATGAAGAATTCACAAAAGAAACATTTACTACTGTATTACAAAACCAATTGATGTCATTTTAGTTGCATATGCTTCTTTAAGAAGTCCTTGTAGGATTTCATTCTGAATTCAATTACAAATGTACTCTAAATTCTCTAAAACCATTTACAGCATTGGGGGGTTGAATAATTTTGAACACAACTGTAAATAAAGGTGTCTTGAATGAACCACTATGCTAGAGTATTGTGTATGGTCACCAGCGCAGTGTTATTTGTTGAGGTTCTCTTAGGCCCAGTTTACACCTGGAATTAAGATGTTTTGGTCGATCAGATCACAAGTGTTTGAGGAAGACACATTCCCGTTTACATTGGGTATTTTAATCCACCTCCTTTGTCCACTTTCAACCACTTCTGTCCTGATTTCTTTGAGGGGAGGATCTATGGGCAGGTCTTTCAATCTAATGGATGAAATAAGCTCGCACAATTTACATATGAACGAGCACAGAAAAGACGGAAAAACATACAGAGAGGATCAGCTTTCATCAGCTGGAAATCAGGAATGGTGAGAGAACATTGTGCTTGGTACATTTTTCATCCTCAAACCAAACTTGGGTCTTCAGGCGACAAAGTTTAAATCCCGTCTACCTAGCACGTTTCCCATAATATTTTTGTGTTAGGTCAGTAGGTGAAGAGTAGACGGTCTTTTGTGGCTATTCGAACACATTTGACCACATGAGCATTTACACTATGAAAGCAGCAAGGCTGAAGCTATTTGACTACCTCTGGAAGTGGTCGAAAGTGGACAAACTTAAAACATTTAAGACCCCATTTACACCTGTATTTAGCATTGTCCACTTGTGATCCGATTGGCCAAAACACATCTTAATACCAGTTGTAAACATAAGTATGATTGTTTCAAAACACAACGGGACAATACTTCTAACAAAACACAGGATTTGGCATGACCAGCAATTGATTTCAATAGAGCAGGCATCTTCAAGTAGCAGATCGATTGGTTCCAACCAATTATTTCACCAAAAAATCTTTAATTATATGATTTTATGGCTACTTTTTGATGTCCTCTATTTTCGATTTATTTCTTACCCCAAGCTCATCGCACTTTGTTATGGGAATGTGTGTTCACATTCCTAACCCATTTAAGCAAAAGTGATTGTGACAGTGTTGAATGTGAACATTTCCTGGGGAAAAAATAAGTGAACTCACCGCTTCCACTAGGCCTTTTACAGTAGGAGTTTTCAGCATGAGAGCATCAAACACTTCCTCCGTCTCCTTGCGCACATATAGCAAAACTGCAAAGGCAGAGAAATGTGGTTAGCTGTAGGGTCACTCATGCACAAACTGCAAGTTTTCTTGAAACCAAAATAAACCAGAAAGTAAAGTCTAAGTCATCTGCCAAGACTTTCATGTGGCAGATGATTTGATATGTTTTTTCTAATGCATGCCTTTAATGACTTTGTATCTCACATGCTGTTCCCTGTAGTTGGGGTTGCTACTCGTGTCTATAAACACCGACTGGTGCCACCCCCCTCTTCCCCTTTCACCCAAAAACCCCAGAAGGACTGGGCAACATCCCAAACCATTACTGGGAACACTGTAGGGAGTTTCAGTGATGTGGACAGTCCGGAGTGCACAGATTACAAACATTACATCCTATTCCAAAGTCGAGGTATTGCCTTTGGCGAGAGGTTTGGCTGAATAGATACAAACACGGACGCACCCACCCACACAAACCCACACATGGCTGACCACGACAGGCAAACAAGCAGGGGACGGTCAGAGAAAGAGACAAGGCATCGTGTTGGGAGGGCTACGAATCCCACAGATGTTTGGCTCTGCTTTGTTGAAGTGATCTAAGCATCAGTGATCGCCTCTGAAATGCTGAGACACACTGGTCTAGAATTAGGACCTATCAGGCTACAAACAATAGCCCTGTACAAAAACCTATAGTCAGCTGCCTCACTACCTACTCCCTACGTAGACAACGGCCTTATAAGAGAGCATCCTATCGATAAGTGGCGATCTGGAACACTTGGTAGAGTGATTTGGCGTGCCATTTAAATAGTGCCACACACATGATATTGTAAAGCTAATGCTGCAATACTCTTAATAAGCATAAAATTAATGACATAGCACACACAAATACAGGGTAAAATAATCTAAATGAAAACAATATTTTAACATTATTATTATTGTATTTTTTTTACAATTATTAGAATATTGAATTATTATAGAATATTATTATATTTTATATACTATTTTATGGATACTTTTCAGCTCTGAAGGAAATATACTTAAAGCTGCAGTCCGTATGTTTTGCCTCTTTGTCGCCATCTCTGTTCTAAACCTGCGATTGCAGTTAGTTGCGGAATTATCATCTTTACGTGGGTTGTGCATCGGCACGGTTCCTAGGCCACTGCAGACACTGCATGGAGCATGTATTTTTTTAATCTTGTGTGGTCCAACCAGACATTAGGCGGGGGGAGTTAGTGTAAACAGTCTTCGCCAACAAGACAAGCTATTTACACTTAGTGCAAATAGACAGTCTTTTTTTTTTTTCTCTGCACTTGCTGGAGTGCATTATGGGATTGCCTTCTTCATAAAGGATACAAGAGATGCTGCCTTTGAATTTGTTTAAAACGAGACATCTTATGCCTTATCCTCCGTAGGCATTGCACTAGGTTTTGGAATACAGCAAATGTGTTTTGAATTTGAGTGTTTTTGTGTGTGGTTACTCGCAAGCAACCAAACAGCTTTGCGCCATACTATATTGCCAAAATGACTGAAATAAACCAAAAAATTGACAAAACAAATGACATACAACCCAACTCCAGTTACAACACACCTCTTTTGGGTTCATCCATCCTTGCCAGCTTAGTGGGAGGAGATCCAAACTCCTCCTCGGAATAAGGTAATCTCTTCATAGCGGAGCTGGAGAACATGAGGGAAAAAGGAAGAGTGAGGAGGCGAGGAGGCGAGGAGGCGAGGAGGGAGAAGCAGCAGATGAGTCTAGTTCTCAGAAAACCACAGTCCCAACAGAAAAAATGGAGGCACTAACTAGTACATGATTACCAATGAGACAAACAGCACCTGCACATTTCCTGGAAACGCTGTACTGGGAGCAGCGCTCCTGGGCAAAGCTATAGGCTGTTTGCTCTATAATGCACGTCCTCCCCCTATCTTGAACAAGCATTGCTAACATAAATGGGCACAAAGAAGGTAAGAGACAGACACGTACCCCTCCTCTGAGTCCTCCGGTGAGAAAGACTATAATGAAAAAAAAGACACAAAATATTATAAACAAAAAATATATACAGACATTTTAACATTCGTTAACAAATACATTTATTATTTCAGAATATGGAGGCATTGCAGAGTTATTAAGCCCCATGGTGCATAAAAAGACAGAGTCCAGTATATTGTATAAAATTGAATGTTGAAAGTCGATAAAAACAGAATATATTAACATATACTAATGTTCAAAAGTTTGGGGTCAGTAAGATTACTGTTGACACATTAAATTGATCAAAAGTGAAAAATACTTTTACATTGTTACAAAAGAAAATGTATCACAGCTTCCGCAAAAATATTAAGCAGCACCTGTTTTCAGAAATTAATAATAAACGCTTCTTGAGCACCAAATCAAAATATTTGAATGATTTCTGAAAGATGATGAGACAGTGAAGACCGGAGTAATGATGAAGAAAATTCAGCTTTGCCATGAGGGGAATACATTTAAATTGCAATAATATTTGACTATATGTACTGTATATTTAATCAAATAAATGCAGCGTTGAAGAGCATAAGAGACTTGTTTCAAAAAACATAAATGAAATAAAATTTACTGACCCCAAACTTTTTAGCAATAATGTACTGGACATTTACATACATGAAGCACATATTGGAAAGTCACACTGTAATTTTAATGTAGGTGGAAAATGAAACATTCAGCTGAACTTTAGCTTACAAACTTCATCATTTTATTCCACAAAAATCAGTTTGAGATGAAACAATAATCCCCTGAAGACCATCGCAGAAGACCCCTGGGCTGAACCATTAACACCTGCTATATTTAACCTACTCTGCTTGTAAATTCAGACCAACTTTTTTACCTTTTATTTATTTATTTGCTTTTGGTGCCATATGCTGCAATGTAGACCCAATACAAAAGCTTTCAGACCCCCAGAGCCTGAAGCCGACCATTCAGAACATCTGAATCAACACAGGTGCACTGCATAAGCTCATAAAAGCACATCAATATCTTTCCGTGGCTCTGAACTGGCTTCATTTGCATGACACTAGAAAAGTATGGTAAAGTTCACATTTATTTGTGTGATTTTAGCGAAGAGTAAATAGCCAGAAGGTTTATTTTTGGCTCGAGATATACTCTAGGCTTCAATGTCACACAACTACTGATGATCAAAGGTCATATTTAAGGACAGTGTCCAACATTTGCTTTCCTACAGAACTGGGAGTCATGTGATTTTAGCTGTATGGGTGAACAGGTTTGTGAGTTAAAGGTGGAGGGTGAAGTTAGAGAAAGAGTTCTACCGAGAAACTGAAGTGATTTAATAATAACTTCCAGGTCTAAGAACAACACTGATGTTGAAGCACCTTATCCTGTCTGTGAGCCAAAACTTACATTACATACAGACTTACAGACATAAACTTACATACAAACTTACAGACACAAACTGTAAACTTGTCCCTAAAATCTGATGGTTGGTTGAATGTTGTTCTGAACATGTTGTACTTGGTGAAATCACATTCAGCATTAAGGTTTATGGGATTTGGTAAAGTGAATGGTACACTGAAAAACGCTGGTAGGACAATTTGTGCATGTTTTGATTAAGAAATGTGTGTGTGTTTAATATGTGATTCCTTGCCAAGAACTCTCTGATAACAGCCAAACCCATGCCATAAATGCCAGATTTCATAACAGTGAGAAACGACTATATTCCTTCCAACTGACTGCATCATTCCGGTCACGGTGACCCAACGGCAATCTGCTGTTTCTGTGAAATGATACAGTAGTCACACATGCAATAAAGAGCGCTGAAAGGATAACGATATGCTTTTGCACAAAGCCACTTACATGTGGACGATAGTAGGGAACTTAATTATTCTGTTACTGGGCTTCATCATGGTACTGACATTTAGATAATTAATCCTTTTGGCAAGAGACCACAAATTCTGATATTTTTAGCACAAGTGTTGGAGGTAACGCATTACAAGTAACTTGAGTAATGTAATCAGATTACTTTTCAGAGTTTCATATTGCTACTTTTCTTAATTTGATATGATTGGAAATCGAAATTAAAATTCAAAAGCAAAATTAAAATTCACTGAGGTTTGACTAGGTATTTATTATAAAAATTATTACTGAGAAAATTATTTTTTAAAAAATCAAAATATATCATAATAATTATAATAGTTTTTATTATTTATAATGTGTTAATAAATTGCATTGTCATTTAATGAATTATAATTATATGATGTATATTTAATACTTATTATTTACATGTGTATCACTGGTTCTCTGGAACTCCAAAAAAAAAAAAAAAGAAAAGTTGGCTAACAGGATTTCACTAAGCGCAACATGTTCCTGGATCAACATCAAAATATGCTGATACAAGAATATGTCTTACGGGGCAAAATCACAATGACTGGACCTGCAAATAGCCGTTCTTGAAACACAAATTTTAATTATTGATTGGTTGACTGACTAACTGGTCTGTCAACAGTCTCGCCTTTCCAAACTGCTGAGTGAATTTTCATGCATTTTACACTATTTGAGTTTAATAACCTTTATTGTATAAGTTTATGTAAACATGGCTAAGCCTTACAGATAACAGTCAGGGTAGCAAATGCATTAACTGCAGAGTTAATGCGGTCAAAATCATCCTAAACTATATGATTGTGCTCACATGCTGGAAAACTGTACATTATCGTATATTCTCCTATCTTCGTATCTTATCACAAGTGCTTACATGCAATGTGTCACACACACTGCATAGACTGCAGCTGTACTTGTAGAGCACAGTGCATTTGAGTTTTATAATTCTGACAATGATGTAAATGTCGAAGAGCTGCGAATATCGTAATCAATTAAGCCTTTTTTTGGTCTTTAAACCTGATACGCACTTAGTGACTCCCAGAGTGGTAATCTGAAACTTTTTAACTCATAATAGTTCCTGTATATCTTTCGAAACGTGCAAGACAAAGTATTGCACACAATGTTAAGGATTGGTACTCACATGACGCTGGAAGGTGGAGAAGTGGATATCAGGGATGAAAAGAACAGGCTGCGTCTCGAACTCTGTCATCGCCTTGAAGACAGTGATGTCGCTGCGCTTGTGCATGAGGGGCACCTTGACATCTGGCCCAACTGAGAAAAATGGGGCAAGGATAGAGTGAAAAACAAGTCTCTGCTGAGCTCTAGTCTTAGTTTCTACTATAAAGTACGATCGGTTAAAGTCTATGCGTCAAAGTGAGACACCGAAGCTGTGCTTACAGTTTCCCATTGGAGGGTTGACGTCAGGGCCCTTGCCCTTCCTACGGGACTGCTTCCTCTCCTCGTCACGGATCTTGCGTTCTGCACCCTTGTCGCAGAAGACCTTAATCTGGCAGTATGCGCGGTGGATGGGCTTATTACTGCGGTTGTTGTAGCTGTAGGTGTCGATCTGTAGGTTGAGCGGTAGGCCTTTCACTCCCTTCTGAGAGGAGAAGTCTGTGCTCAGACAATTCACTGAGATGAAGATCTAAGCAAGGAAGAGAGGGAACAAAAAAACGTTTGTTACATCATTTGTTACATCATTTGTTACAAAGCAATCCTTGGAAATAGGGAGTATTGTTGAGCTCAGTCCGACTTTAGTTTTTTAAAAAAAAAAGCAAAAAAGGGAAAAGAAACCTTTTACATTTCAATTGGTCAAAATGAAACTCTTTTCACATATTCAAAAATAAATAAAACCATGAGAAAAGTGCTCTGAATGCAAATTTAAATTTAAAAGTGTTTTTTTGCTCAAACTTTTAGTCTGAAACTCTATTCAGTGTGTGGATTGTTTGTTTTGAACTTATAAAGTCTGTTTTCTGTAAATGCACAGGGTAAATTTACATTTGTGAGAGCTGAAATGTGAACACCAGACTGTCATGTCATTATTCGTATTGTACGTCGCCCCCTTTTGATAGCAAAATAGAATCACAGCACAAACGGTTTTTAAGACTGGATTCAATTCGAGCATTTTGGAAGTGCTCTTCCATAATGGTCTATTAAAACAATCATTAGTTTATTATATGATGAAATAAATCCAAGTTTAATACAAACTGTCCCATTTCAAACATTGATTATTACGGTTTCATCTATTATGATGTTTCTGTAAATAAATACTATGGAATATGAATTTCATTCCTTTTACTTTTAAAATCAACATCTTGCGTGTTAATTCAAATTCATACACAGAACTGAAATTTCAAAATTCATTCTCAGAACAAATCTGAATGAAGCACAAACCTGCAGTTCAGAATCTACAAACAAACGCAAAATTATACAATTTATATATATATATATATATATATATATATATATATATATACTCTTCCCTTTAAATGTTTGGGGCCTTTAAGATTGATTGATTTACTGATTGATTGATTGAAAAGATATCTCTTCTGCTTACCAAGACTGCATTTTATTTGATTAAGAATACAGTAAAAGCAATAATATTGTGATATATTATTACATGTAATGTATTAATAAAGTAAATTACAAAAAAAACTTTAATAAAATGTTATGTATTCCTGTGGTGGCAAAGCCGATTATTCTGAAGCCAATACTCCAGGCTAATATGCTGATTTGGTGCTCAAGAAACATTTCTTATTATTATCACTCAGTGTTGAAAACTACTGCTTAATTTTTATTTTATTTATTATTATTATTATTATTGTGTATATCTTTTTTCAGGATTATTTGAAATAGAAAGTTCAAAAGCATTTACTTAAATAGACTTTTTTGTAAAAAATGTAAACGTCTTTACTGTAACTTTGATCAACTTAATGCATTCTTGCTGAATAAAAGTATTCAATTCTTTTAAAAAAAGAAAAAAAAGATCTATACATCTCTTACTGACCCCAAACTTTTGAACAGTACTATATGAATAAATCATCAGTTTATTCATACCACTGTATCAGCGAAGCAAAATTTACTTAACCTTATCTAATAACAATACAGCATCTTACGTAATAATGAATTATCAACAAAAGGCCTGTGACAAAATGAGAATTACAAACAAATGGACATTCAACGAATCAGCAAATATTTGCACAAGCGGTCACTCAATGCCCGTAATTCCTCAAAAAGTCCTCTAGGGGGCGTCACAAGACCATTCCAGCAATCCTTTTGCAAACCTACAAGGTTTAGCTGTGTTCGCTTACTGTTTTTCCTATCCGTCTCTCCCAAGCACAGAATCAAAACCACGCCCATATACAACACTGCCAACAGTCACACTGAAGACTGTGCACACGGATGAGTATCCTACAGCACAGGCCAATCTTATGATCTGCATCCTGGTTTTAGGACAACACTGCTCACTGCAAAACACTCAATTTCATTCTTTAAACTATGAATTGTTTACTTTAATGGGACAATTATAATTACCTCAATACACAAATGTACATGTCCACTCTTTTAACAGCCTGCTAAGATCCTTCAAAACTAATCTGACAGAGGCAGAAGATTTAAAGCCAAATCTGTTCGTCACTTGATGACGGGTTTAACCCAACCACACTCGTCGAACAGGATTCCTTTAGCCTAATGTTAGCTGTCAGTACTCACTGTTCCCCCATTAGCGTTTCCTCATTCTTAACGCCATTGTTGGGCGCGTCTCCTCATAACACATCAGTTTAGCACAACATAGTGCTGTCCGACACTTACAACTCCTACACAATAAATCCGCAAAATAACATAAAAAAGCATTGGTAGCTTGTTACGGTTGTGTCTAGAAGGGATAACGTTACAGCTACGGCAAAACCTCAGGAAAACTAACATTACCTTAAAAAAGTATGTGTTTTATTAACATCTACACCGACCCCAACCCTAAAGCTACCCTTACAATACTGCAAAAACAGTTCTTAAAATTAAAGAAATAAATATTCAATAACGCAATATTGATATGCGCATACCCAGTGACCGTAGTTGTATCCCGTCTAGTCTTTGCCGCTTATTACCCGGATGGTTCCGTTAAACACAACGCAATGAAATTCAAAATACAGCTACCTGTAAAAAATAAATTCCGTCGAATTAATACAATACACTGTGCCCTATTTTTATGGATATTTTTAATAGTGTACGCTAGATATTTTAGCATACACATACACCAGTTGTGTAATCGGTTTGAAAGTCCAGTCCAAATTAAAATTCTCACCTCAGTCGGAATAAAAATACCCAAACCAAACAAAATTGCTATCAGTTTGAGAGGGGTGGGATAAACCTTTCTATAAACTGAACAAATAAAAAATTCTGCCATATAAACGCATTAAAACGATTACTTTGCGTCTACGTTATCACGTCAAAAGTCCCGGGGTCGTCAGAATGCAAAATGACGACGGCAAAATCAAACCGGATTACTTCGAGATTACTTCGGACCTTCATCCACACGTTTCCGCTTTTCGGAGGAGGGAGGGATAGTATTGAGATTCAAAGCCACCAAAAAAGTCAGCTTCCCGTACCCGTCTTATCCTCAAACCTTACAGCAGAAATATGCTAAAATTCACGCTGTTGCTTGATAAAGAGCAAGACTTTACATAAAAATAGCGCGCATAAGAAATAATGGAACTCCACGTTGACAGGAATAAAAGTGCGCATGTCACAAAATCATTCCGATTGAAAGCGCCGGCGCATGTAAACACCATAATCGGATTAGATAACGTCTCATGTAAACAGTCCACCGAATCTTTCAATCGGAATGACAAAAAAGTGTAATTGTAATGTCAGAGTTCTGGTCACAGTGAACAACAAATGTCTTAATCAGTCCAACATCTGCATCTGAAGACAACTGAACTAAAAGCATTGATCAATGTTGGAAAACACCAAGGACCAGCTCAAGTAACGGAACTTAAAAATAACCTTGGAAAGCCCCTCCTTCACACTTTCTTAGAATTTTTCTTAACGTCACCTTATATTTCTTGGGTTACAGCACACTTACTGACTGTGTTTCCTGAATCCAACCTTTTATTTGTGTAAAGTGTTGAGCATCAGATCTATTTTGAGTGACTCCATGTTAGTCATACTTTTTCAGAAAAGTCATGTCTATTATTAGATCCTTTATCAACATACCAAGAAAACAGAAGGAAACAATTTATTTTAAATCATCTTTAACCTTTTAATAAATCTGAAAGAGTCTTTGAGCAGAAAGCCCCTTCTCACCAATCCCATATTAATTGCTTTAATGGTTATCAAAAAGTAAAAAGAGCGATAATGTTGTTTATTGATTAAACCTGTTCAGAAATGTCTTTACCTTTGCTTCCTCACTGATGTCCCATGTGAATGAAATGGCGTTATATGAAATCTCTTCAATGTTACTGATGGTGTTGAAACTTTCTTTGTAGTCCGCTGTGACAAGACAAGAGAGGCTTGATTAATGAGTATTAGGAGATTCACATTAAATGAAGTAAATGAAGGGGGTAAATGGGGAAGGGAATATTTTGGTCATATCACATTTTTAAATCTCAGCTGCAGACATAAGATGAAAAGAACTGACTATAATAGACTATAATTAAATATGTATTAGCCTTTTAGATTTAGTTAAAGGGAATTAATTCAACATATGCTAGAAAAAAACTTTTATAAGACAACATTATAACAAATTTGTAATATAATAAGTTAAGTTGTGGACAGACAGCTCTCAGATTTCCTCAAAAATATCCTGATTTGTGTTTCCGAAGATGAACGAAAGTTTACGGGTGTGGAACAACATGAGGGCGCATAATTAATGACAGAATTTTTCTTTTTGAGTGATTTTTTGCTTTAAGTCTTAAAAGGCATTTTTCCCTCAGAAGTCTACTTTCATTGAAAACAAAATAATGCTGTGTACCCTTTCAAGCTTTACAATGCTCATCTTTCATGTGTCATTGCTTGAGCTATTGTCTTGTCCCCACCTGCAGCCCCCCTTCCCAGCATCCAGTTTGTCCGTATGTGTGTTTGTACTCGTTACTCCACCCTGAACTACACTGGACCCAGAAAAGCAAAGAGAACTGAAAGTGCGACTAAGATCAGAGGTGTACTGATATCCCATGACAAAGACTCCTCACCAATATCAATGCATCTCTGTTTGGCCGTGTGCTGTCTCGAGTGCCAGTATTTCCAGTGCTTGAGTTGGTCATCTCTGGTTTTCTCCTCTCCAAACACTACCATCACAACACTCTGAAAAACAGCATGGTGTTACTACTTTGCATTATAGTGAAAATGTCCAAAAAGTATTGACACACTTAAGTCACACTTAAATATATACTAATTTCTTACAGTAATCTACGCACAATAATGTACGAATGTCAATATATTAGACATGATTCTTTTCTTTTTGTAGAACTTTTCTGCTATTTTTTCTTTAAAATAAATGCTTTGTGCATTTGATTTATTTTAATATGATACAAAGATATTCATTCAATTTTAAGTCTGGCTAAAGTGTCCAAAGACATTTTGGGGTCAGTTTCTTTTTCCAGAACTTTTATTCCTTACATTTAGTTGTTGCAAAGTTTAATGTGTAAACAAATGTATTATATAATTCTTTAATAAAAGAAAAAAAATACTCGATTTTAAAAATTCTGTGTTTTGGGGGGGGGGGGGGGTCTAGGGGGGGGTGTTGGATTGGTGTGGTTCAGCTTTTCAATCTTGTGGAGACATTTTTTTGGTCACCATGAGGGAACACAGCTTGTAAATCATACTAAATGTAAAAATGCTGAAAGTTTTCTAAGAGGGTTGTGTTTAGTTTTAGCGTTAGGGGATAGTATGGAAGCTTGTTTCCGCTATGAAATAAAAAATAAAAAAGGTAATTGCGGTAATCTCACAAGTCTGACTTTTTTTTCTCGAGTTTATATCTCCTTTGGCAATTCTGAGAAAAAAGCCTGAAAAAAGAACTGAATGATATAAACTTGGAATTGTGCGATAAAAAGTCAAGCCTGCAAGTTATAAAGTCTGAATTTGCGAGTTATAAAGTCAGAATTTTAAGTTATAAAGTCTGAATTTGCGAGTTATAAAGTCAGAACTGTGAGTTATAAAGTCAGAATTGTGAGTTATAAAGTCAGAATTGCATGTTATATTGTCCAATTGTGGGGGAAAAAAGACTGACTTTTTTTAATAAAGTCAGAATTGTGAGACAGATATAAACGATTTACTAGTTTACAATAGTGAGATCGTTTATATACGTTATAAACTCTCAATTCTGCGGAAAAAAAAAACGCAAAAGTTGTGCGATGCAAAGAATTGTGAGATAAAAAGTCACAATTACCTTTTTTTCTTTTTTTTTTGTGGCGGAAACAAGCCTCCATAGGATCGAAAACAATTTGTACAGTATAAAAATCATTATGTCTATCAAAAGTTCCCATAAAACATAAAATCCCAATGTCAGTGTGTGTGATTAAATTGTTTTTTAGTGTTGATGAAGTGTCTGAATACAGTTTGGGGCAAAAATATAAAATAAAATAAAATCTTATTTTCGTACTCATCTTACCCTGACTTTACAGATGGGGCCGTGCAGCATTTTGCCATTGTCAGTTTCCCTGAGTGTGATGGGATAGAACTGGCCCTTGTTGAGGTACGTCATTGTGCCATCACCAGACTTCTGCCTCAGAGACTTGGAGGCTTCCAATGTGTATTCAAAATTATTACTGTTGAACAAACACAAAAAAGGGGTCACATAATACATATTTGCACCATCAAACCAAATACACCCATGATGATTTCCCTGTTTGCTATTACACAGAAGAGCTCGTCATATTTGTTGTAGGCTGGCATTCATTTACCCATGGGCCATGTGCACCTGTCAGGATACTCCAGCGACCCTATTCTGTTTGCACACACTCAGCTGATAGAATCTGCTAACTCCCGAGAGACTTTTAAAGGGAATGAGGTTTTACTCTGGGGTTTTGGTTTTGGCAGCAAGCGTTCACGTACCTTGACATTGTGTCAAAACTGCCGTAGTCCTCCTGCGTGATGGAACCCATGCGTAACTGGAGATCCCCTGGGAACGAGAACACCTGTAGCGCACAAAAGAGAGGCGAGAGGGCCTGGCATTAGCGCAAACAACCACCACGCTGCCACACATTCAGTCAGTGAGAGAAAGCTGATTGCTAAACTAAAGAAAAAACAAACGGCTCTCCCAGCTCCCTGTGTGCGCAAGGTTTTTATGGAACTATCATTTCTAAGGTAATCCTCCCTCCAGGTTAAAAAAAAAAGAGAAGGTAGAAAGAGGGAGCGGGAATGAGAGCGGGAGAGAGAAAAGGCCATGGCTATTATGTGAGAGGAAAATACAGCACTTTATTGTGTAAGAGAGACAATGGCATAATGACATGCTAGCTGCTATTTTGGCATGTTCAAATAAAAATAGGGAGGGGGCTCAATACAACAATGTCTTTAGAGGCGCAAGGTAAATGAAGTATTGTCTGAGGGTGGGAGAGAGGAGGTTTGTGTGTTTGTGTGTGTGTGAACTCACATCTGAGTTCTCTGGGAAGGTCGAGTCTGGGGTGCGTGGCTGTGTGTTCGGGCTAAACTGGTTATGGGGTAGCTGACGGTCAAATACCACCGGGTGACTGTCTGGTTCTGAGCAGTGGGGGTTGGGGACTGTGACGGAGAAGCCGTGTGATGGACCCTCGGTCTTCACGGGGTAGTTTGGCACAGCCGCAATGGACACAGTCACCGTAGTATCGGGAGAGGGGAAGAGGCCTCTCTTGTCCTGGGTGAGCTGGTTTCCTGGAAGAACGATGTTTAGGGGTACTCCTTTCAGAACCTGGATTCTGTTGTCCGATGACATTGACGTCTCTTGGAGAGTGGCCATCATGTTCCTGTTGAGAATGTGAATATCAAAATATAATGTTTAAAAAAAAATGACCTACAAACACACGTGCGTCCACTTTCTGAAGTATAAAGTTTAACGATGACTCCCTTGTTTTTTTTTTTTTGTTTTTTTTTTTTTGTATATTTGCTTGGCTTTAAATAAGATTAAAATGCAGAATATTAACAATAATATATATGCACTGGGGAGAAATTATAAATGATTATTATAAATGATTTTTCCTTGTATATCTTTTTTTTTAATTCACATGCCCTCATAATCTTTAATCGACATCTTTAATAAAATTACATGGCTGCTGGAGCAAGGGCAGGGCAACCTGTCACTCACATGAGACCAACCAATAGCAAACCACAATCATCCAATCAATCCTCCCTACATTTCGTCTTGCTTGAGAAGCCATTTCACTTGGATTTACATCACAACAGGGAAGAAATGCACGCCGACACAGCAGCACGGCAACATTAAACTCTACGCGCATGATATTTGAAGCATTTAAAGGGATAGTTCAACCAAAAAATTGTTTCATTTACTCACTCTCAGGCCATCCAAGGTAGAAAAGGTGACTTTTTTCTCTTTTTTTAGAACAGCAAAGAAGATTTTTAGCTTAAACTGTGGTCCTCTGTGATTCTTTTAATGGAAGTCAATGGGTGCCGTCACTTTGAAATTGAAAATAGAAACATGCACACAAAACAAAATTAATACCTGTGGCTCCTGACGATACCTTAAGCTCTTAAGAAGTGAAACCGCAGGAGGTATTAATATTGTTTTGTCTGCATATGTTTTTTTGAATCTCAAATTGACGGCATCCATTGACTTCCAATTTATGAATCACAGAGGACCACGGTTTCAGTTAAAAATCTTCTTAAAAAAGGTTACCTACATTTTGGATGGCATGAGGGTGAGTAAATTAATGGCAAATTTTCATTTTGGGGTGAACTATCCCTTTAAAGTGCTCTCATGCTTGGAACAGTTTAGCTTGTGCACGTTTTTGTTATTTTTAAGTCGCCGACTCAGCGAAAAGACCAGACGCATCAATCATAAGAAAGGTTGTCAGCTATTTTCTTGATCGATTATTATTTACTGTAATTGCAGTCCTAATAGAGAATAATAAAAAAGAAGGGTCTCATCATCTCAGTATGGGAAAAATGGCATTCATTATTGCATCTTTGATGAGAGCTTCACCTTTTGTTGGGATCCACATCAGAGCCCAGGACGTCAGTCTTTGGATGTGACATTGTTCTCTTTTCCCGTGGCACCTGGGGAAAGTAAACAAACTCTGCGTTAGTCTGACCACATCCAATAGCATCAGCTTTACCCATTATATCTGTCGGTGAACATATTTAACAGACTAGATGGAATTTTGCAAAGTAGAAAGATGTTAGATATCATTAAATTCAGTCATTCAAGAAGTCAAATAGTAATTATACTCATAAAACATTAAATAAAGTTAGTTTTTTTGTTCTTAAATAAAGTTCCTCCTTCCGTTCTTTTGATGTTTCCATTGGTCTGTTTTAAGATATTACGAAAAACACATTTTTTTAAATAATTAATAAGATTACATTTTATTTTACGGTGCCTTTGTTAGTGTTATTGTACTGAGTAATATTAATGAACGTGCTTACTAATTAGGGTTAGGTTTAGTTGCTTGTAATTATGATCATTTACTGTAAGTACATGTAAGACGTGTAACAGGAAAATAATAAAATGTTACCAATAATAATTTATTAATTAAAATGTGATCTATAATCATTTTTGTATTTTTTTTTTTTTTTTGCTTATTTAACCTGAAATTTTATTGCGTTCAGTGCTAGTCATACTTTGAGTTTCTGAAAAGTGAATCGCAAATTAATTTTATCATTATTGGTGTTAATCTTCTTCTTATACCTTGTAGTAGTCGTAAAGCAAGCCCAGAGCTGCGGCACTGTCCTCATCTCCATTGATGCTCATCATGGCCTTGGTGGCAGCTGTGAGAGGGTTCTCCAGGAACGACTTCCAGGCCTCATCCTCACTTGTGAATGGCCGGCGCTGGTTGTAAGCCGGATCATTCGGTAGCACAAGCACCGGCCGCTTACTGTAAGGAACAGTTCAGAAAGAGCCATCAGTACTAGACTAACAGCTGAATGAATCTTCAGGCAGAGGAACATTCAAAACAGTCAAAAGGAACAAAAAGACAAATCAATCTCAAGATGTTTTAGGATTATTCACTTTTGTCAAAGTTGACAGAGGAGCAGGTTGTTGTGAAAGGCCTTCTTTATCTCAGGATCTAAAACCGGCCCAGACAACAAATCTCTGCACAGACCACAGCTTCCCGTTTGACAACATGTTTCACTGGCTCTTCCAGTAAGACAGTCATTAAAGTGTCAGAAGGAAATCTGGTGACTTTTGACTGACTGTGACAAAGTTCATTTAGAAAAACGGTTATGGCCTATGTTCTTTTTCGTCATTATTGTGTCATTCTCATGTATACCGTCATCAACTATCTAGACAAAGGTGGCTTACAGAGTATTGAATATACTTTGATCCAGTGCTTGTTAAATGTTAATGCAACAGTTTGTTCTGGTCGTTGAATCTGATTGGCTGAGAGGTCTTTCCAGCCATGTGATATTCTTCCAGTCTCACCAAAGGAACTCTTTCTCCATTTTTATCGCTCCGCTTGCAGCATTTCTCACAGCAGCTATGGCGGACAAGCAAATGCACCATAATTTTATAAATACTAATGTTGTTGTGTCACGAAAGAGTTTTTTTAGGCAAGAATGTAGTATTTTTTCTGAGATGTGTGCTCCAGGACATGAGCGGCCGTTCAGTGCTCATGTACCCGCCAAAAACAGCTTTATCTCGACTAGTCCTTTGGAAATTTTCCACTGATCCTTATGTAGTAGCTAAAGATGAGGAATAATTCGTTTTGGGGACAAAATGGCAATCTTTGCTCTAGTTAATCTATTACTTGTTCCATATGAAGTAGATTTAGCTAAGGGCACGGTTAAGTTTCACCCATTTTATGTCTATTATTGTTCATTTGAATAGGCCTATGATTGTTTAATGAATAATATTTTATTTTATACTACTAATATGCCAGATTTCATGTTAAGAAAGGGTCCGTTAGTGATTGTTATTTCGACTTCAGTGAAAGTTACATTAACACGCCATTAGAGAGCAGCAAATAGTTTATCAGTGAGTCAATAGCAAAGACTTTTATATTGAAAGGGACTGAAACAAGGCTGTAAACAAGGACGTCATTTTTTTTTTTTTACTTTAAACAACACATAAGAAGCAAAAAAAAGGGGGGGGGGGGGGGGGGGTCCTTTAACTGGTAATAGCTAAACTGGTAGCTAAGACAAAGATATCGCTTTCCTCAATGGACATACAAACTAATTTTGTCGTTTTTCAGTACAAGATTGACCAGAAGAATATTAGATGCAGGTAATACATAATACGTATTCACCATACAGCACTAGCCTCGAGTACCTTATTGCTTTTATAAAACGGTTATTACAAAAAACAACTATTAAAGCTAAAAATATGCTATTTTACTTTTCAAGTAAAATTACTAAATGGTTTCCTTCCGCTGGAAAAAAAAATAGTTCTTACGTTTTTCTTCAAATGTCGCTAAGGGTATTGTGCAGTGATACACAGAACCGTGTGGCGACGCAGTCATAGTCCTGGTTTATCGTGAATAAAACAGCTAATGACCAATCAGAATCAAGGACTAGAACTAACCGTTTTATAGTCGCTTAGTCGATTTCTCTCTCATATTACAAGATAATAAGCTTCAATGAAGCAACTCATCATTCCTTTGGTAGTTTTACTGTTAGCTTGAGATTTGAATATGTGGCGGAAGGAAGTAGTTCCGCACAAGAGGGTTTTTAAAGACAGTTTCTTATTTATTTTATATTTTTTTTACACAATTGTGCCGTCAAACTGTTGATCACACTCGTGCGATATGGCTCTATAGAATAACAGCTGTGCTGATATTTATTGAAATAAATATCTGACAATAACATAAAGGCAAAGTGGAGTTTATTTCTCAACTTCTTTTTCAACCTGGGTGGGCGAGAAAGGCAAGGTTAAAGTGGGGAAACTTAAAATTAAATCTACTGTATTTAAGCACATGCATTTTTTCAAGAGGATCAAGAGTATAAACTCAAAACATGCTTTTTGATTTTATTCAGGAATGGTTACGTCCTGATGATGGTTAGTGTCTCTTGGTTTACACAAGACTGTAGTAGCCTTTAATAATGGAATGAATCCATACAGAGTTGCTACGACAAAACTTTGCATCCAGGTTAGTTAACGCAAATGGATTACGAGTAATTTGATAACTAATTGTACCATTCTTTCACCTCGTTTGATTTTAGCTTTGCAACCTGATAGATCCGTTATCCTGGGACAATAAAACCTTGTGGACACGCAATCCCACTTCTAAAACAAAAGAGGCGACCGAGTGTGAAATTACTAATGATGCGTTTGTGGCCACATCCGCCAAACTCCAAACACTAACTAAGGAGAGTTTTTAGTTGTCTCCTCAGGATTCATAGATAAAAGGTTTCACTTTGCTTACACTATGGTGATGGTTGTCAACAAAGTTCTGTTTGTATGTGGAAAAGCTCACCAATGGGCAAATATTTTGGGTATACACTTTGCGTTCTTTAAAACAGTAGAACTAATTCTGAGAATTAAAATAATAATAATAATAACAACAATAAAAATATAAACATTTCCTAAAAGGTCGCAGGAGATTGTGTTCAGATTTGCACACTGTACAACAGGCTTAAACACTGTTCCTAAGAAAATGCCAACACCTAAAAAGCAGGCAGTTTCAATCAACTCTTCTTACAAAACAAAATATTCAAAATTTGATCAATTCACGACATTTTATGATAAAATATAATCCATAAATTAGAACACGTAATTACAACAATATGTCCTATCTTAAAACCTAATAATTTCAGCCAATGCGTCATCAATTTCTACTTTTCTGTTGTTTCCAGCTGTATCTACATAAGCGGGCTTAAAATAAATGCTTACAAAAATATCAAGCTTCCACAAGTTTCCCATGTAGATGAAGTAATTTCACTCCAAACAAGGAAAATTAACCCACAAAACAAACCAAATAACAAGCCAACCTACAAACTGAGCGCCGCGCTCATAACTCCCGCGGCAGGTGCAGATACACCTGTGACCGGAGCAGGTCTGAACATGACAGGTGAACTGAAGAGCCCAAACAGCACAACTGTGTAGCGGAATCGGCTCTCGGCTGTCAGACCGACTCTTCGTGGTAAGCCACATATTCTCCAGAATTAATGAGACAAGCCAGACTAGAGAGGCTAATCTTTGGCAGTTCCAGCAAATAGTGCATGATATCTCAATCATGGGATCCTTTTCTGTTGATCAGATCATTCCTCCATACACTATGGACCTACAGTGGTGAACTTACTTGTCATGATCCTGTGACATCTCTTATGGTCGAACTGGACTTTCTAGTTGGTACTGTAAATCCGATCCTTCTTCTTCTTGTATGGAGAAAGGTTTACAGAATGGGATGAGGGCTGCGTTAGAATAGCCTGTATGAGAACGGGTTTTGTTGGCTTTTCTCGCTTTTTTGGATATACTGAGAAATTGGGGCCGGTTTTACCTGTGACAGGGCACTGGATTGGATTACACCTGAGAGGAGGAGCTTAATATTCAACAACTCTCACTGCTTTGTTTAACCTAAAAAACCTGATGAAATTAACAGTGCAGTGTAATGTGTGTGT
This sequence comes from Opsariichthys bidens, assembly GCA_037194245.1. NCBI lineage: Eukaryota > Metazoa > Chordata > Actinopteri > Cypriniformes > Xenocyprididae > Opsariichthys > Opsariichthys bidens. The sequence continues at coordinate 7,631,094 of CM074286.1, read as the reverse complement.
GTGTGTGTGTGTATTTAGTTATATATATATAATTATATTTTTTATTATATATATATATATATATATATTACACTGCACTGTTACATATACAGCACTTTTTGTATGTTTTTTTCCCCTGGATGAACTTTAAATAGTTAAATAATAATTCAGGGTTACATTTAGCTGTTATTTTCTATACAATATTTAGGTTTTGCAAACATGTCTGATTTAAATACCACACAGGATATACTCCTTTACATTTAATACAACTCTAGATTACTTGTTTTATAATTGTACAAGTGGGGGAATTATTTTAAACCATCAGGACAGCTAAGACTTCTGTATGACAACATTTGCATTAAAAAAACGAGCATTCACTGTCACAGAAATCAAGGAAATGTTTAAACAGCCTGAGTTTGGTGAAAAGCCTAAAAACTAACAGTTACAAAAGTTGTTGATGAAATATGAAGTTAAAAAGTAGTCTTATTAAAAAAGTTTCTACATTTTACTTAGTATTTCATTAAATTACATGTAGTCCTGCTGAGTGAGAGTGAGAAGAGCAGACACATTTGAACAGCTTTCGCTGTGAAATTAGTTTTCATGTAGTAAGTGTTAAGCAGCAGGTCGGCAGCATTTCTATTCACATGTATTCGCGTGTCTTTAGTTCCCTGTGATTTGTGTGCATAACAATATAAGGTGTTGCCAATACAACATTAAGTCTCTTGTGTTCATTTAGCATATTAGGATAGGCCCAATTCAAACTGCTGTGAACACCCACACCAACCCAAAACTGAACATTAGAGCTCTTTTAATACAAACACATTTATTAAAGCTGGTCAATTACTTTATATAGTATAATACTGCATGATTAAATATCATACTAATATTGCATGGTAATTATGTATATGCTCAAGAGAAAGATTATATTGATTTTAACCCTAATATTGTCTAATAGAAGCAAAATGTGAACAGTAATCATCCGTTTGTTTGCGAGCTAAACACTGATTTGTGTTTGTTTGCATGTAATTTGACTTTTAATAGGCTACAAAAGCAGAAGGGAGATGTATAAATTGCTTGCGGTTGCTAAATTTCAAGACATACGGCGTTTTTTTTTTTTAATATGCAAATCACCCAACTTCATGAAACTCATTTCTCAGTTTCTGTGACATCTTTAATTCTAAATGATAATTAATACCCCATTTCAGTGCAGAGAGTCGTTTTCTCTAAAGTGGGCTAAGTGACTGTTAAGTGGAGATAATTCCTAAAAACACACAAGGATAAGAAAATAAACAGCGCCTCTCCTTAGTGAGAGAAGGCTTTAGATGCTATCATTCAGTTTTTAGTTTATACTCCCTCCTCCCCACCATACACACTTCTGCTCAGAGTCCTGCTGCAATGTTTATTTACCCTAATATTGAGACTCCTGCTTGAGCACAGTTCATATTTGCTGTCATGGCCCTTGCATGTGAGCTGACAAAGGGAGCTTGGGGCCGTTTACACGACACAGTTTTCAAATAAAAATGTAAAGCTTTGGTCCCACTTTATATTATGTGTCCTTAACTACTATGCAATTACATCAAAAAATAAGTTATTGTGTCCATGTTGTAATTTAGAACACTTTTGCTGGCATTGAGGTGGGATAAAGGTAAGGTTAGGGACTAGATTGGTGGTGTAGGTAGGTTTAAGGGAAGGTTAAGGGGTGAGGATGGGTCAACAGTCGAATTATTGATGTAATTATATTCATGTATTTTTAAATGTTATTAAAAAATAAATATTTTTAGATATTTTTAATGTAAAAACTTGTATGTACACAGTATGTGCATTGTATCAAATGATTAATTTAAATGTAAGTACATACTAGTTAAGGACACCAAATATAAAGTGAGATGTTTTTATGCGTTTTGCCCGTTCATTTACATGATAGCACTGTTTTGAGGGCATGAAAATGCAAACACTTGAAAACGGGTTTCAATGTGCAAGTTTTTGAAAATGATACCATTATTGTCTCAATGTAATCTACAAAAAGGCAAATTAGGAAAACGGTAATGTCATGCACATGCGTATTACATGTTCAGTCTATAGGTGCGTAGTGTTTGTTTACAAAGTGATATAGCCAACTACTGGCCTGTAATGGCTAGAATTAATGGATAAAATTGTGAGGAAATTAATGACATCATACTTTTTTCGTATTTGTATATTAAAAAAATAGAGATGCTGGCCTTTCTTTCATTAGGAGCGATGTCTAGTGTCCTAAAATCCTGTTTGAACTCAAGAATGAGACGTGATTGTGCACATGAAACTAAATTAATAAGGATTTATTCTCTTGCTCATAGCAAAACAACTGAACCAACACCCATCGAAGAACACCCTACAAAACTATGCATTCAAAGTAAATCCTTACAAGCCTGGAGCAAATTTATAGCCAACCAAATGTTTCAAATCTGCGACTTTGTTGTATTTTTTTTTTATACATGATAGTATCGAACCATTTTTTTTGTCATATATTCCTTGTTTAAATCTGTAATCTGTGAACTAGATGAATAGTGTATATGGAAGAAACCATATTATACTGAAAGCATCAACGAGGAAGTACAATAACAGCCTGTAGAGTGTTGGAATAAAACAGAATCAGACCTGATTGAATAGGAGTTCATTTGCATGCCAAACAGATGATGTAAACTTCAGCACAAGCTTATGCATCCCTCTAGATTTTGGTGACAAATGAAAATGAGGGCTGTAAAGATCAGGCAGAATGCCAGCACTGAAGCTTTTGAAAAATAATATCTATTATATATATATATATATATATATATATATATATATATATATATATAATATAATAGGTATTATTTTTCAAAATATAAATATTTTATAATATAAAAAAATCTATTATATATACATATATATATATATAATAGATTTTTTTATATTATAAAATATTTATATTTTGAAAAATAATACCTATTATATATATATATATATGTATATATAATAGATTTTTTTATATTATAAAATATTTATATTTTGAAAAATAATACCTATTATATATATATATATATATATATATATATATATATATATATATATATATAATATATATATTGAAACATATATATATATATATATATATATATATATATATATATATATATATATATCTTGAGAAAATATTTATACGGTGCAACAAAATATTAAAATATTTACATTATAAATATAATATCTATACTTTGAACACTGTAAACACTGAAATTATATTGATTAACATATTTCTTAGAAGGAAGATCATGGATTTGCTTGAGTCTATTTGCAGTTCCCCCAGGATGTGATGCGTGATTCCTCTCTTGTTTGTGTTCGCTCTCCATACTCTTGACAGTTATTTGCCAGCTTCAGTCATTAAGTCTCAATGGAGAGCACCAGGATGTGAGGGTAATAAGATGCAAATACAGACCACCTTTTAGACTTGCCAGAACTCATCCTAACTGCATGCATCTGGAGTCTAGTGTTTCTCAGTATTCGTCCAGGTAGCAATAAAGTAGTGCTGATGTTCATTCATTACAGTCCAAACCACATCCTATTTGCTCACAGTAACGGCTGCTCTCCTCTTCGCTACCATTTGACCAGTTACTGCCTCAAGACAAAATTGGAATGTTAAGCAAATAAAATAGAAATACTGAAGGATCTTTGCGATGTGCTGTAATTGACATGTCCAAACGACTAACTGCTTTTTTGCGTTTTCCCAATAAACAGACGAGCAGTGAAGGTCTGTTTGCTGGGATAAGCTCTGGTGTTTTGGAGGAAGATGTTATCAGGCGGTCTTGTGTGCTTACAGTGCAAACACAGCGAGAGAGTGAGGGTAGCGTGGGCCCGTATGCTGAACCCACCTCTATCCTTGTCCTTTCATGTCTGATATATCCTTGAGGTCAGCAGAAAGGTCGGGTTGTGGGACGTACTGGCTGCTTTGTTTTTGCAGATATAACAATTGCTCTGAAAATTAGACTGAAGAATATATCACTAACTTCACTTCAACTGACATCAGCTGTTTACTTTAGCTGGTTTATTGACATGTAATAAAAATAGGAAAAGTCTCTTGAAAAATCTTTTAAAACACGTCTCAAGTTCTCTCTTTGTATTTGTTTCATTTGTTTTTTAAAAACTGTGCAGTGTTGTGGCCCTCCAGGTGTTGAGTTTGAGACCACTGTTCTAGGATGACAATGTCAAGATCGTGACCAAAAATTGATACACCTCTTGATGTTATTTCCTTCAACAGGTGGATCAATGTTTGGTCATGATCTTGTATTGACAATGCAAGAGGTGAGCACTCTGTAAAGTCTATTCCAGCACATCCCAAAAACTGTCAATGAATTTAAGTTCTGGACTCGTGTGTGAAAATGATTCTTCATCCTCCCTCCCAATTCTTTCATAATTTGTGCCTGTTAAATCTTGACATTTGGTGGGTGCAAACATCCAAACATGAAGTGAATTTTGCTCAGGTCTGTTTCCATCATGTTGTTTGAGCAGATGAGTGGTTTTGCTAACCTAGTATCCAACAGTAAATAAAACACCATCAGCGGAAACAACCAATCAGTCACATGGGTTTAAAGATCGCTACGTCAAACTTTATCTAGCAAATGCGTTTCCATCTCCCATTATTCACATGAACTCTTTTTCAAGTCAAAAACCACCTGAAGCGGGTGTAAAAACATTTTTTTTTCCCCAGAAATTTGCCGTTTTCATCACTCGTTTCTGATGCGATGCTTCTAAATGCGTTAAAAAAACAGGGTGATGGACACATCTAATATCAACCTGGAATATGGCCATGATACGTGGTGGTTAAGAAATTAAAAGCTACACACTCCATCAATTAGGCTTAGAAGAACTGTTCCCAAACTAGAAACATAATAATAAGTGCAATAATAGTCCCATCATAGAATCTTAAGCATTCGGCTATTTAAATGCAAACGGTGGTAGGTCTGGGCAGGGTATTTGTGAATGATTTAATTAATAGATCTCGTCATTGACCAGTTGTTACAGCTGGACTTTCTACCTGTTCACAGCTCAATCTTTTCCCCTGAAGTATTTATAAATCCAAATAATGACCAATATCATAGGTAACTTCAGTTTCATGTCACAACAGGCTGACAGTAAACGTTGACTCATGTTATATCCAAGGTTTTGCCCATTTAGTTTGGGTGAGTTCATTTGTGCAACAATAGATTTTTGTGAAGATGTTGCGAGACGTCTGATCGGCTTGAGCTTGCAACTGTCAAGACTAAAAAACTGACCCTTTTCTCACAACAGTTTCACCCACTTATTTTCTTTCCTTGTGTTTACTCTAGCAGTTGAAATATGCAGGTTCAAACATGCTTGAAGCACAAAGCAATGCTTCGGCATGCCCATCCAAAAAATTACATCAGGTGCATTTGATAAGCAGATACTAACAGCCTCGCAAAAAAATTCTCATAGGAAAACTAAATAAATGATATACGGTATTGTTTAAAGCAGTTTTTTTTCTCACCAAGGTAATTGCTGAGTGACAAAACAAATTACTAAAGCAAACAGCAGTCAGACCTGTGGGTTGTGTATTTTGTTTTAGAACTTTGTTTTATATATACATATATTTTGCATATTGTATATGGTCTCGTATCTTTTATATCTCAGGAGTTCTAAAATATTAATTTTGTCTCATGAGAAAAAACATTGGGATAAATAAAAATAGACACAAATGAGACAATTGTTTGTTTTCATGCAGTGAGAGTATAAAATTAAAGTGGATTGAACATCATTTGATCTTGGAAAAATTTGAGTTCATGTTGAAAACTTTTGAGCGATCATAGTAAATATGCTGGGACACACTCAGGTTTGTTGTTTACTGGTTGCTTTAACAGGAAATGAACAGGAATGTTGATAAACAAATCTTTCTGCATTCCATTTAGTTCTAGCTCTCAAACAAAGCCTCTGAAAAATCACTTTTAAGATTTTTTAAAGGTTTTAGGTGGTGTGACACTCTCGCCAGTGACATTGACAGCATTTGCAGTGCTTAATTAAACATTCACGTTTGACCCCATTTTGACTGTAGCTTAATTTAAATACTCATCCAGGATGATGTTAACCCTTGTGAAAAAGGCTTTTTATGATGGATCCTCAAAGTATCTCCCAATAACAAGACCATCTCTGCCCTGAAGCTGACAAAAGTCCACTGGATGACGCAATTTGCTCTTGTGCTGACAAATGAGCGTGAATTTCTCGGTCCGGGTAACGCGGAGAATGAGCAAACATTATTCATTTACATATGCTACTACTGGCATTGTACTGATTGTACTAATTCTACTGTTTGCTTAGACTCTAGAATTGTGATGGAAACAGCTGCAATTTCACAGACTGTTCCATGGATGAATAAGTACCTTTTAACTTTGTTTTCAGGTCATAAGACAGGGACACGTGACACACACACACACACACACACACACACACACCCTATGGATAACATGCACGCACACATAAACCCGCACTCGGTTCATAGCAAAACACACATAAATCTCCATCAAAGCAATAACCGATGACATGAGTGCCAAATGAGAGGAGCAATGTGATGAGGCATGCAATAAGATCATGTAGCATTTCTCTTTCCTTCTTTACGACACGCCACTGCTTTTGATTCCACAAAAACTTTCCTAAGATGACACCTGACACTCAAATATACAGAGACGGGAGCTTGATGCAAGAAGAGCCATTAAACAAGCAAGTTAACACAAGCGTATGTCACACCCAGAGCTCTCCTCTCGAAACAACAGCGCTTGAACCTTCATTAGAATGAAACACTGCTGTGAATGTGGCCGTTATAAAGGGCGGTTTACGTTGTGAAGAACTGAGATTAGGACCTGTAGAACAACCTCAAACAGCAGAGGTTAAACATGCTTCTCCGCCATACCCGGTTAGGCTTCTTTTACAGCTCTGTCAAGTTTTCAGTTATAGTTACAGAGATTACAGAAGTCTATTGTATAAGAAAGCGCTTCAGAGGCATTAAAGGGTTAGTTCACCCAAAAATGAAATTTCTGTCATTAAATACTCACCCTCAGGTCTTTCCGAACCCATAAGATCTTTGTTCATCTTCGGAGGACAAACTAAGATATTTTTGATGAAATACGTCAGAACACCAGCTTAGTATTGGCCAGCTCCTGCGTTACGTGTCACCTCTCTACCGAGGTCCTGCTCGACCTGCTCTGTGCGGGCAATCGAACTCGGGTCGCTTCCAGCATCAGTCACCAGAGCGTCTCTTGAGATCAGAGGAGTGAAGTTTACTCGCACAGTGAGTTGGCCGACTGCTCACCCCCCTAAACCTTACTCCCATCCAGGTCATAGCACCAATGAAACCCCTCCTACTTGACCTGCTCTGTGCGGGCCTTGAACCCGAGTCTTCGGCGTGGGAGTCGGATGCTCTAACAAGGAGGCTAAAAGCTCTCGTGTGGTACGGCACGGCTCAGCTCGCTTTACTTTTGGTTTAGTAACGATTCTGCAGTGTTTACACTTCACATTTAGAATCGGTACAGCTTGGAAGCTCCACCGAGGTGGTACTATTTAAGCGAGCCATACCGTGCCGTACCATACAGTGAATAAGTCCCAAAAAGTGAGCCGTACCGAGCCGAAGTCATACTTAAGTCTCTGGTGTCCCTAGAATGTCTGTGAAGTTTCAGCTCAAAATACCCCACAGATCATTTATTATAGCTTATCAAATTTGCCCCTAATTGGGTGCGAGCAAAAACACGTAGTTTTTGTGTGTCCCTTTAAATGCAAATGAGCTGCTGCTCCCGGCCCTCTTTCCACAAGAGGGCGGAGCTTTAACAGCTCACATTTCAGTTGCTCAACAACAACAACAAAGCTGGAGAATCTCACGCGGCCAAAATGAGGATTGTCAGTAACGGTGTTCAGCCTTACAGTGTTCAAATTTTGGGGTTTGTGATATCACTAACCCGGGAAGAATTTCATTGCAGTCCCTACCAGCCTTTTGTTGTAGCCCTTAAACAGCGAATTCTGTAGAGAAAATGTCTCTCTTTGCTTTGAACTTTGAGTGTAGCAACTTTACAGATGTTGTTTAAGCTCAAACAGCAACATACACACTAACTAAAGTTAAAAAGGTGAAATAATAAATCAACCACCCCTTTAATTTGTGATAAATGAAGGTCTTCGGGTGTGTAACGACATGAGGGTGAGTAATTAATGATAGAAATTTCATTTTGTGGTGAACTAACCCTTTAAGAACCTTCTATCCCAGAATACTGAGAGCAAGAGTGAAAAATGAGAAAAATACACAGACAGTTGTGAAAGACAGATGAAAAGAAAAACAAACAGGAAGAAAAACTGTCAGTTTGGTGCACAGATATGCCTACGCAGACAGGTAGCCAGTCAGACAGAATGATTGTGTGATGGTGGTAACATTCACTCTCTGCTGCAGTCAAGCACCAGGGCAGGTAGGAACAGGCAGGTTTCACTTGAGTCCAAGCCAAAGCCATTACACTGAAATTATAACAGTCACCTCAGTCTCATCTATGAACAACCCTGCACACACATCTATCTCCTGTTACAATGCTCTGCCACCCATGTTAGTGTCGCAGTGTGAACGTCTGTCAATGAGGTTAAATAGGTTCTTATACAAAGCTTTGCAGAAAGCTGCTAACCGCTCATTTATCATAATAATAAAAGGGAAGTGGCCGTAAAAAAACATTTTTGAAAAAACGTTCATCTTTTCACCCTAACTAAAAAAGAGAAAAAGCTAAAAAAAAAAAAAAAATTATATAAATATAAATAATAATAATAATAATAATTAATTATTAGTAGTAGTATTTTTCTTTTAATACAATTATTTATGCACAGTACTTTGAAAGATCAAAATAAAAAGAGTAAACATTCTGAAAAAACACTTAAACTGACCCCAAAAATTATTTTGATAATTTAGCCTTATTAAAAAAAGTATAGATATCTTTGTGTTATATAATATAAAAGACTAACATTCAAAAGTTATCCTAATATGTCTTTGCTGAATGAAAGGATTATTATTATTATTATTATTTTGTGTGTGTAGGAGACATACATACATTACAGAATTAAAAGTAAATCTGGATTCTTTCAGTCCAGCTGACATCCTAAACATTTCTAAATAAATTCATAATATTTACTTAAACTGAATTATTCTCAACACAATAAAAAACAAAATAATATATGTATATGCATGTATAAATGTCTATATATACATATATATATATATATATATATATATATATATATATATATATATATATAAATATATATACACATACATTTATATATATATAAATACACACATACACACACACACACATATTTTTCCACAACAGAGCCCCTTTTTGTTCTGTTGATTTTAAATCAAAGATAAGGATTGGTTGAATCCATTTACATCTAAGGGTCTTTTTTAGCTGCAACCAGAAATATTCTCCATGTGTTTGTAATTGGTTTCATGCAAATCAAAGGATTCATTTCTTTAAAAATCAAATAAATAAAAACTTTTTAACAGTTGTCTTTATAACAGCATATTAAACCAAGTGACGAATTAGAAATACTGTTTAAAATCATCTGGTCATACATAGATCATGTTGATAGATAATGTGATGAAACTTTGTCTGCTGGACAAACATTAACTAATGTTTAACTAATGAACCTTATTGTGAAATCAAATTTGTATATAAGAATCATTCAATTCAATTTGATGGAATTTTACTATATAGCTGAAGTAATTTTTTGGAGTGTAGCTTTTGTCACATGATCCTTGTTAATTCAAAAACATCAAATCTCAGGTGGTGGATTGTGTCAGTTAGATTACAATAAACTATTTCTAAGAAATCTGTTTCCGCAGCAATGCCATATTGTTTTTTTTTTTGGGGGGGGGGGGGTTCAAACAATGAGCTACGTATTATATAAATTCTACTTTACATTGTAAAATTTGTTTTTAAATACTTTATCGTTCAGTTGTTTAGGACAATTTACTTACAAGATGTATGACCGTTTTACACATAAATCTGCATGTTTGTTTCAGACTTCAGGGGAATAACTTAATTTGGACTTTTCTTCACCAATAGAGACTAAGAAATCTTTTGTGGTTAGTACAGTTTGAGTCCAAACAAGTATGAACTTTAAAACACCTCATCATCTCATTTGGCCTCCTGCTTTATTGAAATGACACACTTTCAGTAATTATGCAGGGGTTTGGCACAGCTGATAATCCTCGCAAGTGTCATCAATCAAAACATGACAAACTAGCCTCTGAGTCAAAGTTACTGGGAATCGCAGCTGGATTCAAGACTGAACTAACTCTTAGAGAGTTTTGAACCCAAACACAGATCATTTGCTGAAAACGGCTGCCTGAGCAGACAAGTGAGAGATTGTGTTGTGACTAATAGAATCGAAGAGGATTTCACAGTGTCAGATAAACTGAGCGCAAGACGACTCCCAGCATGTGAAAAACATTCAAGTTTCTGTTGAACCTGAGCCAGATCTCGTAGACAAAGGGGAAAAGGCAGCGTTCAGGGTTTTACTGCGAGGCAAGAGTAATCCAATGATTAAAGCACCACTCATAATAATCATTCAAAGCAAATCCATATTGATTTAAAAGGAAAATGTTTATTCAGTTACGTTAAAGCAAAACCAAAAGCAAAAACCGTACATGTTAATTATCACATGCCTGAATGTCTTCAGATTGGCAATATGATTTGGTGGAAATCTCTCTTCACACTATGACATGAAAAACTTGATTTCATTATTGAATTGTACACTGTAATGAATTACTGTAAAAATTACAGCATTATTTTACAGCCGCTGGCTGTTGTTTAATAATACAGCATATTGCTGTAAACTGCAATGCATTCTGGGGTCACGTGTTGGTTTGACTCAAATTTACAGAATATTGCTGTAAATTGACCCTTCGTAATTTAAAAAAATGCAGTTATTTAGTGTAATCAGAGAATACAGGGAAATTATGTAAATTAAATTACAGTAACACTACTGTAAATTTTACGGTAACTGGCTGGCAACCCTGCTGCCAGTATCATACTGTAAAATTTACAGTAATTTTTTAACAGTGCACTGTAATGAATTACTGTAAAAATTACAGCATTATTTTACAGCCGCTGGCTGTTGTTTAATAATACAGCATATTGCTGTAAACTGCAATGCATTCTGGGGTCACGTGTTGGTTTGACTCAAATTTACAGAATATTGCTGTAAATTGACCCTTCGTAATTTAAAAAAATGCAGTTATTTAGTGTAATCAGAGAATACAGGGAAATTATGTAAATTAAATTACAGTAACACTACTGTAAATTTTACGGTAACTGGCTGGCAACCCTGCTGCCAGTATCATACTGTAAAATTTACAGTAATTTTTTAACAGTGCACTGTAATGAATTACTGTAAAAATTACAGCATTATTTTACAGCCGCTGGCTGTTGTTTAATAATACAGCATATTGCTGTAAACTGCAATGCATTCTGGGGTCACGTGTTGGTTTGACTCAAATTTACAGAATATTGCTGTAAATTGACCCTTCATAGTTTAAAAAAAGTTATTTACTGTAATCAGAGAATACAGGGAAATTCTGTAAATTAAATTACAGTAACACTACTGTAAATTTTACAGTAACTGGCTGGCAACCCTGCTGCCAGTATCATACTGTAAAATTTACAGTAATTTTTTAACAGTGTATCTGTGGGTGGTTTTAAGAGACATTTAAGCAACTAAGGGGGGCAAAAATCAATGCTTTTTTTGTTTGGTTTTATGATTAAAAACAATGAAAGTTCTAGAGCAAGACTCTAATGTGACGTCACCATTAGTTTAGATCTAACCAATCATTATCCAACACTATAAGATCGGCACTTACACATGTCTGAGTTCGCGAATGCTGACGTCAACCTTTACCTCCATCCTCCCCACCACCACCTCCCAGGTCCCCCGGGGGTCGTCTACGTCCCTGCCTTTATCTTTAGTCCGCAACCCTCAGGATGTAAGCTACAGGTGGGGCCTATGCCAAAGAACTTCATCTTACCACTTTTGCTCGTTGATCGTTAATAAATATCATTGTTCCGTTATCTTGCCTCCCGAGCCTTTCTGGTAGAATTGAGTTTATAAGAGAGAATCAAAAAAGTACAGGGAAAATACATACAAAAATGACCCTGAAAACAGATTTCCAAACTAAAAGAAAAATGAATTATTCACCGTCATGTCGTTCCAACCCGTAAGACTTTCCTTCATCTTCGAAACACAAATCAGAGATTTCTGTCCCTCCACAGACTGCCTACGCTACTGACACGTTGAGGCTTCAAAAAGTTCATAAAGAAATTGCAAAACTAATCCATATGAATTAAACGATTCAGTCCAAATTTTCTGAAGACACATGATGAACAGAAGCTCAACCGAACCTGCTTGACGCGCGAGAACAAATCTCTTGCATAACACACAAGAATGAACCTCATTGGTTCTTACACATCATGTGATCATGCTTGAGCTTCCGTTCACCAACACTGATGTGTGAGTCGATCAATGTCTATATGTGAATAAAAGCCTAAATTCAATCTGTTTGTCATATAAAGCGATCGTGTCTCTTCAGAAAATTTGGACTAACCGTTTAATTCATATGGATTAGTTTTGCGATCTCTTTATGAACCTTTTGAAGTCTCAAAGTGTCAGTTGCGCAGCTGTCTGTGGAGAGATTTCATTAAAAAGACATTCATTTGTGCTCCGAAGATGAAGGAAAGTTTCACGGGTTCGGAACGAAATGAGGATGAGTAATTAATGACAGAATTTTCATTTTTGGGTGAACCAACCCTTTAAAAATGATCTTTCAAAGAGAAAGGTTGTCAGCAGTTGTCATTGCTTGGTTATTCTCAGCACCTCTGTGGATGTGAATGTTCAGTTTCTTAAAGAAAACCAGTCTGACCTGTGTGTTAACCTCTAAACTAGTCATACTGCCCATCCCATGCTCCTCAAGATCTAAATCAATGCACTTCAAAAGAAAGCTGGATTGTTCCTTCAACTGTCAGATTGCAACAACCTTTTGGCATTTATGATTTATTATTATTTTTTCTTACATTTAATCTTTTTCCCTCATGTATAAACAGAACGAGGAATTTTATTTTAAAAAGCAATACCTTTCCTTCCCATTCAGTGTATTAAACCTACAATAAGACATTCAAGTCTGGATGTATTGTGCTTGTTACACCATGATTACAATGTGGATAAAACTTATATAAAGCATGCATATATTTCCAAGACGTTTAGCTGCTGTGTGAGGATTATGATCATTCTCATTGTAAAATTTTTATTATCCATTACTGTGTTGGAACATAATATGCTTCTGAAAACAAAAGTGTCAGGTTTTAATAGGTCATAGAACGTTTTTAATTCTTGACCACAAGAGGGCAGCATTGACCTATTCCTGTTGTATGTTCTCACCATTTCATGGAATAGCTTTCATGGCAATTTTATATGCATTGAAATATCTATGGTAATAGTCAGATATAGTTTTGAGAATCAAATATCTTTCAGTCTTTCAAATATAAATGACATCATAGATTATAAATATGAGCTTATTCTTATACTGAATTTGAACTTTAAATGATTAACATTGATGGTTTAATGCAGTGCTTTGACTACACAACACTAACATGACATCAGTTTTGTCTAATGACGGTTGTTCCTCTTTACTCACAGCTATGTTTTATTCAAATCATGTGTTTATGGAAATCACTGAGTGCTGATGTTGTAGATGTGTAGTTTGATAAACTCACTCCCACCTCACTTTTACTTACAATGATTTTGCATGTTTTGAAGGCACATGACGAGATACTTAAAGTCTTAAAACAGAATTGATAAGCAGATTGTAAGCTACCTATGAATATGTTATGATAATAAGGCTCTAATTTGGTCTCTGTAGATCTTCTCTCTGTATGGCCTTTTATCTTTCATGTGCATCTGCTTAAATGTGTGCCTTACACTCAACCCACGGCTCTTCTCCCAAAGAGCAGCTATTGTGTCACTGTATGTATGTCATTTTCTTGCGAGCAATTTCTCAAAATGTCCTGTTATCAAGCAGAAGGTAACCAGCATCTCTCAACAGCATGGTTGTGTGTGTGTGTGTGTGTGTGTGTGTGTGGGTATGTGTAAACCATACATTATGATAATAAAATATCCCATAAAGTTGGTGGAAACTTAAAGGGATAGTTCATTTAAAAATGAAACTTTTGTCATAATTTATTCACCCTTTTGTTGTTCCAAACCTGCATGAATTTCTTTCTTCTGTTGAACACAAAAGAACATACTTTGTAACTAAACAGTTGATTGGCCCAATTGACTTCCACATTATTATTTTTTTCATCAACGGCGCTTGTTTGGTTACAGATATTCTACAAAGTATCTTCTTTTGTGTTCAGTAGAAGAAAGAAATTCATGCAGGTTTGGAACAACAAAAGGGTGAATAAATTATGACAAAATTTTCATTTTTGGTTCAACTATCCCTTTAATATTAATTAGAATAAATAATCTTCCAAATGAAATATGTTCACATGTTTGTTTTCAAACACTTAAAAATGCTGAAATTATCGTATTCAAAATAAATTTGTCAAATTTATTCTTTAGTGCAATGACAAAATAAATAAGAAAATTAATTATGAAATTGTGTAATACAAGTGTATATAATATTATTTAATATTATGAATATACAATATAAATGGTGTAATTTAACCATGTTAGTTTTTGTTTTAGTTTTATTATAAGTTTATTAAAATTTATATATATTATATATATTTATATATAAAATTATATATACATATATATTATATTTATATATAAAATTTATGTAAAAAAAAGTTTATGTTTAACTTTTGGTAATTTTGTTATGTGCTTTTATCATTTTATTATTATTTATTTTTTTTGAATATTGCTATTTATGTTTAATTTATTTTTATTTCAGTTTTATTTATTTCCAGTTAATAATTTTAGTTTTTCAACTTAAACTTATTTCAGTTTATTGCTTAAGGCAATTTATTTCTATTCGATTTTTATTTAGTTTAAGTTCTAACTAATATTTATCTTTTATTTCATGTCATTTTCAATGAACAGAAATGTTTTTAACAGTTTTAGTTAACAATAACAACCCTGATATAAAATTAAACCAATAATTTAATGTTGGAAATAACAGAAAATTATTTTCTCACCTAATTTGTCTTTTAGTATTAGAAAATGTGGCCTTTAATATTTTAGAAAGGGCTGTTCTCGGCATCAAAATAGCTTTTATAAGTAAAAAAGGCTATTTATTTTACTATCCTAACTAGTATTCACAATTATATAGTTAGTTCTTTTTGATTATTTGGGTTATGCATCATTCTTCCCTCTTTTCTGTGACTCACATTCACAGAACAAATGTTTTTGTGTTGTGATCCATCAGATTAGGACTTTTATTCCATTCACCTTTTTCATTCAAATACACACACACTACATGTACAGAAACAGTTTTGACATTTTTCCTCACTGATATTCTGAGTGGACTTGTTATTAGTTTCGGCCCACATTCGGCCCCAGTATATTGGTAACCATGGAGACAAGAGAACAGTGTTAATCACTGAGGATTTGATGTTTGAAATGCATGTGGCTCTGATTGATTCAAATACCGTATTGCATTATTGTAATCACAGTGTGTAACTTAATTACACTGAGAATGATGTCACAAATCTCAGAGATTGAAGCAGCAGTTTAACACTATAATACATTATACTTTCATATACATTTAATTAATTACAATTATTGGCTGTCAACTGTATTCTCACATCATGTCTAACTGATTCCAGCTTTAATACTCAGTTAATAAACTGACAAGATACAGCAGCCATCAATGCATTTCATGTTTGTGGAAACTCGATTAGTGAAAATGAGGAATCTGCTCATTCAACATTTCAAACCTCGCCTTAATAGTATTTTTTATGGCGTTTGTCACAGACTTACTCTAACCTCTACCGTCAGAGAGAGGTATAGTCACGAATTACTCACTCTGTGTATTTATATGTTTGTGTGGAACAAGTGAACTCGACGGTGATTCATGGAAAGACATAAGTAACGTCTTCTTGAACCATGCTGTTTATTAAACCAAATCGCCATGACAACAACGACGTCCAAATGAGATAGCCTTCATAAAGTGTGCTTTCTATCACAGAGCATATGAGAGGATGAATATGCAAATATGCGGTTGTTATTTCTTTGCAGGCCCCCTCAAACCTCATCTGTTGCATCAACTCTGACATGACAGAAACCATCTGCAAGGGTTTCACTTGAGTTTAGCTGATAGAAACTTGTCTAGAGACTGAAAACTGTTTAGGAGGGTGTCAATGTGCAAAGCGTAGCCTGGAGCATTTTTGAATGTGATTATCCCATAACGAGGCAATAAACAAACGTGTCCTGTGCGTTAAATCTCTACATGTCACAACAAAAGGAAGTGTAGGTTGGTCCTGGAGGATTGCTATAGTAACCAAGAAGGTGGTGTTTTGCGCATAACAAGAAAGGCGGAGGGAGAAATGCAGAGAGGTGCACAGGCCTTCAAAGAGCGAGACTATAATGAGAAAAAGAACTCAGTACTGGCATATTTAGTCTCTCATTTTAAAATATGACCTCAGCTGTGGCTTAGCAGGGCTTAATAAAACGACAGATTTGAGCAATAAATAAAAATGCAACACTAAGCCAGGGTAGGCAATTTCAGAGCAGCTAGCAATAGTAAGATAGCTTTGAAAGCATAATAATATCACCCTCCCTTCTGAGCGCTCTCCAAAGCCACGCCTCCTTCAAAACACACATGAACGCAGGAGATTGTGAAAATCACCTCATGTCTCAAAGCACACAATAATAATGAACATAAACATCTTACAGAGCTCATGTTGTACCACCTGACTGCTGCAGATTCATTTCAGCGTTGATAGTGTAAAATCTGAGATAAATCTGAGTTCCGGGCAGAATGTCACGGGTTGCCGTCTCGAAATTACGGTTATGACATGGCATTAATGCAGCATAAGCATAATTATTTTTTTTTTTGTTCAAGAGGAACTGTGAAAGGAGTAGTAGTAGTGGGTAGTCGTGGCCTAGTGGTGAGGGAGTCGAGCTTGTAATCTGAAGGTTGCCGGTTTGATCCCCACGCCGGCAGGAATTGAAAGTGGGGATTGTGAATAAACAGCACTCTCTCCACCTTCGATACCATGACTAAAGTGCCCTTGAGCAAGACACCTAACCCCTAATTGCTCCCCTTGTAAGTCGCTTTGGATAAAAGCGTCTGCTAAATGATGAAAAATGAAAAAATAAAAGGAGGCTGCTGTTTATTTACAGCAACCGGTCTGTCCACAACACTGCATAGCCTTCCGGAATGCGCTGATGAAAATCTTTTTTTGGAATGCACTTCTGACAATCAAGGAGGCCGCGCATTTTGTAAGCTGGCTGACGCGTACAAATCATGCGCATAATTTATAAATCGAGGGAACGTTTTAGTAAATCGAAGTAACGAATTAGTATATCGTGCTCACAATTAAATTTTTTCTTGGATGTCATGTACGGGGCTCCGTAGTTTAACGTTAGTTTATTTATTTATTTATTTTTGGAACATATTGTGTAAATGTATTCGAAACTTTTAAATGGACTGATGAAAGTATTTTTGTTGAAAAACAATGTCGTTTTGACCATAATATTGTACCAAATCTAACTCGTATAAATATTACAGTAGTATAGAAAAATATGATGAAATAGAACTCCGAGCCTCCAGTATCCATTCTGTGACGCCAAACAACTTTGCTGTGCAAAGGATCATGGGGGCCTGAAGTGTCCACCCTTCATTCTGAAGGGCCCTTTGAAGTGGCCAGTTTAGAGCACTTCGGTTTCAATATGGCAGCCGTGATTGTTTTCTCTTTGAAGTGCCCTTCGGAGGGTGATATATCCTGTTTGCAACGGCGTCGCATCGTCGGACCAAATACAATGATTGGACAAACATTTTTTGGTCATGAGACTTCCACAGAAGATATATGTACATGTTTAAATATTTAGACCACTTCTATTATTGATTGCTATCAAGATGTGAAGAGTTTCAACCAACAAAAAGCGTTTATAAAACAAATTGCCTACCTTTAAACTAAACAAGAAATGTTGCCTTTAAATTATATATATATCATTTTATTTAAGTTATGTTATTTCAAGTAATGAAATAATGGAAACTTTTTTATGGTTTTAGTTAACGATAATAACCCTGTCAGTTTGTTCTTCACCACATGAGTGGTGTGTTTTTTTTTATATTAATAGACAGCAATACCTTCCTTCGGATGAGTTTTGTCGTGGAGATCAGTGATAACAATCAGCATATGGTCAAAGGCAAGAACTGAAACCTCCTTGAGGCCCAAGAATAAAACTCAAATTCAAAACAACCTTCATTCGCCTCTGTCCTTAGGTACCATGAATAATACTGTAAAGCATTTGTTCACCAAAAAAATAAATAAATACACATATAAATTCAAAGCTTGGCCTAATTTAACTTTCCCTTCATGACCTCAGTGATCTTTCTGATACTCATCTGGAGGCAAAACAAAGTGACTCAGCAGAACTGTAATTACATTTGTCTTGCAGCCTGCGCTATTTCTCCCCTAGCTGTGCACTCACCGAGAGAGAGAGAGAGAGAGAGAGAGAGAGAGAGCTGCCAATTCAATCAATGTAGGCTGAGAGCTCAGAGCATGATGTACTACTCAGCATGACATCACTCATTGGACAGAAGTGCAATTATCATTCAAATAGAATAATGTCCAGGTAATCATAGATTTAGGTTGTTTTGAAACAAGGTGTGGTAAAAACCCTACTTGATGAGAACATTGAGCTGACCTGTTGTTCTGACCTCTGTAGTTTCAGTTATTTAACCATGTCCAGGTTATAAAACCTTTAAAATCCACATTAAGCAAATCAGATGACGAACTGGGTATTTGAATGAGGAAAATCAGATTGAGAGAAAAATATGTATTGCAAAAATGAGTCATTTAAAATGTGTCAAATGTAAAGGTGCCAAATCATTATTTTTTGAAAAAGTATCATATTTAAAAAAATGTATAATGTAATAAATATAATACATTTATAATTTAATTTAATAATTTATTGATTTAGATACTTTAATGTCACCCTGAGGCCATCTAGTAGGCCTTGGTCCCCTCGTTGAGAACTTATTAGTCATAATAATCATATTAATTAGTTCAGCTAGTTTTCTTTCATGGCTGTGGAGAATGCTTTTTGCAGCCAGCTAGTGCAGACACAACATTTACCAGCAGGGGCTAACAGGGTCATGCTAACCAGCAAACCCTGACCTCACAGTTACAACAGCACAAAATACAGTTTCTATCTGATACCAAAGCAGATCTAATAAACTGAAAGGCAGCAGAGTGAACAAAACAATTATCACAGATTTCTGATAAGATCATAAGGGGTGGTTAAAAAAACTTAATGAAGTGAATCAGGGCTGTCACTAGAGGGGCATGACAATTTTAGGGGTCCCGGTCATCTGAGGGGAAAAACAACACCCCCAATGGAACACAATTAAAACCGGAGTGACCCAAATTCAACTGAAGGGGACACAAACACCATCCCGCACCAAACCACCCCCCACCCCACCCCTGGCCCTTCCCAAAATGCGATTTCAACTGAGGGGGACGCAAACACACAATCCCGTCCCTTCCTGGAACACAGTTTCAACCTATGAGAACACAAACACACACACCCACCCCTACCCAGAATGCGATTTCAACCCAGGGGGTCACAAACACACACCTCCGCCCCTGCCCAGAATGCGATTTCAACCCAGGGGGTCCCAAACACACATTCCGGCCCCTACACAGAATGCGATTTCAACCGAGGGGGACGTGAACACACACCCCGACCCTTACCCGGAACGTGATTTCCACCGAGGGGGACGTAAACAAACACCCCCGCCCCTACCCGGAACATGATTTCCACCGAGGGGGACGTAAACACACACCCAGGCCCCTACCCGGAACATGATTTCCACCGAGGGGGACGTAAACACACACCCAGGCCCCTACCCGGAACATGATTTCCACCGAGGGGGACGTAAACACACACCCAGGCCCCTACCCAGAACGTGATTTCAACCGAGGGGACGTAAACACACATCCACGCCCCTACCTGAAACATGATTTCAACCGAGGGGGACGTAAACACACACACCACGCTCCTACCTGGAACATGATTTCCACCGAGGGGGACGTAAACACACACCCATGCCCCTACCCGGAACGTGATTTCAACCGAGGGGACGTAAACACACATCCACGCCCCTATCTGAAACATGATTTCAACCGAGGGGGACGTAAACACACACCCACGCTCCTACCCGGAACATGATTTCAACCGAGGGGGACGTAAACACACACCCAGGCCCTTACCTGGAACTTGATTTCCACCGAGGGGGACGTAAACACACACCCATGCCCCTACCCGGAACATGATTTCAACTGAGGGGACGTAAACACACACCCCCGCCCCTACCCGGAACGTGATTTCAATCGAGGGGGACGTAAACACACACCCACGCCCCTACCCGGAACATGATTTCAACCAAGGGGGATGTAAACACATACCCTAACCCTTACCCGGAACGTGATTTCAACCGAGGGGACGTAAACACACACCTACGCCCCTACCTGGAACATGATTTCAACCGAGGGGACGTAAAAACACATCCACGCCCCTAACTGGAACATGATTTCAACCGAGGGGGACGTAAACACACACCCACGCCCTTACCCGGAACATGACTTCCACAGAGGGGATGTAAACACACAGCCATGCCCCTACCCGGAACGTGATTTCAACCAAGGGACGTAAACACACATCCACCTCCCTACCTGGAACATGATTTCAACCGAGGGGGATGTAAACACATACCCTAACCCTTACCCGGAACGTGATTTCAACCGAGGGGACGTAAACACACACCTACGCCCCTACCTGGAACATGATTTCAACCGAGGGGACGTAAAAACACATCCACGCCCCTAACTGGAACATGATTTCAACCGAGGGGGACGTAAACACACACCCACGCCCTTACCCGGAACATGACTTCCACAGAGGGGATGTAAACACACAGCCATGCCCCTACCCGGAACGTGATTTCAACCAAGGGACGTAAACACACATCCACCTCCCTACCTGGAACATGATTTCAACCGAGGGGGACGTAAACACATACCCCAACCCTTACCCGGAACGTGATTTCAACCGAGGGGACGTAAACACACACCCACGCCCCTACCCGGAACGTGATTTCAACCAAGGGACGTAAACACACATCCACCTCCCTACCTGGAACATGATTTCAACCGAGGGGGACGTAAACACATACCCCAACCCTTACCCGGAACGTGATTTCAACCGAGGGGACGTAAACACACACCCACGCCCCTACCCGGAACATGACTTCCACAGAGGGGGATGTAAACACACACCCATGCCCCTACCCGGAACATGATTGTAACCGAGGGGGGCGTAAACACATACCCCAACCCTTACCCGGAACGTGATTTCAACCGAGGGGATGTAAACACACACCAACGCCCCTACCCGGAACATGATTTCAACTGAGGGGGACACAAACACACACCCCTGCCCCAATCCGGAACCCGATTTCAACCGAAGGGGCCGAAAACTCACCCAACCCCAAGGGAACGCAACCATGGGGGACACAAACCAATACCCTAGCTACCCCAACTACGGCTCCAGTGTGTAAAGTTATGATTTCATTTGAATCATTTGAAAGTGAATTTAATAGGCGGGTGTGCCCTCTCTAGTGCTCCGAGGTCTCTTAAGTCAACAGCACTTCAGCCGGTGGCTTCCCGCCATAAGGCACACCCTAAATGTGCCACTCCTCCACTACAGTCGGTGCCCTGCATTCACTCGCATGAAGTAGGTCACCTAAGGTTGTAAAAGCTTTTTTATTCAGCAGTGATTGGACACAAGTTTAAGATGCTTCAAGTTTATTTTACATAACTTTTAACAGATGACCCTAGCAATCACACAGCAACACACTAAACACCACTCAGAACCCCCTAGCAACTGCATAGCAACAGCTTGGCAAGGACCACTCTCAAAAATAGTTTACTGTATGTTTCCAGTTGAGGGTTTGCAGCGTTTAGCAAACAATGAAGAAATTTTTTTTTTCTGCAAACAAAATCTGAAAAAATGAATGTAAATTGTTCTATATTTAGTATTTATGGTCTCAAATGAAACGGGTTGCTATGAAACCATGAAGTATCTTGTCCTGCAGTTGCTTAGCATTGTTGCTGACACAGCACTACAACTGTGTTTCCTCCCAGGAAGACATCCGTACTGTACGTACTTACACGTGTGTGTAGTTTACGTAATTCAGTCGTGACCTTTGGCACGAGAGTTTGGAAGAAAGTAAGTATAAAAAAGGAGGTGGGAAGGCTAAGGAGGAAGAGAGAAAGTGAAAAGGGACAAAAGCACTTCGTCCCACACACCAGAGTTGTGCAGTGAAATCTACAGCAGCTAGTAGGAGGACACCCACTTCTTACATAACAGCTCTCCACCTCCACACTGTACAGAGAGCAGAGATTATTGCCTCACACAAGTTCTCTATACGTCCTCCTAACCGCTCTATGTCTGTCTACAGCTTTGAAACAAGATCTTGTTTCGCTTAAAACAGCTGGATTAATTGAATTGTTTAGAGACACAATGATCTTAAATCGGCCATGCCCAGTTTCTCTCTTCATCCTGAATCACTGTGGGAAACCCCATAGACGAGTATGTGGTTGTGTTACTCGGTATTCTAATCAATTTGATTAAAAACAACATTATTTTCCCCATTTTTCTAAACAGCTTTTTAACAAACATTTACTCCGTTTGTGCTTTCATGTTTCTCTTCTCATGTCTTTTTCATCAAGTGGAGAGGTGATACACATCCATGGAAAAGGTACGGAAATATATTCATGATAAATAAGAGACTATTGGAGGAAGCACTTGGTTGTGACTCAGTCTAGCTAGGCAGGTTTGAACAAGGCAAAAAAATACCACTGAAGCTAATATCACACCTTTAACACCAGGAGAATCACCAACTTTCAATAAAACCTCCTGCAAGGCTGAGAAAGAGATTTACTAACAATGGATGTGTAGGATTAGGGCTGACAACTTTTGAGTTCAGCTTGGAGTGAGAATTAGGGAGGGGGATGGGTATTGACACAAATTTCACGATTCGATTCATAAGCGTGCGATTCGATCTTGTTGCAGTATCAATTTTTTGGATAGTAGGTCTACATGTTAATTTTTCTCATGAAAAAAATCCTTCTCAACTAATGTTGTAAACTATACAGGGAACCCTGTCAGCTAGTACATTATTATTAAAGGTTATTTAAAGTGTTAGTTCACACAATAATGACAATTCTGTCATCATTTTCTCACCCTCATGTCATCGCAAACCCTTCGGAACACAAATGAAGATATTTTAATGAAATCTCATCAACTGACACATGAGTTGTGGTTGACGCGCGATAACCAATGAGGTTCATTCTCGTGCGTTCTGCAGCATGTTTGAGCTTCCGCAAGAACTAATGCGGTTTGTTCTCGCATGTCAAATTAAGTATAGTTGAGCTTCTATGTTTGCTGATCAATGTTTACATTTGAATAAAAGCCCAATTCATTCTGTTCAGCATGTAAAGCGATCGTGTCTCTTCAGAAAATTTGAACTAAACTGTTCAATTCATATGGATTAGTTTTACGATCTTTTTATGACCTTTTTGAAGCATCAAAGTGGTAGTTGCATGGACTTCATGCGAGTACAGTGGTTCGATTTCAATTTTATAAAGTGACGAGAATACGTTTTGTGCACCAAAAAAACAAAATAACAACTTTTCAACAATATCTAATGATGGCCGATTTCAAAACACTGCTCCGAAACTTTACGAATCGTTTGTATCGAATGAGTGGTTCAGAGCGCAGTCGCATGATTTCATATCTAAAGTAACCCGCTGTGTCTTGTCTGTCAGTGCATGTCCTCTTTGCCCCGTGATGTTCTTTTAATTGTGTCAGAATATGGACATGTGGCTGAATGCATGAAAGTTGGCAGCCCTGCAGGATGAAGACGAATTGTGCAGTGCAGAATCCCAGGATACGTAAGACAAGACAGGCACAGAATGACTTAAATGCAAAGGAACCAGTAAGACTAAGCTTAAGATAGAGCATGCAAACACACACTGACTGACACACACACATGCCCACACATGCATGCATATACACATGTAAGGTCCTCTGAGCATTCTGCACTTAGTGTGTGTATTATTTATAGAGCAAGACACACATATTTCAAGAATTCAAGCACGTGTGGCATTTTTTTTTTGCATAGCAACACACAAAATCTTCAAATATAATTGGTAATTAAAGAATAGGTGTGCTTTTTTCAGGCATCTTTGAATTGTTACAATGTTAGTAGTATGTGTAAACGAACAATATGTATTCTTTCTCAATGTTACCTGGAGCCAGATACATATCCCAATTTATTTGTTAGCCACCACAACATATTATTTGTTACCATGCCAAAATCAAAAGAGTGTTTGCCAAAAGGGTCACAGCTCTTTTACTCTGCTGTATTATTTTTGAATTGATTATATTATTGGTACGATACATTTACCTGACAATAATAAATTGTCAAAAGGGAGTTTATTCTGATTGGCTCTGAAATTCTTAACTCTATTAGATTACGTGAAGTCTATGACACCACAAATACGCTCAGGTTTGTAACGGACAAAAATTCAGCTTAGGTGGAGCATTGGAACTGAAGTTTTAGAGCTCAGACTAAAAGATTGGCATTAGTCATGTTTACTTAGACTGTAGGGGAATTTCCGTTCAGAACAACAGAGTGTTGTAAGACAATCTAAATAGGGTGAGCCTCAACCTCTGATTACTGTAATATTATTCTAGTGTACATGGGAAACCATGGCATGATTAAGTTACCATTTCAGGAAGTTAAGTTGGTCAGCTTATTTCTGTGGTAATAGTCATGACCTGTGGTTATATTACATAGATAGATTAAGTGTGTACAGATCTATGGGGACTAAATAGCATATCTTTAGATTAAATAGGCAAGAATGATGCTGCATCTAAAGGTATTAGGCAATTGCCTCTGTCTAATGACCTAGACTGAAGAGTTTGGGATTATGAGATCCGCATATCCGGCCGGTGCGAGACTCAAAGTGTTATAGGAATTCTAATGAATGAGTGAAATTTGAATAAAGAGTCAAATAGAATAATCAAATGTAAAGAAAATAAAATTGAGGCAGGAAAATATAAATTGGAATAAAACTACTTTGCTACGCTGAATAGACAGAATGCGAACCACTGATTCGAAACAAAAGATTCATAAAGCTTCATGAAGCAGTGTTTCGAAATCAGCCATCACTAGATATGGTTGAAAAGTCATTGTTTTTTTGTTTTTTTGGCGCACAAAAAGTATTCTCGTCGCTTTATAATATTAAGATTGAACCACTGTACTCACATGGACTTTTTTAAATATGTTTTTAAAAAATAACTGGATTTCAAATATGTTTTTAGTACCCTTCTGGGCATCTGAAAGTGTTAATTGTCTCGCTGGCAATAGAGCCCATCAGATTTCATCAAAAAA
The DNA here is from genome assembly GCA_037194245.1 of Opsariichthys bidens. Classification (NCBI taxonomy): domain Eukaryota; kingdom Metazoa; phylum Chordata; class Actinopteri; order Cypriniformes; family Xenocyprididae; genus Opsariichthys; species Opsariichthys bidens. The sequence continues at coordinate 7,605,386 of CM074286.1, read as the reverse complement.
TATCTTAATTTGTGTTCTGAAGATGAACGAAGGTCTTACGGGTGTAGAACGACATGAAGGTTAGTAAGTAATGACAGAATATTCATTTTTGGGTGAACCAGACCTTTAAGTATCACACTAACAATTAACTATTTTTTTTTATTTTAAATGAAACTTAAAATGTAAATGTAGAAATGAACTTTAACCAATATTATTACGCGATGTAAAAGTATTTCGCAGTTTTATTTCAAGATACCTAATGTTACAGACTCTTATTGTAAAGTGTTGTAATTGTTTGACATTTCTATTTTAAAATCGATGTGAAGTGTCATAAAGTGACGTTCACCTAAGTGCAACAGAAAATTCAGTAAGAAAAAAATGTAGGACAGGATTTTTTTTTTCTACTGGGAAATGCATTGTGAAAATTGGGCTTTCCTTACTAGAATTGAGTCAGTTAACGTAAGAGGGATTTGTGATGTCGTCCAAAAAGGAAAGTCATTTAAAATTATTAGATTTTAAGAAAAGATTATGAGAACAAGCATTTGAACTATGCACAATTAAAAGGAAGAAAAGTAACATGCAAACTAAATAGTAAATAGAAAGTAAACAAACTACATTTGAATTGGCATTAGCATTAACAAATGATGCAAGAAAAAGAAAATGAGCTCTTTGTAATAGTAGTAGATCCAACGCTATATGCTCACTGACAATGATCACAATGGTGAAAGGACAGAAAATTAGAGTGCCAAGGGCCAATTACACCCCGCTCACTCCCACACACTCACACACAGCCATGCAGAGTACGAAATACACCCTCGTCTCATTCAATCAGATTGCCTACACAACTCCCCGAGCCCACCCACCTACGTAACTGCTACATCCCCCCAGTCTCCTCATTTACAGCGGGAAAGCAATAAGATAATCAGTTCTCCAGGTTTGAGCACTTTCAGCAAAGGCTTTGATGCATCCACTGAGACAAGGTTATTGTATTTTTCATATGGTAATTAGAACAGAATCTAATTTTAGTAAAGATGGATGAATGTGTTGAACCAGTGCCTGCTTGTTAAACTGATCATGTTACTGATCGTGAAATGTTAACAGTAGAAATCTAAACGGTTTTGCTTAATATGGTTGTAGGAAATTTGAACAGGGTAAAGTGCAACACTGATCATTTGTTTGAGCTTTTACATGTGGCTTGGTGTTTTTGCTTATGGGTGGGCGGATTGTTCTCTTTATGTGAAACAGCTCTTTTAACACCTCCATGTTGTTGCTACTGTACTGCATGGCTCTTTAAGACCACAAGCTTCCTTGAAAACTAGTCTAGATTTAACAGAACAGGCTTTCTGCAGGAAGGACAGTCAACAACCACCAGTACAGGCTTGTTGTCTGACTGCTCTCTTATTAGCCTTCTGTTTCTGTATCCTACAACAATGGATCAACATTTTCAGGACTTTGTTATATGTTGGCAAATGTCTTTGTTCCTCTCTGACAGAACTCTGATGTCACTCTGATATTGATTCCCCTCAGGCGGTGTGACCTGTGAGCCACAGTGACAGCATCATCCCGACAGACTGCAGTGCTGCTGCTTGATCCATCACAGCAGATTTCACTTACATACTTCAAGCATTATATACGAAGCGTTGATCTTTGTAGCCAATCACAGACATTTCTGATGACGCTGTGAACACAGTGGCCAATCAGAGGGGTTGATGAATCCGCTCAATAGCGCTCAAAGCATCACATTTTTAAAAATTCAGTATCGACTTGGTATTGAAGTCAGTGCTTTTGACATCAATATACATCATGTTATTTAATATGGAAATGTTAACGTATTTGGTCTTGATGGACTGTTGCAGAGCAGATACGGATTTCTAAAGCTAATAGATATGCATGAAAGATATGCTCCTGCATTAATATACATACATAAATCCTGCAGCAGATCTAGGCAGGTGGAACTGGGGGAGGTAGAGGGTTTCAGGAGAACTCTGATAGTGCTGCAGGATTCACTTACAGCTACAATGAAGCAGACCATTTAAAGGGATATTTCACCCAAAAATGGAAATCATTCCATGATTTACTCACGCTCAAGCCGTCCTACATGTATCTGACTATCTTCTTTCAGACGAACACAATCATAGATATATTTAAAAATATCCTTAGTCCTCCAAGGTTCATAATGGTCGTGAATGGCTGCCCAGATTTTGAAGACAAAAAAATGCATCCATCCATAAAAAAATTAATCCATACGACTCCATGAGGTAAATAAAGGCCTTCTGAAGCGAATGGATGCATTTGTAAAAGACAAATAAATTTATTTAAAACTTTATAAAGTATACGCATTCGGCGTACATCCAAAAAGCCGTAGTACACAATGGCATGACGTTCTACACTACGCCTATATCCTAGGCTGTAACACGTAGTATGTCATGGCATTGTGTACTATGTTAAGGAAGTTAACGCCTTTTGGACGCACGTCGAATGTTTATTTTCCTTTATAAAGTTTTAAATAAGGATATTTGTCTCACACAAACGTATTGATTCGCTTCAGAAGGCCTTCATTAACCCCCTGGAGTCGTATAGATGGATGCATTTTTTTTGTCTTCAAAATCTGGTCAGCCATTCACAAGCATTATGAACCTTGGAGGACTAAGGATATTTTTAAATATATCTCCGATTGTGTTCGTCTGAAAGCAGATAGGGATATATATAGAAAGATATATGACTATCTATATATCTATCTTTATAGTTTATTTAATGATAATGACTATATAATGATGTATTTATAGCCCTTGAAATAATATTCAACAAATTCAAACAAATGTTAATAGCCCATTTTCACACGTTCCTAGCTTGTATCTGTAAGATTTTAGGGCATGACATAACCTGCTGGAGTTTAACACATCACCATTCAAAGTAGATTAAACAATACTTCTCCTCTTTGAGCTGATCCTGGTCTTCGCCCCTGCAGGTTGTGAGAGGGTGAAGATGAGATTCTGGTTCAAAGCCAAGTAGGGTGTGAGCTGTCTAAGTACATCCTATTTTTATTATTATTATTATTATTATTAAATATGATGAATTACCTGTTTAATCGAGTTTTTAATATACTGAAATGGCTTCCATCAAGTCTTTCATCATTTCGGCAAAAAAAATAATAATAATAATAATAATACCAACTATATTTTACTAACTACAGTCACTTATGTGAGTTTTGTGTGTTTAAAGGGATGACTACTTTAACCTGTTCAGACAAAGCTAAGATTTGTCATTCAGCCCCACCTTATTACACTCTTACTGCACAGGAAATTGACTGTGGAGAATAAAACATGCTTCAACAAAGTGAAAAGGCCTATTGTCTAGTCGGTCAGGCTGGTTAATGTCTTGCGTCTAACTTACATTTTAAAATATATTAAATTAGAAAACATTTATTTTAAATAGAAATGATATTTCACAATATTACCACTGTATTTTTGTCAAATAAATGCAGCCTTGGTGCGCTTAAGAGACATTATTTCAAAAACATTTAAAAATGTGACTGACTCCATACTTTTGAACGATATGTTTATCCGTGATATTATGGTAACAGACAAAATATCTGTTTACTTTTATCCATAGTAGACTATTATATTCTGTTGGATAGCAACATTGTGTTACGTCATAGTTGAAGGATGCCAATTTAAGGGTTAGTTCACCCAAAAATTGAAATTCTGTCATGAACGCTGCCTTCACGTGCTATACAGTTAAAAATTGGACATGAACGCCCTCTCAAGTCGTATTTACCACTGGGAAGTTCGGGAATAATTTTGATAGTTTGGCGAGAACTGTAAACTTGCCACTGTGACTGCTATACTATATTAGTTTTCTCCACAACAGCTACATCGTCTTGTCCTATTGTTAAAGTAGTGCATATTTATAAATATGAATAACCATTTGAAGCGTATTGTATGTTTTATACACAGCGAAAATAGCCTGTATATGAACGAAATTCCAGAATAGTGAGCACGCTATATGATCTAGACAGCGTGGCGAATGTTTATTTATGGGACGCTAACTATTAATATAATTTTGGTTTTAATAAGATTTTCCCAATAAATAGGCAAGAATAAACCTGCTGTCCTCCATGATTCTTATTCTTTCTCACACTTGACTTAAGTCTTAAATTTTGCTACCATTTTAATAAAACCTCAATATTTTTAACATCAATTAGCCTATGGGTTTTATAAAAGAAAAAGAAAAATATCACTCCATGCCACGCCGTGTTTGTGAATAAAGCCACAGTTAAATGTGTTGCAATGACGACCTTGTAATGATGTAATTTGTCTCAATCATACCTCATTGCATATTATTATTATTATTATTATTATTATTGTGTTCAGATGTCTGACCTTTTCTTTAAATCTGTGCTGGAATCACGATAAATCTGACTACTGTACATTTTTGCAAACCCCAGACACATCTTGTATAAACTGAACTAGCCTCAACTAGAACCAAAGCAATTATCTTTCAAATCTGATTAATTAGAGAGATGGTATTTGGGTCTCAGTAGGTAGGCTAGATCTACTGTTGATGCATCCAGTTCCCAATCATGATGCTGATGGTGATGCTGGGGATGAGTAGGAGGAGGGGGGATCACCATAGCAATAGTGACGTCATCCCCCTTGCTCTAATTGGAGGAAACCCCGTGGCTACAAGTCAGAGTCTACGAGTCAACCGAACCCATTCGCATCAGCCCGCCTCCATTCCCCGCGCAAAGCTGCTATTGGTTGGTCGTTTGAAGAAAAACGCGTGACAGCCTGGAAGCACGGCATCTCATTGGTTGACAGGCGGGATTAGCAACGTCCAACGGTAACACTTTCGATTGTCTTTCTCTACTACATTTTTTTCCCTAACCATCCAAGCTCAAAGGCTATCAATCCGTTGGAGTCGACCGTTGATCGAGAGGTGAGATGCAATCTAATATGTTTTAGATTTAAGGTGTTATGTTTATTTATTATACAAGCTTAGATTCCTATATACAGTTTATATTGTTTTAATGGACGGCGTAATCGGTATAACCGCGCTGCTCGGTGAGAGGCAGGAGGGGCTGCCAAACTGCGTCCAAATCGATGAGGGGAAAAAAGCGTTGATTTGCTTATTACAACGTAGTAAACATTGGTTTCCCTTTGATATGCGCTAGTTGTATTCGCAGATGGAATATTTTTAAATATATGTTGCCTAAAATTATAAATATCACATATTGGACAAGACGAGAGCCGTCGCTGTTAAAGGCGGGTCGTCATACCGCTACAATTGATTTTTTTGTTGTTAAATATTTATTTAGCTGATTTACGTCAACGTAAAGGTGATATACATAGAGTTGAAATGGTGGTATAAATTTAATTATATGTTAATATACATATCTGACGGCTGAAATTGTCAAGTAACGCCTTGCATAGTGAGCTCATTGCTACGGAAATCAGTCTGGTTTTCATTGATTCATATTGACTCGGTTTGATTGTGATCGGTATATTGAACTGCGATGCCCTATTTTGTGTACTTAAAGTAACGTTAAACATTTGGTCCATTTTAAAGATGATATTTTAGCGAACAGGGCACATTGATACAGATGTGTTAAGCCGCACACACACCCTGTCCTTGTCTCTAAACCTAGTGAGCTGCCTATCTAGACAACATCTGTCGGAACGCGCTTAAAAATGCTGTTTTGGTGGGCAGTTCCCTTGGATTTTAAGACGCATCCGTTATTTTCAGCTGATAACCGTGTTTTTAGTCCGTGTGTTGAGAAGGAAAGTGTACGATTCACACGGAAGAGCTTTCATAAGGATTTTAGTTCATTTCAGTGATTCGGATCTTTTGAATCACTCGCCAGAAGATTTGTTCACTGATTCTTTCCAACAGTTGCATTGTTTCGCCTGTAGGCGGCGAAAAACTGGCGTGTTTTGATGAACGAGGAATTGAATAATTCTCTCAATCAATAAATATTTGGAAAGTCGTCTGTTAGTAAAGTGTCTATTTGTTGATATGCTACACAGCTTGTACTCCAAGTGCTATTTGCTTGTGCTACAGCCCAAGCAAGTCACACACTTCAAAGGGGAGAGAGGCGTTGTGTATAGAAGTGAACAATGATTCGCTCACAAAGGATTCTCTAATCAATATATGGAGTGTGACTGTCATTATCTTTCTTTCTCAGCCTCTCCAGGGATTACGCAGCGGTTCATTCCCCTCCTTTGATCAGTCGAGTGTCCCACAGACCTAGAAACACTCACAGACTTAAAGAAAAGCAGCAGGATGGACAGAACAGAGCTCATCCAGAAGGCAAAGCTGGCCGAGCAGGCCGAGCGCTATGACGATATGGCAGCCTGTATGAAGTTGGTGACTGAAGCTGGGTCCGAGCTGTCTAACGAGGAGAGAAACCTGCTCTCCGTCGCCTATAAGAACGTGGTGGGTGCCCGGAGGTCTGCCTGGAGGGTCATCTCCAGCATCGAGCAGAAGACTGAAGGAAACGACAAGAAACTGCAGATGGTGAAGGAATACCGGGAGAAAGTGGAGTCCGAACTGCGAGATATCTGCAACGATGTGTTGGTGAGTTTGCACATCCATACAAGGCAAAAAAAAATAGTGTTACATATTTAGATAAAATAATTTGTGTGATAAATGGATGAAGAGTTAGAAAGGAAACGCCAAACACAATTACAAATGTGAATGTCTGATATAGGGATCAAGTTTAGTTTATTCATAGAGCCCTTTACTACTACAGATAGTAAAAGTATAGATGGATAATAAAACTACATAAAACATTGACGTACAAAATGCATGATTAATCGAAATAAATCATGATATGGCTCAGTGTGATGATCAAATCTCAAAGGCTGTAGTTTAATTAAATATTTAGGGGTGTATCGGAACAACGTCACAATTCGATATTGAACTCGCAATACGATATTATTCCGATACTCCAAGACATGGTAAAATGCTACATTTTGGATCACATTGGGATGGGAAATGAATAGGCTTGGATTTAGTGCTAGTAACCCAATGCACAGTAGAATGGTGACATCTGAATAAAAATATTTATGATTCTAAAGCTGAAAATTATTTTAGACCAATATATTTGCACTCTATATATATTTAAAATAAATAATATATACATATACTAGATGTATTTAAAATAATGTCGGTCACTTTTTTACTGGTAACAAATCATTTGGCATTATCAGGACCTACAAATATTCCCTCATTGCATCATTTTACATTATACTCAACATTTATATATATATTCATTTTGGTTGAGCTAAACACAATGCAGCTTATCACTATCCATGATACATATTGTTGCATTTTTGTGTTGTGATATGTGACATGATATATTGTAACACCACTATAAATATATGAGCTGTATGTCTTAGAGTGATATACATTTATACTTTATTTATAAGCAGCTCATGATCTAGTGTACTTAGCTTCTCAGAGAGGCTTGGGTCACTGTAAAAGCTGCTCTGAATGCCAACTTATTTCTGAGTTTGGGTCACTTATACATTTGGAAAAGGAACATGTGCCAAAATCTTCCCAAACATGTAATGAGAAGTTTTTTTGTTTTACTTTTAACAATGGATTGTTTCGCTTCAATCTTCAATGTAAAGTACATATTACACACCAAAGACCAAACTAGTGTACAATTTCGAAGAGAATTTGTACATTTGCTGAATGAATCACACAAGCAAACGTGCCGTTGTTCTGAATATTAGCACTGTTGTGATTCAGCCATACGCATGCGTGTATATACCAGAGGATGTGTTCCTCAATAGACCACATATGTACATAACTTTGCATAGAATATGTCCTCTTTTCTGATGGAACAGCAGCCCAGTTTTGGCTCTCGCTGGAGACGAGGGTGTCTATATTAAGGGGAGCATGCACAGTCTTGCACAAGGACAGTCACAAGCTCATTATTTTTATATCTAGTATAAGTAGTGATAAGTCCAATTAGAAGCTGTGCAGTTTGTATTTAATACCTTTTTTGTAAAGCAAACCTCTCTTTATATAAGTGACGTGATAGAGGAGTGTTTCCTGTTAGACACTTCCCAGAGAAGGAAATGTTAATTTATATAGTCAAATCATTTGTCTTTGCCTTGTCCACATAGAGATGAGATGATCAAAGTTCAGATGTGGGTGTGTGTGAAGGTATATTCAGGTGCAGTTTGGTTAGTACGTAGTCTGAGTGTCTGCCGGGTAATTGTGATTTATCCAGTTCCTCATTCTCGATGCTTGTGCTACTGGTGGAACAATTCAGCCTCATCCACTCTGACACTCTGTTTCTTTAAATAAATAAAATAATGTTTAACATTGCCTGAAGGAGGTTTGTTCTAAAAATGGAAGCTGTGGTTTATTTTGGTTTATAGACTGAGCTGAAATGGTAGCTTGAGGCTGCTATTGTGCATCAGAAAAGGTGGTCTATTCATAGAGAAGACCCTGTTTTATAGACAATTATGTAGTGGTCAACCAAAATGTTTTTTTTTTTTGCCAATACTAGAGATGATATCTAGGTGGTTGATATATACATATATGTAAATTAATTACATTAAAGATATTTTATTTATTGGTATTAGATAAATATTGGATGATATTGGTTATTAAAGAATTGGTTCACCTAAAAATGAAAATTACCCCATGATTTACTAGCCCTCAAACCATCCTAGGTGTATATGACTAACATTTTTCAGACTAACACAATTGGAGTTATATTTGAATATATTCTGGCTCTTCCAAGCTTGATAATTATAGTGAATGGGGCGTCGTATTTTGAAGCCCAAAAAGATGTATTCATCCATCATAAAAGTAATCCATACGGCTCCAGGGGGTTAATAAAGGCTTTCTGAAGCGAATTTGCATTGTTTTGCGGCGGAGGAGTGAACTCTGATCCGACGTAATGACGAACACAGAAGCGCAGAGGTTGGAGCAAAACAAAAACGATCATTTTTAAGAGAAATGCCTGAGCCTTATTTGTTTGAATCACGAGAGGCGTCTAAACTTATGATACTCCTACATCCTGCGTCATACAACGCGTCAGTGTGTTACTCATTTGGCGCAAGTCAACTTGCACAGTATGTGTAAGGTCGTCTGGCTGAAGCTAGTTACAAAAGTCCTTTATTAACCCACTGGAGCTGTATGGATTATTTTTTATAATGGATGGATGATTTTTTTGGGGCATCTTCACTACCATTATAAAACAAGTATATTTTTAAAATATTTATCTCCGATTGTGTTTGTCTAAAACAAGATAATCGTATACAACTAGGATGGATTATAGGAAAAAATGTGGCAGCGATGTGGTTCTAACCATTGGTTGTTGATTTGATGGAGGCAGATCTGAGTGCTTGCAGTTGATTGTTAGGGGTGGGATTTAAACAGACTAAATGATTGGAGGACTCAAGCATTCATCACCCGAGAGAAGTCATTTCAATGGAATTTTTTATTAAAAATTAGGGAGGAAAAAAGAAATGTTCATAAATAAATATTCTTCACAGTAATAATTAGCATTTAGATAATAGGGTGAATTTCCATTTTATTGGCCATTTATCAATTATCTGCCATAACATGAAAATACTTATCAGTTTCAGGTGTTATCAGTGGTTTTGCTGCAGTCCAGTCTAAATCCATGCGAGGGGTGAACTGTGTTTGAGCAGTGAGTCATGGCCGGTTTCTGTGCACGGCTTTAGTGAGAACTCATGCTTGATTTCCCAGCTTGTCTGTGATCGCTAAGGGTGTGTCTGTGACTCATCTCACTGTTGAATCTGCTCTGGGATCAAGGTTGTTCCACACCCCCACCTGTCCAGACAGCCTGCCACATGCTGCCAGCTCTCATACTCCCAGTAGGGAAAACTACGATCAATGAACAACTTCCTTGTGTTTCCAGCATTTATCATTGATTTATATTTGTTGAACAACAGGGGAATGTATATGAAGATGTCCGCCTGTGTGTACATGATCAACAGCTATGAGCATTTGGTGTCTGACAGCTGTTATTCAGAAATGTATTGTTTCATCCGGTGAATTTGTAACAGGAAGCACTTTGATTGTAGCTGGGTTTAATTTAGAAACAACTTCTCAGAAAGTTTTAGCTTCCCCACAGTCCAGCAGTTACTGTTTCCACACTAAACTTCAGCTGGCTAAACCTTCACAGAGAAGATATGTCTAAACTCCTTCCCATAGCAGCATCAACACTAAAAATATTAAAGCTTAAACAAAATGAAAAGCTGTATTTTGTTTAATTAACATTAATGACACAGACAGTGGCACGGATATTAGGCTGATGTCACTTTAAGACAGAATGCACAGATCCTCTGTTTACAAGGATTTTTTTTTTTTTACATGATTTTGCATTAATTTGTTCAAGCACAAATAGATCAACTACAATACCCATACTTGACATCGCACATTCTGCACGTTGTGATATCGAGGCTAAAACAATATTGTGCAGCCCTAACTTGAATATATTTAAAAAAATTTATTTTATTTCTTGTCAAAGCTGAATTTTCAGAATTTTCAATCCTTCAGAAATTATTCTAATATGTTGATTTGGTACTTGAGAAACATGTCGTTTCTCATGTTTAAACCGTGATTTTTTTTTCTTACATGATTGAATAAAAAAACAGCATAGAAATCTTGTAAAACTTTTTACTGTCTTTGATAAATTTAATTTAGTCTTTGCTGAATAAGAGCATTTTTAATGTTTAAAAAAACTTACTGACCCCAACTTTTGAACCTAATGTAAGTCCTTACACATAATTTAGGCGATTTTAGGTTTGGATGCTCAACTTTGTACTATTGTGTGTATATCTGCTTGTAGACTTTTGAAATGCTGTTATATTTTAGGTCAGAAACAATTCCTTGATTCTCTGGATTGGTCATCAATGACTGGCATCTCTGTGCTGAGAATCCTTGACAAGTGTGAAGAATGGAAAAAAATGCTCTGGCAGGCCTTTCAACTCAGGCAAGCATGAAGAAACAGGCCCTCACGTGGGAGATTGTTTCTAACGCTAAGGTTTTGTCTGTTTTGACAAGGGTGCAGTCTACAGTCTTTGAAGCCAAAAAATTATTTCCACACCTTTGGTTAAAGGGATAGTTCATCCAAAAAAAAAAAGCGATTTTTCTCAGTAATTCAAGTCGTTCTAAATCTATATGACTTTTTTTTTTTTTTTCGATTAAACATAAAAGAAGTCATGTTAAACTGTACAATAGAAATCAGTGGGGTCCAAAACCATGGGCTTTCATTGTATGGCCAAAAACATCTTATGTGTTACCACAGAAGAAAGTTATTCAGGTTTGCAATGACATGAGGGTGAGTAAATAATGCTTTTTATTTTTGGGTGTACTATCCTTTTAATTACTAAGAGAGCAATGAAATTTTGGACTATCCTAGTTTAAGCTAACCTCCCAGCAGTGTGCTGATGGAAAGCTGGCCTGATCCGTTTCCTAATGATTTCTGTTTAGTAACAGTGTTTGTGAGGCACAGAAGCGGAGCGCTGTGAAGTGTAGGAGGATGCAGAGCAATACTAAGCGCTTGACGGTGCATTTTCTGACCTGATCTTACCATAGCGTGGTAAGGAGTGGGTCGTACCTCATGATGTTGCGTTGGCCTTTCTGTGGTAATCTGTCTCATCCTTGGTGTGGTGGTTAATCTGGTATTTACCCGTGCCTTAAAGCTGTTGCTTTCACTGACACAGATTACTGCTGAAGCAGTCGTGGATGTTGGGGCTAGTCTCTGAGACGCAGATTAAGCTTAATTCTGGACTAAAACGAAGTTTGGAGTGAAATCCCTTTAAACTACTTCAAGTCGGCACGGTAACAGCACTAACAGGAGGATCAGCTGATATTCAGTATTTATTTGGTGGTTTGCATATTTCTTGGGGGGAAAGACAGGAAGAAAGTGTCTAAATATGAACTCTAGCTAAGTCTTCATGCTTTTCCACCTGTTCATTTATTTAATTTACTCTTCTTCTACAGGAGCTGCTGAACAAATATTTAATTGAGAATTCCACAAATCCTGAGAGTAAAGTCTTCTACCTGAAGATGAAGGGTGACTACTACAGATACCTTGCTGAAGTTGCCTCAGGAGATGACAAGAAAGGTAAGAATGCCGGTTTTGTAGGTTTTACAAAGATGTTTGCTTAATGTAGGACTGGACTTTCCTTGGTATGATGCAACAAGAAACATAGAAACAAGGGAAAGTTTGTCTCATGTCTGAGTCATTATCTGCTCATTTTCATTCTTTTGAACTTTTTTTCTTTTAACATTTCATATATTTATACGGATGGCCTAGTTTTAGGCTTCTTTTTGCAGCTTTTTAGGCCTCAATAGTAAGGATTTTTTTTTCTTCCTCTTGCCAACATTTTTACTGACCCCACCACAAAAAACATAAACAATTTATTTTTTTAGGTGTGTATTTGAATGTGCAAGTAAAACATTTACAAAATTTACAGTGGCATTTAATATATCAGCAGTGTGTTTATGTGCTTGTAAAATATTTACAATATTTATGGTTGCATTTCATAATATAAGCAATGTATATTATGTGCAAATAAAATATTAAAAATAAACATTTATAGTGGTATTTATTATATTTATATTTTAGATATATTGTATTTCTTTACAAAAAAATACATTGTTTTAGTTTGTTTAAAAGGTAGAAATTATGCAGCTAATGCAACTCAACTATGCTTTATATGTAAAATATTATTGATTTTTACTGATTTATAGCTTTGAACACATTCATAATTATTGAAATTATTTCAAATTATTGAAATTATTGTACCCAAGATGCATTGCTAACCAAGTTTTTTTTTTTTTTTTTAACACAGCAACCATAGAAAACTCTCAGGATGCTTACCAGAAAGCATTCGATATAAGCAAGACAGAGATGCAGCCCACACACCCCATACGTCTGGGTCTGGCCCTAAACTTTTCTGTCTTTTTCTACGAGATCCTCAACTCTCCAGAGAAGGCTTGCGCCCTTGCTAAACAGGTACATTTCAAATGACCATGTTTGCTATATATCCATTACAAATGTGGAATTTTTTTCATTCTTAAGAATGTGTTTTTGTAAAAATTTAGGCATTTGATGAGGCCATAGCAGAGCTTGATACGCTGAATGAAGAGTCTTACAAAGACAGCACTCTTATCATGCAGCTACTGAGAGACAACCTCACAGTAAGTAACAGCAGAGCCAGCTCATTTCCTCACAGGTGGTTCGATAGTGAGCGTAGAGGCATCACAATCAATTTTCAAAATTTATATAGGCATTGAAAATGCTTTTTAAGGGCAAACATTGCCAGTTATGGTTTGATAGAGTAGTGTGATACTGTAAAAACAGATGTGATTTAAGAGATCAGAAAAATTGCCAAAGTTAACAAGAACTAAAACTATTAAAAACATTTTTGTTACCCTGATAAAGGCCTGTTTGGGCTGATATGGGTTGGCAGTTTTTTACCGTGGAACCACTTCAGTCGTATTTGCAACTGAAAATTACTGCCGTTGACTGTGAAAAAATATTTGAGTGCAAATATTTGCGTGAATGACCTGATCAAATCTAATGAACAAGTGTACAATGCAATACAAATACAAAACTACAACTGCCAAAAGGCATCCACACTGCACAACAGTTTAGTTTCACACTGCAAATGGCTGCTTTTCATGCCTTCAGTTAGAGGTGAAACCAACATGATTGCAAATGTGATATTGCTTTTTACAACAGTTAAATAAACAAGAAGTTAATATTAAGTGACTTAAATCTTAGACAATGTTAAACCTTTTTCATCAATAAAAAAAGTTCCAAACGAAGTTACAGCTGAGCCACTGCACATATCCAAGCAAACACACAGTTTTGTTGATACATGAATCTGCACTTTTGAACTTATTGGGTAGGTCAATAATTCAGTGACCCATTCATAAAGACAATTGGTGTGTGCGACTTGAAGTGTCGCTGTGTAGACCGATCGGTGTATGACATCAAAGTATAGTGGGAACGGTTCGAAAGTATACGAGACAGTCTGCTCTCTAATCTCTCGTGTGGGACTTTGATGTCATACACCGATCAGCTGGGTTGCCAGGTTTTCACAACAATAAAAAAAACCCTGTTGCATTACCACTTTTCGGCGGGGTTCTCCTGATAAAATCTGCATGCGCTAAATATGTTATTTGGGGTCGCTTCAACCCGTGGACATGAAAACATGAAAAACAACCTGCGGCAAGTGTTAAAGTAGCGCCGCTTCAAGTCGAACACACCTAGGATGCGTTTAAGTCCTCGCTACCTCGCTAAATTCCCTCCATTGTTCACTAGAGTCTGTATTGCTTACGTTGCACAAGTGCCCACTACTGGCGGAACCCTTGAAATGTTTAAATGGAACGGAATCTGAAACTGAGCGTATTTATTATTTACAGTTTTTTCCCCCTTTATGAATTACACTCATTCTATAGGCCTGTATGTTTACTTGGACTGTTGTGGAAAATATACTCAAACGAAAACAGTCAGCTTTGGGAGCTACAAGTATTATGCAGTTAAACGACATTCATTGTGGTCTAAATATCTGCCTGAAGTGTACATAATTGAATAGACACACTGCCTCTGTCGAAATCAAGGAGTCCAGGGTCTGTCCAAATAAATTTCCCTCGACCACTTGAAGTTGAACATGCTTCAAAATGGAGGTGGGGATTCCCCTGAGGGGAAGTGCTTAGAGAAGTTTGTCAGCAGATGTCTAAATGTAGAGTTAAAAGCAACCCCTAGTCACTTGATTCATTCCTGAATGAAGCCTCGTCTTGAATGAATCGATTGAATGAACGATTCAGTGACAAAGACGGTGTATTGCCACCTACTGGCAGTTTTATTTTTAAAGTATTGTATCAATTATTTTAGTCACCTTAACATTTCTATATTCAAGAAAAATGCCCATCAAAAGGTAAAAAAGAAAAAAGCCCCTGGAAATCAATTTAAGGAGGCAAATTTCACAAGTACTCCTAAAAAGAAATGCAAGCGTAAATGCCTGGTTGGTGTTTTTAATAAGTAGCCCTGCAAATAAAGGCTTTTTACCTACTAAAATCAGTGCGAGTACCTGGACATGGAATTTTATCTCTTTAACGAGGAAGAATCCACCTATAAAATAAAATAAAAAATCCACCTATAAAATAGAAATGGATACAAAATGGAGAACTTACTGAAAACTAAAACTGATATAAAAATAAATTAAAACTTAAGAAATAAGGCCTAAAAATGATTCAGATATAAAAATGAAGGCAAATTGAAAATATTAAGAAAAACTATAGTAGTGTATAAAAGTAATACTAAAATAACATGGATTGTGTTCTGACTCTGTTATATTTTTTTCTTCTTCCACCAGTTATGGACATCCGACAACGCACCAGATGAGGGAGAAGTAGGTGAGGGAGGAGAGAACTAAACCACACACTCCTTCAGCAAAGAAAATAACCTTTTTACACATCTCCATTCCTTATCACTCCATGTCAGAATTCCTCCAGTAAAGATCAAACCCATGATTAATGAAGCTGTTTATGAAAAAAAATTTAAAAAAAAATCATTTAGTCTTTTCACAGTGCAGCTTTTGGACAAGAAAAGAAAGATATTTGGGGAGAAACCTTGTTCCTTAGTTTGTTTGTCTTGGCCTTCCATAATGTGCAGTTTCTGCTGTAGAAAAGTATGACTAGTGTCATTTTATACAAACATAATCTTAAAGTGATAGTTAATGGAAATAAATTAATGAATAAATTAAAAATAAGGACATGCATTTCATCACAGCTAAGTCTGAGACTAAAAAGTAATTGCAGGGATATTAAAAGCATTTAGATAAGCGTTGTCATATTCACCTACTGTATCTTGTACTTTAACACTCTTACCTGTTTCACCTCAGCACTACCACGGGTTGTGCACTTCCACTGAAAGCGGTGGTCAGTCACGCTTTAGATAGTTCAGTATGGAAATTTAAAAAAAAGACGCTTGTTGAAATGGCGTGCATTTCAGATCTTACTTGGAAATATTAGCATCTGCAGTGGTATGTAGTATCTGACGGTCCTCGGTTTATAAACTGTTTAATAATATATTTACTGTTTTTCACTTGATTTTGGCCTGTTTAGTGTTCCCTTTGCTTTTATGGAAAACAAAATCATCCATAGAAATTAAAACCATTTGTAAGGCGACTTAGGGCATATTTTATTTGTTTAGTAATGCTATGTTAAAAGTGAAACTGTTCGGTTAGCAGTACCCCAACTAGCATGCAGACCAGTTCTGACACGCTCTGCGGCACAGTGTGGCAATATGGTTTTGATGGGTTGATTCGCATATTAACGGCCCACTCTAGAGATTTATTTCACATAACGCATGTTATGAACGATAGAAGACCAAGAAACAAGTATCTTTCTTCTGACTGCTAGCGGTGAATTGGTGTTTTTGGCAAATAACTTTGCCTGTGTATGTCCAGAACACTGGAATGGGAATCAATGCCATATTGCCAATATTAAAGTTCTGTTTAGTACTTTTCAATGCATTGTGCGCAGGTGTGTGATTTTCCAGAGAGTGTCATTATAGTTTGGACCACTATTATGTTTTGTTTCTCCTTTTTTTGTCTTTTTTTTTCTATTGTGTATGTGACTTCTCTCTCTCTCTCCCCCTCTCTCTCTCTCTCTCTCTCGCTCTTTTAATTTCCCATGGATTTTAGTCTCACAAAAGCCTTGTGAAAATGTTTTATGCCCTATGTATGTTATGTGACATGCTTAAAAATTACATTTTATAAACCAATTTGCTGTCCTGTGTTTTTTTTCTTCTAATCTTTGCTTCATCTTTAATAGTGGACAGTCTTCATGTTGAACTGTTATAATGGGAGAACAGACTTGTCTGAAGGGCTGTATCTCCATAACTATTAATGTGTACAAATTTGTTTTTTGTCGTTCTTGTATGTTGATTTCAAGTATATGACTCAAAATGGTGTGAAGCTCAATCCAACAAACAAATGGTTTATAATCATACTTTTGTAGTGGCTGCTGGGTAACAAGTGTGAACAATGAAATAAGACACTTACACTGGCAAAAGTCAGGGACTTTATGAAAGTTATTTGAAACGAAAGTGAAGTCCTAGTTCATTTACGCCTACGTTTGAAGCAAATTCAACACTACAGATGGCAATTTTGTTTGTATTAAAATCAGTCTTTAAACTATTTAATTCACAGTATTGACTTTTTTAATCTCAAATAAGGCAGAAAACATTGAAGATAGAATTTCCAGTTTCAGTTGAGCAGAGGCTTATATTAATGTATACAACATATTTTATAAACGCATAACAAAATATAAAGTAAAAAAGCTTTTACACTCAATGGATTAAATATATGAAATCCATTTGTGATCCTGAACCACACAACCAGTCATAAGCCGCATGGGTATATTTGTAGCAAATGTGGGTAAAAATATGCTGTGGATATCAAGTAAAGATCATGATCCATTAAGTTATTTTTGTAAATTTCCTACAATAAATAGATCAAAAATTATTTTTTGTGGATGGATCTGCATTGCTTCAATTTTACAAATTTAAAGGCGATTTTCTCAGTATTTAGAAATTTTTGCACCCTCACATACAATTTTTCAAATAAGCTCATTTATTCAGCTTTTAGGTGATGTATAACTCTTAATTTCACTGTTTTTGTGGTCCAGGGTCACATTTCTTTATGCAGATGCAGGACTTTTATTATGAAATGTTTTTACCAGGAAGCACAAAATACGTCATTACAGAGCGTTGATTTCACGTTCATATTGGATTGCATTTAAAATGTTTAATAAAAAACCGCGCAGAAATTTCAGGCAAAGGAAAAATGAATCCAGCGACGAAGAGCTCGGCGGTGTTGATGGTGGAAAAGACACGGAGAAACCAGATTCAAAAGCAGATTTGCCGCGAGGAGGGATTTCAAGTAGTTCAAAGGCTCGCGAGTGTGAGTCCAGTGATGCGGAGGAGCCAGTCCAGTCCAGAGACATGAAACACCAGTCAAAGAGCAAAACACTGAGCTTCTTTGACGATAAAGACGGTAAGTATTTCACTGTAACCAATCATACGCTCTTATATGGTAAACAGATTCGTTTTAACGAAGAAACTTGATTCTTACAGCCACTGAGGGCAGTTTTAAATTGAAACGGTCAGTCAACAGAGAAGTTGTGTTCCAGGCGCGGAAGAAAGAGGATTCTCCGGTACCGTTACACAGCGGACAAGGTGCGTCTGTTGTTTTACAGGAACTGAAATGACTGTATCTGTCAGTGAATGTTATGGTCCATAACACTTCATATGCTTTCAGTTAAGAAGAATAAGGATGTCAGTTTGCAATCTGACAGTGATGCTGAGAGCTCTGATGAAGACATGCCTCCTGACAGTGACGAAGATGAAAGCTCTTCTACCATGTCAAGTTCATCTGGTTCTTCAAAACCACAAAGAGGTCTTCAATTAAATCATTTGTCTCAGTAACCATGAGTAGTGAACAAGTACACACACACAGCAGTGAGTAGTGAACAAGTACACACATACACACACACAGCAGTGAGTAGTGAACAAGTGCACACACACACAGCAGTGAGTAGTGAACAAGTGCACACACACACAGCAGTGAGTAGTGAACAAGTGCACACACACACAGCAGTGAGTAGTGAAAAAGTGCACACACACAGCAGTGAGTAGTGAACAAGTGCACACACACACAGCAGTGAGTAGTGAACAAGTGCACACACACACAGCAGTGAGTAGTGAACAAGTGCACACACACACAGCAGTGAGTAGTGAACAAGTGCACACACACACACACACACACAGCAGTGAGTAGTGAACAAGTGCACACACACACACAGCAGTGAGTAGTGAACAAGTGCACACACACACACAGCAGTGAGTAGTGAACAAGTGCACACACACACAGCAGTGAGTAGTGAACAAGTGCACACACACAGCAGTGAGTAGTGAACAAGTGCACACACACACAGCAGTGAGTAGTGAACAAGTGCACACACACACAGCAGTGAGTAGTGAACAAGTGCACACACACACAGCAGTGAGTAGTGAACAAGTGCACACACACACAGCAGTGAGTAGTGAACAAGTGCACACACACACAGCAGTGAGTAGTGAACAAGTGCACACACACACAGCAGTGAGTAGTGAACAAGTACACACACACAGCAGTGAGTAGTGAACAAGTGCACACACACAGCAGTGAGTAGTGAACAAGTGCACACACACAGCAGTGAGTAGTGAACAAGTGCACACACACAGCAGTGAGTAGTGAACAAGTGCACACACACAGCAGTGAGTAGTGAACAAGTGCACACACACAGCAGTGAGTAGTGAACAAGTGCACACACACACACACAGCAGTGAGTAGTGAACAAGTGCACACACACACACACACAGCAGTGAGTAGTGAACAAGTACACACACACACACAGCAGTGAGTAGTGAACAAGTACACACACACACAGCAGTGAGTAGTGAACAAGTGCACACACACACAGCAGTGAGTAGTGAACAAGTGCACACACACACACAGCAGCAGTGAGTAGTGAACAAGTGCACACACACACAGCAGTGAGTAGTGAACAAGTGCACACACACAGCAGTGAGTAGTGAACAAGTGCACACACACAGCAGTGAGTAGTGAACAAGTGCACACACACAGCAGTGGGTAGTGAACAAGTGCACGCACACAGCAGTGAGTAGTGAACAAGTGCACACACACAGCAGTGAGTAGTGAACAAGTGCACGCACACACAGCAGTGAGTAGTGAACAAGTGCACGCACACACAGCAGTGAGTAGTGAACAAGTGCACGCACACACAGCAGTGAGTAGTGAACAAGTGCACGCACACACAGCAGTGAGTAGTGAACAAGTGCACGCACACACAGCAGTGAGTAGTGAACAAGTGCACGCACACACAGCAGTGAGTAGTGAACAAGTGCACGCACACACAGCAGTGAGTAGTGAACAAGTGCACGCACACACAGCAGTGAGTAGTGAACAAGTGCACGCACACACAGCAGTGAGTAGTGAACAAGTGCACGCACACACAGCAGTGAGTAGTGAACAAGTGCACACACACAGCAGTGAGTAGTGAACAAGTGCACACACACAGCAGTGAGTAGTGAACAAGTGCACACACACAGCAGTGAGTAGTGAACAAGTGCACACACACAGCAGTGAGTAGTGAACAAGTGCACACACACAGCAGTGAGTAGTGAACAAGTGCACACACACAGCAGTGAGTAGTGAACAAGTGCACACACACAGCAGTGAGTAGTGAACAAGTGCACACACACAGCAGTGAGTAGTGAACAAGTGCACACACACAGCAGTGAGTAGTGAACAAGTGCACACACACAGCAGTGAGTAGTGAACAAGTGCACACACACAGCAGTGAGTAGTGAACAAGTGCACACACACAGCAGTGAGTAGTGAACAAGTGCACACACACAGCAGTGAGTAGTGAACAAGTGCACACACACAGCAGTGAGTAGTGAACAAGTGCACACACACAGCAGTGAGTAGTGAACAAGTGCACACACACAGCAGTGAGTAGTGAACAAGTGCACACACACAGCAGTGAGTAGTGAACAAGTGCACACACACACAGCAGTGAGTAGTGAACAAGTGCACACAAACACTGCAGTGAGTAGTGAACAAGTGCACGCACACACAGCAGTGAGTAGTGAACAAGTGCACGCACACACAGCAGTGAGTAGTGAACAAGTGCACGCACACACAGCAGTGAGTAGTGAACAAGTGCATTATGGTGAATTATGCACCATTCATTTCTGTATAAAATATCTGTATTAATTAGAAATATGAATCCCCCCCCCCATTAATTTGCTATGGTGAACTTAATTTCCTAAGTAAAAAATTTAAAGTCACCATCACTTTAACACTCAAGTGTGATTGTTAATGTCATTATTTGTCAAATGCTGCAGCCATCATCCCTGATGCTAGAAAGATTCGGGCTGCCAAAGAGAAAAGGAGAAATGCCAGAGCCCAGAAAGATTACATCTCACTGGATTCACCCCACACACCCGGAAGCCAACAGGAAGATGATCCGAGCAATGAAGAACAAAACAGCGACAATGAGCTGGACGATCATGAGCGCAGAATCGAGTTTGCACCCAAACCCAAGACTCTGAGAGAGCGAATGGCTGAGAAGATGGGTGAGAAACTTGTGCTGCTTGTATATTTTAAAACACTATAAAGTAGTGAAAGATAAATGACATGTTCTGTGTTTTTGTTCTGTAGGAAGTGATAGTGACGAGAGTTTTTCTGATAGTCAGGAGGAGGAAGACCAGCAGATGTGGGAAGAACAACAGATTGACAAAGGAGTCAAAAGGCACCAAGTGAGACTCGCCATTGTGACATGGATAGATGTATAGATCTCCTTGAGCCATTTTGGATAAAATTTAACTTAACTTTAACTTGCTTTTTATTATACACTGCTCCCATAGTGTTTCAAGGACCTTTCCTTGTATTCTCAGAAGGAATGGCAGGCTCCTAGACCAGTCCGACAGAAGAAAATGGAAATCCCCGAAACGCTACCATCAGTCAGTATGGATGTCATTAAGAAGAGAATCATTGGAAAGTAAGTTGAAGTAATGCATTTGTTTTATGTTTTTAAATGGATAATGATTTAAATACAAATATTAACTATGTACTCTAGTGTTTGGGTCATAATAATAATAAAACATTTAATACTTTTATTCAGCAAGGATACACTGATCAAAAGTGACTGAAGACATTTATAATTTGAACATTTGAACTTTCTATTCATCAATGAATCTTGAAAAAAAATATCCGTTTCCAGAAAAAAATTAAGCAGTACAACCATTTTTAATCTTGATAATACTAAGAAATGTTTCTTGAGCACCAAATCAGCATATTAGAATGATGTCTGAAGGATCATGTGTTCAAGCCCTGGAACAACAACAATATTCATCTTGAGAAACGAGTGCGAGAGGGGCTGCACGATATATATCATTTTAGTATTGAAATAGCGATGTGCATATGCGCGATAGTCATGATATGGTATGTCTGGTATAGGGATCTCTGTCTGGACCACACACACCACGGTTCAAAACTCACTTGTTTCTCCGATTAATTGACCCTTCGCAAAACCCGCCCCCTGTTACTATACCCGACAACACATGCTCTCTCACGCCACACATCATGTTCTCCTGCAGTGAAAAACACGTCGCGGAGCAAAGAGAACACTCATTTCATATTTAAAATATTGTAATTTTTTAAAGCAGTTTAAACACTAAATACCGTATAGTGTCTCCTAAATGTGTCATGACAGATCCTTCAAACGGCTCGTGAACCGATCATCTCTTCATACTAGTTCATTTATAGCATCAAATAAACATGAATGAACATCAGAAGGAATGTTTCAACCGCGGAGAGACGCGAGTACACAGAATATTTCGAGTTAAACAACGTTAATCTACTATAGGCTACTCCCTGACTCCTTTGTCGGATTAGATGGTGCATTCGGCGTCATGACTGGTTAGATCGCCTGTCAATCAAACTGTTTGCGAAGGGTCAATTCCAAAGTTTGACAATCATACAATGAATATATCATTTAAAAGTGTTTTAGGTCCTGCCAGTTTAAACATTCAAGAGATTTTAAACCATTTGAGCACACAAAAACACGAAAGAGAACTCAATTTTGATCGTGCGGATGTCTAACAATATTTTGGAAAAACAAAATATCACAATGTCGTGCAGCACTGAACCTGCCAAAGTGGCTAGTAGGAGTGACTGTGTTGCACGCCACTGCTGAAATCCACCTGCATTTTGCAGATTGGTGGGTGCTGATGTCAAGACCTGTATGTATAATTTACATTAAATTAAAAAAAAAATAATACTAATTTTCACTGCAGATTGGACTCGCTGAGGGAGGTACACAGGGCACGGGAGGCAGAGCTGAGGAGGATGCAGCTGGATGTGGAAATGGCCAAGAGCTCTTTAGAGAGCCTCGAAAACCACCCTGCAAATGAACAGCTCCGGTTCTACCGTACCATGAATGTATTCTCACAAAACCTACTGGAATGCCTGTCTGAGAAGGTAGACAAAAGTTGATCTTTGCTAAATTAAGAATGTATGTAATACTGTATAATTACACTAGGGCTGGAACTAATGATTATTTTCCCCATCGGGTAAAGGGTTAGTTCACCCAGAAATGAAAATTCTGTCATTACTTACTCAACTTCATGTCATTCTACACCCGTTAGACCTTCGTTCATCTTCGTAACACAAATTAAGATATTTTTGATGAAATCCGATGGCACAGTGAGGCCTCTATTGCCAGCAAGGTAATTAACACTTTCAGATGTCCAGAGATTGTCCATGTGATTTCAGTATACGAGGCTTCGTTACGTTATAAGTGTTTCACAATTTCAATACCATGAAACTGCCAAAGTCACATGAAGTGGATTGTTTCGAACCTACTGATTCGAAAACAAAATATTCGTAAAGCTACGAAGCAGTGTTTCGAAATCAGCCATCATTACATAATGTTGAAAAGTCGTCATTTTGGTTTTTTGGCGCACTATATATTCTTGTCACTTTATAATATTAAGGTTGAACCACTGTACTCGCATGAACTGTTTTAAATATGTTTTAGTAGCTTTCTGGGCATCTGAAAGTGTTAATTATCTTGCTGGCAATAGAGACTCACTGAGCCATCGGATTTCATCAAAAATATCTTAAATTTGTTAAATTTCAAAGGTCTTATGGATTTGAAACGATATGAGGGAGAGTAATAAATAACAGATTTTTCATTTTTGGGTGAACTAACCCTTTAGTCTATTATTTTCTGAATAGTTAATTAATCCTTTGGGTATTTTACCAATAACTAACTATTGATGCATGAACTTTTACCTAATGATTAGTATTTATGACAAAAGATAAGGTTTATGCAGTGTAAGCCTAATTAAGAAAGGTGTTTACTACGGCTTCGTTTACAGTCGCATAAAACCCATATTGGCGGTGTCTATAAAACCGTGAAATTTTACCACAACTGACAGTGCACAATTACATAAATTAGTCTAATCGAGTTGAAAATTCATTCATTAGATATTTTAAATAATCAATAACAGCGTTAAATGGAACTGACAACTGTATTCTAGTGCAGTGTAAAAATTTACTGTAATAGTCCAAATACTTACGCTGCCTTGTCGTTTTGAGGTAGGAGGTACAGTTGTCAGTCCCACATTTTGTGCCTAATACTGCTGCATTCATACAGCATTCAGTTTTATACAATCTGCCGTGGGTGTGAGACGCAGAGCTCAAACGTACTTTCTGCAACCGGTTAAAGTATTTAATGCTGTTAATTATTTAAAATATCTAATGGATGAACCCAAGATGGTATACCATTTCAGTTTCTAAAAAAAAAAAAATTACACTTTAGATGGGCTGTGTTTTTGTAATGGCCGATTTTCAGCATAACGATTACCTGCTGATATAGAAGGTTATTTTTTTACACCCAGGCATAGAAGACACATGCTAGTCAGCTGTAGTCTCTGACGTCAACTTGGTGCGTCACAGCCTTAATGAAGATTGTTTTATTTTTCAGATGCCTTTAATAAACTCTGTTGAGCTGGACATGCACAGTCTCTATATAGACCAGGCGGAGGTGCTGTTGAGTCAGAGAAGAGAAGCAGTACAGGAGGAGTCCTCACAGATTCAGAAATTAACCTGTAAGACTACTACTAAATACTGCCTTGTTGTGTCATAACAAAAGAAATTTGTAGAGGAGGCTTCACATCTTATGCCCTCTCATATCATTATAATGATCATAACTTTCACACATTACAAATGGCAATTGGAATTGGATCAGTGCTTAAAAAACAAATTACATTAATTAAATACAGATTTTGGAACAAAAAATATATTCTTTTTTAATAATCGCTGGGATCAAGTTGTTCCCACTGCCCATTAAACATATTTTACTGAACTGTAACACTTCTACCCTCTTAAGAAAATTGTTTATTCTGTTGATTCTTTTGAAGAGGTTTTTAAGCAAGTGAATCCAAATTTAGTTGAGGTTTTTGCGAAAAATTAAACGAACATCTTTAGTTTTTTTTTTTTTTTTTTAACTAAACCCGCTCTCACCATGAATATAGCCATTAAAAGCTGGCATGATGTTAAAAAAAAGAATGTCCACACATTCATTCATTTAATATGGTGTATGATATGTGTATGTTGTCTCATAGATAACACTGATTCGCACAGCAATGGTGATGCAACCGGAGGTTCAAGCCCAACTCAGCAGAGGTGAGATGGATTATTATGTATGCACTTTCACCATTACTGAATGTTACTGCTGTAAACACTGGATACACTTAGCCTGACATTATGAGTTTTTATAGATTATAGCCTTTGACAACTGTAATTTAAAGATTATAAGCATCTCAGAAATCCTCAAGTCATTTATCATAGGTTTTTCTGTTCTCTCTGTGTTTTCATGTCTAAGCTTGTCTTATGAAGACATTGGGTGTGTACCGTTTGACTGGGAACCAACAGCAGAGCAGGAGGCGGAACTACAAAGTAAAAGAGGTGGGAGTAGTAATTCTTTTTGTTTTAATGGAATATTGCAGTATTAATTATTAATGATCTCTCAATGCACATCATTAATATATATATATATATTTTTTTTTTTTAAATTCACGTGCCTTAGTATACTTTTAATCAAAATACATCCCTCTTGGGACATGTCATTACATTTCACAGCAATAGTTCACAGCAATAGCAAACCACAATGATCCAACAATACAATCAATTCCTGACAAAATCACCAAAAAATGTTTTTGTTCAAGAAGCTGTTTCACTCTGATATACGTCACAATAGTGAAGTTAAGTCTATCCGTTTCATGTTGGGATGGGCATTTTTCAGAAATATTATATTTCTAATTTTTGGACAAATTTTGGACAAATATATAATATACTAGAAAGATGTTATTTTTTTTAATCATTATAATTTTGCCACCATTTCCGAACAAGCTTATTAGCAAATATACACTACAAGCTTACATTATGTCTTGAGATTTTCTGTTAGTTGAAAACATTAAATGTGTGTAAACAAAATATACAGAATAAAAGCATTTAAGCAAAAATCGCATCCAATACTTAGGTCTATGTTGAATATGCACTGCATCTATAACTTTGATTCAATTTCAGATGATTTACTGAAGAAGGCTCAGGAAGTGTTTGCAGATGTTCAGACAGACTTCTGGGAGGTGAAGAAAATCCTCTCCAGATTTGATGAGTGGCGTGTCTCGTTTCAAGACTCTTACAGTAATGCCTACATTGGCCTGTGCCTCCCTAAGCTCCTGGCACCCCTGATCCGACACCAGCTCATTGGCTGGAATCCACTTCAGGTGAAAATTTTGTGCTATTCAAAATGAGCTGGAAACCAAAATGCCCTATGTTTAGATCTGAAACATCCCGTTTTAGAGGTTTGGCTTCCATCCATCAGGATCTGTGGATCAGGTCAAACTCAACATTTGACAGTAATTATGAGTAGAGATTAAGTATGCTTATTGTCAAATATTGCATTTTTACAGTTTAAGTCCACATATCACATGTCTGATGTGTAATTTTTAGAGACGCCCCCGACTAAAGATTTCTTTATTCAACTATTAGTCGTTCATTTAAGCAATTAGTCGACTAATAGCATTTTTATATTAATTTAATAGCTTAAATGTATACTGAGGAGAACACTAAACCATAATGAGTATTTTATATAGAGGCGTAATATAGCCTATTCCCCTCTCAAACGCACACATAAAGCTTGCTGCAAAGCAATGGCAAAAGTAAAAAAATAGCAAGGTGACAATTTAATTTATTATTAATAAACTAGTGTTTTCTAATTCAGTTTCTGCTGCAAAAATGAAGTGGACGATGCTGCCTCGCCATCTCAGTATAGTGAACGCACCTATAGAAAGAAATGCACCTTTCATGCGGATTACATAAGCAGAGAGTATATCTTTTCTATTTGAATTGGTTTGTTTATAAGTAGACGTTTCAAGCTTTCTATAGATATATTTCTCATGTCTGTAAGGCAAGTAGCCTATACGCTGAGTTTCGGTTCATTTTTTGACGAGCTCCAGTTCATGGAGACGGAGACAGCAGAAAGCGCATCCTGTTTTCTTTATTTTACAAAGGCACAATGTTTTCTTGCTATGGTGAGTTTACACAAATAAAAGGAGACCCTTTAGGTTTTGAATGACATATTACTCTTATCTGTATGACCAAAAATTACAGATTATTTTAAGTTGTTCAGCTTACACACAACTTCCACAGAGCGAGCAGCCATGTGAAGTTGCGACTAATTAAATGTTTCAAATGATAAGCCATATTTGAGGTCGATGGATGATAGGCGAACGTTTGGATTTCCTGCTCAACATACTGTAATTACCTCAAGGATCATCTGTTAACGATCTCTCCCTCATGGACAGTGACTTCGCCACGAGGTTTTTTTTATTTATGTTTGTTTTCTGCGAATAACTGACTAATAAAATTAATAAAATAATTATTTTATAAGCCAGATTTCTCAAACTCCGTTGTAGATTTGAAGCTGTGTATTTAGATCAATGAAACATCAGTCCATTTCCTTTAAATATTCACTGTTTTTATGTCTGTGATAGATGTCTTGCCACTCATATTACACCTAATAGATGGATATACCGACTTGTATCTCACAGCATGTTGTTTACTTTTTGTCATGTAGGCAGAAGGTGACGATTTTGAGGCCTTTCCGTGGTATTCTGCTGTTGAGAGATTCTGTCACGGTCAGGGTTTTGAGGAATCTGAGAACATGGATAAGACGACACTGCCCACCATAATTGAGAAGACAATCCTTTCTAAAGTTCAAGGTGACTCATTTACACAATTATGCTAACAGGTTAATAATGCCCACCAGTCTGCTGCATTTTATATTGAGTTTAGGAGCAGAATATTTCAGAGTCAAGTCAAGTCATCTTTATTTATATAGCGCTTTTTACAATGCAAATTGTGGCAAAGCAGCTTTACATTAATAAGAAAATGGTGTCATTGTGCAGCTTATTCTATATATTATTCATTCATTCCATTGCAAATATCAGTAGTTATTAGTCTACTTAATTTAGGTATATCAGCACTGGAGAAAACAGTGACGTAATCGTCCGGCTCAGCTCAGTTCACATACAACGGCGCCAATGCAGGCATATCAAAAACACTGCTGAATATCAAGCAAGTGTCCCCAACTTAAGCAAGCTAAAGGCAACAGCGGCAAGGAACCAAAACTCCAACAAATGGAGAAAAAAACCTCGGGAGAAACCAGGCTTGGTCGGGGGGCCAGTTC
The DNA here is from genome assembly GCA_037194245.1 of Opsariichthys bidens. NCBI lineage: Eukaryota > Metazoa > Chordata > Actinopteri > Cypriniformes > Xenocyprididae > Opsariichthys > Opsariichthys bidens. Next base: position 7,577,006 of record CM074286.1, on the reverse strand, counting down.
TCCTCTGGCCAACAGTGAACACTTGTCCGATACTCAGGCAGAGTTACAGGTCATTAAACCGATTTGGAATCGCAACAGTCAAAATATTTAATCTAGTTTAAGATCTTTTTGATCATGCCGGTATGGGACGGTTTGTTGGGATATGTGCCACTGGCTGATGAGTCGGTAAGGTCTTAAAGGATGAGCTAGTTAACACAGTCTCCGCCGACACCACAGGCCCACATTGCTGCCGCACACAGGCACAGGTTCCCCGTCCGACCCGGACACGGCCCAGATCCAGCCAATCACGTTAATTGGTAAACCTCGGGATAAGCAGAGAGACAAAAAATTAGCGTAGACGCCATTCTTCTTCTGACGTACCGAGTACATCTGGTGTTATAGGAAGTGTTCTCGGTTCCGGCTGACCTGATCTATGCAGCCTAACAATCCTTTAACGGATATGAAGACAAAAGTTTATAGTGCGTCTCGTGTATGCCAGGTTAAATAGATGCGTTTTTAGTCTAGATTTAAACTGACAGAGTGTGTCTGCTTCCCGAACAATGCTAGGAAGATTGAACAGAGAACAATTTAATATCAGAGTTTTGATTGTAATTTACTATTAAAGGGGTTCTTCACCGCTGGCTTAATGGGCTTTTAATAAAAATTGGCAGCCAGTACAGTAAAAAGGGAGAAAATATTAAAATCGTTGTCTTACTTTTTGCCAAATATTTAAGAAAACATCAACACCCATAATGCATTGGGCATGTTGCCATCCGAGGTCACTCCCACCAGTCTGCTATGGATACACTTACCAGAATCAAGCATTAGTAGGAAATATTTCTTAGCAAACTTGTAGTCATAATGGTGTCGACTTGCAGTTATTGTTCCCGGGAGCAACAATTCAAAGAGTGAACGTATAGCGGGGAGTGAATAACTTCCGTTTTCCTGTGCATTGTAGGCAGTGACTTAAAGGCTGTAAAGAGAATGCGCAAAAAAAAAAAAAACCCTCCATTTTTGTAGTCAAACAATTCAAAGTGGATGACTGCATGAACGCATTGTTTTATGCAAAATGTAAGGGGAAAATGAAAGTGCTGTTCTGTCAATTCTGCCCAAAGCAAGTAGGAAAGATGTTGCAATAATGCTTTATTTTTACCATAATGCTGTTTAAAGAGTAGACATAGAATGATACAATCTTCAGTGATAAACCTAGTACTATTACATTAACTGTTCTGCTAATAACCCTCAGTCGATCCGACTGTCGATGGGCAGGGATATAAAACTGCAGAAGTATAATGAGAATATCTTGCTGTCAGTGCAGTATTCATTCGGAAGTTCAGAATGAATAATCTCATTAAAATGTCACTGCTTATTTTGGGCAGGTTTCGTGGAGCTGGTCTGGGACCCTCTATCTACGAAGCAGTCTCAAACCCTCACGACTCTGTGCAAGAGAATACAGGATGATTATTCTGTATTTGATGGTGAACAAAGAAAACCTGTCAAGGTACTGTTTTATGATTCACTAAAACTCAGTATCAATCGAAACGAATGTATCTTTATGGATGTAATGACAGTAAGTACAATGAATCTGTGATTTCATCCTGCAGGCCTTTGTAGAAGCAGTTATTCAGAGGTTAAGGAGTGCAGTAGACAATGACATCTTTGTCCCATGGTACCCAAAAAAGTAAGCTTTATCTTGATTTGTTTATAATATTTTTATTTGTTCATAATTTAAAAGGTTGTTTTGCTAGATTGCATTTGGATGTTTGTGTGTGTGAAAGACATTGTGCTTATTTTGTAAGGTTTTTAGAGGACAAGAGGTCACCACAGTTCCAGTTTCAGAACAAACAGTTTTGGTCTGCGGTGAAGGTGTGACATTTCACTTCTGGTTATGTTGTGACTGTATACTCCTGTACATCAATGTACACTACCGTTCAAATGTTTGGAGCTTGTAAGATTTTTTCAAATTATTTTGGAACAAGTCTCTTATGCTCATCCAGCCTGCGATTTTGAAAAATGTTTCTGCTCAAGATTAATAAAATTGAAAACATTGTGCTGCATGTAAACTGATATACATTTTTTTTTTCTTTAGAATATTTGAAACAGTTCAAAAGAACAGGGTTTATTTAAAATAAAAACTGTAGAACATAGACATGTATATTAATTTCTTTAAAAAAAATCTTACTGACCCCATATTTTTAAATGGTAGTCTGTGTTCAGGTTAATTAAACCAATATTTAAAGTAAAATGTTTCTTTGTGACATGCTGATTATCTTTTATGTTTTCAGTTGCTTGGTAACATGGCATTATGGGATGGTTTGATTCCTGAACTTGTTCTTAAAGAGCTGATGTTGGAGAAACTTCTTGGCCGTTACTTGATGATAATCATTCTTAATGAATCTGATCTGAAACACACCATCCAGAAATGCAAAAAGGTGCATATGCTTACCGTGTCAGTCTAATCTCACGGTTACTAAGGTATATATATAAAACTAACTTTTATCTTTCTATAAAAAGATTTCAGATGTTTTTCCAAACTCATGGTTTATTGATGTGAACGCTGGATCGTCACTACCTCAGCTGCAGAACTTCGGCAAACATCTTCTTCAGACCGCTCATGCAATATTCAAGGACAACGGTGACTCCAGAAGCACGCGGTATGTAATGTTTAATAGTTCGTGCAGTCATTTACACTTATTTTTACTATATTTATGCCATCAAATACTGATTGACGTTTGGAATATGGAATTTGTAGTAAAATGATTCATAATGTAATCTAATACTGTTTTCCCTTTTTTTTTTTTTTTTTTTTTAGAGCACTTTTATCTGATGTGCTGTTCATTCTCAAGAAGATAAAGGCACATGACAGTATCAGGACAATAACAGAAAAATATCATTGTGAGGATCTGTTAAAAGCTCTCCAGTAGGAGCCATCTTATGTCGGCAGAAGGTTTTATATGTTTTTAAGTTGCAAAGTCAGTTTGATACGTTTATGTATATCGAATAAAATTTATTTGGGCCCTACTCGGTTGGAACTGTCATTTACTTATGTCAAAATAATGAAACATTTGTTTTACTATTACACAATAGTTATTTTTATGAAATGATATATGGTACTCATTGTACCCATTTATGCATCCCACATATATTAAGGTCTTATGCCTCTGGAACACATATCCCAAAAGAGCTGTTTCCTAGACTTTAAATAATCCTCGTCTTGGATCTAGAATTACAGGCATAGTCAAAGACGTACCATTCAGGGTCACCATGAACGGTGATTTATCTTCCATGAATCTGATTCTTTTTAGAAGAACTCCTGTTGTGAAGTAAGTCAGCCTTCCAAGAAAATACTCTCGCAGATGTTTGAAGCTATCCAGCCATCATTATAACTAATGTTTCCCCAATTGCAAACCTGTTGTTCCAATTATTTTTACATGCTGTATGTTTTCTTCCACCACTTCATTTGCATCTGTACACAGATCCATGATTCATTGATGTAATTAGTGATGTTATAATACAGTTTTTGCATTTTCTTAGTTGGAGAAGCAGTTTCACTTGGATGCAAGTCACAATAGGGAAGAAAAGACTATTGCATCCTCCGTCTCATGCCGACTTAAATGGGCAATAACACAGCGGCATTTAATGTAGCGAGGTTTGCACGGGCCACCATCACACATCCAGAAAATATGAGCCTGGTTATATTTTATAGGTTTTTTATTTCCCAGTAAAGACTGAAGATACTCAATAAATAGGTTTATTGTTTTGTTGTGGCTTGTTTTCGCCTGTGCATGTTTTCGGTTTATGAGGATGACTCATGGTATCATTACTGCTAAACCAAACAGTGGCATTTTATTGAATGGATGCTCAGAGACAACTTATATATTAAGAAAGACTCTATCAGACCAGTTGAAGTAGACACAAATGATAAGGATGGAGCTGCCCCTTGAATCAATTGTTTGGTGATTGAGATCTTCAGCATTTGGCACAGAACACTTTAGCCAATCTCATCTCGTGACTAGTCCGTCTCTGTGTTGGTTTGTTTCATTTAGTGATTCTGCTATATTTCGTGAAAATCAAAAAAGAAGCCTCTTGAGAAAGTGTATTGTCTCCACTATATGCAGGAGTTCTGTGGAACTGCTCCACTCCAAGGAAAATATTGTTTATGCTGTGAAAAATTTATGGTTCTATTCTTTGACCCTCGAAGTGGGCTTTATAGACTTAACAACAGGATTAAAAACCTAGTAGGAAAGCATTGCTAAAGAAGGACTACAGGTAGGAACAAAACTATAGTAGATACCAGAAATCCTTACTGATAATCTGGGATTCAAAGTTTCATTTAGCCCTGGAAATGAAAGGCACAACAAAACCAAGCATTCACTAACAACATAGGATGCTCTTTGGAACATTTTCAATTCATGCTGGATAACATGATCATCAGGTTTTGCTTTTGGGATGGATGGTTTCAGGTGCCTATGAAACAGGAAGTGGAATTGGTGGCTAACCTCATTTGTCTTATATCTAATAGTAGTGCTCTATTGAGTCTCTGTTCAAAGTGATCACCACACTCATGTGAAATATCACATGTTTCAAAAGCTCTGAAGTGCTGAATCACATCTGATAGCAGAATCAATATGATCAGGAGTTCAAGATAAATTGAAGTGTGTTGTCATACTGTGTGAGGATCTGCTAAATGATACATCACATGAGCGCTACACACCAGCCACATGACAGAAGAGATCTCAATTGTTTTATACAGATAAACAGGGGTTCTATTGGTTGTCTTCTCTAATAACTATCAGTTAATGTTCTGGAGTTCATCTGATGGTCTCAGATCTCAGAATGGTCAGATATCAAACCAACTATATATCAAATATGTAGATTTTCCAAACCATTGACTCATCCTGCTCTCATTTTGTCCAATCAAATTCTCGAGTGAAAATAGCCCATCTCCCAATACTACACTCCTTAAACTAGCAATAGTAAGCCATTTGCCATTTATATATACATTACCGTTCAAAAATTTTTTAGACCAAGAAGGTACTTTTACATTGCATTCAATTCATCAGAAGTGACAGTGAAAACATAATGTTACAAAAAATGTCTTTCAAATAAACTTTATATTCAAAGTATCTTGAAAAATAAAATGTATCGCATATTAAGCGTCACAATGATTTCAAAATTGAAATGTTTTTGAGCACCAAATCAGGATATTAGAATGATTTGTGAAGGATCATGTGACTCTGAAGACTGGAGTAATGATGCTGAAAATACAGCTTTGCCATCACAGGATCATTTTAAACGGTAATAATATTTCACAATATTACTGTTTTTACAGTATTTTTAATTTTTTTAAAAATGCATCGTTGGTGAACATAAGAGGCTTCTTTCAAAAATAAAGATAAGAAATACACGAGGACAGGAAAGAAATTGTCGAATCTAAAATTTCCCGATAATGAACCCCTAAATTGAACTTCGTTACCCAAAAAAATCTTTTCTATGAAGTTTAGGTTGGCAGTTCAAAAACTCTGATCCAGGATTTGCAGTGGCATGAATGTGAGATGCCAACCATGGATGTACACTTAGCGATCAAATGGCCTAAAAACCTCATGAAAAGCAGATCTAGGACAAAGGCTAGGATTTGGCATGCATTCTCAAATTGAATTAGGTGTTCATTTTAAGATCCAAGTATTTGTGTTCTGCTAGACAGGGATCTCATAAAACTACAATATTCTTTTCCTTTTGTCTTCCTTCCCTCAGGCAGAGGCATTCGATCCTTGTTGCGCCTCTCGATCCACTCATGTACTTTTGGTTACACAAAATACCTACAGAGGTTATCCCAGGGGTAGAGTTTGATGGGGATTCAAATTTTCCGGTCTCGGTCAGGAGAGGGTGGTAATCCTTCCTAACGACTTAAACAGACACAGAGTTCAACTTCTGTGAAAACAAAGGCTGAACATTTGAATGGAGTCTCGCTGGATACATTTATTTTGCCTCATCCTGAACTTTTGCTTTGCTATCAGATTTCTCCATCTTATGAGTCACAAGATAGAATAATATCATCAGCCCTATTTCTGCACTTTCTACGCACACAGCGAGAGGCTTTTGCGTCAGTTCTGAAGAGATGACTCAGAAAGAATCCAATAAGCATGTCACAGCAAACAGGACATTTAAAGGGGACCTATTATGCCACTTTTTAATATAAGTCTCTTGTGTACCCAGAAAGTGTCTGAGGTTTCAGCTCAAAATAACCCATAGATCATTTATTATATTATGTTGTAAATGCCCTTTTTTGAGAGAAAGGGAAAAAGATGCTTTTTCCCTTCATGTATCTTTAAATGCAAATGAGCTGCTGCTCCCCACCCCACTTTCCAGAAGAGGGCGGAGCCTGTAGTGCCTCAGATACTCGGCTAAAAATTCTCTATCACGCAGTTCTTAGTCATCATCAAGTTAATTATTTGCATGCATTTAAATGGTTTAAACTTCTGTATGTGGTTTTCTGAGCGCACACATCCAAAGCATGCGCACAGAAAGCTGTCTGTCAGATGGCACGTCCTGTGAGTATCAAACTGATCTCTTATGCCCAGTTCAGACTTCGTGATTTTAGCCCAATTTTGCCACGATTGAAGAGGATTCGCAAATGACAATGGGAACGCAAGATTCGATCGTTTCAGCTCAAGCAGTGTGTCATGTTGACGACAAGCGATGCCGCGTCTGCGAAAAAGGTTAATAAACCATATGTTAGTTTCTGATGTTTATTATTATACATATTTTATTATTATGTCAGTTCTCTTTGGAGGAAACCCAAAAATCCATACAATCCAGATACATGTCCATTTTTGTGGTTTTCTGACAGCAAGACTTAGGAAAACACACCGCTAGCCAATGTTTACACTGTTAAAGGCGGTACACGATGCATGACGAGGTAGCAACGTGGGGTCGGGGAGTAACGAAATACAAGTAACTTAGTTACGTATTTAAAATACAAGATTTGAGTAAGTCTATTTCATTACAGTTACATTTTAAATGGGTGGTAATCAGATTACAGTTACATCTGAAAAGTATTTTAGATTACCAAAGTGATTACTTTGAATTTGAATGTCATTTAAACAGCGATTGGTGATTCTCTGACTCTGACAGTCTGAAAAAGCGGAGTTAAGTTTCATCAACATTTTAATACTTTTAAGAGGGATCATAAAAAATTTATTTTTATTTAGTACTGTCCTGAACAAGACAAAATGACAGAATTTATCAAAAACAATTGCCCAACTGTCAACTTAACTGTCCTGTCATGACCTGATGATCCACGACTGTTTTCATGTTTTGTGATAGTTGTTTGTGAGTCATTTTATAATTCAATCGTCACTGCAACTTTTTCTCACAATTAGTTTTTCTTCCTTCACAATTCTGACTTCTTTTTCGCAGAATTGCGAGATTTAAACTCACAATTGCAAGTTATAAAGTCAGAATTGGAAGATATAAACTTGCAATACTAACTTTTTTCTTGCAATTGTGAATTTAGTATGAGTTTCTCATATTTTTGACTTTTCTCAATTTTGTGAGTTTATTTCTCATAATTTTGACTTTTCTCAATATTGTCAGTTTATATCTCATAATTTTCACTTTTCTCAATATTGTGAGTTTATATCTCATAATTCTGACTTTATAACTCACAATTGCAACTTTATATCACGTAATTCTGAGGGAAAAAGTCAAAATTGTGAGATAAAAATTAGCAATTACCTGTTTTTTGTTTGTTCAACACTTATTAGTATTCTAAAGTATTTAGATTAAGTTACTAAACTTGAGTAATGACGAAAATACGTTACAAATTACTTTTTAAAGCACGTAACCTACCCAGCAAGATTGTAGGAGTCAAAATATAATCTTACACAGTGACTGGCACAAATGTCATATACACAGTCGGTTATGTATGTGAACGTAAACAGCAGGGAAAGAAATCACATGTATTAGATCTGTGTATTAAAGTGACAACAGGGTAATATACAGCACTGCTGCTGTATATGCTGTTAATATGAACCAAACGACAAAAGAAAAACAGAAAATCACTTACTGCTCTTGACTGAATAACTTCAGTAGCTTTTAATAGGAATAGATTTCTTACTTAAATGCTGCTGTTAAATGCTCTGGTGAGGAGATAAACATGGCGGACTGTGTACAGTTCACTCAGGGGAGGAGCTAAGTTAATAGGGCAGATCGTCGGCAGTCATGGGCGGGGCTTATGAAACCGCTCATTTGGAGAGACCGTTTATAATTTATGGGTGGATTTTTACCATAATAGACTGGTTGTTTACACACCTTATAAAACTGAATTTTGCATAATAGGTCCCCTTTAAGAGAAAAACAAATCAACAGATATTTCAGTACATAAAAAATGATTTAGCATTTTTATTAGGAATAAAAAGTTGACTATGTTCCAAAACTGTTTATTAGCAGGTTTAAAATAGATTCTGAGCTCTTCAACGTGGCTCCTGAACTATACTGAGGTAATATTTGTCCACTACCTTCACGGAGTCCATATTTTTGTGTCATGCACAAAAGGAAATGATTAATTGTGTGTCTCCTGGCGAGGCTGTTGGGCATGAGAGAGTTAAGGGCACTCAGGTCTAATGCACTCTGACTGTACTGTCAACTCCATGCTAACACACTATCTAGAGGCAACCAGAGCAGGACTCCAAATGTCAAGCGCTGTTAAAGTAACTCTAGACATAACCACATCTAGTGCTGCGACCGTGCTCCCTGAATTCTAATATGTTCGTTTTGATTAGCTAAATATATATATTGTTTCAAGTAAATTCTGCTCATATCTCTCTTAATTATATATTAACAAATTTAAATAACATATGAAAATGAATGTTCATGTATATTACATATGTTTCAATAAATGTACACGTTTTAATTCCTCATCGTTAGGGATTTATTCTGTGGTCTCGAGCTAAAAGGATGTTTTTTCTTATGAATTTGTAAAAGTGAGTTTTTAAAGATGTTCAGCTAATGTAATGTCAATAAGAAAACCATTACCAAGACATTTCATGTGAAAGCAAACATAGCCAGCAGGAAAAGTAGGAACTAGGGCATTTAAATGCTTGGGTAGGCATTGTTCAGGCAGCCTGTCATGAGACCAGAATAGCATCATCTCCATGCACTCCTTTGGCAGCTTTTTTGTTTTTCACATATTGGAATTATTAAATTAGTATTGGTACTGAATGCCAGTTGTTATTATTAATAACACATTTATTATTACTATTATTAATAATTTGTAATATTAATACTAGGTTAATTGTATTCATTTAATTTATTATTAATAATAATAATAATAATAATAATAATAATAATTAACAACAACAATTAATCAGAGGCCTGTTGCATCCAGGGGTGGGTTTCCAAAAGTCAACTGTGGTCACAAGTTCTGTCATTACCAACACATTTCAATGGAACTTGTTGCTTTTGGGAAACGTAAATCCAGGTATCCAATATTAGTTTAAGCAAACTGGTTTTTCAAGCTCAAGTTTTTTTCAATAAAACATTATACAGACAAGATTTCCCATCTATTCCTGCTAATTGTTTATCAAATTTATAATATATGAATTTTAAGTATGTTCAATCGGGATGTAAAAGTAGCACAAGCCAAGTGCCATATGCAAGTAAAAATCGGCGCTGGCGAGTGTATGGAACATTATGATTTCTAACAATGCAATGCTGAGAACAGGAACGCTGCATTGTCATGGAAGTTTAAGTCTTGCCAATTAAAATATTCAAGCACAAGAAGATGTGAAAGGTAACCCAATTCATTTCTGTGGGAAGTTTTCTGTGCGCAAACATCCGAAGTGTGCGCAAGAAGAAGCCGTGTCTCAGCGCACAAACACTGAATTGAGGTTTCTTTCATGTCTTCTTGTGTTTGAAAGTACAAATTCACACAAAGTATTCTAGGAAACATAGTCAGTTATGTCTAAAAGAAAGGAAACGCGTGAGTACAGTATCAGTATCTTACATTAGATCCATGCAGATCTTAAAGTGACGGTAGCCTAATAATCCTGCTGCTGTCGGTGTCACTCATGTTAATAATAAGATTAATCTGTTTAATTTATACAGTGAAGGCTATGCAGTGATTATTTTACATTTGATTACATTTCTCTAAACTGCTTGTTTTTGCAAAAATAGTTTAATGGCAAAAAAATTATTCATGGCCAGTAGATTTTCTTAAATGACTGGCCATTGGCAGGTGTGGCAAAAAGTTTATTTTCAACTGAATTCATATGATGATTAAATCAACTGAGAATGCTGAACCTGATCTAATGATGGAAGTTCAACAAACTCAGGGTTACAGGATTAGTTTCGAGTTGACAAAACCAAACCAATCCAAAAAGGCTTTGTTTGTTACCATGATACTGATCATCAACTTTCCCTGTCAACTTAGGATTTAATCGTGAACAGGGCTGGGTAGGTTACTTTTAAAATGTATTTCACCACAGATTACAAAATACATGCTTTAAAAAGTCATTTGTAACCAATTTTGTTACATTACTCAAGTTTAGTAACTTAATCTAAATACTTTAGAATACTTTGGAATACTAATAAGTGTGGAACAAACACAAAAAAGGTCATTCAAGTTTTTATCTCACAATTCTGACTTTTTTCCGTCAGAATTGTCTAATATAAAGGTACAATTGTGAGTTACAAAGTCAGAATTATGAGATATAAAAAAGATATAAAAGTCCAAATTATGACATTTAACTCACATACTAAATTCACAATTGCAAGAAAAAAAGTCAGTCAATTTTGACTTTATAACTTGCAATTGTGAGTTTAAATCTCGCAATTCTGAGAAAAGGAAGTCAGAATTGTGAAATGCAAACTCACAATTGTGAAGGGGAAAAAACAAATTGTGAGAAAAAGATGCAGTGACCAGTGAATTATAAAATGACTCACAAACAACTATCACAAAACATGAAAACAGTCGAAAACATGAATCTTAACTCCGCTTTTTCAGACTGTCAGAGTCAGAGAATCACCGATCACTGTTTAAATGGCGTTAAAATTCAAAGTAATCACTTTGGTAATCTAAAATACTTTTCAGATGTAACTGTAATCTGATTACCACCCATTTAAAATGTAACTGTAATGAAATAGACTTACTCAAATCTTGTATTTTAAATACGTAACTAAGTTACTTGTATTTCGTTACTCCCCAACCCTGATCATGAGCTCATGGAGTGTGTGCACATGAAAGTGGGACATCAGTAGCAAAAAGTTTTGGTTCAGGATCTCTTACCCAGAGCATAAACTGCCCCAGAGTAGGTTAGCCATGGACTCATCCTCAAGTTGTCATCATTTACTCATCCTCAAGTTGTTCCAAACCTGTACGACTTTCTTTTTTGTGCTGAACACAAAAGATGTTATTTTGTAGAATATGGATAACCAAATGGTTTCTGGGCCCCACTGACATCCACATGTATTTTTTCTTCCATACAATGGAAGTCAATGGGGCTCATCAACTGTTTGGACACCCATATTCTTCAAAATATCATCTTTTGTAGGACCCCTAAATATTTCGCCATTTGGGTTTGGTGCTTTTTTTATTCTTTTTCTTTTTGCCCAGGACCATTAAAACGTAAGAATGCCACATCATTTGTGTTTATATTTTGCATCACAGACAAAATCTTGGAATAATTAAAATAATCCTATAAAAGGCTATAACCCACACACTTGAACTGAACACTGTTAAAAGTCTTAAAGTGTATGCAATATATTAATGTTTCTAATATAGTTTTTCCAGTCCTGAGCCATCGGGGGCTCTGTGTCAAAAGCAGGCACACCCCATCAGCCCTGGTTTGTTGACTCTGGGCAGTAAAGGCCAGCACATGGGGCAGCTGAATGGCTGATGCTGAATTGTGAGGTTTCAGCAGACCCTTATGCCTGTTATTTCAACAGGAACACAAATGAGGGATGCGGTGACAAGGATGTGGTTTATCCTTACAACCATTGAAAAGTTCAGGATCAAAATTAAAGATCAGTAACATTTTAAAGCGCAAAACTGGTAAGTTATAATGATGTAATTCCCCGTTTACTTGAATGCACTGAATGTACATATCCTCAATATGGTTTTTGCTGTAGATGTAATCTTTGGCCAGGAAAAGATTTCCTCATTATTTGTTTCCCAGAGATGCTCCAATGTTACGTAAAGCTTTTGAACAATCACACTAATCCAATCATCTCCATGAGTGAGTTTGGACTTCAGTAGCTCTGCAATCTGCTACATAATGTGCCTTCAGAATCTGTGGATCTCATCTGGCAGAGCTCGGCTCCGTCTCTCTGCTTTTATTCGCTCACGTGGTCTCGTTTGCTGTTGGAGAACTATTAACATGCCCATTAAATGCTTAATTACCTTCCCTGGGAAAAGAGGTTTTCTCAATCATGACATCGTCATTAAGTATATCTGGTTAGTGTTTTAGGCAAGACAACAATGTACAGAGCTCATTGTTTTCCACTGTTTGTTTGTCTCTGCTCAAACAGCTTTATTACCAGCCATTATCTAGTGAGGTTATCAACGGCCATGTCACATGAGATACGTCAACGCTCGACTACTCTTGGATCACGCTCTCTCATGCAATATAGATAAAGAACTATTAGTGCAACTACTAAATTCTCATGTTTTCCAGCATGTGACACTTCATTTTTTAGAAAAATGAAAAATAAATGTAAGCTGCAGCAAATCTAACAAAACTTTTAGTCACTTTCCTCATCTTTACATTGATTTCGATCCGATTTCAGACTGTTTATTAGTGATTTCAAAGCATCGCTTGATTTCAAACCCTACTGTATTCATAATCATACAAGCTGATCATTTCGTGGATAGTGTTGTTAGGAGATCAGACTGAGCGATCAAAAGCTCAGGTCTCAGTCACAGACAGACAGCTATAGTGTTTCCTATCAGATTAGAGGAAGATGGCCACATTGGGTGGGCAGGTCAAAGACTATCTAAGGCTTTTATGGTCTATAAAAGCAACAGAAACTCGGCTTAATGAGTGTGCACAAAGGTCATGGGAATGCTCATTGTTTATACAGACAAACTCAAGTAGGTAAATGCATTAAAACGGTTATTTTGGTCAAATGTAAGCAAAAAGTATTTAGAAACTCAAGCCACACTAAAAATGTATGAATTTCATTGCATTGATAATTGCAATAATATTTTGAGTGGCAGCTGCAAACAAATGATGCTAGAACTAACTTTTCTGGTTTTAAAGTCTCTTCTGCTCAACAAGGCTGCATTTATCTGATCCAAAATGAAGCAAAAACAGCAATAATGGGAAATATTATTTCAATTTAAAATAAGTTTTTTCTATTTTAATATATTTTAAATTGTGACTTATTCCTGTGATGGCAAAGGATCATTACTCCAGTCTTCAGTGTCACACGATCTTTCAGAAATCATTCTGAATCATTTTCACACAGATGTCCTACAGGTTGTCCAACAAACTAAACCACAGATTTAGTTTATTATGAACATGATCCACTGACATTTGACAACCAGAAAGTGTCCAAATACAGAAATTTGAACAGTATATCTATTGATTTGTTATTAAACTAGTTTTTGTGAAATGTTTTGCTTTAAAAGGTGTGTGCACGTGCGGTCCGTCTTTAAAATAAATCCCACTTTGTACGATATTTTGTTATATACTGCAAAGACATTCATACATTATTAAGTGTAGCATATGTTTCCAAATTTATTCTCTGACTATTGTTTATTTTTAATGGCTGTCTGATGGTCATGCATTTTAATGAACCTGAATTTTCTTCGAATTTCACTCCAGTTCACATGCACACACGCAAGTGTACAAAAATGCTTTTTCCCCCCAGAGAGCCTCGCGGTAGAATTCCCAGCAAAAGTTAACTGGCGAATTCCAAGTCCAGACTGAATGAAATTCCCATGTCATGTCGTGTTCTCTACTAGTCGACCAACCATCCCCCCTCCTCCTTCTCTTCCAGACTCTTTCTCTCTCTCTCTCTCTCTCTCTCTCTCTCTCTCACTCTGTCTTCCAGACCTCCCTCTTTCCCTTTCTTTCATACTCGCTGCTCTCCAGAGTTTCATTCTGACTCGTCTGTGTCCGTCAGTGTGGTGAATATTTCTGCGTCCTGCCTTCTCTGTGTCACATTCCAGCTTCTAGGGCACAGTGTCCTCCTGACATGGGTTATAAAGAGAAGCACAGCACTAGCATGCATCTGCACTCGGCGCTATGATCACCTTTTGCCTCCAGTGAATTTTTTGAATTGTTTTGAATAGGCAAACAGACTCTCTAGGAGAGTTTACCTTCCCAGTTTTTGCTCCCTTCTTTGAGATCTTTTGGACTTGTATGGATTCTCATATATACAGAAAGCTCACTTATGCACAGTGGAATACTCAAGTGAAACAGTCTTTTACGGCTTCAGTTCAGATGTGTGTGCATGGACAGAATACAATGGGTGAGTTTGACTGGAACTGAATGATGATCATGTTGTCACTGTGGTTTTGGCAGATATATATACACACTTTATATTATTTTTTCAATTATACTAAAAACGTTTTACAGTTAATGTTTTCCAAATGGAACGTCAACTGGGTATCGACTATAACTGTAACATGAACATATAAACAGCACGGATCAAAATTCAATGCTTTTGACTGCATTTCCCCCATCTACGGCCATATGCACAGATATGATATATATCCATTTTTCTTCTGAATTAATATACTCTGCTAGAGCTATGAATTATGAAGGCTTCCATTATGTGGTTCCGAGCTCACTACAGCATCATTTAAAGGAAGACATAATAACACGACACACGAACTGAAATGACTATGCAACTAGTCTATTAAAAAAAAAAAAAGGAACACCTTTGCTCTCTGTGTTAAATAAAAGCTGTTGAATGACTCTCAGGGGTCTGGACTCTGTTTGAACAACAGCACGCTCACAGGATTTCCTTTAACACTTCACATTAGATGGATGTCTTTCCCTGTTCAGGAGGGCCAAACAGGGTCAACATCATCAGTCAAGCACAAGCAGACACCCACTGAGGACTGAAACAAAACCTAAATGTTGAAATTAGGTATCATGCATTAACAATAAACAACTTTTTTTTTTTACATCACTTATTAATTTAGGTTAATGTACAAATAAAAATATTGTTCACTGTAATTCATGATTGTTCATAATATATTAATCATTGTTAATTTACACAACTTTAAATGTTAAAAATGTATTTACTATATATATGTAAAAATGAACATTAAACTAGATTAAATACCGCTTAATCTAGCTTTGCAACAACTTTGAAACTGATTAAGTGATTACATGAGGTATGATGCATTTCGGTAAAGTTTTACTGTATCTTTAAACATACTTTTTGATGTTCATGGATGTTTTTTTGTGCTGTAACTATAAACTATATGGGAAGGAAAGATTCGCGCTCCGAGCTGAACTGAAGCGCAACAGCGATCTGTCACGTCACCATTTAAGAGCGTCAAAGTGGCATTTATTGTTTGAATTTCATGATAAAATGGACAGAATTTGAAAGCTGAGATTGTTTTTTATCACAAGTAACAAAGCACAAAGTTCTTTGCGATTATTGGATGGGAGATGCGCTACAAAAAATGTTTGGTGTACTGCGTACATGGCAATCCTGGCTTGAACTATGGGTGATCAGGTCAAATAAAGCCTGTTTTAACTTCACTATTTTTAAACGGTTAATGCGATATTGTCACACAGTTTGAGTTGCAGTCTGACATGTTTTTCTGCCTCCTTTTGATTGACAGGATTATAATCGGCCCTGATCATCAGCTGTTTTTAAACAATCAGCCAATGTCCAATAGTGAAAATAATTGCTTTTATCAGCCGACAGAGATGCACCGATCTATCGGTTAAGTTACCATACTGAACCCAACTGTAAAGTGTTGACGCTTTTTGTTACTTAGTTTTCTCAATATGTAAACACACACGATTCCAGCCCCAGATCCCTCAATCGGGTTGCTTAACATTATATTTTCATCTAATGGCATCAGTAACAGGAGTTTCTCTGTGCTGGCCACTTGAGTCAGTCTGATTTTTATACATCCACCCTCAAAAACACAAAGACCTCAATGTCTAGTCATAATTGAACTATTAGCTAATAGCTACCTAGCCAATTGTTAGAGTGTGATATCCTTGTGGCCATAAACCTCATGACTAGAAACAATACTTTGACTCACCTTTAGAGCCGGTCTCACTCTTAGAGCCTGTTGTCGCCTGCTCTGGTTCTCAAGGGTCTCTAATAGAAGGACCAGATGTTGGCAGGACTTCCTGCAACTCTAGTGGTCTCAGACAGCTGCTTTGTGTCAGCTCCTGTCCTGGTTCCCGCTCCTAGAGCAGTGACGGTGGGGCCGGTGGCCCTGAACACACACTGGGCGGCATTGTTCAGTGAGACAGGCTGGACACACAGGACTCCAACAGGTCTGAGTTGAAGCTGAGACTTCAAACTGAATGATCATGTTGTTTCAAACATGAATGACTCTCTTTCACCTGTGGAAACACAAAAGGGGATAATTAGAAGAATGTTCTTGTTGCTCTTTTCCATTCATTGAAAGCATAAGAAACTTGCGACTGTCAAGATCTCTAAAGGACAAAAAGATTTACTATAAAAGTATATAATTCTCACATACTTGAAAAGTAGTTTGTGTCACAATGAATAACTTTTTATCATCAACACATGTGAAATATTTTAAGAAGTCTGCTGTTGTTCATTAAGCTCCATATTTCATGTTTGTTTGTCTTTTTCCTCTAGTTGTTCTCCCAACTTAATTGAATCTTTTCCCTGTTGGTTTGGCTGGTTGAAGTCACAATGCACCGTTATAATGTAATTCCACAAAGTGGAAAAAAGCCTTCTGTCAGTATGAATCAGGCTCAAAAATGCACAGGACCCTGGCAGGGAGCATGTGGTATTTTATGAGACCCTGTGCCATTATACTCTGGGATTTGCCTATGTTTTGTATGAGATATGTGTTTTGTGCAGCACTACGGCAGCCTATCACATTTTGCATGATTCAGCATATATCAGCACTGCCAATGGGGTCCAGTTAAGCAATTAAAAAGAGAACAAGAACAAGTGGCTATGGTTAAAAAGTAAAATGCAAGGAAACAAACTAAAAACAATGGCCTGTTGTGTTGTCTGTTTTAGGGTTACGTCATTTTAAAACAAGCCTGCCACAAAGCTGCAATATTTGCCATTTTCACATTTAAAATGATACTTTATGGCAACAAGGGGCCATTTACACGGAAAACGTTTTTGCATTATGTAAACATGCACTTTTTTTTTTAAACCTCGCTGTTTTTTTTTCAATTCCTCTGCCCTGTGTCTTTTTTAAACACAAAAAAGTGTTTTGTGTTTAATAGTCCATAATTGCAAACAGTAGAGGGCTTGACTGTGGCTGGTGGTTTTCCAAAGTTACATGCCACTCAGAATTTTAACTGGCCACAATTTTGACACAGATACCATGGAAAAATATAAATCTTTTTAATATTATCTCATAATTTGGCAGCAGCTATATTAGGCTGCTGTCACTTTAAGACCTGACGCACAGATCCATTATACTGTTTCACATGCGTTTTCTTTCAACTGTTTATGTGAATATTTGCCAAGACCGATATTTTGACATTATTTTGTGTGTATTTGACTGTCTAAGCACAATAAGTAGCAAAAAGAACTCGATTTAGCACTAAGGCGGCTTTACGTGTGTGCGAGCAAATGAAACGAGTGAGGGGAGGCGGGTTTGTGTCGGAGAGATGAGAGAGCGAGAAAGTGCAGCTGGTCTCGTATGTCTATTCTGCGAAAAATGAGTATTGGCAGCGTTTCAGATATTTCTGTATCGATATGTATTGGAAAAACAATATTTTTAAAAAATGTTACCGGCCAGCTGGAGATTACATCGTTTCATATACTCACAACGCCCAATTTTACTCGCTTGGCTAGTGTTAAGTTTGGGCCCTGCTTACATACATTGTTCAAAATGTCTCTGTGTTCCATGGAAGAAAGAAACAACAAAAAAAGAATTTTCATTTTTGGATGAACTAACCATTGAAACCTTAATATGCCTTTCATGAACTTGAGTGGCGAACAAGTTCAGCATAATAAGAAACTGTTCTGTTTCAACCAGAAAGTCTAATCTGCATTAGAAGCTTCTGTTCAAGCTTGATCTTGCATAAATATGGTAATGCTAAGCATCTGTCTATACAGTATCTTTCTTTCTCACATTAACTATTACACTGATGCTCTGTAAGACAGAAATAAAATTGAAAATGAAATAAATGACCAAGTGTTCTTCAAAATAGTCAAATGGGCCTCTCAGGTACCTGATCAAAGACGATACTGTGTTACGAAATTGCAAGAGGCCTGATGTTTGTTTGTTTATCCTGTGGGGTCTGCTCTGAATGTGTGTGCATGTGCTGCCATGTGTGTTAGTGTGATCTGTCAGTAAGAGCATAATCTGGCCTCCGGCTTGCTTACGTAGTGAAGCTAGGTCTTTTCTCAGAGACAGGACCTTTGTGAAGGACAGTGGAAAAGCACAACCTTTAATACTTCAGTGTGAGAGAATGCTTTTTTTAAGGCAAGCATCACTATTACGGTTTTTAAATTCATAATGGAGCCTCTGGATATACGTTTCTGCCTGAACTACGGCTGCAAATATTTGATGCCATATGGAGGTCGTTGCATTCCAAAAATAATTATCCATAACCCCAAATTTAAAGTATAGGATTAAACCGGGAATGCCGTGCCAGTTACTCGCACTCGTAAAAAATAAAGGCTTCTTATTGGCATTGACGGTTCCGTGAAGAGCCTTTTACATCCGTGGAACATTTGCATTGCACAAAAGGTGCTTAATAGTGGGAAAAGTTTCTTTGGATTATTAAAATGTTCATAACATTATTTTCACTATGAAATCCCTCTTTTAATGTACACTCTAAAAAATACTACGTTGTTTCAACCAATGTTTGAGTCAAATATGGACAAACCCAAAAGATTTTATTTAGAAATTGAAACCACAGTTGGATTTGAAACAACCCAGCATTTTTTAGAGTGTACACAGAGTCAAACATTGACATCCCTAGGGGCTGGTTTGAACATAGTTCTCCACTTAAGTGCTCAAAAAAAGGTGATTCTACGATACAATTCTCGGTAGCACTATATTTTACAGTCCTGTTCCGCATGTTCATACTTTGTACTTCTTATAGCAATTACAATAACTGGATTATAACTAACCCTGAAACTATCCCCAACCTTAACCCATGTAGTTACCTTATACTACCAGTACTTTCTTGGGTAACCACACCGTAAGTAAATATTTAATACAGTGTAGCTGATTCTCTTCATTCCGTTTCCAAGAAGCCAGCTCTAAATGAACTCATCATGTTTTTCTTGCTGTTACAGCAGCATGTGAAATGGTTCTCCTCAGCATCCAAAACAGTCTCTTTTCTCTCAGTGGTTAAGGGTCAAAGAAACTGGTGCTAAATCAGTACAAAAAGGCAACATCCTTCAACAGCTCTGTTTTTAATCCGAGTAAATCTCTCATCATGAAAATACACAGTTAAATGTAGCGGTATAAAGACATTTCTGAAAACGGCTAGTGACGTTAAATAATAGTAGTCTCTAGCCTTGTTGAGGCAGCTGAGGTATGGAAAAGCTTTAGTTTCCCATCTGTGTGGGGTTAAGTACATTTAGGTCCTCAAGCTCCACTGTTCTGCTTCACTGAGCTAACAGAGGCTGAGTTGGAGAGAGCCAAGACTGGCCCTGCATTCTGAAACCTAATATTAGAGAAGAAAGAAAGAAAAAAAAAGAAGGCAGAGAGGAAGTGTAGCATTAAGGTTGGCAAATGAATCTGCCCAAAGTCATGTTTTGTGATTATAATGAGGGTGAAGCGGTGTGGTGCAGGCAAATGAGAGTGAAATAAATCATGGCAGTATTTAGGATCTCAGGCTGTAACATGAAATACGCAGTGATTAGATTTAATTCTGTTCTGGGTTGTATTTTTCAGTTCAGTTTTTCAAGATAAAATCTGTGAAATTGAAACTGGAGTTTCGTTATGTAGTCCGTGGGTTTCTACTTTGAATTTGCTGGTGTACTTCCTAAAAGTTGAAAAATTTATGCTTTAATGACAATAGCGGTGTCCCAAATGATACTTATGCACTATAAACTCAACCATGCGGCGTATGAATTTTATACGGTTATTTTGTCAGTCAACATTGGCATCTGAATCAGTTTTTTGGGAATTTTTTGGAATGTGTGAACATTACAGGGAATTAATTTTTACATTTAAAATTTTAATTAAACA
The DNA here is from genome assembly GCA_037194245.1 of Opsariichthys bidens. Taxonomy (NCBI): domain Eukaryota; kingdom Metazoa; phylum Chordata; class Actinopteri; order Cypriniformes; family Xenocyprididae; genus Opsariichthys; species Opsariichthys bidens. Next base: position 7,556,677 of record CM074286.1, on the reverse strand, counting down.
AAAAAAATATTACTTATTATTTGAAATTTTACTGTTCAAAAATCGAATAGACCATATATATTATAGATATACAAATATATATATATATGCCATTCATATAGCATTCATAATTTGCAATGAAGTTGCAAAATTGATTAGTCAATAAAAATTGTAATAAAACATGACATCATAGACCTTAGTTAGTGAAAAATGTTAAAAGCTTCTCATTCTGCTCTGTTAATGACAGTGTTTCTGTAAATGTGCACTCAGTTAAGTCTATAAACCATTGCAGGCTCATGCTGGATTAAGGGAAATGAATTATTAGAAGAAGTCAAATGTGTGTGTGGGATTATGTGATCAGACATAGACATCTTGAGCATTCATATATGCCGTCTCTCCTAATCTTCCTTTATGAGGTGTGAGGAGATTGAGTGGTTTGTGGTTACAACCAACTCTGGATGAGATAAAAATTGCATGATACAAAAAACAGTCATTAGTGGTGGGAATTCAGTTTGCTTTACGTCTGATCAAATGCTCACACACTCATTTAACTCCGCTATATAATCAAACCTCTCGAGTTGAGGGATTCCTTTGTTTTACACGCTCTCCATCATATACTTTGTTTTGCGCCTTTTTTGTCTTATATTCTTTTACCAGAGTTCCATTTTGCCATTCCTTCTGATCAGAAACAGCTGCTGGAAAACTGTGTGTAGTCCTCTATTTTTAAAACACTTTCTCTAAAAATAGAAATCTGAAACTCCCCAATGAATCTTTTTCTTTGAGGACTAGTTTAACCTCTATGTCCTATGAAAACAATGATGAAGTCTGAATAATTCCCTCTGCTCTTTCATTTCTCTGCTGAATCTCAGGAGTTCTCATAGGGGTCAGTTAATTGTAAAGACATATTTTGATAAGGCCCTCTGATATTTAGGCACTTAAAAGGTTTTGCGCTTGTATCCCAATCCTCTGACGAAAAACTTTATGTAATGTTTTTTTTTTTCCCCACAAGACGTGGCCCAATAATGTTTATTTTGGCGCTTAGAAGAAATGTTCGTAGGAAAGGGAGGCAGTTAATTTCTTTTAGCGGTCAACATTTATCACAGGGCTAAGCAAGTCTTTATCTGTATTTGTTTTTTTACATATTGAACATACTTTATTTAAAAAAAAGAAAAGAAAAGTGGAAGTCAATGGGGTCAAATGTTTCAGACCTACTGAATATCATTGTATGGATAAAAACATAGGAAACATTCTATAAAATATTTTCTTCCCAGGAAGGAAAAAAAATCATTCAGGTTTGCAATGACACGAAAGTAAGCAATGATGACAGAATTTATTTTTTGGGGGGTGAACTGTCCCTTTAAGAGGAAATCTTAAACTTAAAAAAGGAACAGTTGCAAAATGAACCCGTTTACCCTTCCACCTGTTTGTTTGTTCTTGAGGAACTTGCACGGATGGCACAGAAAAATGCCTGACCGGCTGAAAGTGACCTTCTTGGTCAATAATGCCGTGCAGTTTAGGCTGGTTGGGATGCTTGTGGGAGGTCTAGTTGACTTTGACTCATTTTAACCCTGGCTGTTAATACTAATGATGGCAGTTGTCCACGCATTATTGTCTAAACTTAAATATCGTGTTATAGTTGTGAAACAGGTGCTTGAATTCCTGTAAAAAATGATAAAAGCCTGGAAACATTATATAAGTTTGTTATTTCTGACTATGCAACAGGAGAACAGCCATGCTGCCTAACTTACTCAACAAGGAGCAACATAATTTTAGAGTTACTCATTTGCTTGACTTCTATTTGTGAAGTCAAATGAAAGGGTATTGGCTCGTGCCAGCTTTGGTTTGGGCTTAGTTTAGCTGGGTGTCTGATTAAAGCCAGGCTCCATTGGTCCAGACCTTCAAATACTACAGGCTGCTGGCTTCAATAAAGTCCTGCCAAAAATGAGCTGCCGCTTTCCTTTCTTGATTGCGGCGCATAATGGTGGCTCTATTTGGTGGACAATGCCGAAAACTGTCTCAAAGTATTTGTAATTGACAATTCCAGGGAAAATATAGTAAGCATAATTCATTCAAGATCGTTGTGGGCCCAATGACAAATCATCTGATGAATGTATTTAGGCATTGCAACAACACGTTTGACAATGTCTAGTTCCCGCGTTTTGCCTTTAATAACAATGAAATGATGAATGACTATAGCATGATGGAATTTCATCTCATTATTTAGTCTATTTTCATAAAATGATATGCTGTGTAAACTTAATTTTTTTTCATCAGTTTTTTTATTTAATTTTGAAGGATGTTATATAAAAGGTTTGCACTTAGGTCAAACATATTTAAACCAAACCTGTCTGTCACAGAATAAACCGATTTCAGTCTTAACTGATTTAATTATTTAATTTAATATTCATTATTATTTTTATTAATTCATTTAATACTTTCAGACAATGTGAAGTTCAAGTATTTTGCCTTGATGGGTGATGATTTTACATTGCTTGTGTACTCTCATTATTTTGTCTAATATTTTTAAATGAAATGTTGCGCACTTCAGGGAACCTGTTACCAAAACTTAAATAAATTCATGGTTGCAAGTTTAATTTAACTTTTTAAGAAGCAAACATTATTTTGTTGAGTTCTGCATAACTTAATATTGTGTGTAATTTAAACTTTTTTCTGTTAAAATTTAGGTTTTAGTAATTTAATGAAATTGTCTTGATAACTTTGGATATTAGTTGGAGCGACTTAAATTTTTAAGTTGATTACTTTTTAAAAATTGTGTTCATGCCACAATTATTAAAGGGGACCTGAAGTTTGAAGTTTCAGCTCAAAATTTTTTTCAATTTATTATAGCTTGTAAAATTTTCCCCTATTTGTGTGTGAGCAAAAACACGCCGTTTTTGTGTGTCACTTTAAATGCAAATGAGCTGGCCCCCTTTCCAAAAGAGAGTGGAGATTTAGCAGCTTATGCTTCAACAACAAAACTGGATAATCTCACGCAGCCAAAATATCAGAAATAGTCAGTAACGGTGTTCAGTCTTACATTGTTCAAACCAGAGTCTGACACTGATAGAGACTCAGGAAGAAGTTGTAACTTTTAGAATGTATCTGGATGTTTTTGAATGGTAAGTGGATAAATTTATGTAGTTGTTGTAGAGTTGATTCAACTCATCGACTAGCATGTTAATCTTTGTTGCAAATCCAGTGATGAACTGACCCATATATGAAGCACAGATATAACACTCTATTAACTTTCTTTGGCACATTTCATTCATAAATAAAATTGATGTTTGGAGAGACAGGACTTTAAAAAAAAAATAATAATTTTTACAGGGTGCATTATAGCCGTTTTTTTTTTTTTTTTTAACACACACTGTAGACACACTTCTGTATTCAAACACCTTATAAAAGTGAATTTTGCATAACAGGTCCCCTTGAAGTTCCTCTAACTCAGTGTAGCTTGTTGGTTGAATGTAATTTCATTAGAGGTTGTCATAACTCAAAAGAAATGTATGCAAACTGTTGCATTAATTTTTTGTTGTTTCTTAAGCCAACACATTAATTTTTAGAGTGTGTGTACACTTAAAAAAAACTTAATTAAATGAATTCAGTAGTAAAGCTGATGTAAAGTTTAAAGCTTAAATTACAGGCCTATATTAACCTTGTATTGATCTTGGAAGAAGCCAAGCAATTTAGATCTATTTTAATATGATGACCGGTTATAACCCATGAGATTTCTGTGACAAAGAAGATCTTGTACTGCATGGGAAAAGTTTCCAAAAACATGAAAAGTTATATACCACTAGAACAACAATTTAGTCATATACTTTTTTTCAACCATAAAAATAGTCTATAGTCTAGACAGATGAACAGATGATTTTCAAGATGTTACATGTGAAAAATTAGAAAGGTATGATTACTTTCTAGTCATTTACAACCTATACAGTATGACATCTCTATATATTGCTCTCACATCACATCCTGATATGAGCATAGTTTCATTCATAAAACTTCATGTCATAATTCAAAGAGCAAAATTTTTGCTTTACTCATTGTGGCTTTCAAATAGTAAGATTCGTACAACTTCTACACAAGTTATTGTTTTTTTGGTTTTCCTGTCTAGTTAGGGAGGGCTTTGGTCCTGACTAATCACTGTGGTTGAATGGAGGAGTGTGTATACCGGAAAAGTGATACAGTGTGATGTATGGTCTCTGACATACAAAAAACAGTTTGGGAAAAGAGTGTTTTTCCACTGAAGGTCTTATCGTAACACTGAGGGGGCTGCTCTGTTATTTAGATCATTATGACTCATACAGTAGCACTCCATTTTTTTTTTTTTTTGCTTTGTCCATCAGTTTTGAAGAACCAAAGGGAGGATGCTGACGTTTCCTTCTCATTTTGTCTTGCTTTCTTTTGTTCTCTCTTCAGTGTGACCTTAGAGTTCGCACAGATGGACCACTATGTATCGATACACTCCAGGTAAGACTGCATTATTTATCGCTTATCTTAACGGATCACTTTAAAACTTTTGTCGCTTATCCTGTGTTAAACAGGTCAAATAAACCATTAACATGTAGCTGCAAAACAAGACTGGAGCATCTGAGTATTAATAACAGTAATTTGTGTTGCTGTAAATTTTGTGCACAAGCAATTTCTAAAAGGTTATGTGATTATCTCACATGGAGGCTTCACACAGTGTTTGACTATTTAGACATGAAAATACAGTTTAAACATCCAAATTATGGTGCAGAGCCTGGGAGAGATTCATAATTATAACATAGTAATGAGGGTGAATAAAGAGCCTCATCAGACTGCACAGAAAGACAGACTCAACAGGTAAATTAGGGCTTTTTTAACAGGTCCTTTTCATTTAAATGTACAAATGGTACTTTTCATGTAAATTCAGAAAGGACACATTCAATTGATCAAAAGTGACGGTGACGTGTTAGAGATTTATATTTGAAATAAATGTTGTTCTTCTAAACTTTCTATTTACTCCAGCCCATCCCAAAGATTTACACTGAGGTTAAGGTCAAGACTTCAATAGGAGGTGCCAATTCTTATGTCAAAATGATTCTTCATGCTCTCTGAACCATTTTTTCACAATTTTAACCCTGATGAATATTGGGATTGTCATCCACCAATATGGCCATGATACGTCAATTCTCTTTACATAGGAGTTAGCCAGAAAGAACTGTCGCGCCTATCGCGAGATTGCTAACGGGCACTCGAAAGCATGTTCATATCACTCCTAATGGTTGCCGGTCAATTTTCGAATTGAATATAAACTTTCATTGTTTGTTTTTAAATCTCTGAATAGACTGGCACCAAAGTATCTGGAGACTGTTATTCTTCTGTCAGGCCACTGAGATCTTCTGACCAGCTTCTTTTAGCGGTCCCCAGATCTAAATTAAAACTACGAGGAGATCGGGCTTTCTCAGTAGCTGCTCCGAAGTTATGGAAGTCGCTGCCCCTTTCTATTAGATCTGCTCAGACAATTTCTAGTTTTAAATCTTTGCTGAAAGCTCATCAATTTAACATGGCTTTTAAATCCTCCGATGTTTGATCTCTGGATGTGTATGTGTTTTTATGTTTTGTATGTTCTATATACTTTGTGTCTTGTACTTTCCTCATCTTAAATGTACAGCACTTTGGACAACTTTAGTTGTATTGAAATGTGCTTTATAAATAACAAAAACAATACAAAACATCTTCCTGCATGGTAGTTTAAGACATGAAAAGCTACACAGTCATCTTTTAGGGATAAAAGGACTGTTTGCAAACATAAAACATGCTAGAAACATGATAATCTCTGTAAAAATGATCCAATTAAGTTTTTGCCTATTAAAAATCCAAACAGCAGTTTTATTTTTGGCCGGGCAGTGAATATTCACATAGAAAAGAGTTATTTTAAATGGCAATAATATTTCGCAATATTACGGTTTTTACTTTTTGATCAAATAAATGCAAAAAAAAACAAAACACCAACAACACCAACATGCACTTATATTGGTGTAAAGTGCCAATAGTCTAATTCCTCATTTACTCTAAAAAAGCAGGCTGTCTTCCTCTAAGTGAGACAGACCGAGACTCTACATTCCATTACACCCACGTGAATGACTGGCTCTGAGTGCCGTCTACCTTCAGCCCAGACTACTACTCAAAAATATTTTACTAACCCAAGCTTTTTGTCCAGCCATCCTGCCACACTGATTCTGTGTTGTTTGTGTTTCATTACAACTTATTTCTTCTTTTTGGGATGAAAGGCAAAAAACAGCCAATATGTCCTGACAATAATTCACGGCTAAAATTTCCCCGATGCCTAGAAGTGGTTTTACGAGGGTGAGAGAGAATGTCAGGGGTAGGATGGCATTCTATAAATAATTCTTTCTTTGTGAAAGGTTATAATTTCTATTATGATTGTCTCAAATGCAGTCATCAATCACCTTGTCAGTGAAAAATAATGCATATGTTGGATAAGAATGTCTTTTTTGTTTGATCTTGTGTGACAGTTTGATGAGGAGATATTAAATTTTAGGTTGTTACAATGTCTGTGGTTGCACAGTAAGATATAGCATGATTCTGCTGTTCGGAAATTTCCAGTCTGTCTGTAAAAATAGTTTTCCCTGCACACGAGGTTATGGTACAGCTTAAATGTAGGGAGAAATCCCAATATAATTACACTCTTTAAAACAACATCATTATAAGCTATGGTTCAGTGCTTTCCTTTATAGGGATTTTAAAAAATGAAGGTGAATTCAGACTGGTTTTAACTTGCGGTCTGTCTCTCTCTCTCGCTCTTTTGCTTTCTTTCAGTACCACACAATAAGTGATCGATAGAGCGTCCGTGGAGGAAATGGTTACAGCTTCCCTCAATGAAAGGCAAGCCACTACTGATGAGATGGCTTTAGTGAGCAATGCACTAGCTGCTTACTCCTTCATAGCAGGTAAAAACAAGTTTGGTACACTACTACCAGTAGCAGCCTATGTTTCACCTGAAATGGGCCTCGCAACACTTACGCTCGAAAAAGAGCCCCGCCCCCCCGCCACCCACACACACACACACACACACACACACACACACACCACGGCCGGAAATTAACAGGGGCTTGGTGCCTCAACCGATATTGATACAAATGCTTCCAAAAAACAAGATATGGTGCAAAAAAGGTCTCTGTCTGTATAAGTTAATTTTTAAAATATTTATAAGCAATATATGACAAGCAAAAGTGCCGTTATCCCGAATTTCAGCATGTTTGCAAATGTGAAATTGATTTTATACAATAATTCAATAAACAAGAAGTTAATAGGCTATTAGGTGACTTATATTTTAGACATAATATTGTCTGTTTTTCTTCTATTTTGCCAACAAAAATCAAGTGGTGCTCGCCTCAGAGTTCTCTGGAGCTCAAGGGTGGAGCTTAACCTGTTCTCTGTAAAGCTGCTTTGAAACGATGTGTATTGTGAAAAGCGCTATACAAATAAATCTGAATTGAATTGAATTGAATTAATGGGTGGAGAGATAGGGTTAGGGTGTGGTTGGATACAGCTCCACCCATCATGCCCTTATTAGGTCAAGAGAGGGGGAGCTGGAGGTTATGGCTCTGCAGTGAGTAGCCTATCACAAAAATAGTTCCAAATTGTAGAGCCATTGCGCATCTTTGAGGATTTCATTTTGGAATGAATCGTTCTACTGAATGACTCAACGACTCACTCAGTGACTTCTGCTTTCTCCTTGAATGAATTAGCCGTTATGAACAAATCATTTGACTGAATGATTCAACGCCTAACTCGTTACGACAATGATTTGGCACTACCTACTGGCGGTTTTAGCATTTCATTTTAGCAATTCAACTCAAATTGTGAAACTTGTGTATTAAATAAATTCAATGCACGCAGACTGAAGTAGTTTAAGTCTTTGGTTCTTTCCATTGTGTTTTTTGAAAACCAAAGTCACTGCACCCATTTACCAAGAAATTTTGGAGCACTTCATGCTTCCTTTTACTGACCAGTTTTTTGAAGATGCTGATTTCATTGTCCAGCAGGATTTGGCATCTACCCACAATGCCAAAAGCACCAAAAGTTGGTTAAATGACCATGGTGTTGGTGTGCTTGACTGGCCAGCAAACTCACCAGACCTGAACCTCATAGAGAATCTAATAGGAACATGAGAAACAATATACAAAAAATGCAGATGAGCTGAAGGCCACTGTCAAAGAAACCTGGGCATCCACACCACCTCAGCAGTGCCACAAACTGATCCCCTCCATGCCACGTCGAATTGAAGCAGTAAATAAAGCAAAAGGAGCCCCTACCAAGTATTGAGTACATATACAGTAAATGAACATACTTTCCAGAAGGCCAACAATTCACTAAATGGGTTTTTGTTAAATGTGAGTCAAAACCGTCACAATTAAAAGAACCAAAGAATTAAACTACTTCAGTCTGTGTGCAATTGAATTTATTTAATACACAAAACAAAAGTTGGTTAAAATGGCTTATTTTAATGAAATGATAATTAGAGATTATGCCAAACTCTAATATTTTTAATGAAGAAATCAAAAGATCATCATAGAGGCGTAAACTGCATTTTGTTTTATGAACTTTTTGACTTTAACCACGGACACAATCTGTTACAGCCAAGGAATGCAAACTTTTCTAACCTCTTTCTAAATTTTTCTGCAGATCACCCAGAACGGGCGGCGCTGTATTTTGTGTGTGGAGTGTGTTTGGGACTGGTTCTCACCCTCATCGCGTTGGTGGTACAGATATCCTGTCGAACCGACTGCAAAAGGCAACAAAAAGCACCCAAGAAAACAGGAAAGACTGCGGAGAGCACCAGTGACACTAGCGACAGCGACTCGGACTGGGACAATACCTCCGATCTGTCAGCACGCCGCCACCGGCGCTTTGAACGGACGCTCGGTAACGTGTTCACCTCCGCCGAAGAGCTGGAGCGCGCGCAGCGATTGGAAGAACGCGAGCGGATTATACGGGAGATCTGGATGAACGGACAGCCGGACATGCCGGGCACACGCAGCCTGAATCGCTACTATTGAAGTCTTTGTAGGTTTAAGGAAATATTGAACAGTACAATAGCTATTACACTTTTTTGGGATACAGAAAGGGACAAGACATGAGCAAAGCCAACACTCACAAGACGTCTCAAGAACTCTTCTCTTCTGGTGGCACTGGCACTCGTGATTTTAAAGGTGCACTCAGTATATTTTTTGTTTATGTTGCTGCGCCAATAGTCACACTGACTATTACTGATACCGAGTGACTGAAACCTATACGGACACCTAGTGGCGTGGATGAAAAAGCAACATTTTTAGTTGTTGGTGACAATGTAGAAATGTCTTCCACTTGGAGAAAACGGTAATTACTCATTTGGAGCATTCTTCCCAGCTCCAAGTAAAAATAAAATAAAACAACTGTTTTTAAGTTACTTTTTTGACTGTTGACTTCATCTTTATGAGTGCTTTTCATAATGAGGGAAATTACTGAGTACACCTTTAATGAAAACTTGTTTTAATGAAGACTTCACCGATATTTGGTGAATTTAAAACAGGTGGAGGGAAAATAAAATGCTTGAGCTTTGAATATGCTTGCCTTGAAATACTGTATTTTTAATTGGAATTAATTTTGTATGAACTTAGATTTGGTCACATGAACATTGGACAGTTCAGACACCTAATTTTATTAAGATAACCTTAACCTTTAGTTGGCTGTAATATTTTTTTATTTAAGCAAAATGACTATTCTGTTACAAACTATTTTATTATACAAAAGCTTTGTTTTGGAGCTCAGGGTTTTCATAATCTCTGTTAAGGATTTCTTCTCACTCATATTTTGTCAACTTGCGAAAAACAAAATGATTGTCTATGCCTTCATTTTCAAAAAAAAATAATTGCTGTAAAATAAAAAAAGATATTTTAGGTGGAGAACTTACAGACATCAAGAATCTTTTTTATTTTTACAGCGTATAAGCCTTTTTCAAGCAAGTATTAATTATGCATGGAAGACAATCACCTCTTATTTGTCAGCTACTATATTTTTTACAGGATAGTATGAATTTTCACCCTGGTGCTATTGTTAAAATCCATCCATGCATGAGTACAGTTGAGCAATTCAACTATGGGCCTGAAATGTCATCAAATGTGTCTCTGTCCTTATTTCACCCTTGGTGTTCAACACATGCAGCATTTTAATGATGTAACAAACAGGCTCACATCCTTCCATGGTCTCATTCCACACTGATTCAGTACAAATGTTACAAATAATAATAATAATAATTTCACACAAATATATATTTATTAGAAACTTTATTTGTGGAGAATTTGCATCTGGTTGTCTTTTTTAACATGGTTGTTTTGAATGTGTATGAAGCAGGAGTAATGTGCCAAAAGTTTGTCTGTGGATCCAGTCATTACATCTTTCCATAAAATAAAAACCGAAGCTTTTAAAACCCTTTTGTTCATGCCAATGCTTCCGTAACCACATTCTGGATGTCTGACAAACCCTTACTGAATGTATTAGTGCTCTCTGCTGTCTGATGAGAACAGGTGTTATGACAGAATCCAATATACATTTGAAAGATTTTCATTCCTATATTAGATATGTAAATGCAGAAAGAACGGAAAAAGAATATGTACCTAAATCACCTTTTATAATATTAACTGTGGAAATCTATGAAGTAGATGAAGATCTATGAAGACTATTAGTACAAAACATGAAACAAAATAGGAAGTTCTGAAAAGCAAAAAGGCAGATTTTCAGTAGTTTTAAATGTACACTATATGAAACTTTTAGTCCTCTAGCGGTTAAAAACACAAAACTGCATGCATTTTGCGGAAGAACGTTGTTTTGGTTGTGCTTTGGCTCGGTGCGCCGATATATGAAATATAAAACATTGAGGTTAAAGAGATATAACCAATTAGGATCTGAGAGAGACTATTATAGTATATAATCCAGTAAATGTGTTTTGTATATACCAGGTAAAGACTAGAAGGGATACAGTTACGGCCATTGGGCATGCACACATAAATATTGCTTCATTTATTATTTATTTATTTAATTTAATAAATGTTTTTGCAGTATTGTAAGGGTAGCTTTAGGGTTGGGGTAGGTGTAGGAGTTAATAAAACACAATTTGATGAGTAGCACATTTAATTTAATGTTATTTATCCTGAGGTTTTCACATTTCCGGGTTTCTCAGAAGCGGAAATCGTCATTGTTAGGTGAAATTATAGCAGTGAATGAGACTTAATTTTGTTTTCTATATGCAAACAGCAAAAGAAAAACTCAATATTGTTTTCATAGCTTTCAAAAAGAGGAAAAAAATAGAGAGCGATTGATAACGGCACTCCCACAACACCCTCACAGCAGCGTTAACTAGATTTTTTTTGTAATTTGATGTAAAGGTAATATAATACGAAGTATAGTGTTATAAATGTATTAAAAAAAAAAAAAAAAAAATATAAAAAAAAATTCAAGGTTTACGATATTGACGACCGTTACGCGTCATCAGTCTGCGAAAAGCGTCACGGTCCCTCATAAACAGATTTAAGCACAGCGCGACAACACCCATAATGAAATGAACCTTCACAATAGATAATGCTTTACTACATGTGGCAATTTATCTGTTCAATAAAAAAGCTTAAATGTTACTCACCAGTTAAGGGATAAAAACGCCATTTCCGCGTCCGTTTTATATTTCCTATCCTTGTTCTCACAAGCCATTCTTGTAAAAGGAGCCATGTCGCTTTCTTTTTGCTACGGAGACTCCTTTCTTTGGCGTTTTCTTAAACGGGTAATTCCCCGAAAGTTAGAGATTTAACTTGCTGTAATGTCAACCCTTTTCGCTCGCTGTGACAACTAAGCTGCCTCTCCCACACCACACACGCGTCAAAGTACCCGGAGAAACTTTTCTCTATGTGACACGCAGGGCGAGCGCCATATGTAGGCAATTTCCCGCGAAAACCGTCCCGTCAGGTCAAAAATATCAACACTTACCGTAGTGAATACGGTACAGGGTGAGACAATTTTTTTGGAAGGATATATGATGTATTGATTGTTTTTTTATCCTTCAAAAAATGATTTTCGAAATCCTTTAACAGATTGTATTAATACTCAGGACCAAACACGCCTTATTTTGACACTGAACTATGAAATTATATATAAAAACTTAACCAAAATACAGCTATTATTTTAAAATATAGTGTTTTCCCTTTACATACAAGTACAAGATAAAATATAAAATTATAAAAATATATAAAATACGCACGAAACATAAAATCAGACATTATAAAAATATACATAAACCAGAAAAATGTATCAAACATTATGGTAAAACAGATTTAAAAAAGAGCAGCAAGTAAAATTTGTAACTTAACAGTTATAAATGTAAAACCGATTTTAGTTCTCTAAGCTTATAACAAATGGTACCAAACTACAGATATAGATAACCAGTAGCTTATAGTGGTTATAATATGTGCCAATAATAAACAGATAATGTTTACTAGTTTTATCCCAAATAATTCATGTTTTTATGGTATGCCTGTTTTAATATCAAAAATGTACCTGTCTTCGAACCCCTGCTAATCGAGGACTTGTGCTCTGCATTGTTTTGAGGTCTGGTTTTGGAGTTGAGGTATAGCATGGGTTCCTGTTTAACAGCTGTTTAGCCGTCAAGATCAGTGCAGCTCCATTCATAATGGGACTGATCACAGCCATATTGTCTTTATCTAAGGTAGAATCATCGACACTATAAGAGGAGTGGGGTTCTGCACTGAAGTAAACAGTACTACTGCAGTCTGCGGGACAGGTGTCATACACCTTCTCTGGAGACTGCTGTCTGATTTCAGTACCAGAAAATCCTTCTCTGTTTCCAACCGGACATCGTTCACCTGCTTCCAATGATGGCTGATTACAACGGTTCCCTCCAGAGTCTGTGTCGGGCGCATCATCATTCCCAAGGAAGACTGAAAGCCCTCGGTCTCCATATAGGCAGTTGATCTTGTCTGTGTTTCCAGTCTTAAGAGCCAGGTGTATTAACATACGATGATGGTGCCAGTCGCCCTCTAGAGGCTGAACAGAACAGCCTCCTGCATGCTTTACAGGAGCAAAATCAGTCACTGAGAAAGTGCCATGATTGTGTGTGGAGGATTGAAGTGTCCTGTCCTTGCAGTCTCCATCCGTTGTTCTGTCAATAGTTGTCAGGCTCATCTGGAGTCTCAGACTCTGGAGGATCTCAGTGGATTTTGGATGAAGAAATCGGTAGTAAAGAACAACAAAAATGACACCTAGAAAAATAGAGAACGGAGAACATTATAATTGTCAGCTTTTTTTATTATTAGAAAAAGTGATTTCTAGGAATACACAATGTATCAACATCAGATTGATTATCAGATGATATAATTTTTGCTAAAGGGGACCTATTTTGTGTTTTGGCTCTATTAGAATAGGTTTTCATGCTTGAATGTTCAAAAAAATAGTATGTAATTCGCTGCTGTAAATACTGTGAATTGTCACGTGAGCAAGTAGATTCAAATTTCCACAAAAAAAGAATTTTTAAAAATCATATAACGTTAATTAGATATTTTTAATTTGATGAAGTACTTAGATATGTCTAAGTCAGTGTCATCTAAAATTTACAACCTCTTTGGGGCTTTCAGACTGAGCTTAACCCCGGGTTATTGTCGTTCTAAACACCGCTTTTAACGCCGGGTAAAGGAACGTTTCGCACTTGTAATTTAGAAGCGGGGTTAGCACTGATTTTTAACCCAGGGTTAGCACCGCTGTGCAAGACTTGTACAGTGTGAAACAATGCGGTGTTAGAATATTACGACTTGATGCTTAGCAACGGATAACCAATAGCGTGCCTAATATTCCCATGCTCTGGAGTAGGGTTTCATAATCCCAGGTAAAATGCGGCGCTAACCCCGCTTCGAAATTACAAGTGTGAAACGCTCCTTTACCCAGGGTTAAAAGTGGTGTTTAGAACAATGATAACCCAGGGTTAAGGCTTTTAAGGCAGTGTGAAAGGCTTTGCACTTTGCAGACCATTTTCATACTCAAACAGCAACAATACACACTAGAAAAGAAGAAAGATGAAAATGTAAAATAGGACCAGTATCTGTACTGGAAATTTAATTTTGCATGCTCATGTCTCCTATTTTTCCATTCAGATTCCATGCTGTTATCTAACGGCAATCTTTAAGAACTGATCATTTAAGAACAATGTTAAATTTAATCTTCAGTGAATCTCAAAATGAATACCAATTTTTAATACTGACCATTATAAGGCTGTGATGCCTAAATTCACTTTTAGCATTTTAAACAAATGATTTTAGTTTTCAGGTTGTTGTTTTTTTATTATTATTTAGACAAAATAGTATAACATTTTAATAATGACCATTTAAAGGTTATTGGCCATAACATGAAAATAATTATCATTATCAGGCATTTTTTAACATCAGTGCATCTCTAATATTTACCGATAAGGAAGCTGCACAAGACAGTCACAGGAATACTCATGCTGTCCCATGAAGGCCCACTGAGCGAATCTGACGCCAGAAGCAGAAGGAACGTGTTCTCCAGCAACATTAACTACAATACAGATAGAAGCTGTGGATGAATGATCTTTGAAATCAATAAACAGTAAAAAAAAAGGACGTTAATAAAAATGTGAGCTATTGTTCATGAGAGAAGATTCACTGTCTAATATGGTTATCAGCATAAACATGAACACAACTTCTGCCAAATTCCCCATTAACATTTATAACTGACAGTAGAAGTGTTTTATAGTTACTAAAACTAAAACTATTAAAATGTAATAATTAAAATGATATTTCTTATTTTTTAATATTCTTTTTTTTAATTGAATGAAAATATTAATGAAATTGAATAATTATACATTAGATGAAAAACCTAAACAAAAACTAGAAACCGCAAAAGTTTAAGCTGAAGTACTAAAATAACAAACTAAAATAAAAATTAATTAAAGTTAAATAGAAATATTTAAAAATAATAATAATAATAATAATAAAAATGACAAAAACACATAGCAAAATTACTAAAAGAAAAAAGTAAAATCAAAACTGAATATATAAAATTAAAAGCTAATTCAAACTATTATTAACCCTCTAGTGCCGTTTGCATCTCGGTCAAAAATGACCGAAATCTTTTTTATTTCAATGAAAGTATTGTACTATATTTTATTTTGTGTTTTGGGGGGATTTTATGGCAATAAATTATATTTATGCAGTAGTTATAATCTATGTATTCACTTTTTGAGCATGGACCTAAAAATTAAACTTTCAATTTTTATAAATCATAAATCTTGAATGCTTTGGAGCATTGGTCTCTTTTTAAAGACGACACTTGGCAGATTACTGCAAAAAGTTTAAAAAAGTGAATCTGAAAAAAGTTATAAAATTTTACATGAATTGTTATGAAAAAAATGCACAAAAATATCATTTTCAAATTTTATATGAAATATATATTTTCCAAAACATGTTTTACTCTAAAACTGTGAGAACATCAAAGCCATCAATCTAAACAAGCTGTGTTCCAAATTTGAGGTGGATATCTCAAAAAAGAATTTGTTCGTGCACAGCACCAAACATTTCTAATAGAGGAAATTTATTTCCAATGCACAAATTTTTCATTTCTCCTATTTTTTTCAGGGCCATTTAACCTTTTTGAATCATGTCCATGATTTTGTGTGTGAGTGTGTGTGTCTAAGTTCCAAAATCTTTATCAAGTTTCGTACCATTGTGATGAAGTAAAAAATTCCCAAAAAACAAAATGTAAAAAGTTTTTGGTCAAAAACCACCTAACAGCACCAGAGGGTTAATAAATACTATAATAAGATATAAATAAGAGTAAAATAACACTATAAAACATACCAAATAGAACCCAGTCATGCGGTACCGTGAGGGACCGTCTTTAACGTTAAGGAACAGGAACACATGCACAGCCCCTAAGATGAAGTTGAAGAGACGCCAGAAACTACGGTTAATGCAGATGTCCGTCTGCTGGGACACTTGCCAGAATGTCATAATGAGCCAGTGGAAACCTGAGCAGGGATTTTAAAAGACAATCACAAAGCAGCCATTTATTAACAAATCATCCTTTTCCAGGTAAGAGTTGACAAATTACATTAAAGCACTCAAGACTGTCACGCAAACTAACTGTGAAGCATTTTATGTGTAAGGATTTGTCTGCACAAAATAACAAGTCTTGACTCACCCACGACTCCAGAGAGCCACCAGTGAAACGCACTGCAGAAGAACATGAGGCTGGCCACCCTGGCACCCAGCATGCCCCCTCTCCATATGAGCTGGCACAGCATTGCAGCAGGAGTCATGTGTAGGTGACCAGGACGGAGCAGAAAGCATGAACGACTGAACAGGACCAGAAACCAGGACACATTCAGCAGGCTCAGTCCGACACATAAGACCACTGAGAAAAGAGGTTCAGGAAATAAACGGTTTCCTGTGGCTACGTTCACTCTGTCAGTGTGTATCTGAATGGAGTCAACAACAAGCGGAACATGGAGGGGTTTGCATACATGTTGTCTTATTTTCAACATGAATATGTGTAGACAATGTGAAATCCAATCAGACTGAAACGGATTTCCAGAGATGCGATCTGAATAGGTTTTCAAACCACATATGAAAACAGATTTGTAAAAATTGCATTTCACATGATTTTTTTTTGCTGTTCACACTCACTATATCTGATTGGATTGTAATTGGATATGCACAAAATTCAGACAGTCTGAACGAGGCATAAAGGGATAGTTCACCCAGGAGCCGTATGTAGGGCCACAACTAACAATTATTTTGATAATCAATTAGTTGGCCGATTATTTTTTCGATTAATTGGATAAAAAAAAAAAAATCTTTTTTTTTAATTGTTATTATTTTGACAAAAAAACATCCAGCCCAATCTCCTTCAATCAAACAGTTGAATGCTATGAAAACATGCAGTGCTTAATTTCTTAGACTAACTGTCACAGAAAAGAGAACACAAATATTTTAGGGATCTGACAAAAGGTCCTTTTTCACATGATGTCCAAAAAACTTCTGCTTCTCCTTCCTCCTTTTGCTTTGATAGCAGCTTGCATTCTTGCTGGCATTGTTTTTATGTACTATTCCACAATCTCTGTTGTTATTGACAGTAATTTGGCATCTGAAAAAAGTTTTATTTTCTTGTAAAATAGTAAATTCAAAAATTAAATAGGGATGCACCGAATGTTCGGCAACCGAAATTATTCGGCCGAAAAAAGCCAAAAAAAGTACTTTCGGTATTCGGCCGAATAAGTAAAAAGGCCGAATAAATTTTGCCGAACAATGACGTTTTTAATGATGTTTTAACGTTCACATATCGCGTCTTTTCCGCGCGCATATTCTTTATATCTTATGTAGGTGCGCGGTAACCGCGCGCAAAACGGAAGGGACGCGCATGCGGTGCAGCGCGCTTGTTTTTTCCTGGCGCGCCTGTGCCGCGGCGAGATGAAAACATCTCAACTTTTCAGAATGCCGCAAGCGCACCGCAGGTCATGTGACAAGAACCAACCGATCATCTTCGACCTTTCCGTAACAAAACATGGAAATCTCAGCCGAACAGCTGATCATAGCTGTACAGGGGGGTTGTTATATCTCATTTACATAAATATATCTATGCTGCAATCGTTATCCCTTGCTGAAACTTTCTCATCGTCAGAAACCACAGTTCATGGTTGCATAGCAACGACAGACGCCACAGAAGCGCGAGCTCCCGAACGCTTGCAAAAGAAGGAGGAAGCGACGCGGGCCGCGCTTTACACGCTTTTTTAGGCGCGATATGTGAAGTAGACTTATGTCTAGGACAGTTATTTATTTGTTGTGGGTTCATCTACACTTTTTTGCACTATTCAATGCACATTTGTTGTTGTAGACATACAGAGTTACATTCTTTCAGCAGTCAGTTATAGACCTAACATAGGCAATTCAAGAAGAACATAGGCTTCAAAGATGGCCAAATAATTTTTATTTTTTTTTATTTTACTAATTTATTCATTTTAAGTTACATTGTACTTTGTTTGTATAATATCTGCTGGAATGTTAAAAAATGTTCAGTGTTAAATATTTTGAAATTATATTTTTGTTATTTGATTTATTTCTCTGAAAAGCAACACAAAATAGTAAAAAAGCAAATTTTTACTATTTAATTATTGTAATGGTGAAAAAATTGGCAAAATAAATGGAAAAAATGCGAAACACCACATTCGGTATTCGGCCTTCGGCCAAGCATTTCATTTCGGTGCATCCCTAAAATTAAAGACAACAATATTTAAACAGCATTTAATATATTATTTAATATTTAACATACCAAACAGCTTACACATACTGGTGGATTAACCATTACAGAAACATAAAAATGATTTTGGTAATCACCAGTACTGTTAGTTTTGGGCAGCTGCAGCACAACCTGGTGGCGGTGTTCTAATAAATTTAAGCACTGTATATAGTGAATATAATTTAAATCTCTACATTAAAAATTAAGATAATAAAGAAAAACAAAAACACAAACTCAGTGTTAAGCAACAGGCAACAGAGAAATGTTCTGCAGGAACACACAGATAACCTCTTACTGTCATTTCTTTATCCTGTGTCTTACGTTTATTCATTTACATGCTGTTATCCCTTTACAGTCACTACTCCCATGAAACATATGAATGACAGTGATTTTTAAACCTAAAATGAACTTTCAACACCAGAGATTTCAGCAAAATGATTATTTTTGCGCTGAACATTAATGGTTTCCCTCTCTATCGCGTTCCGTCTGTCCGTCTGTGCACGCCGGCGCTCATTCAGTAACGTAAAGTTTGAAGTTTAACGCAGACTGTCAGGATAAACCTTTATACAAAATGGAAATGCTCGTGTGGATTTGAAACATTCACTGATTAGGATATAGTCGTAGAATGAACGTTTTGCACGCACACATCTGTCAAGCGCCTGACGGGGCAAGCGATGTTAAACACGGAGTTCTTGTGTTTTGGGCACGCACCTTTCCCGCTGCAGTTCACTCTGTTTCCTCCACTATTTTTTAATGCATTTTTTTGTGCATTTTGCACGGTGGGCAGACCCGACTAATCGATAATGACAATCGTCGACGATGATTTTTGTTACCGATTATTATCGATTAGTTGTTGCAGCCTTAGCCGTATGCTTTACTTTTATGATTGAAGGATGCGCTTTTTTGAGCTTCAAAATCTCAGGGACCATTCGCTCCCATTTTAATGCTTGGAAGAGCCAGGATGTTTTTTTAATAAAACTGATTGTGTTTGGCTGACAGAAGAAAGGTATATACACCTTGAGGGTGAGTAAATTATGGCATAATTTTCATTTTTGGGTGAACTATCCCTTTAAGTCAGGGGTGGCCAACGTCGGTCCTGGAGAGCCACAATCCTGCAGAGTTTAGCTCCAACCCTGATAAAAACTCACCTTCCTGTAGCTTTCTAGAAACCCTTAAGACCTTGATTAGCTTGTTCAGGTGTGTTTGATTAGGGTTGGAGCAAAAATTTGCAGGATTGTGGCTCTCCAGGACCGACGTTGGCCACCCCTGCTTTAAGTGTATGCTCACATTTGTTCACATTTGGTAGGTTCGGTGTTAGAAATGACAGTGTGAACGCTAAGCGAACCAAATGTATAGTTTTCCACCAAGAGAACCAAACTAGTGCAAACACACCCTTTGAAAAGCATTTAGTGTGCACACTAAACACAGAAGAAGATATTTTGGTATGTCAGAAAGTTGACAGTACCAATCGACTTCCACAGTAGGAAAAAAACTACTATGGAAGTCAATGGCTACTGTCAACTGTCTGGTTACCAGCATTCTTCAAAATATCTTCTTTTGTGTTCAACAGAAGAAAGAAACTCATACAGGTTTGGAACAACTTGGGTGAACTATCCGTTTAAGAAATAATTTATGCTTCACGAGGTTCAATAGTCAATTACCATTCTGAAATAAGATATCCTTTATGACGTCTGCCTTTGAAATTACATTTGCATAGCATGTCTAAGAATTGTTACCATAATAACACTATTTACATAAGCATACCAGGTAGTATTTAGTAAACTTTTTTATTTCTCATTGACTCATTGAATCATAACTATTGACGTATTTTATCACTTCCACAGAAAGCGGTTGACGTGAAGCTAGTTCTGTTTGTGGGAAGTCACATACCTGGTGACAGAAAGCCAGGGTGAAGGGTGAATAAACTGTAGGTGTGCAGTAGACTTTGAGGAAGGCTGAGCGTCAAAGCCTCGATCAGACACAGAGCAGACACTTCAGCCTGCTGCATTAGTAATGCACCTTGAGACTTCATGCAGCTCCATAACCTGCGAATATAAAACAGATACACATCTTAAAAATCAAAAAATCAACAGTAGCCTTTTATATGATAAATTAATATAAGTGGGTGAATCCACCTGTCATGAACACGCAAAAGTCCTATTTCACCCACAAATTTAAAGAAAGAAATAAGAAATTGCACTACTGTCCAAAAGTTTGGGGTCAGTAAGACTTGTTAATGTTACTATGAAGACGTTTCTCATGCTCATCGTTTATTTGATTAAAAATACATTAAAAACAGTAATACTGTGAAATATTTTTTTATATATTTAAAATATTTTATTTTATTTTCAAATGTTATTCCTGTGCAGTGTCACATGATCCTTCAGAAATCATTCTAATATGCTGATTGCCTGCTCACAATTATTATTATTATTATTATTGTTATTATCAATGTTGAAAACAGTTTTACTTCTTAATATTTTTCAGAAAACCGTGGTACATCGTTTCCAGGATTTTTTTGAATAGAATCAAAAGTATGAAAATGAATGAACAGAAAGCTCAAAAGAACAGCATTTATTTGGAATAGAAATGTATTGAAACATTATAAACGTCTTTACCCTTTTAAGAATTAATACTGCTGTATTATTATACTGAAAAATAACATTATTAAAATAAAGTTAACATCATTTAAATATATAGTATTTAGTTTTATTTATGCTTAAATAAATTAATACATCATTATAATACAGTAATGAAACTTTCAGTTGAGAACGACGGAAAGGTTAAAAACAAAAGAGTTTGAAAAGTGTTTTAATTGTCACAATGCAAAAGAAATAAAAATATGCAACATTTTATATATGTAGAATACAACTTTTTACATTTTTTAACAGTAATTCAATACAGTTTTCCACCTCACTCTTCATTATAAATGATAACGCGTTTTGACCTGTGATAGATGCCCAGATGCAGGCAGTGCACACTGATGAGTGAGGGCTTGGGTCTCTCTGCATCAGTAATGTTGTACCACTTCAGACTGAGCAGCTGAACGGCCGTGACAGGCCAGCACAGACCCAGCGTCAACCAGGCCAGCAGCTCTTTTCCCGTCCAGAGGTAGTGTGTGAAGCACAGTATAACTGATGATTTAAACGACAAAAAAGTCAGACAGCAAATTCCATTTTGAATTTGATTTGTTAGAGCTCTCTCTCTTTCTTCTTGGGCTCTGTCTGTGATGTAAAGCAGCTGTGTGACAGAGCACGCCTATGGCAAGCCATTTTCACTTTTATTCATTCTCAGGATAAGAATTCTTGATATCAACAATTACATTTTCACTAGTTAAAATGCTAATTCTTGATATCAGGAATTACATTTCCACTAGTAACAGGGTCAATTCCTGATATCAACAATTCAATTCTTGATATCAAGAATTAAATTCTAGATATCAAGAATTACATTTCCACTAGTAAAAACTATAATTCTTGATATCTGTAACTGTATTTTCACTAGTAAAATCTCACCATAGGCTGCCATTCAAATTCAATTGTTGATATCAAGAATTGATTTCTAACTAGTTGAAATTCCAATTTCAACATATTCATTCAACATATCAGAAATACAATTCTTACTAGTAAAAATCATCATTTTTGATATCAATAATTACATTGTTACTACTAAAAATGCAAATGTCTGATATCAAGAATTCAATTGTCACTAGTGCAAATGTCTATTCTTGATATCAACAGTTGAATTTCTACTAGTAAAAAAATATTCATTTCTGATATCTGAAAATGAATTCCTGATATCAATATAATTTCTGATATCTAAAACGACTTTCTTACTAATGACAATCACATTCATGATATCAGAAATGAACATTTTTACTAGTAGCAATTCAATTGTTGATATCAGACATTTGCATTTTTACTTGTAAGAATTGTATTCCTGATATGTGAAACTGGAATTTCAACTAGTAAGAAATTAATTCTTGATATCAACAATTGAATTTGAATGGCAGCCTATGGCGAGATTTCACTAGTAAAATGATATGTGAAACTGGAATTTCAACTAGTAAGAAATTAATTCTTGATCTCAACAATTGAATTTGAATGGCAGCCTATGGCGAGATTTCACTAGTGAAAATACAATTCTTGATATCAACAATTATAGTTTATACTAGTGGAAATTTAATAGTTGATATCAAGAATTAACTTTGTTACTAGTGGAAATCTAATTCCTGATATCAAGAATTAACATTTAAACTAGTGAAAATGTAATTGTTGATATCACACGTTCATATCCTGAAAATGAATAAATGTGAAAACGGCTTGCCATACTCGCCCCCTTCCTGCCATTCATGAAAAAGGCGCTCAAATACAGTGAAATAATATGCAGTAACAAAACTGAACTAGTCAAAACTAAAACAAGTCCGAACAGGCAAAAACCACATCCACATGCCGAAGCACTTGCCAAATATGTTTAGCAATCACATATAGCGGTTTGGGAACGAATGGTACAACGGAAAAGAACTTACGTGCCGCTTTCTCCAATAAAACAATGACTCCTGAAAAAGAGTAGAGACATACGTGACTCCACGTGACCGCACTTCCCTTTCGATTCTGCATCGTTGCTTGTACTAAACTTTTTTTCCCCCCCTCCTCAAAGTTTGTGGTATTCAGTTATTCTGGGACAGTACTGCTGCTCTGCGCTAAATGGGGTACGCTGTGTGCGACTCTCGAGTCTTTCTGACCAGTTTTTGGAGGTTGCCGCTCAAGGTGACGTCACACACCGAGCAAATATGAAACCGTTAAAAAACATCTTCGTTCGTGTAATTAACAAAATATTACTTGAATAACTAAAATGTAAAAAAATCTCAAATATTTACACATGTTGTATGAGAGAAAGAAAATATAATTGAGATAAAATGAGAAATTAAAGTCATGATATAAAACGATATAAGTCGAAATTATGACATAAAAATATAAATCATGATATTATAGTCATAATTGATATATAAAAAGTCGAAAGTTATGACATAATAATCGACCCTCGTGACTTTTATGTCGTAATATAATTTAGTCTCTCATAAATTCGACTTTAAGTCGATTTACCAAAGCATGACTTGATAAACTAAAACGTAAAAATACCAGACAAAAAAAACTCTTTCACGAGAAATAATGTAAATATTTCCACGCGTGTATGAGAGAAAGAAAATATAATTGCGATAAAATGAGACATTAAAGTCATGATATAAAACGATATAAGCTAATATTATGACAGAAAAATATAAATCATGACAATTGAGAAATAAAAATTCGAATGTTATGACACAATAATCGACCCACGTGACTTTTATGTCGTAATATAATTTAGACTCCCATAAATTAGACTTTAAGTCGATTTACCAAAGCATGACTTGATAAACTAAAACGTAAAAATATCAGACAAAAAAAAAACTCTTTCACGAGAAATAATGTAAATATTTCCACGCGTGTATGAGAGAAAGAAAATATAATTGAGATAAAATGAGACATTAAAGTCATGATATAAAACGATATAAGCTAAAATTGTGACAGAAAAATATAAATAATAATAAAATAATAAAAATTCGAATGTTATGACACAATAATCGACCCACGTGACTTTTATGTCGTAATATAATTTAGATTCCCATAAATTAGACTTTAAGTTATGATTTAACAAATGACTTTTTTCTTATGTGGTGGAAATTGGCTTTCATACTATTAATCACATTTACATACAAAGGAAATGAACAAAACAATACTGTGATTGCTTCAGTAAACAGATTTGATCGCGTCAGTGTCAGCAGACCCACGAGCACATGACTTATCATGTGATCTGCCGTTGCTCTATATAGGCATCAGAGTGTTCCTCTGTTGTTTATTTCCGCCCCGTGGAATTTTAAGGGGAGCGAGACACGGTTCTAAGTGAGTACAACTGCCAGCAGACAAACGACAGGTAAGGTTATGTTACTAAAATCTGGGTTTAAATCATTCAAGTGTGTTTGATTTTTCCTTAATTTGACTTCCAAGGTGATATTCAAAAAAGGTCATGGCGATACAGCAGCGTGTCTTAACTTATAAGAAAATTATGAAACAAAACATTATCATGGAATAGCATGACTTCATCTTTATCTGTGCTAAGGCATTTCCTGGTCTGTTTTAGACTTCTTCCTTTGACTTCATATGGATTAATTGTTATTTTTTTTTGGTAAACAAGGCCTGCAGTTAAAAACGAAACTATGACTAATGGAAACCAGAGCTTCTTTTTTAAACATAATAATGCTTCAGCAGCT
This sequence comes from Opsariichthys bidens, assembly GCA_037194245.1. Classification (NCBI taxonomy): domain Eukaryota; kingdom Metazoa; phylum Chordata; class Actinopteri; order Cypriniformes; family Xenocyprididae; genus Opsariichthys; species Opsariichthys bidens. The sequence continues at coordinate 7,532,046 of CM074286.1, read as the reverse complement.
CTAGTTGACTTTACACGGCTCGTTTACTTACAGATACAGTAATATTAGGTATCAAACATGAACAGTATCAGTGTATGATTTTACACTTGTCTTAAAATGGAAACCCTCAAATGCAGCCAATAATATTTCATATTCACTAGTTATCTTCTGACGGTGTTCGTATCTCCGGAAGCGGTGTTTTTGACTAGTTCAGGTAATCTGTTAATCAGCAAGTTGTTCCTGTAAATGTGCTGACTCACGCACACTTAAAGGCCTATTAGAGGAAATGCAACATGAGTATGATCTCTGACGACCCTTCACTGTTATTGCATCTACAGATTTGTCTATAATTTAGTAATGGCTTTTAAACCACTTTAGTTCCCAAACTACTGGAGTCCGAGGCCCATCTTATAAATAAAATGCCTTAAACCTAAACCTTACCCGAGGACTTTGTAAATGCTTGTGAGTCATCTGTTCCTAACCATGAAGTGGTTGAACATGTATATCTTAAAGGTCTAGAGTTTTCCCTTCTGCATGACTGCAACCTAAAGATGACACTTCTGTAGGCAGTCAGTGATCCGTTTCACCTGAAGTCCCCTTGATGTACCACTTGTCTCTGTTTGTGGTTTGTGATTGACATTTAGAAGTGTTTAGAGCATGTGCAGCTTAAATCTGATTCATTAAATGGGCTGAGATGCACCAAGTGTATCACAGCATAGTTCTCATGGTGTTTGGACCATTATAATTGTGATTAAAGCCTTTTTTTGTGTACAAGTGGGATTAATTGCGTTTTCTGGTTTTCAGAATGTTGCGGCTGGGTTTCCTGTGCCTGATCTCGGCCCTTTCGGTGAGCTGGGCTCGCCCTCGCCTCGCTCCCCTGTCCCATGAGATGGTCAATTTCATCAATAAAGCAAACACTACTTGGATGGTAAGATGGCGTTCTACTCTGATGCTCTAAATGATGACTGAGCCGGTATTGGGAATAACTGTTTGTAATACTGCATTTTCTTATATGCTCCTTGCAATTAATGGTGTTCTTTCTCACCTGTAGGCTGGACACAACTTCCGTGATGTTGACTACAGCTATGTGAAGAAGTTGTGTGGGACTTTTCTGAAAGGACCCAAACTCCCTGTCATGTGAGTGCTACTGAATTTGGTATGGGGAGACTAAAAGAGGAAGTGCAACCTGTTAACTTTGCAGTCATGGTGTGCATATGACTTCTTTGTCATGTGGTTCTGTGCTATATGTAACTTTTGCTTTCAGTTCTGCCTTGTTTTTAACAGACCTTGTTTTGTTAATCAGGGTACAGTATGCTGATCATCTCAAGCTCCCCAAAAACTTTGATGCCCGAGAGCAGTGGCCCAACTGCCCCACTCTTAAAGAGATCAGAGACCAGGGTTCTTGTGGTTCATGCTGGGTAAGGTCTTCTCTCTGGCAGTATGATTTTGGATTGCAGTGTGGTTTTATTTTTACTCATGACTCTACATTATTTTACACAGGCATTTGGGGCTGCTGAAGCAATCTCTGATAGAGTATGTATCCATAGCAATGCCAAAGTGAGTGTGGAGATCTCTTCTCAGGACCTGCTTACCTGCTGTGACAGCTGTGGCATGGGGTAAGTTGGTGTATGCGAATCAGGGCTTAAAATGGGGGCATAACATTGCAGTTCCAAAAACGATTTGATTAGTATGGAGCCCCTCGCATGACATGCCGGGGGGGAAAAAAGGTAGGGTAAATGATTTAGAACTAAAACTTCAGGGAAAAATTGGTAATGTTATTTGTGTCATGTGCGGGATTCTGTACATTGGAGGGAATACAAGTAACTTGTGTGTATATATATATATATATATATATATATATATATATATATTTTTTTTTTTTTGCGTATACTTTATACCAGAGCTTTTGACCAAACCTTGTAACTCCAGTGGATCCTCAAACTTTCGGTCAAACCTCATACGGTAGCGCCACCCGCCTCAATCATGAGTGAAGTGCTGCGCACATTAGAGACGATCTCTGCTTGTTTGCAGTGCAAAAAAAAAAGCAAAACCTGCTTCTTGTGTTTTCATTAAATCACGTTGTTTGTAAAGCTAATGTTATGTATTTGAGGAGCAGAGTCTGGTATGCCCTCTAATCATGTGAATAGCTCTTCACATTTTATAACAAGATTTTGGCCAAATGTATGAACTGAAAGGAAAAACTGATCACCCACATAGCTACGACCAACTTTGTAACCTGTAACCCAGTTGGTCATTTTATTATTTTTTTCTAAAATTGGCTTCGTTTAAAAAAATAAATAAATAAATATTTTTATTATTGGCAAACCTGCATCTCTCCTCTTACTCAATGGAATGATGGTCTGAGCGGTCTCTGTGCCCATCATGCGCTGCATGATTTTTGGTGAAATTGGTTAAATCAACTGACTGAAACCCACAGACTTCCCACCCCCAGCAAGTAGCATTGACTTGTCCAGACTGTACAGGGGTTGTAATAAATTCCAGCATTGACATTTGAATATATATATATATATATATATATATATATATATATATATATATATATATATATAATATAATATAATATAATATAATATAATATAATATAATATAATATAATATAATTTTTTTTTTTTTTTTTTTTTTTAAATTGTTACTAGACATTACACAAGATGCTAAGTCTGTGTTTTTAATCTCAGATGTAATGGTGGATACCCATCTGCTGCTTGGAATTTCTGGAGCACAGAGGGTCTGGTCACCGGTGGACTCTATAACTCCCATATTGGTTAGTGTCTACCTTGCTTTTTGGGTGAACACTTTGTGGAGCTTCAACGGTGTATTAACAAGTCTTCTTTTTAGGCTGTCGTCCATACACCATTGAACCCTGTGAGCATCATGTGAATGGCAGTCGCCCTCCTTGTACCGGAGAGGGTGGTGACACTCCTAACTGCGACATGTCCTGTGAACCTGGCTACAGCCCTTCTTACAAGGCGGACAAACATTTTGGTAAAAACAAATTAGTTCAGGTCACATTTCAACCTCATTACTACAGCTACTCCTAGTTAAGTTTTAAAGTAACTAAAAGGTTTTATAATTCCAGAACTTTCAGGGATCTCTTTTTAACCAATGAATTTGGTCTCTTCTAGAAGTCTCCTTTCTACTTGATAAAATAGTTTGGCTTTTTTTTTTTTTTCTTAAGTTATATTCCTTATAAAAATGGCCATGGTGTTTGTAGATTAGTTTGCATGACTTTTTCCAGGTCTACAAATCTCCTTCCTCATATTTACAGGTTTGTCAAGACATTAGAATCCCTGATTATTTAAAGAAACTGTTGAGGGAGTGAATTAAGATTTCTTTTAGCTTATTTAAATGATTACACCATCTTGAGGCTTCCTTGGCTTTGTGTTCCCCACCTCCTGGTTGGGAACCGCTGATTTAAAGTTGGCTGGACTGTTTTGACTGCTGTAAAATGTCAATTCATGGATTGAACCATTCCTCTTTGTCATTACAGGAAAGACGTCCTACAGTGTCCCATCTAATCAGAATGAAATTATGAAAGAACTCTTCAAGAACGGCCCAGTAGAGGCAGCCTTCACTGTGTATGATGACTTCCTGCTGTATAAATCTGGTTGGTTTCAATCTATTCATGTGTCTGTCTAGAGCACTAATGTAGCACGGAATAGTTCGTTAAGTGGTTAAAAATGGTGGATGGTTTTTTTTTTTTTTTTTTTTTTTTTCTCCTCTTTTAAATAGGTGTATATCAGCACGTGAGTGGATCTGAACTAGGTGGTCATGCCATTAAGATCCTAGGCTGGGGAGAGGAGAATGGTGTCCCCTACTGGCTTGCTGCTAACTCCTGGAACACTGACTGGGGTGATAACGGTGAGGCTCATTTATTTAGAATGAAGACCGGTTCATTTTACTGTCTGCAGTTTGTGCAGGTGTTTGCTTCATCCACTCCATTTTTCTTGTCACTTCAGGATTTTTCAAGATTCTCCGAGGTCAGGACCACTGTGGCATTGAATCGGAAATTGTAGCTGGAATCCCAATGTAACCACAATCGCATGAAGAGAGCCGAAATGAGTGCGCTGTTCATAACGAATGTCTTCAACTTAAGCTGACTACCATCTTCTGTGGCCGTGGTACATTCAGTATTGTTGATCAATGATTACGTTTTATTAGGAGTCATTTTAGACCGGAACTTCCGATCAGGGTTTTAGTGGGGTTTTTTGTTTGTTTTTAAAAAAATTGGAGTTACATTTTGATGCACCATGAAATGTGCAGTCCAGGTCATTGGAGTCTATATTTTAGACCACAGTCTGTAACGTTTTAGCTCAAATTGGTACCTCGAAGCCACTTTCCTGTATGTTTGACTTTTTTAAAATTTATTAGGTTGAATGATTTTTACTTAATTTTGTTTTTGTTAATGGATTTTGTCTAAAGTGTAATAAATATTAAAACAAAGTCTTGTCATTACTGCTCCCTTTTTTTGGGGGGGTGGGGGTCGGGGTTCAAGTCAAATGGCCTTCCAACAATTTAGAAAATGCAGTATCACACATGGAGGCATAAGAGAGGTTTCACATTTCATATAGAAATCCAAAATGCTGAGGCTTGATTCAGAAATCTATAGTAAATTGGGCACGAGTGAGCTTTTGTCTCTGGAAGTGACTTTACTGTTTAAATTAAACTTAAAATTAACTATAAAGCATTAACGCATTAAATTACGCTCTTGGAAACGAAACTTGGCACTCAACCTTTTAATCCATCCAAGTAATCGTTTGGACTGAAGAGAAACTGAAAATTTTGACCATCAGTCTTGAAGTTCAAAATCTACACGCCACATCTAAATGAACGGTTCATTTCAAAGGTGTTTATGTTCAATATAGAAATCTGCCTACAATTGGGTACAAACCCTAATAATGGTTACTAGATCTTGGCTGTGACTAGACTTTTGCATTTAAATTCTAAGTAAATTAAAGCTATACTTTCTGGGTTTGCATAGTTCAAACGGCAAAAAGGAAAAATGAGTTGAATAGTTACCAATTCAGATGATTGTTTCTGGATTCCACAACTTGGTGGAGACAGTTCAAGTGGTTTCACAATAAATTGTGTACAATGATTCTAATATCATTAACGCATGCTTTTGGACTTTCAAAACAACTTTTAGTATCCAGAAATAAATTATGCATCGGTCAGTACTGTATATGCAGCAGGTGTGTGGTTTCCAATGTGTGGTTAATTTGTGTCTTCAATAATAAAAAAGGTCTCTAAAGTTGCATTTCATGCTTAATTTGCCATTACATCTCTGGTTGCTCCTGATGGACTGGCATGTTCGTCTGTTCCTGATGATCATCTTGCAGCTGGTCATGCTGTTCTTCAAACTTTTCAGGCATCTCATTCTCATGTTCAGACTCTAGCTTGACTTCTGCATCTTGTTGGTGAGTTTCAGGATCTCCATCCTCTGATGTCGTATGCGTTTGCTCTTGATTTAAGGCCTCGTCAGCTGGTGGGTCAGGGGGAACAATGTTGTTTTCTTGCTGATGGTCAATCGTGGATGATGATAACAGCTCTGAAGGAGCCAGTAGCCCATCCTGGTTCAGATCCTGAGCTTGTAGCAGGTAATCCACCAAAGATACAACCTAAAATGTAAGGAGTTCAAGTTGTAAAAGAACTCGAGAGATTACTTTGAATGTTATGACAAAACTTAACAGCACTCACAGAATCTGTTGACTTTGGCATGATTTCATGATAAGTCAGGAAATCTGTCAGAAGTTGCATCAGCTCAAGGCCATCCATCTGCCCACTTCTATCATAGTCATACAAGGAGAAAAGGAAGAACACTTCTGCGAGAAGAGAACAAATCATTAATAAGCTTAGAAAATATATATACATATAATGCATTTCTAATGTATATATAATACATAATGTGTATTATAGATATAAAAATCAAGATTTTATATCTATATATATATATATATATATTTCAAGATGTGTATGTATATATAAATATACATATATACATTACATGGCAAGGCACAAAATACTAGGTAGTTCCGTAATCAGATTCCAAAAATTAAGTAATTAGATTATATTACATTTTAAAATACTTGTACTCATACTGCACTTCATTTTTATTGATTACATGATTACATATTATTTTCCCAATCGCAATAAATAAAATTTAATCAATAATTAATTGATTCTCCCTAATATAAGATAATTTTTTTTTTTTTTTTTTAAATCTTTAGTAATTGTTTTATTTTGATTGTTTTCATTTTAAAATAATTTAATTTAAAGTTATGATTTAATTACTTAAAGGCTTTTCATTAAACTCATGAACCCCAGTCTGGGAAACCCTGACGTAATGTAATATTTAATGCACTTCATGTTCTTGATAAAGAATGGAATATATTTTCAATCAATATGGTACAGGATTATACTATTCAAATCAATATAATCGCGTTAGGTCAAAAGTAATCTAAAAGTATATTACCTTAAATGTGTAATGTAATGGATTATATTACTAAGAACAATTTTTGTCATGTAATTTTTTTGTCATGGAATCAGTTACTGATTACAATTTGTAAATAATCTACCCAAAAAAAAAGAGTATGCAAAATAGAAAAGCACGAAGGAGTGGCGGAAATAGAAGCAGAGCATGTTAATAATGAACAATTAACCTTGTTCCCTGGTGTTCAGCTCTGGATTGGTTTGTCCTTCCTTTAGGCTGCTCTTAATGTAGTTTTGCAGGAGCCTGTCACACAGAACCAAAGATTATTGGCCACTTTAGTTCTACCTTAAATGATTACATTATTTATATAGGAAAATAAGCAAGGATCTTAATTCATACAGTATTTTTCCATGTTGAGACATTTTAAAATTATACTGGCACCATTGTGTCAAAAATGCACTGTAGCGAAAATTGCGTAACTTTTCTCTAAAATATGTTCTGACATTTTTAAAATAAGATGGAAAGCACAACAAACATTTTGTTGTCAATCTTTTTTAGCTATTGCTTGTTCAGCATGTCAGAGTGTCAGCTGTGGAAATCTCAGCATTATCTCTCCTATGAAAATAGACTCTGAACCTTGGGGCAACTGTACTACCTTGTTTGATCAGGAGGGTTTAAAGACAGTAAAGCGAGATCAGAGAAATGTATTTAAAAGAGATAACCTGCGGTTTTCTTCGCTGGACCCAAAAGGATTAGCAAGATCTGGTGCAAGGGTGTCGTCGCTAGAAAAACAGAACAAAACATCAACATCAGAGGAAAAATGGGTCACGTTTTTTTTCCAATGTTAAGAAAAAATATGTACAAATGTGTCTTAATACCAAATCTTAATGCCAAGATACTGATTCTTGACATTTTTACTCTTGGACAATTATCTATCTTCCCTAATTGGAATTATGCATCTGCTATTATAAATATAATATAGATGAATTTATATAGTTGTATGAATCAATATGAAATAATTAACAATAATAATTCATTTATTTAACCCTTTGCCAAGACCTGTCCCCTTTAGTTTCTGTTGCTTTGTCCAACGCCACACATCATGTTCTCATGCAGTGAAAAATACATCCCTGAGCAAAGAGTACACTGACAGACATATGAAACAGTTTCATATTTAATATATCGTAATTTTTTAAACAAGTTTAAACAATAAATAGCGCACAGTGTCTCTTTAATGTGTCGTGACAGATCATCTCTTCATACTAGTTCATTTATAGCATCAATTAAACATGAATGAACGTCAGAAGGAATGTTGTTTCAAGCACAGAAAGATGTGAGTACACACAATTTTTCAAGTTCAAGTTCACCAACGTTAATCTACTAACTCCCCTGACCGCTTTGTCAGACAAAATGACGGGTTATGATTGGTCAGATCGCCGGTCAATTGTATATTCGATTTCTCAATCATTATATAATTGTTACATTTACATAAGATATTTGATTTAGCATTTAACATTTTCCACTTTATAATGATAATAACAATAATAATAAGTGCAATTTAAAAAAAAAAAAAAAAAAACTATAACATTTTCTATGTCTATTTTTTTTATAAATAAGCAAATGGTACCATTTAAAATGTTTCACAATAAGCTAAATATTTGATAATATCACCATATCGTACAATCCTAGCGTAAAGCCTAAATGTGTGTGTGGTGTACTGCAGTATGTACTGCAGTATAGTGTAGTATTGTAGAGTACAGTATACTAGCATCGCGTTATTGCGGCCTACCTGAGGGTTTTCTGGGCTTGAGGAGCACACAGACTGAGTGAAGGGAGGATGAACAAGAACAGAAGCCGTGTTGTGATCATATTAACTGCTCCACCGGATCGCTTTGGCACACCTGTCACCAAAATAAGTCAAAGAAACGATTCGTGAATCATTAGAGAATCAAATACGTCCGTTACAGGAACCGAGAATCACTCACGAACGATACAGCAACTGTACTGTTCGAATCAAACACCATATGATTCTTTCGGTTATAAAGAGGAGTATGACAGTCGACCCACTGCGACAATGAAGCGTTCTTCTTTTCTTCTTAGTTGCACTGATGCTCCGTTTAATAATTTAATAACAACCAAGGCGGACTGTAACAGAAAAGGTAGAAGTGAAATGCGACGGTACCTCTCGCAGCGGCGGTTAGCGCTCGCTCCATGATGAAACCCAGCCCGGCTGAGGAGAGCAGCACAGCCCCGTATGTTTGCATCAGTGACAGGCTACACGTGGATTCCGCGGACGTGTCGTGGGCCGAATAAAATCCGCAGCTCCTCCTCGAGCTCTCCACATTCCGCCTTCCATCATCGCCACGTAGAGTCGCTGACACTGCATTTACAACTCCGCATGCACCGCCTCTATCTTGTCCGTTACTTATGAGATCCTGTTTGCAAATGATTCGTGTTGGTAAGGGCTGCTTCTTTAGCTTTTTGACAATATAAACACAGTGCATCAGCAGAAAGGGTCTGATTTATTATTATTATTATTATTATTATATGTTTCATAGAGTCTTGCTGTGGACCTGCCCATTCACACTGTGCTGCAGTGGTGCTCACTGCAGAGCCATAACCTCCAGCTCCCCCTCTCTTGACCTAATATGGGCATGATGGGTGGAGCTGTATCCCCAAGTACACTCTCTCCACCCATTAAACAGGTTAAGCTCCACCTTTGAGCTCCAGAGAACTCTGAGGCGAGCACTACTTGGATAGAGCTGTGGTAGGGTTAGGGTGTGGTCGGATATTCTAGCTCCACCCATTAGGCCCAAATTACATTCGCTCCTCCTCGCCGGACGTCTAGCGAGGAGGAGCTCCACGTAAGCTCCACCCATTTGCTCTATCAGACACATTCCTTCAGTGAAACCGAACGTTTTGCACAGTTTGGCCACAAGGTGGCACGAAACCACAATGGTATTGTCTCATTGAAACTCAATCACCAACGCATAATAATAATAATCATAATAATAAAACTAATAATGTAAATTTCTGTAGGAAACTGTAATAAAAAAAATGATAGACTTAGGTTAAATGGGGAAATGGTACTAAGAATGGGATGTTTTACACAGTTTTGCCACATGATGGCGTTCCTAGTGTATTAAATGGTAGGACAAAGTACTACTGTGAAAGCCAGTTTTCTCTTTGGAGAAAGATTAGTTTTTCGGTTTGGTGATTTTTTTTTTTTTCCTAAACACATTTAATTTCTTTATGTAAATTCAATCAAAAGGTTTGTCTATCTATCTATTTATCTATGTATGTATGTATGTATCTATCTATGTATGTATGTATGTATGTATGTATGTATGTATGTATGTATGTATGTATGTATCTATCTATCTATCTATCTATCTATCTATCTATCTGTGTGTGTGTGTGTGTATGTATGTATGTATCTATCTATCTATCTATCTATCTATCTATCTATCTATCTATCTATCTATCTATCTATCTGTGTGTGTGTGTGTGTATGTATGTATCTATCTATCTATCTATCTATCTATCTATCTATCTATGTATGTATGTATGTATGTATGTATGTATGTATGTATGTATGTATGTATCTATCTATCTATCTATCTATCTATCTATCTACCTACCTACCTACCTACCTACCTACCTACCTACCTACCTACCTACCTACCTATCTATCTATCTATCTATCTATCTATCTATCTATCTATCTATCTATCTATCTATGTATCAATCATCTATCTATCTATCTATCTATCTATCTATCTATCTATCTATCTATCTATCTATCTATCTATCTATCTATCTATCTATCTATCTATCTATCTATCATCTATCTATCTATCTATCTATCTATCTATCTATCTATCTATCTATCTATCTATCCCAGACTTTATTTGTCTTTTAGCAAGAAAGGCTGAAAGAGAAATAAAACTGCTTATTCCATAACTACAGGTTATGGATTTCCTTTCTTCATTTCTTCATCAATTGGACTGGGAAAGCCATGATGTGTCTGAGCCAGCAAACTACAGCAGTTTCCTTCAAAGGTTTTCCTTGGTTTGTAGACACACACACACACACACACACACACACACCAATCGTAAAAAGTCCACTTAGAGTTAGTAAAGTAATCGATTCATTTGTTGTTGATCAACTAAAAATATCAATACCTGCCTTCCATGCATTCAGTCATACTGTAAGGTAAATCTAATGTTGATTGAATAATTCTTCACATTGAATATCATCTTTCTAGTTCATCATTGATCTCTGTAGAGGACAGGGGTTATCTGGAGGGTGTTCTCTGTCAGAAGCCATCCAAGAGTACTCAAATGTTTCGATTGCATCTTTATGGTAGCAAGTCTGTGATATGTAGCAATAATGCACTTATCTCAATCCATAGCTGCTCCATTTTTATAAACAGCTGTGGAACATTTAAACATTTGATAAGGTTGTTTTTCACTGGTTTGATAAGACAGTTAGTTACATGCATGCTAATAAATTGATCAGCTTTCCTCATAGCCGTATGTAAATCTCAAAGCCGTATGTAAAAGTGTTTTGTGGACGGCGTTCGATTTCATAACAGCTGCTCCTGTTTCATGTATTTCTTTCTGCACCATCTGTTCTCTCCCACTGCCAGATCAGCCAAAATGCTATTGTGTCTTCAAAAACATTACAAACAATTTTATGCTAATCCTGCTAATCCAGTGCTATAGCAACCAAACTTTCCCATATAGTTATATTCTATTTGTTTAACCAACAGCTGAAAAGCATCAGGTCAAAGGCCAACATTGCTGATGAAGTGTCTAAGAAATGTATGTATGCATATCTCAAGACCATATTTTGTCAACGGCTGCAGTACTTTATATGAACAGTATTTTGAAAATGTTTGCAATTTTATAGTTGAGATTCACCATTAAATGCTTGATTTTTGTAAACTCTAATACAGCCAAGTAATGCGATAAACAAAGGCAAATTAAATTACATGGAATGATTCATTCACATAAAAGGTCAAACAAAGTGGTCTATACCTGGAGAAAGCTATCTGTTAGCATTTTCATTCATCTCAATGACACTCGTGTGGCTGGTGCAGGACGTCACAGAAGTGTGTAATGGGAAATCCTCTTTATTCATGGGGACATAAGGTTATTTTGAGTCACTCATCTGAGCTGTAAATGTCATGTGATTGATCAATCTATGTAAGAAATCTATACAGCAGACAGGTATTGCATGAGTCTATTTTACACCATTAAGAGCCATTCACAAATGTGTGAAAGTGTTGCTTTAATATACTGTTATACAGTGTTCGGGAAAGTTACGTTTAAAAGTAATGAATTACAATATTGCGTTACGCCCTAAAAAAAGTAACTAATTGTGTTACCTTTTATGGAAGTAATTGGTTTTGTTACTTTTGTGCTACCTTTTTTCGTGTGGGCTGGGCTGTTTGTTTGTTTTTATAACAAAAAAAAATAGTTTTGGCAAATGTAAAGGCTCTTTCACACCAAAAGTGAAATGAATAAGCCTCAGGCTGAAGGAAATGCAAATTCACACCTGTACAGTAGAGGGCGCAGCTCAAACAAACAAGCCTTTCGTTCGGATCGTAAATCAAACTGCCAAAATCACGTGAACTATTGAAATTGCGAATCACTTATGACGTAACAAAGCCTCATTTGCCGAAATCACGTGACTTTGGCGCTCTGAACCACTGATTCGAAACAAAAGATTTGTAAAGCTTCGAAGCATGTGTTTTGAAATCAGCCATCACTAGATATTGTTGAAGGTTGTTATTTTGTTTTTTTGGCACATAAAAAGTATTCTTGTCACTTTATAATATCAAGGTTTAACCACTGTACTCACATGAACTGTTTTAAATATGTTTTAGTAGCTTTTTGGACATCTGAAAGTTTTAATTATCTTGCTAGCAATAGAGATTCCATCGGATTTCATCAAAAATATCTTAATTTGTGTTCTGAAGATGAACGAAGGTCTTGAACAACATGAGGGTGAGTAATAAATGACATAATTTTCATTTTTGAGTGAACTAACCCTTTAAATCGAGTTCTCTTTCACGTCTTCTTGCATTTGAACAGACAAATTCCCACAAAATTGTCAAAATGATTGTATAGTCAAGTGTCTTTGTGAAACATAGTCGGTTTTGTCTTAAGTGAACTTAAACAGTTGAGAAAGAAAACACGTGTAACAGTATGTTGGATATGTGCTGCTCTTAAAGTGACAGCAGCCTAATAAACCTACTGCTGTCTTTGTCCTCAATGTTAAGCTAACAACAAAAGACCAAGAGAAAGAGAAATCACTCACTGAATATTCACTGTGCTATTTAAATTAAATTTAAAATATGATAGAGCAGTAAAAGTAGCTCCTAAAACTTAACTGGCATAAGTAGGCATGAAAATAACTGAAGGAAATATTTTACTTGCTAAGCCATTTAATTTGATTCATATTCTTTTGGTTTCTCTGACCAATATTTTTAAAAATTAAAAATCCAATGAAAATACAGGTATCGGTGCTCAGTATCGGCAAGTATGAAAATAAAAGTATCGGTATCAGTGCATCCCTAGGGGTAGTCGTGGCCTAGTGGTGAGGGAATCGGGCTTGTAATCAGAAGGTTGCTGGTTCAATTCCAAAAAAAATGAAAAATTCCCATGCCAGCAGGAATTGAAAGTGGGGATTGTGAATAAACAGCACTCTCTCCACCTTCGATACCATTTACATTTACATTTAGCAGACGCTTTTATCCAAAGCGACTTACAAGTGAGGAAAACAAACAAGCGATTCTTCATGAACAAACAAGCGATTCTTCATGACTGATACCATGACTAAAAGTGCCCTTGAGCAAGGCACCTAACCTCTAATTGCTCCTTGTAAGTCGCTTTGAATAAAAGCGTCTGCTAAAGGATGAAAAATGAAAGGAAATCCCTAGTTTTTATTTTTCTGTCGGCAGCTTCGCTTATTAACTTGAAGTTATAAGAGGTTATATGTGTTGTTTGCAAGATTACAAGCAACAAAAACAGTCCTCAACATGTGCTTAAGTCATATTTAATCAAAAGCATTTCATCTGAACAGTGAGTCTTTGATATGCCAGAAGATGATACTGAATAAGGCAATATGTAATAATAATTATCCATGCAATATGATACTAAATTAATGACACAATAAGATATGCAGATACGTTTTAAAAGCCTGTGCAGAGAGGAGCAATAATGCACTTCTTGTCTCTATCAGCAAAAAGGAAATGAACGCCAATGATAAGTAGAGCATGACAAAGACGAGCATATTCTCACTATTCTGACTGGTGTGAACAGCCCTTCTGTACACTATGCATGAGCTGCTCTTTTCTCTCTCCGATCCCACTGTCTAAGCAGCATCAGTGAGTTGAGCAGTACACCCAGTCAGAAAGTGCTGCAGGACTGGGACATGACAGTGTTATTAGAGGTCAACATTCAGTATCTTTTTTTTTTTTTTTTTAAAGTATGCATCCTGCTGAATAGGCACACAATTTCAAAACACGATGACTTTGAATTAAAACACAAGGTTTAACAACAGTACAAATAACAGTCAGGAAGTTCCTATAATCAGCCACAAAGATGAATGAGCAGGGGTCTCCAGATTTGGTCCTGCAGAGTTTAGTTCTAATTTGCCTCAACACACCTGCCTGGAAGCTTCTAATATGCCTAATTAGACCTTGATTAGCTGGTTCAGGTGTTTAATTGGAGTTGGAGCTAAACTCTGCAGTGACCCTCCAGGACCGGCTTTGGAGACCCCTGGCTTAAAGGGTTAGCTCATTCAAAAATGAAAATTATCCCATGATTTACTCACCCTCAAGCCATCCTATGTTTATATGACTATCTTCTTTCTGATGAACACAATCGGAGATATATTTAAAAATATCATGGCTTTTCCAAGCTTTATAATGGCAGTGAATGTAGGGCCGATTTTGAAGCCAAAAAAAGTGCATCCATCCAACATAAAAGTACTCCATATGGCTTCCGGCAATAGCCGTATGCATGGATTTGTGGTGGAAGAGTGACGTTTGAACCGACACATGGCTTAATGACGAACGCTGAAGAAATATCTATCTAAACAAAACACACGTCTCGAATTAGAAGTCTAAAACAAGGAATTTTGAAGAGAAATATAGGAGAATTTCGATACAAGAGAAGAGGAGCTTCAGTTTGTTGCCCAGATTTATTTGTTTAAACCGCAAGAGACGTCTAAGCTCATGATACTCCTACATCCTTGCGTATGGTTGTCTTCCAGAAGTTAGTTATTTTAGATTATAAAGTTTTAATACATGGATATTTTTATTACAAAAACCCATTGCTTCGCTTTAGAAGGCCTTTATTAACCCCCTGGATCCATATGGATTTTTATTAATGGATGCACTTTTTTTGGCTTCGAAATTGGGCCCTCCATTCGCTGCCGATATATAGCTTGGAAATCTATGATAAATCAATGATTGTGTTTGTCTGAAAGAAAAATAATGGAATAATTTTGGGTGAACTATCCCTTTGAGAATTTCTTACCAGCCTCAAATGAAAGACTTTGTCAACTAGCTTAACCAGATAAGATTTTCCTGGTTAACATTATGGTTGTGCTGCTCAGCCAGCACCTAACCAACACCTGGAAATTTATTCTTATCCAAACTGTTCTTTTTAGCTTATTGTAACAAATGTTATTTTCATGCAAAAATCAGGAAAAGAAAAAAAAAGTATTATAGTATTAAACTATTAAATATTTTTATTTTCTATAAAATAATTAAAAAATATTTTTAAAATATAAATTTAAAATAATAATAAATAATTACAAATATTAATATATTATAATAATAATATGTTATATATAAAAAAGGTTTATTATCAGGTCTATTATCACAATGGCTTTCCTCTCTCTTTACATGAAGCAGTGTGTGAATGTTTTGCTTTCTCACCAGACATCACCTTTGGGAAAGTGAGCTGTGAGTTTGTGTGAGGAAGCGTTTGGTTTGGCTGTCACTCAGACTCTGGATTAACTGACAGCGTAGGTTTGCTGCATCATGGGAAGCTACTGTACAGGCTGTCTGCCTCAATGGGCCGCTCAGCTCCCTTGAGAACCAAACATCTAATGAGCAGATCGACGGGGCACTAGTGGGACCTGCTGGAACTCAGCATTCTCTGGGCCCTCATTAACAGAATCGCTCATGAATAGAGGGAAAAGTAATATTGGATTCTGTGTGTGTGTTATTGATCAAAACTGTATGCGTAAAGGGTTTCTGAATGTTATTAGATTATAATATTGCTGAAGTCAGATGATATGTAACTTATAATGTTAGTTATGATAAACGGCACGGTGCCTGAGATTGAAAATACCAAGGAAAAATATCCAAGCCGTTTTGGATATAGTGCTCATTGGTCGTTTTGCTGTAACATCAAAGACCTGAACACTAGAGAACCCCTCTGAGGCGTCCCACCGCTGCTGCATGGAAATAACCAGACTTCAAACTCAAGAGGCTTTTTGCAGTGTGCAGAGGTTTGGCAGGGAAAATTTATATAAATTTATATATATATATATATATATATATATATATATATATATATATATATATATATATATATATATATATATATATATACATATATGTGTGTGTGTGTGGTAATTTAAAAGATTTTAAGATTTTAAAGTCTTCTTTTGTGGTGCTACCTACATCTTATTAAAGAACGAGTCTTGTAAGTTCTCCCACCCTCATGACCCAAGACTACTACGTTTTTGTCAGCAAATGCACCATGGTAACAGTTAAAAATAGAGCAGTACAATAGAAGCAGAACAGACCAGTTAACAAAAGGTAGAAGATTCAGAGAACAACGTTGGGTAGAAAGCCAGCAATTCAAATTTACTATGCAGTATGCTATCTTCCAAAGCCAAAAAGGAATTTAAATCACAATGAGTCTCCTCTGATAGTTTTCTGAAGCTACTGTAGCTACTAGCAATAAAACGGGTATCAATTGAAATAAAATAAAATGCTTGGGAAATATAAATAATATAGAAATAGATGAAGATGTTATGAACAGTTATAATTTTACTAGCTTTATGGGTAACACTTTAGGATAAGGTTCATTAGTTAAACATTAGTTAATGTATACATGAAATAACCATGAGCAATACATTTGTTACTGTATTTATTAATCTCTGTTAATGTTAGTTAATGAAAACACAGTTGTTCATTGTTTGTTCTTGTTCAAAGAGCATTAACTAATGTTAACAAGATTTTAATAATGTATTAGTAAATGTTGAAATTAACATGAACAAAGATGAATAAATGCTGTAGAAGTGCAGTTCATTATTAGTTCATGTTAACTAATATTGTTAACTAATGAACATTATTGTAAAGTGTTACCGCTTTTTGTTATGTGTGCATGTTTAAAAAAAATCCTTTATGGGGACAGACAGTGTTTATTAAATAATATATTATGACATTTACTTCCCATGCTAAATTATAAATGAGATCAAATACATGTTCAGCTTGATATTTGGCAACAAATTTCTCTCAACATTCAGTCTTCATCAAATGTTTTTCCCCGTTACACATAGTAGACAAGATATTGTTTAAATAAACC